>OY728126.1:922779680-923979680 GCA_963277665.1 Viscum album | reverse complement strand
TGAATGTACATGGGTTGTCCTCATATTGGAACCCATCATCCATGTATAGATAGTATTATTACAGTTATGGTTATTATTATGCTGGATCATATGGATAAAAATCCTCCCCAAGTAGGTCATTCCATTATCCAATCAGATAATAATCCATGAGATGTGGAACTGAGGTTCCCAAGAAAAAGAATCAAGAAAAGAAAAGAAAAAGGAAAAACTCTGGGTAAACCGAACTTTGACCCAAACTCACACCAGTGATTTTTCTAATACCCCAACAATGGCACCATGATTTGGCACCACTCCTGTCACAAGGAGTGGTCCAAATTAGAGATTTAGATGTTCCCTTCTAAACCAAATACTAGGTAGCTAGTGGCAGTTGGGGTCGATCCCACAGAGAGGTTGGAAAAGAAGGAAATCGGAGATAATCAGGTGAGTGTTGTTTGGTTTTCTAGAGAAAACAGTTGAAGGGAACAATTTACTAAGTGAAACTATTTATGAAAATTGAAATTAAAACAAAAGATTAACAATACAAATAGAAAAAAAAGAATGTAGGGGTTTTAATTCTGATCGTGTTTTATTATAATCATCATTCCTTAACATTAAATTTATTAATGAAAGGTATTTACCATAGGGATTCAATGAAATCATTATTTATTGGTCCGAAAAAATAATTACACATTTAAAGGTTAATTCCTTGGTCTGGTAATTAACTACTTAAAACATGTTTAAGTTCTTCACCCAAAAAGCAAGCGGCAACGAGCTCACCTAATGGTTATGAGTTTTCTCATTGCAACTACTTTAGTTTTCTCTATTGGTGCTACTCTTGGTATGATACAACACTAATGGTAAATAAGGAATTCGATTATTTGAGGAAGTTTTAAAAAAAATCACAAAAAAAAACAACACTTCAGGATTTCAATTAAAAATAAAACACAATCATTATTACAACCCACAATATTGGGGAATTGTCCTCTTATGACCATGGTCACAGTGTGCGGATTGAGTCAAAACTCAATCCCTACCATGTATATGAGTGGAAGAAAGGGGAGGGGGAGAATTGCACTAAATGAGAAATGGAAACAAGAAATGAAAACTTGAAATCGATCCAAGGGAGGACCAAATGGAAGAACAGTTGCACCTATCCTTGTATGTACAACCTCAAACAAGGAGGTGCTGCCGCTCTACTGTTTAGTCTTCTGTCGAATCCATTTCAAGTTTTCATTTCCTGTTTTCATTTATCGTTTAGTGTAATTATCCACTTCCCATTTATCATTTAGTGTAATCCATGTTTGGGATTGAGTTTCGACTCAATCTGTATACTGTGACCATGGTCATAAGAGGCTAATTCCCCCTATGTTGGGGGTTATAATAATTATTGTGTGTTATTTGTAATCAAAATCCCAAAGTGTTATTTTTATTGTGATTTTTTTAAAGCTTCTTCAAATAATAGAATTTCTTATTTTCCATTGGTGACATATCTTACCAAGAATGGAACTAATGGAGAAAACTGAAGGTGTTTCAATGAACGAACCAATGAGCATTGGGTGAGCTCATTACTGCTTGCTTTTGGGGTGAAGTACATAAAGATGTTTTAAGTAGTTAATTACTAGAACAAAGAATTAACATTTAAATTTATAATTATTTTTTTAGACAAAGAAACAATGATTTCATTGAATCCCCATGGTAAATACCTTTAATTAATAAATTAAATATAAACGAATGCTGATTTCAATAAAACACAATCAGAGTTACAACCCTAAAATTCCTTTTCTTCTGTTTTTTTTTCTATTAATATTTTGTTTTAATTTTAATTTTCATGAATATTTTCACTTAGTAAATTATTCCCTTAAACTATTTTTTCTGGAAAACCAACCACGACTCACCTGATTTGCACTGGTTTCATACTATTCCAACTTATCATATGGGATTGAACTCGACTACCACTAGCTACCTAGTATTTGGTTCAAAAGGGGAAATATAAATTTATAATTTTGACCTCTCCTTGTGATGGGAGTGGTGCTAAATTTTGGCACTGTTTCCAGGGATGTAGGGAAAGAACTAGTGTGAGTTTGGATCAATGGTCGGTTTACCCAAAGTTTTTCCTTTTTCTTTTCTTTTATTGATTATTTTTCCTAGGAAAGTTAACCCCATATCCCATAGATTATTATCCAATTGGGGAATGGTATGACCTGTTTAGAGAGTATTTTTATTCATATGATCTAGTACAATCATATCCATACTTAGAAAAATATTATCCATATATAGAAGATGGGTTCCAATATGAGGACAAACCATGTACATTTCCCCCCACCCTTCTCTTGTTCTCCTTTAGAACCAATTTTGGGTAATATTGAATGATTATTATTAATGATGGAGGCATTTAACACATGCCAGTTGGACCAAACTAAAAGGTTAGATGGACTTTGAAATATGGTAAAATAACTCCCTAAGATAATTTTCTATATGGATCCTCTAGTTGAGTTTGAGGGTGGGCATTGTAATTTTTTTTCAATTGAGGAGACATGTTATGATGTGGGTCCCACCTATCATACATTAAAAATTTCAGAAATTAATTTTCTGAACTCAAATTTTGAATACAGGAACACATCATGAAATGTTCATACTGAATTTGATCACACATATTTTTCTAACCCCTCAATTGATTACATACCTGTTCCGGATCCATCCTATGATTACTTTTTTGTTTTTAACATCTCAAAGTAGGAACCTCAGGAGGTGGAGGACATACCAGATCATATCAAGAATATATTCCACCTTCGGAATCTATTGGACACAAAGCAGGGCTTCTATAAGCCGTCACCCAGACCACATGAAGGTCAAGAATCATGTAACCAAGATAAGGGTTCTAGACACCTTTTGGGATTCTCTATGAAAAATCCACATCCACCTTCATATTACGAGTAAATACCTATGACTCAGGTCGATCCAATAACCTAAAAAAAGGTGCTTTATGGGAGGCAACCTATCCATTCCATTATCCCCCTTTCCCTTTATTTTCTATTATTAATAGACACATGTCGTGTACACATCTTTACACGCCATTTACTACCTTCTCTTCTATGTACTATTTCAATGAGAAAAAAATTTCTCGATATGCCATGTATACATTATCACACAACATGTAATTTTATTTTGAGTATATATTTTTAAATATATTTTAGTATAAGTAGATATTAATTAAGTTTATAAACATGGATGAGTTCTGTATCGATGGCAAGGTCATTGGATTGTATCTGAGTCGTCGTCGGTTTGAATCGCTCTACACCTATCTTCAGTATAGGGATCATTCTTTTTGAGCTTATGTTTTAGTTAAACAGTGTGTGAGGGGTTTTCAAGTAAATTAATGTTTTTTTAAAATAAAAGAAAATCCATGATGGGTTTGGCTCATCTGGTAGGGTCATAAACCACAGATCCAAAATATATGGGTTTGAATCTTGCCAACCAACCCAGTTCCATCATTTTTCACTTAAATAAAACTACAAGTTATGAATTTCAATAGATGTTGTGTGTTTCATGTTTTACTATCACCTTAAAACAGTTTCCCAAATAAGAAATAACATGTGGGTGAAGTGGGATGATTGGAAAAGTCATAGCCCTCAGTTCAACAGACCCAAGTTCGAACTTGGATAATCTATCCACTTCATCCCAATATTTCAAAAATTAGAACCACACACCATGCATTTTTATTTTTCTTGTTTAGTACTTCACCCAAACATTAAATATTAAAATTTAATAAAACTATGTATTACTAAAACCTTCTCTCCAGTGGTTGAGGGTGTGCGTCTAGATCAGCCAATTGTAGGTTCAAATCATGCCCCAAACACCGAACCAAAGGTTGTTGTTCTCTTTTTTTTCAATTTTATAAAACTTGATGTGTATTCCTTCGATACATTATGTGTATAGGTTTATTTTTCATTTGTAAATAATATATATTTCAATTATATTTATTTTTAAATGATAAATAATAATAATTATATTGTTTATTATAATTATCATACTTTCTTGAAAAAACTCATACACGACATGTTGTACTTTTCCATGTCATGTTCTTTGAATATAAAAGTCGGGCACCCTATACGGCCTGACCCCATGTCGTGAGCCCCCTCCTCCCCATTTTTCTCCTTCTCATAGATTCCCCCATACACCATCACACCCTATTCCTCCAATCCTCCATTTCAGTTCGTCTCAAGCTCGGATTTCATCCTTATTTCGATCCCTGATCCAAGTATTCCATTCAAAACCCTCTATTTAAATGTTTTAGTCACATTTAGGGAAATTTCAGGGTTTAACAACCATTCAGTTTCCCATGCAGTACGCGAGGTAAATGAACAACACACGCCATGTACTATAAGTACATGACCACACTCTCTCTTTTCTCAAATTCAAAATCACATGACATGTATGTTTGGTACATGCTGTGTATAGTGCCTTAGCTGAGCCTTTAAGAGCTACCCATGTACTACACCACATAGACCTGAGCCCATGTATACACACACAGAGTGTATGTTTCGTGCATGCCATGTACCCTATTCAGCAGGAATTTTCCGTGTTGTGGGACCACATGGTTTTCAATCCATGTTATCACACACACTATGTAGTTCCTATACATGGAGTTCACTTTATTGAACGACCCCTCAGAGCCGAGTTCGTGTATGGGAACTCACACAGACCACACCCCATGTTTTGACACATGGTTTGTACTCTATACTACACACCATTTATTGGCTATTACATGAACACAATCCCACTTGGCATGCTTATCCAGAGTACAGAAGTTCATAACCCTATTACCTTACACACAATATACTCAGGATATACACGCTGTGTACTTTCTATTTCTCTACTTTCTAAATCTTCTTCCTTAATTTTCATATCTTTTTCTCTATAACTCTTAGATATGGCATATGTTGATCATTTGTATGGGAAGCTTCCCACTCCCACTACTGAGGGGGCACAACTGAATCGCCACTGGATTTGATTTAGACCTTTCGTGCTGATAGTGCCAGATTTTTTAGTATGTCAACCACCAGCCTTAGTGGAACTGCCTCCTCTTATATGAGCACCATCATCTTTGACACTCGCCAATCATGCTGCCACACTATCCAAAACTGTTGAGGTCTCCAGTACAGCTACTTCCCCATCCAGTGTGGCACCTTCGGAGACCTCCACAACTTCAGTAGACCCTATGGTGCCTGCACCTCCTTCCACTGTTTCTAGGACCTCAAATCCATCTCTAACATCATCAGCTACTCCATCCACTTCCTCCACAACTGGAACTTCCACCTCAATAGTTTCATCCCCACCTCAACCTACACTGATATCACCTTGGCCTCAGCTGCATCCCTTCCTAATTTTTTCTAAGGGTCATCCTATGGTAGATAGAATCTGACATCTATCATGGCACATGATCTTGCTGAGCAATCGTTTCGTGGATACCACAATTACCTAACATCTTAGTGTCTTGGAAGAGATTGAGTAGCTTATCGGCCACACCGAGCTTTTTGATACAGTGTAGTCTAGTACTCTTATATTCAAAGATTTATTTTTAGAGTTTTCTATGACTTAGAGTTTTATGGGCCAAACTACCTTCGGGAGCCAACCGATACTGCTACTCCAGTTAGATTTTGGCTAGTCAGCCACCATTTTTCATTGACTATGGCTGAGTTTGGCCGAGGGTATAACTTCTATCCCATACTTACACTCCACTTCTTATCTCATCCCTTTCCCACCCTGAGTGCTATGACCTTGTTTCCATGTGTGTGGAGCTTGTTGGACCAAACCATGAGTACTCCCCCATTTCCTAAAAGAGCATTCTCATCATTTCCCCTCCTCTTCACTTCATCCTTTGGTGCTCTAGTGCCATTATTTTTCCTCTCCATGTGGATATAGGAGTTGTATTTGGATAAGACATGGATCTTATTACCTGCATTGTCTGACACGATTATCCATACCTCTCCTACTTTGACGCATCCTATTTCAACTCAATGATCACTGGCTATTAGGGTAACCTTAACAGAGGTTTATTTGCCACCTTTTTGTATAGTATTTGGTTGTTTTTGATCCATCTCTCCCTCATGATCACTTAGACTCTCCCCAATATATTTAATTTATCATGCATATCTGCATAAGGATGGTCAAGCATTGAGGAGACAAATTTGTTCTCATACAAGATGCCCCTACTCCTAAAGGGGTGAGAGATGACCCAACTCCCCCACTAGTGTTGCTAATCTGGACCCACCCCATACACCAGTGGATGTTACTTCTCCACCTCACCACACTTCTCCTAGACATCCCACCTCCTCTAACATCCCCTCTTATTTTGGTTCATCCACAACCCCATCTACACCCACACCCTTAACTGATTTCCCCATTTCCCTCTATCTGGTCACGATGGAGCACTGCCAGGATGATGTGTTTCAGACACTAGCATGGTACAAGTAGATGTTGGGGATTATTATTCAACACCATGTCCTTCACTTACCCTAAGAACCTTCTCCTCCATACGATCCTCATCCTTCAGCTGCACACCCACCATTGACGGAACTGGCCACCGATTCAGTTCTCTTATTTACTACTGCACTAGTTTCTTCTTCTACTACTACTGCCAGCCAGGGTGGGCCCGTCGCGCCTCCCGCAAAGAGCATCGATCCCATGCCTCTAACTACTGCTACATCTTCTGTCATGATAGATGTACCCATTTTGGTCACCACACAGATCATAAAGGCCATACTTCCATCTTCCACTACTACTATTACTCCTTTACTTGATCCCCATGTTACTGATGATTCCTCTTCTGAGGCCACACCATGACTGGTTTTTTCACGCTTGTTTCATTATATCTATATTACTTTTGTGATATTCCTGTGATGTGATGGTGTATACGAATGCATACTTCTTCTTCCATTTCATCGACAGTCACAGGTACTCTGGTGCGATATGGGCATCTCTTTTTGACTACTTCCCATATTTTTATGCTCCCCATGAGGGGAGTATTATTTCAGAGCTTCTTTTCATTATTCTTTTTTTCCTTACTTCTTTCAACACTTCCCCTCATCTTGGTCCACTAGTGTTTTCATGAATCCTATTCTTCTCCTTAGTGTTTCACTTAGAGGACCATGTGTAATATTAGGTGTGGGGGAGAGTCTCTAACTACACTAGTCTTTGACCTTAAACTGATCTAGGATACATCATTAATAGATGAAATATTTTAAAATGTGAAAAATAGATGATTACTTTTATTTATAAATAATAAATACATAAATGAAATTTTATGATTATTTTAAATTTAAATGTATTTTAAAATGATTGCTAATATAGTTTGATTCTTGATTTAAATTCCTAGATATTTACATTTATTAGACTATTCATTTTTATTCATGTCATGACCTGATTGATCCTTTATTTTTCCTCATTACTAAGAGGTATCCTAAGACTTTTTGACATATTATTTATCATACCCTCTTTCTTGAGAGATTCTTGGGATATACATAACCACTAGAACATGTGAGTTTTTTCTTCAAATCATGAAGATTTTGAATCACATTAAAATGATTGAGGCATTTGATTGTTTTTCATCCCCTTTGACCTTGAGACCTACCCTACATCAAATCTTTGTAAAACCCTTAAAAACCATGAAATGAATTGATAGAGAGCCACATTACAAGCCTATTTATCCTCCATACTCAAATTCTTTTATAATTTTTCATGATTATTTATTTGAGCATTAGAGGGGGAATTTGTCTATTTATGGTATATTTTGGTGAGCAAACTTGAAATTAAGTATAGGGGAGAATGAATCTTGTTCATTTGGGAAGAAGGGTTCCCAAACCACCATTTTTTATATTCTTAGTGGTCTCTATTATAAAAAAAGAAAAAAATTATTGAAAAAAAACTCAAAAGTGGGACCAGATTCATTCATTACACTTTATTGATGGTTTATGGACCCATGTTGGAAAGGGAATATCAAGGTAATGATACCCTTTGAGAGATATTGATTGGGGATACACTTTTTATTGAGATTTATTATTGAATACAATGGATTATTATTTAAGAATTAATCCTCCTTTTTCAAGCCTCTAAAATTATTTTTTGCATCATTACCTACCAACCCAAATCCTCATAATCATTTGAACCTTATTGAATTACCTCATGATTTTTGTGATTTGAATTCTTTAGTAGAGAATGAGAATACTTGAAAGCCTATGGATAGAGTGAATATAATTTATATTGAGAATAACTCTAATTAAATAATCTTGATTGATGATTGTGGTGTTTTTTGGAGAGGTAAATCATCAAGTGGCGTACATATTTATGAAAATTTGAACAATGTGAATAAAAGAGGATGCAAATAATTAATTGAATTATATAGGAGGTATGATTAGAGTATATTTGGAATTGAAATATGTTTTGTGCCTTTTAAAATCCTCTTCTATGGATATAGTATTTATAAGTATAATTAGTTTAATACTTACCTTTTTAAAGTATGTATTATTTTAATTAGATGTTGAGATTTGTTTTGAGGGAAAGTAGATGACTAATTGTGGGGGAGTTTGATGTTCCTGATTTGTGTATACATTTTTTATACATTCTATTGAGTATAAAAACATTTTTTCATTAGATATATGTTGTTATATAGATAATTTTTTTTATTTTAGTGTTCATGATGAATTTCAGGTGTTTTTAGCCAAAGTCACAAATCTGGAATTTTGAGAGTAAAGATTTATATATACATGGTGTGTACTTATAAACACATGTCGTGTACCATCGTCTAAATACAGATCATCTAGAATGAGTCCACGCCTAAGTAGCTAGCTAGATCTTACAATCCATGCACATCACTTTACATGCAGTGTCCCCCATTATAGAATCAGTTGGCGGCTGAAGATGAGACTATACACCATGTGTGGCAGTGCTACGTGTCATGTACCTCCACCAACCAACCTCCGATGCTTTCAAAGTAAAATAATGGTGCAATGACCACCTACCAGTGAAGAAATAAAAGAAAAAAGGAGTTGACTAATATACATGGTGTGTACTTTAGGTTACACAATGTGTAGTATGAAAATCTATAAATAAGAGGGCATCCCCACCTTATTTGAGATTGGACATCCAGGGAGAGCTCAGTCCTCCCTCAAACCCATTTCAAGTTTTCATTTCCTATTTTCATTTCTCATTTAGTGCAATCCCCTCCTTACCCTTTCTTCCTCTTGTATCCATGGTATGGATTGAGTTTTGGATCAATCCTCACACTGTGACCATGATCATAAGATGATAATCCCCCCATGTTTGGGGTTCTAATAATTATTGTGTCTTATTTGTAATTGAAATTCCAAAGTGTTGTTTTTATTGTGATTTTTTATAACTTATTCAAAGAATTAAATTCTTTATTTACCATTGGTGTCGTATCCGACCAATAATGATACCAATGGTGAAAATTGAAGAAGTTGCAACAACCGAACCCATGAACATTGGGTGAGTTTCTTGATACTTTCTTTTGGGGTGAATAAGTTAATCATGTTTTAAGTAGTTATTTACCAGACCAAGGAATTAACATTTAAATGTGTAATTATTTGTTTTTAGACCAAGAAATAACGATTTCATTGAATCCCCATGGTAAATACCCTTCATTAATAAATTCAATGTAAAATAATGACGATTGAAATAAAACACTATCAGAGTTACAACCCCAACAAGCTCGTTCTTATGTTTGTTCTATTAATATTTTTTTAATTTAAATTTTCACAAGTAGTTTCACTTAGTAAATTGTTCCCTTTAACTATTTCGTTTGGAAAACTGACTAAGAATCACCTGATTTTCCCTGATTTCATGATTTTCTAAATTCTCCATGAGATCGACCCCAAATGACACTAGCTACATAATAGTTAGTTCATAAGGGAACATCTAAATTTATAATCTGGATCACTCTTTAAGATGGGAGCGGTGCTAATTATAAATTACACTTATAATTTATATATAAACATTTTATAATTATACATGAAAGGGATACAAACCCATGGACATGCTGATGTTATCATAGACTTTGGGACATAAAAAATGAATGGGTCTTTAGACCATCCAATGTTGGGATTATGAGCCTTTAATATATGAATAAATAGCGGAATATGAGTGAGTTATCCTTGGGGGGGGATATGACCTACCTTTTCGGCCTATGTGTGAATGGTGTGTGTGTGTGAAGTGTGTATGTGTTTGAATGTAATTGTACCCCTAGAAACCTAACATATATATTATAACATCCTAGAGCAGGTAGCCACAATACCTGGTGCTCTATGTCGGGTCACCACAAGACCTCAGGCACACCTCCCCGTATGCTGGAGGCTGCCGACAAGCAACATAGGTGCATAGAGATACATTGGGGAGACTGTACCCACTTATTAGAGTAATACCATAGAAGAAATAATACCAATAGATATAAAAACTAGTAGAAACAATAAATGGATAACATACGAAAAAATCTAACAAGTTTCCATGTAACATAACCTATAATAATATGATGAATACACTTCATGTCAGGAATTCATATTACAAAGTCCAAAAAATAATGAAACCATAAAAGAACCTAAACACAATCTCGAGTCCCAACCCAGTCCTAACATTCCATGATCCAAACTATCATCCCATACAAAAAAAACTACCAGGTCTATGTCCTACATCTATGCCAAAAAACAAGTAGCATTTGGTCGGGTACCCAAGTGCCATGGCAGCCCAAGATGGGTGTGAGTATATCTCAGTAGGACACCACCAATTGTGTCTAAAGCAATAACCACCCTATACAATAGTTTATGTAGGTAATAAAGAAGCAAAAAATAAATAGGACTGAAAAAGAAACATGTTTCACATTTCAAAACAATTATTTATCAACCCTTTTTTATCCTTTAAGTTCAAAGTGTCAACCAACCAAACAACTAGCTCAAATCATTCCAGGAGACAAGCAATAACACAAAGGGGGTTATATAATTTTAGTCATAAAGGGGAATTCCCAAAATAAATAATTTATCAACTTACTTCTAAGCGTCAGTCTAATAACCAATCCATGTCCATATGTTAGGAGCATAGAGCTTCAATATGAAATATTAACCAAAACAATATATTGGTAGGGTCTAGAGTATCTTTATATCCCAACCCAAACAAGGAACTTGAGTCCCTATGTTAGGAGCATAAAGCCTCAGTCTGACATCCTAACTCAAGTAATACAAGTGTGAGGCCTAGAACTTTAGTCTAGCCCGATCCGTGGGAGTAAAAACATAGTTTGATACCCCACACATACCACTTATTCACATGGGAATGGTTCATAAAACATTTATCACAATTTCCCAATTTTTTATTTCATTTACCAAGTCACAACAAACCTTTAAAATCTAAACATGGCATAAAACACCAAATAAGTACTCATTTAAAATCTTCTTTAAGACACCCTTTTAAACACTCTCTTCCTATTTGAAAAACTAAACTTTTACCCAAGGTTTCCATTTCCATTTCCCTCTATTCAAAATAATCATTAACCCATTTTACCAAAATGGGACCATTAACTCATTTAAAATAATCATTTGGAATCTATTAAGAGTTATCCTTTTTAACTCACATCGAGGTCCACACCTCATTTTAGGTCATTTCAGCTTTCAACATCATATTATTCATTTAAAACTATAACTGGATCAAAATACATAACACATATTTTAAACCATTTCAAAATACTCTTTTGTATTTCAAAAAATCCAATGCATAATCAATTCAACTATCCAATTCATCAAGCCCACATGAAAACTTACCACTCAAATCTCATTCAATTTCATAATTATGCTAATAAAAAATTTACCAACTCATTTTACCATTCTTTAAGGGTTTATAATTCCCCATCAGAAGCCATTGATTCGGTCTCACATCATCAATGAACCCAATAGAGTTCGTGAAAGGCTACACACCTCAATCTAAGTCCGAAATTACTTTCCTTAACCAAATGCATTAAAAATCAGTAGGTTAGAAAATTAGAACAACCACATATACACATATAACATCAAGCATATGGGAAAAATATTTAAGACCACCTAACTCAAGCATGAAGACAACCACTCACCCAATAGAAAGCCTTGATTGAAACTAAATATACCTCAAACATAAAGATAAATAACACCCTAGAAATAAGGGTATAGATCTTTGAAAGGAAAGGAAACAATACACCAAACATATTCTATAAAATTGAAGGAAAAAAGAGTTTAATACTTACTCAAAGCTTTGATTTTAAATAAATGGGAATAAAAATGCCTAATAATAAAAGGAGAAACACCCATGGAGGAGGAGAAGGCTACTGGTTCATCACCTAAGATAGAGGGGGTCAAATGGGGTGGAAAATTAGGGAAGAGAAATTTAAGATTGAGAAGGAAAAATGATAATTTTCCCATTTTTAAGAGGAACATGGTTTGGTCGAACGGTTGGACAAACTATGTGCCAACCATGCATCTCCCACTTTTAAGAGGGAACTAGGCCACACGGTCTAGCTGGCCAGCCATATTTTTTGAAAAATTGTGTGGTGGGTGTGTGCTCTCCTCTGTCCCAAGAGTGATCAAGATGCACAGTTTCCTAGAGGCACCCTATACGGTTTCCCAAACAGTACACCCCCATCTTTAGGCTATACGGTTAAGGCATACGATTCCTAATAACCACGATTCAACCATTATCTCGACACAAATTGACCCATTTGTCATATTTTACATGTCCTGAATCCCTAGAACACCCCCAAGATCTGTCCTACTTTCCAAAGGCATTTCATAACCAAAAAATTAATCTTTGAAACACCTTATCTTAGGGTTGGAATCTTATAATATCTCCAACTTATAATGACTCATCCTTGAGCTACATCCCCAGCATCACCAAGCCCCTAGGACAACGGTCGGACCACCAGGCCCACTTATCAACCTTCGTCTTCCAAGTTCCCTCGTAAACATGGCCATGATGTCACAACAATAAGACCAAATAAACAGTCCTGCCCAAATAATTTCCACACAAATAATCACAACTCAGACCTAATACTCCTCAAAGGATGCATCAAAGTCAATCTAAAAGTCAACCTTAAGAACCCCATAG
Organism: Viscum album; assembly: GCA_963277665.1. Classification (NCBI taxonomy): domain Eukaryota; kingdom Viridiplantae; phylum Streptophyta; class Magnoliopsida; order Santalales; family Viscaceae; genus Viscum; species Viscum album. The sequence continues at coordinate 923,966,570 of OY728126.1, read as the reverse complement.
GAAATCCAAGGAAACAATGCCTAAATCTTAACACAAGGAAATTTCATACAAATAATCATTCCACCATGGAAGATCCAATCAACACACTATCTATCTAATCATCTTCATAGATCATGGATGAAATTTATTGGCACCATCTTACCTTTTTTTCAAAACTCTTGTGGTGAACCAAGATCAACGTCACCTGAATGAATTCATGGTTTTCCAACCAAATTACCCCAAACTATATCAGTTCAAAACTCACGTCCCATGATCTCATTCCACATCCAAACATCTGAAGTAAAACCTGACCATAATCTTCATCTCAAATTAACCAAACAGTCAAAAATCGGGTCAGCACCCAACACTAAAACTAAAACACCAATATGGCTCCTACCTGAGTCCATCTAGCCTGAAATACCTGTCACATCATCAAATTTCCACTTACCCACTATGGTTCTCTCCACCATATGATTTGACATACCACTACCATCTTTCAGTGGTTTGAACTAAAACCGTTAAAAAATACTTCCAGAACCCCATCTCAACTCTTACAACATACATGATAAATTTTCTAAATCACCATTCCTAAACATCTATGAGAATTCCACAAAAACTTGGTTTCCTACCTTTCCATTGAAACCACATAGAATGTACATGCATCCAAAATACATTTGTATACTAAGAATAACTTAACCCCTCTCAAGTTCTCCTTCATTTCTGAAACACACTTTCCATTAAAACATAAAATTAGAGATGTCTTATAACCTACCACATATTTTTTGTTTACCATAACATGTTAGACTATCCCTGAATAGCTTGTCCCAAAATACCCATCTTCCACTATTGACATGCTAACCCTTTCACCTTCCCATGACGCCTTCTCAATCAAGGAATACCACCATCATCTAACACACCTATTGGTATCATTCCCCAAATTCTAGTAAAACTCACCCTTCAAGGAATCCACTACTTTTCAAGTCTTCACCATGCTCCACCAAACCCATCAATATTGCTAACACAAACACCAACACTATCCCTATATCAACTAATGTCAATTAGGTTTATCCTTAAAACCCAATTCCATTTTCAAAATGCACTTATCATTCCAAAACATCTACTAAAGGTGGTTTACAATTCACTACTTTTGTACCTTTTCTAACTGAGTCAAGCCATCATCGATCAACTCATCCTAGAATGCCCAGCTTCTCTATTAACATGTCACTACTTTACATGACCAAGATTCCTTCACACCCAAAGACATTCCAAGTCACCCAATCACACCCATGAGATCCCATGACCAACTTCCACTGAGGTTCTAACACCAACCTCCATTTCCAAAATCCATTGTCATACCTTATCACACCCATCAAAAATTTTAACATAGGGACATCAGATAACCACCCTGATCTCAAAGCCAACACTTTGTTCGAACAACCACCACATCCAAGGATTGCCTAAAATTTCCTAGGGAATGTAGACATGTACGATGCTGATTTTTTATTAATATCCCGATGACACCACATCTACTCCTTGGTTTTTTACACTAATCCATGACTGAAATATCCCTCCCCACCTTAAGAGTGTTGTTTTCACTGCTTTCCTTAAGAAATTTTAACCTCCACAGTGCACACTTGAATCACAAGATGAACCCCAAAACTTGTACATGTCTATCTAGATTCCACTAAAACAAAAAAACATCACTAACTGCTACCTATTTTCAGCTTCTAAGAATGTCACTCATGACATTCTTCAACACCTGGTACATCTCTAAGACCTCACCCATAACTGGTTAGTGGTGTACTTACACTATACAACCCCACATGCACCACTCCATGAGATTAATCTCCATGAGGGCCCATATCCAGCCAAAACACACTCAAGTAACCAGGTGTAACTACAAAACTCTCTCAATGCACCCAAGATGATGTCAATATATAGGGAATGATATTAACTGACATGGAGTATAATAATAATCCATCATTGAATACAATCACCAGATATCCATTATTTATATCACCTGTACTATAGGGACACCTTAACTTTATAAACATCTTGGGCTTCCCTGCCCACAAACATCCCATCTGCACTCAACTATCACTACTCAAGTGGGATTTCCAACCAAAATTAACTACTGATTCATGACCCTCTACCATGAAGATGCAACTTGACATTCTCTTTGGCACTACATCCATTACCCCACTTAATTTATTCCAACATGACCATGTAGATTTACAATTGAACACAATGATCCATCAAACTGATCAAAACCAATGGTCTTTAACATAGCCACACTTCCTAATTTGGTTTCATAGAAAATGACAAGAACTAATCCTGATCCACCTGTTCACCCATACAAAATAGCATCATGGCTTCCTAGAATGCGTCCACATCTGGACCTTATAAAATACATCAAGGTCTTCCACTTTTCTGTGAGCACACACAGAACCTAACTCAAGATCACATGGGTTGTACATCACCAGAGCTAGACCCAACACTCTCTTACACAACTAACCATGGCTCCTAGTCCATCAGCCTCATTGGACTTAAGGAATTCTCAACATTCTCATCCAATAACCAAAAAAATCATACAAACAATCCCAATCACATGACCACCCCTCACCTTAGGTGTCACCTCCATTTAAAAAGTGTCCATCCACTCTTTGTTAACTATTGTCTCATCCACTCCAACTCAACTTGATTATTTTGTTAAAAATCACAAATTCCATCAATTTAGGTACCCTAATGATCCTACCTATCAAAACCAACCTTAAAACCAACCAAAATTACACATATTTCTCTTGAGAAAGAAACTAAGGCATGACCATGCACTTTTACCAAATTTTAATGACACAAAATATGCATCGATTCCACATCTGAAGCAACCAATTATGCTTCACATTCCATGGAAAATACATTATTGGGATAACATCCCTCAATGTTACCCTTGATTCTGAAAAACACTAGAAAATAACCACAACTTAAGTCAAATATCAAAACCCTTAACTTTCCCACATAGCCCTGTAGTCCAAACCCACACAAGGTAACACTCTCTACCCACCAATATCAAAGTCCAAAATGTACACTTATTCTATATGCACCCAAAAAAATAACAACCTGGCCAAACCCTCTCATGGGCCACCCTCAAAGGTTAAAAAACACCAACTACCTAAACTGGAGTCACATCTAGCAAAAGACATTGGATATACCTCTAAACTATACACATAAAACCTCAAAAAGTTACATCTCATGGGTGGTGCTCTTTCTCTCATTACAAAACACACTACATCCAATAAATCCAAGAATACATTTACTCAAGGTTTCACACTAAGGATACCCAAAAACATACATTGACAATATGATCCAAACAACCACTCTAGGGTCTAAAACAAATCTCACATGATCACAACCAACATAGGTTACCACACCCACAATGTTAGATAACATATCACAACCCAAAGGCCATGGCCCTACAAAAGGTAAAATAAGGAACAATACTCTAACTACACATCAAAATCCAACAAGGCCTCATGACCCATAACCAAGGTCTTAAACGAGGGAAATCTAACTTCCCAAACCACCCATGCATAGGAACCGATCAAAAAACTAGGGATACCTATTTATAGTGTCCCAAAATGTTCCATCATTTCCCATTTCTATTCTTAATTAAACTTTACCATTTTAAACCTAAGGTTTCAAATTTCAAAACTTCCATTTTTTCAAAACCCAAGGGTTTACACTTTCAGAAAACTTTTTATTAAAAAAAATTTCAGAAACCCATTCTTTATTCAAAATTATCTTTCGAATAATTTTCATTAAAAATTCTTTGAGGAAAGTCCAATAGGCTTAAACCACATTTGAAGAGCAAACTACTAACATGTGAGTCCCAAGAAACTATCAATCATAAGAAACATACAGGTGACCTATCAATCCTATATGCCTAGAATGATGTGTGAACCCACACACACTCTCTTTCCATACTAGTATAAAAGATAATACCTCATTAATCAATAACATCACACACAATTTCACCACTCAAGGTGAAAATATAAACCAACCATATAAGAAAAAAATAGGACATCAATTCCCACCCCAAGAAACTTGGGTTTTCCCACATGTGTGGAGATGTAGGAACCTAAGAATAAGATCATTACTAAGCCCTGATAAGATACTAGTATATTTTATACCATTACTAAATAGTAATACAAAATACAAGCACTCTAATACCACTTTTCAACATCCTTGACCCGGTAGTGACTATAACTAGTACACTAAGACGGGTCACCACATGACCTTCAGCATGCCTCCCTATACCCCAGAGGTTTCTGACTAGTAGTGTGGGTCTATAAAGATATATTGGGAAAACTATACCCACTTATCAGAGTAATAAAATAAAAGAAATAATACCAATAGATATAAAAAACAACATTAAAAATAAATAGACATCTTAAAGAAAAATAAAACAAGTGGACAAGTAAAACATGCTATAATAATATAGTGAATACACTGCATTTCAGGTAGTCATACAACAAAATCCCATAAGTAGAAAAACCATAAAATAACCCGAACACAGTACCAAGTCCCAATCAAGACCTGACATCCCATGCTCCAACCCATCATACCATGCACAAACCAACTACCAGGTGCCTATCTTGAACTTGTCCCAAAAAACAAGTAGCACCTGCTAGGGTACCCAAGTGCCATGGCGGCTTGAGAAAGGTGTGAGTAAAACTTAGTAGGCCACCAACAATAGTGTATTAAGCAATATCGAGTCTGTACAATAGTATATGTAGGTAATCAAGGATCAATAAATAAACATGGAAGAAAAAAACATGTTTCACGTTTGAAAACAATTATTAATAAATAGTTTTTAATCCTTTAAGTTCCAAGTGTCAACTATCCAAACAAATAGCTCTAATCATGCAGGGAGACTAAGACATGGAACAATTGGGGTTACACACTTTTATTCATGAAGGGGAATTCACTATCTAAAAAAATTATCAACTTACCATAGATCCTTAGTCTGATAACCAAGCCATGTTCATACATTATGAGCATAGAGCCTCAATGTGACATCCTATCCAAAACAATACGTAAGTGGTGTTAAGAGAATTTATCTAGAACAACCGCAATAAGGAACCTCAATCCCCAAGTTAGAAGAATAAAGCCTTAGTTATACATCCTAATATGAGTAATACAAGGGTGGGACCTAGAGCCTTAGTCTAGATCAACCCATGGGAGTATAGCCTCAGTCCAATACCCCACACATACCACTTATTCAGATTAACATGCTTTATAAACCATTTATCTCATTTTCCCACTTTTGCATTTCATTTACCAAGGTCCCAATGAACCATTAAAATATAAAAATGGAATAAAAAATAAAAAATTACTCATTTAAAATCATATTGAAGACACCCTTTTAAACATGGTATTCCTCATTGAAAAATTTAACTTTTCCCCAAGGATTTTATTTCCATTTCCCTCCTTTCAAAATAACAATTTTCACATTTTCACAGAAAATGGACCTCACCCTATTATCAAATAATCATTTGAAATATATTAATAAAACTCATTTTTAAATCACATCGAGGCCCACACATCCTTTTGAAACAATTTTCCCTTTCAAAAACATATTCTTCATTTAAAACTATAACTAGATCAAAATATAAAATGCATCTTTCAAACCATTTCAAAATCCTCTTAGGCATTTCAAAAAATCCAATGTATAATCAATTAAACTATCCGATTAATCAAGAAAAAATTTAAACATACTACTAACAACCCATTAAATTTCATAATTACCTTATCCCAACATTTAACAACTCATTTTACGATTCTTCATGGGTTCAACATACCCCAAAAGTAGCCCTTGATTTGATCTGACATCATCGGTGAACCCAATGGGGTCTGTGAAGGGTCACACACCACAATCCATGGCTCAAATTACTTTACTTAACAAAAAAGATTAAAACATCGTAGGGAAGATAGTTGTAGAAACTATATAAATATAGATAACATCAAGACTATGGAAAAAATCTTTAAGACCACCTACCTCAATATTTAGGACAACCACTAGCCTAATACAACCATTTATTTAAACTAAATAAGCCTCACACACCAAGACAAGGAACACCAAGGAAATAGGGGTTTAGATATTTATAAGGAAAGGAAACAACACAGAAAAATTATTGCAGAAAATGGAAGGAAACAGAGTTGAATACTTACTTGAAGCTTCGATTCACACTAAACGACACTCCAAATGCCTAGGAATGGAAGGAGAAACACCCATATAGGAAGCGGAGGCTACAATATCATCATACAAGCTGGAGGGGGTCGAATGTGGTGAAACATTAGGGTCAAAATATTTAATCCCAATAGTAAAAAATTGGAATTTCCCCATTTTTATGTGGTGCATGGTTTGGATGCATAGTTGGACAAAACATGTGCCAACCATGCATCTCCTTCTATCCAAGAGGGAACTAGGCCACACGGTTTTTCCTTCCTCCAACACAGTTTGAAAAACCATGTGGTGATCATGTGATCTCATCTATCATAGGGGAGCTCGAGCCCCATTATCTCTTGGAGGCACCCCACACAGTTTCCCCAACCATGCACCCACCTTCTACAGGCCACATGGTTAAGGTGTACGGTTCCCACTAACCATGCCCCAACTATGCTATTAGCATATATTGGTCCATTTTTCCTCTTTTCTATTCCCCAAACCCCCAAAACACCCCTAAGACCTTTCATACTCAATGGTGAAATTCCATAACCAAAAATTTAGTCCAGGATGTATGTTATCTCTAGGTAATAATCTTATACATATATGAATTATAAAATTCAATTCATAATTGAATTTAAAGAATTTTCTTTCTTCACAAATATTATTTAACGATGTAAGGGAAATTTTCAAATATGATTGAGTTGATATAGTTATTAAACCTTTTAAGCACTATATTTCATATTTTATGATTCACATATACTTCTAAAGGATATATAATTCTATATTTTGGAAACCATGGTGTAATTCTATTTCCAAAAACAATAAACCAAAGGTGTATGCTATCAATAATACAAAATTGGGGATTTTATAATGAGTCTATGGCAACGATATCACATATCATAAGTTGTAAATAAATATAGAAGAACCAAATTCTCTATCATATTTAATTATAGCTATTATTATAGGAAAAATGATTTCAAAAATATTCATTTACATCATGATTTAATGAATCTAAATACATACTAATGATATGATAACACTACTAGATTTAAAATGATATAAAAACACTTATTAAATGCAGAAAAACCAATAAAGTAACCCAAATACAAGATCTACCTTGTATGAAAATAAAATCAAGCATACTATAAATTAAGAAACTTATGAATGTGTACCTAACATTATTGATCCTAGATACAAAAAAATTTCATCCATGCTTGATGAAGATTAAAATATAGAAAAACCAAAAGATATCTATACTCTATAGGTTTCTATAGATTATTCTAAATCACTCAACATATTAGTGATATTCTTATACTCAACACAATGTTCCAATTTCTCTCTAGGGTAAGGTGAAAGGATAAGAGAGAATTGGGATAAGGTAGTTTAAATCAAGGCTTCGGAAAGCTCACACAAACTTCCCATTTTAGGGTGAATTAACCTCTATGAATCCATAGAGGATGATTCTAGAGAGAAAATATGTTTACTCATGTGTTATAACACATGTGTAAATGCTACTCATCTTGTTCATGCCTACTTTTCATAAACACATTTAACTTATGACTATTTCATCATATGAAACATTTCATAAATGAGAAATTTTCTTGATGTTATACCCAAATAATAACAATTCATTCATACACCCATCAATCATAGTGTGTTAGACTGTATTTTACTATATGATTCAAGTTATAACACTATTATATGATATATCCAATTGTAACTTATGATTGGACAAAGGTTTTAGCTTGATAAAATGCTTTATGACATCCATTAATCATATAATTCAACATAACCAAATGCATCACATGCATAATTCTTTTAGGATATATCTCCTTTAGTTATAACCCAATTACAAGCATCTTAATGTCGTGAAATAAGAATAAAAAAAATTCTAAAAATAAAACCCCTTGCATCAGTTCTAAACAGCACCAAATATCACCATAATGATTATGGTCACGACCAATTAGTTATATCAGGTATTTGTTATTTATTGTATAGATATGAGTGAATTTTTTTTCTTATACAAAAAAATGAGTGAATTTTGTATGTTCATAAGATGTGAATTAAAGGGTTTTGAGAAAGAAATCTCAATAGAATGCCACTAGATATCCCAAAAAACTCTATGGTCCTAATGTATATATATATTTAAAATGATATGCTATGAAATTAACACAGAAAAAACCTCAATCAAGCAATGCTAAGAACTTATTAAGTCACGTTGAAACTATGTTATACCTTATTTGACCAATTTTAGTTGAAAACCTGATTTCCCTATCAAAGAAATAATATCCGAAGACATGGAATAACCAGTATCATGGTTAAACACATGATTTGAAAAACTCATGATGTATCTCGAGATAATGGTCAAAGACCAAACTTACCAAACACATGAAATATCCCTCACATGGACAAAATCAGGACATATGTAAACACATGGCTTCTCTCTGTATTTGTTAAATCACAACATATCGAAACACATGGATCAATCTTATCATAACCTAACATAAGGATTATCCTATATCATGACCAAACACATGGCCATAAAAAACCCCAAAATTAAGTATTTCTCATATAAAAATCCAAAAACATTTTCTTTGAAAAAAATAAACATTTCACAATGTTATATATTAAAAAAAATAATTTTTATCATTTTATATAATGATAAAAAAATTATTTCATCATAAAAAATAATAAGAAATAATATTTTCATCACACATAAGCTAATTACCCTTTTATTTATCATTGAGAATTGTACCTGTAATGAATTGACCAAAGATACCCTGTATCAATACCCAAGAAGACCCATAACATTTCCTAAAGTGTATTCTCAATCACTATTGGCTAGAAATAAGTTTCAATGGAATCAAAATTATCTTCTTGAATTATTTTACATGGTTATAAATAAAACAAAGAAATAATTCCACCCAAAAAATATAACATGATCATTCCATGTATTGGTTGAATCATGCCTACGAAATAAAAACTTTCCAAATTAAACCACATCAGAACAAGATATATTCATCCCAAAAAAATAATAATTAAACTATAAAACTGGAAATAACAATTACAATCATATATTTTATCTAATATATACATCCAAACATTGTTATCCAATGCCCAAAATGAAAAACTTTTGAGGAGAAAAGTGGATGAGAATAAAAAAATGGTGAATAAATAAAAGATACCAAAATACATGAGTCAATTATACACCAAAACTTCCCATATCCCTAGACAAGTGACCATCCTGCACTTTTCACATATTCCATGTCATGAACAAGTTAAAATACAACCAAATATATCACAGTTGAGCATTTCCTTCACCTTAATTATATGAAACCATGTCTATATACACACTAATGTGTGTAAGTCAAGCGTGATCCAGAATCCTAGAAGGATAATACCAATATTCTATACAAATAATTTTAGAAAAAATGACATTATAGTTTGATAATACACATAAGAAAATACTCTTTTGATTTTATGAAAAAAATAACAAGTGATGATCATATTTTTATATTTATTTTTAATAATGTATATGTTACTTAAGTTTGGTGAAAATATTAAAAGTAAATATATAAAATAATAAATTGAAACAATCCCCATCACATATATTTCATATTATAATTTCATGATGGGATACTATATACGACAATAAGGTAAGAATCTTGGATCCTTGTACCCACTAATAACCACATGCAGGACACTAGTCAAAGTATAATTTTGAACTAGTGAAAAAGAAACTAGTTAGTAAGTAATCTTAAACTAGTAGAATAACCCAAAATCTAACTATCATGAGCATAGTGCTAAACTACTCCATTGTAGAAGGATATTAATCATAGTTATATTGGGAGATACTAGGTAGATTATAATCTTAACCTAGAATTGTAGTTGTCCCCAAAATCCACCTTAGTTATCAAAGGATTTAATATAAGCATGCTCTAATGGAAATATCATGATCATGGTGGTTTAGACCACATGATGCTCTGTGTTGGGAATATACCAATTCATTATTAATGTCACCATATCACAATGTTATGCATTACAATTTACTTGTTATTTGATAAAGTGTGGCTATTATATATTCTTATATTCGAAGATCTCACGTTCTTTTGATCAAGACATGATGAAAATATGGAAGTGTTTGAATGGATGAATCCATTTATTAAACATTAAACAATAAATCATAATGACGAGTTGTTATGAAACATTTTGTGAAATTTATCATTGATAATTTTTTTTGAGAAATGTTTGGACTATGTGAATAATCCTTTTGATGGTATATATAAATAGTCTTATAGGTTTTGAAGTGTGTGGCACTGTATTTGAATGCTGTAAAACTCCTCAGGTTGAAGCTATCACTCTCTCATTATCTTTCTCATTAAAAAATGGTTTTAGAAAATCATGTGGAAGATAAAATCATTTCCAAGCATTGGGTGATTCATCTATCTCAGGGATTCCATTATAGGAAGGATTACATTGGATTATTATCAATGATCAATGATTAATATCAATATTTTGTGTTAGATCTTGGAAAAATTTGGTTCGATAGAGAAAATGTATGTCATTATTTATTTTTTATTCTGTTTAATATGAATAGAAGATATGATGTTATTAATCAGTTTTGGTTGATGTTTTACACTATATTTGGATGATTATTGTCCCATATAAAACACATTAGTATTATTATATCTAGGTTCCATTTTGTTTAGATTGAGTTTTTGAATGAATAATGAAACAAGGAAAATGATAAGATCTATAATTGTAACATGTTACAATCTAAAAGATTGTTATTAATGGAGATTTAAAAAAAACAATGACTATTCACATTTTTTATGGAGATATACTATGTGTCCAACCATATAGAAAATTATATATTTATTTATTCCTTATGAATTTTGTACATAATTAGGGTGATAGTGTTCCCAGACCGTGAAACTTGGAAAAACTCTCCATAATATTAAATTTTCAATTTAAACTATAAGGAATGTAAATAAAAAATTAATATAAAAAATATATAATTAATATTGATACCATGGGTGTCAAAATTCCCCCCATGATGTCACTTTATAAACTTATAAATTTCTTATAAATTTCTTTGGTCAAAAAATGTGTGAGGCCATTTCTCCCTTATTTGATACTCTCATTCCCACATCTCATGAGAATCATTACCATGCTAACATAGAATGCGAACCATGGGAATAAATTTCCTCCACTATAATTTATTTTTATTGTTAATAACTTTTATTGGTTATTCTATCAACAAATCATCTTGTTCCAATTGAAAATCATTCCAATCGATAAAATAAAAAGGATTATGATGATACCACTTCAAATGGGAGATGTAAAACACATTATGAATGGAGATTATCTAAGAAGTTAATTCCAAACCATATGTGAAATTTCCAAGTTATTTAATGACCTAAAATGGTCTTAAATATATTAGTATAATCTTATATGGATTCATTATATGCCTATGACATAGTTGAAGTGAAACCTTTAAAAATACCTGATCATCCAATAAAAAGTTTAATAGTGAATGGCGATGATCAAAATAGGACTTTTAGAGACTCTGTTCTATCAAAAAATATTTATAAATAAACTAAATTTTATCCATTGTATCTTATAGAGTACTTGGTTATACTATAAAATATTCACCGATCTCAACCAAACATTATAAAGATCAATAATGAAAATCATACAAATCCTCGAATAGAGATATCTTTTTCAAATATTAATAAAATTTATTATATGATCACTAAAAAAATGATAGATAATTATCTTAATATTAAAAAAAATCTAATATTCATGAACAAATAATATAATCCAAAATATAAATTACCCTCTTTTCTATACTATTAATTTTGGGGAGATATGCCATGCTAAGCTTCAATTATGTTCCCATGGTCACTTGAAGACCTCTCCAAAATTGGGAAGTAAATATATGTTCTCAATAGGATATAATTCTCAAATGAACTTTGTAATGCTTTAAAATATCTTGCATATATAACTTCCCAATATCTTTTACATTCATGATGTCTCCAATCTAAAGTAAATGAGTCAACATTCCAGCATATCGATAATCATCCAAATCGAATGATTTTTGTTATTGTAATCTAATGAAAAAATCAATAAATATTTATTTCCACTTCTAGGTTAGAATGGGTTTGAGTTAGAGAATACTATAAATCTTCCAATATGTTTCCTTCACTTACTGATAAGAAAGGCATTGAGAAACATAGTTAATAATATCCATTCTCATCCCAATCCACCAATATCAACATTTCATGTCTTAGTACATATTTGGTACACTTGGATAAGAATTCCTTTAATAATGATGAAAATATTTCATCACTTATTTCCTCAATGAATAAGGAACCACAAAATAGCTCTTGAATCAAACTACACTGTCAATGGAAAGAGTCCATCCATCAGTTGTCTCCTACCCATTTATAATTTCTATAATATATTAACATTCAGGGTATGATGCCTTCTCTTAATGAATCATGTAAATAAGAGATGGGGTAATATAAATATTTGATAACAAAATTAACTCTTAATGTTTTTTAAATCAAGATTCCAATAGGAAAATAGACTCATTAGTTTCCATTATTCACTGAACTATTTCATTAACTGATACGGTAACTTCTTATTAAGAGTGAAGATAAAAACATTTCTTTTCCTAGGAGTATAAGAGAGATCAAAATAAAAAATTTAGATATATTCTACCTATTTTTAAAATTTTATATTCAAATAATTTTATGTAAATATGATACTCAGAATTCTATGGTCAGTATAGACTAAAAATGTTTCATTGAATAGTATTGTAGTAAAAAAATTAAATCACCCATACCATAGATAATTGAAGATTATAGTTATAGTAATTTATTCTTATGTGGATGAAACTAGAGAGAACCATACACCGCCACATGATCTTTTTTGCATAAACACACAACCCAAACTTACAAATTACAAAACACAATATACAAAAAAACATTCTCCAGGTTTAGTAAAAATAAAAATAGGTTCCAATGTAAACTTTTTCTTATGTTCATAAAAATATTCCTAACACTTAAAAATCTGTAAAAACATTACCCATTTATGTGTGGGAGTTTTCATAGAAAATGGTAATTTTGATAAATCCTTTACAAACCACTAATAATATCTTACCCTTCATAAGTATATTTATCTCTTAAAGACATTATTTGGAGTCTCACAAGAAATAAAATCTTATATTTTTGGGATCAATTGACAATACCTAAAAATAACATGTCCCAAAAACTAAACTTCTAAGATCCATAAATTGCACATATATAACTTAGAATACAAAAAATAATCTTGAATAGTACCCAATATAGCTCACAAACAATACTTATAGTCCTCATTTTATTTAGAATAAACTAAGATATAATCCATGAAAACCATAAAAAAGAGTGAGTTATTGATGGAATATATGATTCACAATATCCTTGAAAATTATATGTAAATTTTTTAAACCAAATTTAATCAAAAGATACTCAAAATTATCATATTTACTTTAGAAATTAGCCTTGAGTATATCAAATTCATTCACTTTGAGATGATGGTACCCAAAATTTGGATCAATTTTAGAAAACCAATCATCCCCTTTCAATTGATCATAAAGGTATTTGATGTGGGGAAAATTATATTTTTTTCTTTATTATTACCTGATTAATCTTTGGATAATTGACATAGAGGGAAAAAATATCATCAATTTTCTTTAGAAAGAGTATAAGAGTGAAAGATAGAGACATACTTAGAAAAATGATCCATTTATCCTCAAAATCAACCAAATAAATATTTAATTCCATTAACTCTATATAATACCAATGATAAGAGGGTAAGGATATTTTAATCATTCCTAGAAGAATATTAATTTAAAACTTATCTTCCTTATATGGATGCAACTTAGAGAAATCATTGGGAAAGGACTTAATAAAATACTTCACCATGGGTGGATGTTATATTTCTGAATTCCTATCATCATATTTCACCAAAATGGTTTCTAAATGGTGTGAAATTCGTTTCCTAATCTACCCATAACTTTCATGATATAAGAGTTATACATAACCTCAGGTGTGACTCCTCATATACTAGAGGTTTCTGATTAGTGTTTAGGTTCAATTGGTAATGTGGAGAGACTATACCCTAAGAATTAGATAACCATAAATAACAGTGGATGTATCAATATAATTCATTATCCATAATAAAAAACTTGTTATTTACATTATAACTTGAGAAAAAAATAACAGTAACATACCAAATGCTATAAAAAAAATGAGAACTCACATTAATGTCACATGCTCATACGTACATGAATAGGATTTATTAAAGGCCTGATCTTAGAAAATGCTATCAAAAATAAAAAAATAATGGAGAATAATATAAAAATAGATCTAAGTCTCTACTCGGTCACATATACCACTCTAACCACCCATATAGATGACCCATCAACTTCTAGGATATTTGCCTCACCTTCTTCCTTGATCATAAAATCAATACATGAACCAAGGTTCCCTGGTAGGGTGGGAGCATACCTTAGTAGTCCACTACCAATAGTGTTCCTAAAATATTCCAAAATATATAAGTTCTCAAATGAGGTAATATTATAACAAAATAAATAAATAATAACAATAATAAAAAGTATCATGTCATTGGGTTCTAAACAAGACACCTGATGGGAGACCATAATTGATTAAACCCATACTAGTATAAGTATAAACGTATCATATATAATATCAAAATGTCAGTATATCAATCACCTATATGTCCATAATCAACCAATAATAAATATATGTCAAAATAATCATAAACCACTATATTATGAATAATTTAATCATTCTAGTTGGCATTATACCTGATATTAAATAATCATGGAGTCACTTATTCTTAGTTAATATAGAATCCACGACATTTACTATATCAATTATGTATTAGGAATAATGTACCATCCCTTAAACAAGGTCATGAGTTAATGGGAGCTACATATCATGACATAATAATATGTTGTAAGTGGGAATAAAATCATATACCATAAAAATATCTGATAAGTGGTTATAACATCCCATGACCTATACTATCAAGGAATGTGGGAATATTCTCCCATTAATTTAACAATATCAAGGTATGCAGGCATACTATCCCATGCCTTTCACTATACTAAAGAATAAGGTCATATCATCCCGTGCCTTTAACAATGTTAAGGAAAGTGGGCATATCCTCTCAATTATTTAACAATATCAAGGATATTGGTTATATATTCTCATGCCTTTCACCATATCTATTTAAGTTGGTATATCATTCCATGAATTTAAAAATATCATGTAAAGTGATAATATCATCCCTTACCTTTAATAATATCAATTCAAGTGAGAATATCATCCCATACCTTTCATGTTATCTAGTAATGTAATCATACCATCCCATTCCTTTAAGAATATTAAGTAATGTGGAAATATCAACCCATTCCATTAACAATATCATGGAAAGTGGGTATACCATCCCATGACTTCCACCATACAAAGGAAATTAGGTATATCATCTCATGACTTCAACAATATCTAAAAGTATATTTCAATTAATATCACAGTATATATCATAATAACTCATAGAATATCAAAAACATCATCAAAGAACATCACATAACCCATCACAATAAGGATTCGAAAGGTTTCCAATTTTAAATTTACATCAATTATAGGTTGGATCTCTCACACACAACCCTTTCTCCCCACTCCATATCCAAGTCACAATCTACCTGGAACCATAAAACTTATTGTTTTGAATCTATCACCATTTCCTTGTATAAATTTAATCCAACCAACCATTAATTTAACAAAAACCCATTCCATGACTAGCCCCATTCTATTCCCTCTCATACACAAGTCCCCCTATCACCAAGGGATAATATAAGACAAATATCACGCTCCAATATATTATAAAATATCAAATGAATACCACATTCAAATCAAAGAACATGGTTTGCAACAATTTTAATTATACAAAAGTTTATCAATGACCATGAAGTCAAGGTATATCATATAAAGGAAAACTCAGGGAATTGACAACCCTTATCCATATAGTAAGGTAATATATAAAATGGTTTGGGATTGATTTGGGACATGAATACTCATCCACCCTAACCTTAATATCCCATATCACATTATAACTCATATAAATAGATGGGAAAGTCTAGGTACCACTTACCTCAAACATAGAGTTAATCCCATAATAATAATGACACCATTTTCAACCAAACCCGCATAAATCATTATCGAATCAATGGATATCATACACATCCAAGATTCTCCAAAATTAATTATAACTAACTTATAATTAGTATAAATATTTAATATGAAATTATTCATTTAATTATAATCAATTAAAAACCTATTGAGTGACCTCCCATGGAAAAAACCTCAAGAAACATGTGGAAAATGAATCCCATAAAATATTCAGACCTAAGAAAAAAAATAGTAAATTTACAAATTAGATTTGTATTCCAATATATTTAAAATTTGATGAAAACCAAGAATTAATCTAATTAGTTTTCTCCCTCTCATTAAATTGTGTGTAACCATGTTTTATCATCCCCACATAGCTGCCTGTGTAAACTGCAAATGAAAGCCCTATCATATCAACTTGATTGAAACATGCACAATGGAATCAATAATAAATCTATTATTATAACCCACAAAAATAAAATTAAAGACAGAGGAAGATACAAGAGATTAATAGTATGAGATTACAAAATGAACACCATAGACCTTGTAAGTGAGGATGAGAGAATAAAGTGGGAGTAGAATTTAACCTTCTCTAGCTCCAACTTTATGAAAATTAGGACCTCCAAATAGGGTTTGTATTTTTAATACTCAAAATTATACTTTTACACCTATTTAAAAAATGTTTCGGGTTTACCTGGTACTTAGTACTTTTCCACTGGATACTTGGTGGCCATTATAGAAGAAAATTCCTTTCAGAAACCCTCAGTGGGTACCGAGAGGTATTTATAGAAAACCACTAAACCACTAAGTCCACACCGTGCACCCAATTCACCATCTCTAGGTACCTGATGGTTCTAACAGTCCTTAGGATCTATTCCAGTGACTCCATTCCACTACCCAAACCTCTATTATCTCTTTATAACCTAAAAAAATATCTAAAAAACTCTCACATTTTAAGATCCCTCACCAAAAAATCATTTCCATTCTAAAAAATTAAATAGAACCCAATAACTATTGCATTGAAAACTAGTCTATCTCTAGTTTTGAAAACCCATGATGATATAGGTCATTATAGCCAGTATGATAATTCACTAACCATAAGAAAATAATTTCTATCTTAACTTGATTTAGATTCAAACTCCCCTTGAAACATACGATAATTAACTTTATAAGAAATAAATATCACCCTATACCAATAACAATCAATACATGTTTTAAATTCAATCATCCAATCTCTTCCTTGGATAAGGCCTAAGATTTATTTTTCAATAAAAAGAAAATAACATTCCATATCAACTTCAAAAATGGCTGTAAGATGTGATGGACATTGAAAATAATACTCCTTCAATTAGGCACCACAATAATGATAGAAGAGACAAGATATGGGTGAATGTTCAATCTAATATAATAAAAAAATACATAGAAGAATTTTGTGGATTATAAGTTTTAAAAAATAAATCACAAACATTCTAAACATAAAATGAGTGATTTAGGTAGTAGAACATTAATATATAAATATGAAATATACATGTAGAAAGGCAAAAGAATTTTATACTAGTTCAAATCAAAATGATCCTACATCCACTTTTCACACCCTCAAGTTGAGAGCATGGATATTCACTAGATATATCATTTCACAAAGGGTGTAAAAAAACCCAACACTTTTAGAGGAGTAGTCCCAACCTAGACTTTTCATAGGAATAAGCCTAACCTAATATAACTTTTGTATAGAGTGTTATAGATCATTTTAAATTTTATAGGATAGAAGCACAACATGTGAACATGCTTTTTGGTTTAGTAATCATAACCAAAAACATCAATTTTAATAGAATTATAACCAGTGTTTGAGTTGTGTTACAAATTGATTGAACTTTATAGTATAATATCAAATTATAAAATAATGAAATAATATGATAATAATAATTAATTAATGAACATGAAATTGGATGATAGAATCGATTTCGAAAACAATATTTTTATTTTAATAATTTTTTGATAGTAATTTGAATAATTAAATACAAATGTTCTTATTTTGTATTCATGATTTCAACAATCAATTAGTAGTGTCTTAATCACTCTTTAGAAATTAAATAATGCAATTTCTCTTTGCTTGAGAATAATCACTTTGGAGTTTCCTTTTTAAATGATCAAATATATATTCATATTTATTTCCATTAAATCTCTTAATTTTATCAAATTAAAATAGTTAGATTAATAAATATATATAAATTACACATTACATATAGTTTTAATATCCCATATAATTTGATCAATATAATTCCATGCTTCTCATTAATGTTTCATGATTTATCTAACTTAGTCTTGTATTGTTTCTTAATAATAAGTTTATTACAACATAGTGTGGAATTAGCTCTTGAAAATTCATTCAATGCTTGAAATAGTATCATGATCCTTCTCTTGATGTTACTTTTTCCTCATTTTGTATTCAGAATCCACACCTTATAATTCATTCATAGCTCAATGTATTTTTCAATGACTTAATGGTAAAATGTTGTCATTAACGATCTTTTGTGTTTATTCCATATATTATTTTATTACTCTAACTCTGTATCTTGATAATATTTAACATCACATTCTTTAACCAACAACGACTTAACCATCAATGCATATTACAAGTAAATGAATCATAAATAAGGCTCTATAACACTTGTTAAATTGATATGAGTTCATAACTAGTGTTTCTCTATTATATAACATTGGATCTAATGTATCATGAATTGGATTCCCCATACTATGTTTGTTTAACTTAGTCTTAGGTTTGTAAATGAACATCAAAATCATTGATCCAACATTTGAGCATCTAAAAGAATGAATTATAACTTTGTTATAATTGATATATATTTATAAAATTAAATAGTCTTTCAAATACATAAAATAACACCTCAATATAATATCTATAACTCAAGATATCATCCAATAACATAAAAAAAAATTAGAATTTATAAAAAGGTTTAAGTGACTTAGTTCCAAATTTAGAACATTAAAATGTTCTATTAAGCCTTCATGGTAGTCTAATAAGTTTTACACAAGCTTCTTATATTTATATCTCAATATGAATAAAATAATTAATATTCATTATATTAGAATATGATCGATATATACTAGAAAAGAAATTATAAAAATCTGAAAACTTAAGGCTATATTAGAAACACTTGAGGATATGTTGGGACATGAAATTACCTTTGAATATTTTGAGGATGCATTGATAATAGTCTAAAACACGTATAACTGATGTTATAAGGTTCCAAATGACATATTTATCTTTTTGATTCATTATAAAACTTGTAAAACACATCATAATAATCCTAAAAATTAATTCTCAAGATAAAACAACAAAACCATTATAAGATATAATCAATATAAATCATCATTTAAAAAAACATATTGTTAGGTCCCATATAGAGTGATTAAAAATACAAGAGTGGGGGAAGTGGGGAATTTTCATTCTTAAATTAATAAAAGTAATAAAATAGATATTTATAATTTGGTGGATATAATATATGATAATTCAACCATATACAGATTAATGCAGTGGGTGTATAAAGTCTATAGAGTAAAGTAAAGAACAAGGAGGCACAAATATTTCATAATAGTTCTGATCACAATGATTCTATATCAATCTTTCAGACCCTTAACACAAGAGTATTGATGTATACTATCTGGACCTTGATTTTCATCATAGTGATAAACTAATTTAAAACTACATTTGACATACATTTAGACAAAACCCTAACTTTTATTCAAGAATTACAAACCTATAATTTTCATAAGAGAAGACCAAACATATTTGCCTTTTACCAAGGGAGGAAAAAACTTTTGTATGCTATTTTTTGTCTGTAAAGAATACATATAAATTTAACTATTAATTTAGGTATAAAAATTTTGTTAGTTAGTGTTATAACATGATAGAAACTAGATAACACTTAGAAAATTACAATACAGAGAAAGAATAAAACCAAAAGAACCAGAGAATATATAAAAATATCATTACTAGAGATGAATGTGATACTTAATTCATTTGATGATGTTCCTAAACAATAAATATTTGGATAACCAATACAATGTTCAATAATTCATATCTATCAATAGATGAAAAAATATATATTTAAATTTTTTTAGAAATTCTTTATTTCGTATACTGGAATCGTAGACCACTGCCAAATTCTATAACCTTCATTTATAGACAAATATCCAATTGGCGTTTTCCTTCTCATGAATGACTATGATTCTTCTTCTTTAATTAATCAAATATTTACTTCACATTTATTTCCATTAAATCTCACAATGCACTAAAATTATAATGGTTTGAAAAATAAAAATATTGAAAGGGAACATTACCTATATTTCAAATATCATATGTCAGCCGATCATTGTATTATCAAATTTCTCATTAATGTAGAATAATCATCTTAATTTGGTCTCACATTACCTGTTGAAATTATTTTATACTCAATATATTTGGACAAGTTCTCTCAATATTACTTTCATCATCTAATGTATTCTAAAAATATTCCTTTACATTTTTTTGAGCCTTGATATAGTCTCACACCCCCTTACTTGAAAATATGTTACCCTTAGTCTATATCTTGACTTATCTCTTAACATTTAATTATCACCTCAATGGATCTTATATACACTTAGTATTTCTATATCAATACTGAAGATCTCTCACAATAACACTGGTGATTCTATTATGCTTCTGATATAGTATCAAAATAAATCGTAATAACACATTGGATTCTAATGTATTCTCTATCATGTTTCTAATCATATTCAATTCTGACACCCCATAGGGCATAATTATTTCTTATGGGTTATGAAGTTTATAAATTTATAAAACATGGAACAAAATCACTAAAAATACTAATGAATTTTTTAGGATATTTAAGTGTTGAGGTCAAACCCAAATAAAGAAGTTAACATAGTAAAAGAATCTAAAAGTTAATAGAAAAGATGAATGATTATACAATTAATTGAAAATAATTATATTTTGGGAACAATGGAAGATTATGATAATATTTGGAATTTGAAAATCTAGGATCATGATGTAATGAAGCATAAAATTAATGGTAGAAACTCATAAAGTTGTTAGAATTAGGTCTTAGAAACTCTTTTAGTCCGTGTAATCACTCTCTATATCACCAACTCCCTTTTTCTCATAGTTAGGTACTTTGGTTGATAATGAATCAAGTAACCTAACAAAATATTTAAACATATCAGGAAATTTTCCCAATGTACATGGATAATACTATAAAATTTTATTTTCATAAAAAGAGAAGTCCCTCACTAAAAATACAATGGTTATGATTTATCAATTAAGAATAGATTTATAAAAATAGAATAATTTAAAAATCTGACATTAATTATCATAAAAAACAAATATACTTCATAAAATAAATCAAGTTTAATTAGAAAGCTACACCACAAAATCTACCTTCTCATGCTATCCATGAGTGTAAAAAAAGAAGAAAAAAACAAACCCTAAAGGAAGAACCTTTGGTTGAAGATGCAGACTCTAGGACTTTATCCTCCACCCAAATTTCTCCCAAAAGAATTATCCAATATATTCTATTAATAGATGTAAATATCCCACTTGTATTACAATATATCAATAATATATATCCACGTATCATTCATGATTCAAGTCAAAAACCAACTTTGTAGATATAAGAAAAAAATATGAATATAAAACTACCTCAAACTCCCACAAGATATATCTTATAATTATTCCACATATAAGATAATGTTATTTTTAATATATAATATAGATATAGAAGTCATGCTGCACCAGTATACTTTATCATGTGAATTGGGATTACTCTATCCAATCGAATTCATGGATGATATGTGACACCTTGTCACTCATGATGAAATAATATTCTATTATCAATGAATTTTCATATATTTTTACGGTCTCAACATGACCCTAATATGTACACATGTCATAAAGGATACTCCAAAAATATGAATCTCTATTGTCTGAATGGCTATGACATAATCAATACAGTACACACCATGAATATTTTACAATATTAAAACCTATTTCTACTCCAACACTATCTTCATTATCATGGCTATGACATCATACCTATGTAGGGAGAATAACTATTGTATCCTCAGGAATCTCCAATACATACTCCAGACAAGATGCCGTAATGCCTAGAAAATTAGAATAATGAAAAATCATTTATTCAAAATTGGTAAAGGATTAAATCCTATGTATCAATCATATTAGTAATTAATATTATAATATCTTCTAAATAATATTATGAAACCACTAATGTCTCTTACATAATTCATCTCCTTTGTAAGTTGTGACACGATCTAAGAGTTTGTTGTGTGAACTAGGCTTCTTTACACAGGAAACTCGAGATCCTATGTCATCTTTAGGGATTTTTATTTTCATAGAGGGAAGTTATATATTTTTTGGTCTTAATAGAGGTAGTGTATCAATACATATTTATGTATTTTCGTTTTCATAAAGGGAAGTTACATATTTTTTTCAAATAATAATTTTTAAGGAAATTAATTATCCATATATTTTATTATTCCTATAGAAATTATGATATTTCTCATAACATTCATTTAAAATTTTAAAATTATTACTATTATGAATGACACTTTGTGATATACCACTCTTGATAATTTTCTCTCACATTCAAGGTACATATGAATTGAGTTATGCTAATACCTTGAGCACACTTATCCAAAACATAGGCATGAAAAGCATCTTAAATGTCCACCATGTAAATAAAAATATAAACATTAATAATGATGTCATACATGAAAGGATAAAATTACTCCAAGGATATGGGTTGGTAGGAAACAAATGTGAAAAATCAAAAATCACAAAATAGTGGTTTAACTCTAATGTCTTATACATGATAAATGATAAAAAGATAAAAAAATAAATCCTCTAAATGTGATATCACCTTACACTCCCCATCTCAAGATGTCAAGGCTAAAAAATCACATGGAATAAAGAATAATGAAATATACCCTCTAGTGATATTATTTTAAATAATATTTTTAATGATTTTTCAACAATTATTTTTATTTCATTTTATTTTTAGTAAGTTTTTTATTTTTTATTTTTTAGAGGGTAAATAATAATGTAGAATAAAAGAAATTATTCCAAAAAATAATGATAATACCTCATATATCACTTTTTTGATAAAAAACATCCCCTTTACAACATGGAACAACCTCTTCCCAGACACTTAATCTATTGTAAATAATAAAAAATATCTAGCGTAAGGTATGATTGATAAAGAATTTCTATGATGTAGCCTACCTATCTAGGCCATTCAACACTTATATGAGCTTAAAATAATGTTAAATTTTAAAGTTTGTTCTTAAAATGAAAATGGTCTCACATCAAAATTTTCTCAATTATTTTAATGTAAATTTTATTCTTTCATATAATTAATAAAATAATAATTAAATTTCAAGTAGGTTTACATGTCCCAAGTTTTTCTCAAGAAATAGGCTATAAGAATGAATATGAAAAAATTATCTTAATACTCTATCATGAATATAGAACATAAAATTTTGGAAAATCACTCATGTCATGAATAATAATAACAAATAAATCCATATAAACTTCAGATAATAAAAGTATGAAAAAGTTATAATAATGCCATCTATATAAATTAACTAATACCTCTAAATCATGATTTTTAAAATTACTACCCTCATGCATAATATTAATCATTTACAATGATATTAATCATTCTATATTATCAAAAATTTAATCTAAAACATGTAATTATTGGATTCTTAAATAATATTTTCATCAAATATAAAAAATAAAGAAAAAATTGTAATTTTGGAATGAAATTTCCCTTAAACATAGAAATAAAATGTGATTAATAAATTTAGGGAAGTAAAAGAGATAAATATTATAAATAAATACTCCCATGTCCAATGAATTTATTCCCCCTTACCTCATTCATTTCCATATTATGCCTTCATTATCCCGAAACTAAAAAATTAAAACAAACCAAGTGAAAATAAAAGTTCCATTCCAATAAAAAATAAAAAATTTAGGGTGATTGATTTCAATCCTAAAAAAATTCTTAAAAAATTATAAATCAATATCTGAAGATCCTATAAATAAATTTCAAAACATAGGTTACCTCCCATAAAGTGATTTGTTTAAGGTATTTTACCTAGATCATACTACATTATAATCATGTGATAAGATTATGTCAAGAAGTTAACATATTTATATTTATCAAAGTTTGAAATTTTTTATCATTTGGTGTAGCACTTATTATCCTTTAAGATGAATATTACGTATCACCTTGTTGAGGAGAAAAATGGAATGTGGAATGTCTTAAATATTGAATAAGTAACTTATAGGCTATTGAAACCTGATAGTACCACTTATTTATACTTCTCTTTATAAATGTATTCAATATTATTATATGTTTTATCAGTCATCACCTCTTATCATTCCTTATCTTCTATTATAAAGGATCATCCTTATTATTTCTCTATATATCAGTATTTTTGAGGGTACCCTCCCTAGGTTATTTAGATTTAGATTCATCATTATAAGTTTCCTTATATTTGGCCTCAAAATAAACACTACAATTGTATTTCTCCTCAAGTTTCACTTAAAATTTGGACAGTTGTTTGGTACTTCCATTGATATACAAGTCTCCTTTATAATCCTCTTCATATATTTATAATCCAATTTAAAAACATGATCTAGGATAGATAGGAGTGATTCATTATAATTTTTTATAGTTGTGGGTAACATTGTTTTTGTTTTTGGATCTTCTATTTGAGTTGATTAATTTTATATACAAGAAATTACACTTGAATAAAAATAGGACGTTTTCACTCATAATTCATTCTATATATAGCATCACAACATAGAAATAACTAAAATGTGAAAATAAAACAAAAGAAAAGATAACTTAGACTAAAATTAGAAAATATAAAAAGATAAGGAAATACATGTCTTAATCTATCTGATTCAAAGCTACCTATTAAGATTAAGTCTTTGTAAATGATTCCAAAAAACTTTGACATAGTTAAGAATAGACGACATAATGAAAAGAAAACTTCCACAATACAATATCATTTATTCAAAATTAAAAAATGAACAAATCAAATATATCACTCTTCTATGGTAATGAATATTTAAATATCTTCCAAAGACTCTTAAAAACCACCAATTAATCTTATGGAATTAATATCCCCTGTAAGTTTCTGTGTGAGCATAGAAGTCATGGGGAGAACTGTGTTTCTTCACAAAGGCAACTTGAAATATTATGGTGTCTTCAAGATTCATGGTTTCACAAGGGTTTGTATCATGATCCTTGGCCTTCAAAAATGTAGTAGATAAATCTCCCCATCAATGGATATTGAATTAATGGTGTTAACCATGTAGGCATGACATGAAAAACCTAACTATATGAAGAAGAAAGGAATGAAGGCGTCACTACACTCCAATACTTGTGTCTCACTTAAATTGAATAATGACATGAATTTCATTGTCCCATATCAAGATTAACCTCACAATGTCCACTTATTTATCATACTAAACACGCCTTAGCTAGCTGTTGAACTCCCAAAATGACACCCCACACTGGTTCAACCTTTTCACAATTCCATCATGCAATAGGTCTATGCCTACACTCAAATCCTACCACCCAGAATGGTTGTATTCGAGCTCAGAAACTATATCATGGTGGAAGATCCTTGATCCTAATACTAATCAAGCCCAACACATTTTTCCCTTTCAATATAATTTTTTCTTTTTCCAAAAATCATCCATATATTTCTCTAATTTTCCTAAGTTTCTCTCAATCCCAATTATAATTATTTCCTACCATTATACATTAAAATCAAAATTAATTATGAAATAATTATTATTAATCAAAGAAATCAGTCAAAAATTATACCTGAAATATAGCTTTCATATTATCAATATAAAATTCACCAAATCTTAAAATCAATCCAAATAGTTTGAAATGGAATGAACTAAAAACATTATTTATATGAACAATATGATATTCACTCAATTTAGTTTAGTTCATAAACAAAATAATTAATGCAATATTTAAAGGATTTTGAAAAACATTATGTTGGGTTTATTTTTTCACTTATGTTTCTCTAATATAGATATTTGAATCCAACTTATGATCTTTGGCATCCCCATATTCCATTGGTTCAATATAGTCTTAGGCTGCATCTCATCATCAACTCCATTAGTCTATGTTTTGAGAATATAGATGATGAATTCAGATTTGGATCTAGTTTATTTATATTTGTAAAATAATCTTATATTGATAAATAATTAGATAAAACTTCAATATGAAATCTATAACTCATGATATAATCTAACAAAGTGAATAAAAATCAATCAAAAAACTGTATAAATGTTGGAGTGACATGAAACTGAATTTTTAACATCCAAGTGATTACATTAGATTTCATTTTAGTTAAATACTATGAAAATAAACTTCTTATATTTACATCATTATAATAATCACACAATTATGAGTAATTTATCTTAATATATTATCATAATATAGTAGAAAATAAAAATCTTTAAATCCAGAAAATTATGACTATGTTGGGAACACCAGAGGTTATGTTGGGACTTAACATTATGCTATCACCTACTAAAGATAAATTGAGAATAGTTAAACATATGTATATATGATATTACAAGGTCTCAAAGACATATTTGTCTTAGATACTCTTCATGAAACATGTAGAATACATAAAAAACTATATACATGAATTCTAAAGATAAACCAATTAAAGAATTAAAATATATAATCATGAATCATATATTGAGAAATAATTAAAGTAAAAAAGCATTCATAACCAATACAAAATCTGATAAAGTTATTTTAAATACATCAAAACAAAAAAACACCAATTCTTTTGTAACACCCATATATTTTAAAGTATGCATCTTTTTAAATAAATTTAATCTCTTCGATAGCTTGGGTTACACGCAACACCAAGTTCAAAAAACCACGATCTATTATTTTTTGACCATTATAACCAAGTTGTTAAAAAATATAATTATTCATATGAGTAACTAAATTATAAAAATTATATGGTTTTCAAATATATATAAAAAATTCATTGGTTATCAATAAAAATAAAAATCATTTAAAAGTAATAGAATTATTTTTATTAAAACTATTTTTGTACTCACAATATATTTATATCATAATAAATTTATTTAGTCACTATTGTTGAATGATATTAATAAAATTTATATATTAAATATTCATTAAAAAAATAATCTAGAGTTTTTACTAGGAATAAGATAAGAATAAATCCATTTTTACGGTTATAAATAATATTTTTATAAAAAGTGATTTTCATTGTGTTTTTTGCACTTATATTAAATTTAATTCATACAACTTATAGGTATTTAATTTTATAAAATGGATTAAATATTTATAATAATGAGTTCTAAATTTTCTAAATTTTACATTTTATTTTTCGGAATTATGAAATGTAACCGTGGTTCAATTTATCACCTCGGTAAAGGGTAAATCATGTTAATTTAGGTTAAAACTAAGTAACAAGGTAATAATATTTCATCTAAAGTATTATTTTATGAATATAATTTTACCCTTATCATATTAGTCTCAAATTTTATTTGTTTAATGGAAACGTTTCCATGAAAATGACCCTTATAATATTTAAATCAAATAAATTTACAAAATGCCAATCTCTTAATTTTAAATATCTACCATGTGTCCACATAGGGACACAAGAAAGATATGAAAGAAAATAAATATCTATTTTGATATTAATTAATTTATTTTTATGATATTAATGTATTTATAGGTTTTAAAAATTATATAGTTATGTTAAATTCCTGCATAATGCGAATTCAATAATTATTTAATTAAAATAAAAATAAAAAAATGATTTGAAAAATATTAAAGGTGATATAATTTTAATGAGTTAATATGTTTCTTGAATTTTATATATCTATGTGACATATTATAAAGTTTTAAAGAATTATATTTCAATTCCCCATTTTTCTTATGTATTTTAATTCAAGTTAAATGAATAATTTAAAAATTGACATTAATTGAAATTTGTCAAAAAAATGTTTTATTAAATTATTTGAAAATCATTAAAATATTCATGTAGAAGAAGGGGGTAAGATATTGAATAAAATATCATCCATTTTTCATTTATTAGTCGATAGCTACCTTATATATAAAATTATACCCTTTAAGAGTGAAAATGTGTTACTGCGGTCAAGGTCAAAATGGGTTTAATAATGGGTTAAACCAAAATATCAGGCTTAAAACACAAATAAAAACTATCCAAATTTTATTCATTTATGATATTTAAACTATATCCAGACCTAGGTTCAAATAAATATAAATTTTTAGGAATCTAGGATAGATAATTACTTTATTATAATTTAATCTTTTAAGAAATTCCAAAAGTGCCCCTCAACTCAATTATAAAAGGGCAAGTCATCTTTCACTTTTTTACACTAATTTGAGCCATATATCTTGAAAAACCTAAAAAATACTCTTAAAAAATCCTTATCTAAGTTTTTGAGGTGCTGGTATCCCTAAAATACCAGACTATGTTTCTTAAGAAATGATCTAAAGGCGGTCTCTCGAAGAAGAGGTAATTGTCTTTCTTGACCTCTTTTAATTTATTTCTCCTTGTAACTATTATAAATCTATGAAAATTAAAATAAAATAATAAAATTTTTATCCTAAGTATAAATTTTTTATTATGATTATGAAAATACTTTTACCTACCCTCTTTCCCATCAAATGGGTGTTGAAAGTATCACTTTTGCGTACATACGACTTACCGTCTCTACACAGAAATGTAATTAATTTTTAATTACCATCTTTTATGAATGATAATTATGATGAGTTTAATGTTTATATATTATATTTATTAAATAATTATACATAAATAATTATTAAATAATATTTACCTTATTACCTTCCAAACCATTTGGAAATGATAACACTGCTCGTACATACTTGTGGACTACCACCACCACAAAATGATGTGATTCATTTTCTTTTTCTATTTTACTTAGAAGTAATTAAGGATAGATTTGATATATATATATATATAATTCATATTATATAATTATTATTCTATTAAGGGGAATTATTTTTTACCTTTCTTTCATACCATCCGTCAAAAAGTGATAACAACGTCCATGCGTACGTACGACATACCTTCTCCATGAAAGGTGTAATTCATTTTCTATCTGTAGATTTTATGGATTACAAATAGCACATATATAATGAATATATATAATATTAATATCATTATTAATATTATGGATATGATATAAACTTTATTAAAGTATAAATACTTAAACTATCGAACCATAAATTATATGAAAAATGAAACAGTTATTACTCATAAAAGTAAATTTTTAACATTTTTTTAATAAACCCATGATAAAATTTTATAAGTAACTAATAAATGGTATGATATATATAATTATTTTTAGAAAAAATATATATAATAAATCTATAATTATTATAAATGAGTTTTGAAAACATATAATGTAAATCAGACCTAAGGTATTGGTTTATTTCAAAATCTCATCATTAACTCGGATTGTTTATATTTAAGTATTCACTGGGCAAATATTTCTCTTCTAAATCCATATTTTCTTTAAAATGTTTTAAATATTATTTATATTATTCTATAATGATTTATTAATGATTTTTACCCATGTTTTACATTTTATATATTATTTTTAACAAAATATTGTTATCATTTTCTTAATGTGTTACATTTTAACCTTTTTACAACAACGTGAAATGATTGTTTTTTAACTTATAAAACATAAATAAATTTTCCTTCATTAATGAATAATATTTTATTTTATGCTTAATTTAAAAGTTTACAAGGTTAATTTCAAAGAAAATATTTTCCTTTATATTTAAAAAGCTTTAAAAATAAGTGATTTAAAAGTGAAAAGGGTATTTTTCTCAAGAATTTTACAATGATATCTTCAAAGTATTTTCATCCATATAAAAATATTTTGTTGAATATTATGTTTTAATGAGGTTATTATCTTCTGATACAATCTACCATATTTTACTAGATGGTTTATAGTCTATTTAATAAGGGATGTACAATTTTTATTCTATTCTTTATATTACTTAGGATGGTTTATTATTATGTTTATTGATTGGGGTAATTATTAATTTTTTTATTATAATTTAAATTTGAATATTTATAATGATTACGTTTCACCCCTTTTATATAAGTAATTAATTGAACCTAGTAATAGATGGGTCGGGGCTTCTATAGCCTCTTGATGCATCAATATGTCTCATGAGAAAAATTATTTTGGGTGTTAGATAAGGCCTTAACCATTTATTTAAGATTGATTAGAACAAATCCTCGATGATATTTCTATGATGTTTAGAATTATTCATTTTCTCATTATGAGATTAGTTATTGGATGTTCATGTGATTATTTTATTAGTTATGATATCCATGGATAAGTTTCAAGATGTTGTAATTATTTATATGGCATTATTTTTTCATCATTCATATATAACATATTATTCTTCATGAATATGTTATTGATTAAATGCAATTAATTCTTAAATATTTACCTTTCTATATTTTTTATGCCTTATTTATTCATGTTATCTTTTATTTTACACATACCCTTACTGAGAATCATATTAATCCCCTTTGTAATGTTTATTTTTAACCAGGATTCCAGGAAGTGTATTATGATTTGTATACAGGGTTATAATAAATGGAATAATAGTGTACTCAAATAAAATATTATGTTGTGTTATGTTTTCATATATAATGTAATATTCAACTATGTATCTAGTTTTTTAAGACTAAAAAATTATTGGTCCCTTTGGGATGTTATTACTTGTATTTAGTTCCAATGTAATAAAGTATCCATCGACTCTGGGATACTAGGGTTTGAGAATTTATAGTTGGTATCTGAGAAAGTTTAGTAGACATCTTGGAAACTTCATTTTGATAAAACATATTATGTAATATAACCCTATGGAAAAATTTAAAAATATTCCCCAAGAAACCAAGCATATGATTATGATTTTAGTTATACATAAATATTCAAGTTATGTTAAGTGTTTCACCTATTTTAAAATTATACATTATAATTCATAATCTAATCAAGTGTATTACATTGCTAATAAATGACACCTAGTAAAAGGAATTTAAATACTATCAATGCATGTAATTCATGTAGGGATTTACCTCAAAGAAAAGATAATGAAACTAAAGCTATAGCTGGAGATAAATAAATTATAACTATTTTGGATATCTAAATCAGGTTATAACTA
This sequence comes from Viscum album, assembly GCA_963277665.1. NCBI lineage: Eukaryota > Viridiplantae > Streptophyta > Magnoliopsida > Santalales > Viscaceae > Viscum > Viscum album. The sequence continues at coordinate 923,934,771 of OY728126.1, read as the reverse complement.
ATAACATTGAATTTATGGAGAAACCTACCGATCCAAAACATGGTGAAATAATGTTAAACCATTTCATACGTTAGTAGCCTCTACTACTCAATAGAACTACAAACCTATTGGTAGCTGAAAAATGGTTAAGTTCTTCAAAGAGTATATTTCTCTCTTTGAAAATTAATGAAATGAAAAAGGTTTTTATGGAAGTTTATAGTATCATAGGGAATGAAGATCAATAGTGGTCATTGATTAAAAAAACTATAGATGAAGAGGAAATAATGACCATGAAATATAATTATTTCATGGATATTTACCTAGAAAAATATTTTACTCATTAAAAATGAGTGGATATAGAGAGAAAATTCATGAATCTTAGACAAAAGAAAGATGAAAATGATGTTTATTATGAATAAAAACTTACAAGGTCAGAAAATCATTCTTCAGAATACATACATAATCGAAAAATAAATATTTACTATTTCTTTGATGCACTTAAGCCAATTCTTCGAAGGGAAGTAGTCTCTCAAACATTTTTATCATATTAGGATATAGTATCATGTTTTATCAAGATAGATAATTATTTTTCTAAGTATTATAGTTTAAAAGGAAAAAAAGACAATAAGAGGTATTTTTAGAACTTTGGAAAAGGAAATAAGACAATGAGGAAGAAGGGTAGAGTGTAATTTCTAAATTAAAATAAATGGGGAAAGAAACATCATGGAACATACTTACATGGAATGAGTGTTTTCTATAAGTGTAGAGAGAAAGGCCACCAATATCATGATTTCAAGGGTAATATAGAATCTTCCAATGTTCAATGATTCAACTATAATGATACATGACACTATGAAAATGATTATCCTAAGCATTAAGGGATCTTACCCAAAAAGCCAAAGGGATCAAGGCCAATCTTATGCGATCAAAAAAATTTATATTAATGTTCCTAATGATGTGGTGGTATGTAATTTAATAATATCCTTAAAGTTATTAAATTATTTAATTGATTTTGGATCATAACAATCTTTTATATCTTCCAAGTTTTCCATGAAAATTAACTATTTCCCTATAACCTTAATATGGGAGTTATCAATCAAGAATAGAAGTGGATGTCTCACCACAATAAGGACACGCCAGTTAGTTACTATTATGACACATAAACATTCCCTATTTCTTTAATTTATTATTATATTTATGGTTTATTTTTATATAATAATTGGTATGGACTAGATTTCAAAATATAATGAAAAGAAATCAAGGAGAAGGAAATTACTATTTTTTATGAAGATGTGGAATTCCTTATCTTTAGAGGAGAGAATTTATCAGAGTCATGTATAGATCCACCACAAAAACTATTCTGAATGATATTCTTGGGGGAGAAGAGAAGACATAATCTACATATGGAAAATGTAATCTTAAAATTTAGGATGTACCTATCAAGAAGGAATAAACTAATGTATTCCTTGTGGAATTACCTAGAAACCAACTAGAGCATTAGATTGAGTTTTCCATTGATTTAATCCCTGATGAAAGACTTATATTAAAGACTATCTCTATAATTACCATCGTGGAATTGGTGTAATTGAAGAAACAACTATAGGAGTTGTGTAATAATGGATTTATACACTATAGTGCTTCACTTTGGGGAGACACTATTCTTTTCATTAAAAAAGACAGATCTTTGAGAACATACATTGATTATAGGTAAATCAATGATATTACTATAAAAATGTATATTTTACCTCAGATTTCTAACTTATTAAATTGACTTCATAGAGATCAATTTTTTTAATGATTGAACTTTGTTTTTTATATCATCAATTATGAGTAAAGAAGGAATATATTCCAACTAAGACATTTCAAATGAGGTATGGACATTATGGGTTTACAGTAATGCTATTTGGAAAGACTAATTCTCCCTCTATTTTCATGGATCTAATGAAAATAGTATTTTAGGAATATCTTGACAATTTTTTATGCTATTCATTGATGATATCTTTGTGTATTATAAGAGTTATGGGGACCGTAATAACCACTTTTCAATGATTCTTGAGATTATTAGAAGAAAAGAGTTATATAGTAAATTTAGAAATTGTAAATTCTAGCGTTAAAAAGTTTTTTATCTGGGCCATATAATATCTAAGGATGGAATCTCAGTTGATCCAATGAATACAAAGGTAGTCCAAGAATAGCATCACCAAAAAACATAACTGAGGTATATAGTTTCATTAGTTTATAAGGTTACTATAAACGATTAATTCAAAATATTTTCTGATTGGATAACTTATTAAGAAATATTACCCTTAAATGGTTTAAGTTTATATGAAAAATTAAATATGAAGAATGTTTTGAAGAATTGAAGAAGAGATTGGTAAATGCTACTATTTTGACTCTACCATATAGAATGATATATTTTTGATATATAATGATGCATCAAAGAAGGTAATTGGTTGTTTCATTATATATAATGATAAAGTTATCACCTATGAATCCATATAGTTAAGGAATCATGAATATAATTATCCCACTCATGATCTTGAGTTACTATCCATAGTCTCTACTTTGAAGATATGGTGACATTACATCTATGGTGAAATATGTGAGACATACACTAACAATAAGATCTTAAAATACAATTTTTCATATAAAGAGCTCAAAATAAGGAAAAGATGATGAAACAAGTTACTCAAGGATTATAATTTCATGACACACTACCACCAAGGAAAGGTAAATAAGTTAGAGGATGCATTAAGTCATAAGGATCATGGAATTTGGAAAAAAATGATGATCGAAATGGATACTCTGTTCATAGATTTAATAAGGACGTATTGGGAATTATTAAAGAAGGGGAAACAAAAATACATTTTCAAATGATTTCCAAACCATATTTATTATAAAATATAAAAAGTTTTTATTCTGATGATGAGAATTTTCATAAGAAAATTAATGCTATAAATGATTGGAAATTGGAAGACTTCATATATGAAGATGGTGTTATAAATTTTTTAAAAATACTATATGTTCCATCTATAACTAAGTAGAAGAGGGAAGTTTTGGATCATTTCCATAGATACAATTTCTATATACACCCTAGATTCACTATGATTAATTGTGATTTTAAGGAACATGTTTTGGAGGGATAATATAAAGCTAGAAATAGCTAATAATGTGTCATGATGTTTGGTTTTTAATTGGTGAAGGATAAGATAAAACATCCGAGAGGATTATTGCAATATATGCCTATTCCTAAATGGAAATGGGAAGACATTACTATATAATTTTTCACTATATTTCCAAATATTATTAAAAATAATGATGTAATATGGGCTATTTTTTATCAACTTACCAAATATTCACATTTCCTCTCTATAATAGAAGATTTTCCTCTAGAGTTCCTTTCATGAATCTATTTCAAAAAATCTGTATGACTTAATAGAGCACCTGTTTAAATTTTTTTTGATCATGATCCATGATTTACATCAAATTTATAGAAAAATATTCAAAAGGATCTTGATATTGAGATTCATTTAAGCACCTCTTATCATCCTCAAACTGATAGGCAGTCAAAAGGGACTATCCAAACTTTAGAAGAAACTTTTAGGTCATACTCACTTGACTTTCAAGGTATGTGGTATCAGTATTTACCTTTAATATAGTTTTACTATAACAATATCTTACATTAAAGTATTCAAATGGTTGCCTATAAAGTATTATCTGGTAAGAGATGTCATACTCCAAATTTTTGGGATGAAGTTGCTGAAAGGAATATTTTAGGCCCAAAACATGTATAGGATACAATGACAAAGGTAAAGACTATTCGAACCCACATCAATGAATCTCAAAGCAGGAAAAAGATAATTTTTGATATTTGACCTAGTGTATCTAAAGAACACAATGTGTTCTATATCTCTTTGTTAAGGAAGTATATTCCAGACCTGGAATATGTGATCACTTTTGAAGAAATATAATTGGAAGATAATTTATTTTACTATGAAGATACTATCGTGATTTTAGACACTATATAAAAAGGGTTAAGAACTCAAATGACTTGACAGATAAAGTTACTCTGTAAAAATCATAAGATAAAAGAGGCGATGCAGGAACATAATGAAATTATGATGAAGAGATAAGAAAATATATTTATGAGGTGACATTAAATAAATTTAATGGTTGAAATTTTTTAATGATGGAATAATGTAACACACCAAGATTTTATGGCATCTCTATATTTAAATAAATTTAATCTCTTTAATAGCTGACATTACACCCAACACTAAGTTTAAATGAACTATGATATATTATAATATGCCTGTTATAAAAAAGATATTAAAAATAGTGAATATTAACGGGAATAACTAAATTATTAAATCTATATGGTTTACACATTTATAAAATAAATTAATTGGTAATCAATAAAAATAAAAATAATTTCAATGAAAAATAAATGTTTTTCTGAAAAACTATTTTTATGCGTGAAATATATTCATATCATAATAAATTGAATTATTCACTATCAGAGAATTATTTTAATTATACTTAAATATTATATAATCAATAAATTTTTTTAAAATTAATCCAGAGTTTTTATTAGGCATAGGATAAAAAAATCGAGTTTTATGCTCAAAAATTGAATTTTTCGAAAAAGAGATTTTCATTGCATTTTGTGCACTTATATTAAATTTAATTTGTTCCAATTATAGGTGTTGAATTTGATAAAATGGATTAAATATTTATATTAAATAGGTCCATATTTGGTAAATATGATGCTTTTTATTTTTAGGAATTATGAATAGTAACTACGGTAAAATTTATCATCTCGGTAAAATGTAAATCAGGTTAATCTAAGTTAAAACAACTAATAAGGTCATACTATTTCATCTTAATTATTATTTTATTAAAGATATTAGTACCTTATAATATTATCTTCAAAATGGATATGTTTAATGGACACTTTTTGATTAAGATAACCCTAATAATATTTAAAGTAACAAAATTTACAAAATGTCACTCTCTTAGTTGTAAATAACTATTATGTGTAAAAAAGGGAAAAAGAGAAAGATATTAGTGAAAATAAATGTTTTTTTTATGTTATTGAAATTATTTTAATGGAATAAATTTATTTATAATTTTCATAAATTATATAACTACCTTAAATGCTTGCGCGACACTAATACAATATTTATTTAATTTAAAAAATAAATGGATTTAAAAATATTAAAAGTTATATAATGTGAATTTTTTAATGTGTATCAAAAATTTTCTAGATCTAACTGACATATTCTGTAGGTTTTAAAGAATTATATTCTAATTCCTGATTTTTTTTGATTATTTTAAGTCAAATTAATTGAATAGTGTCAAAATTGATATTAGTGGTAATTTATGAAAATAATATTTTTTAAATTATTAAATTATTAAAAAATAATTAAAATGATAAAATAGAACAAGAGGAAATATATGGAAGAAAATTTCACCCCTTTTCCATTTATGAGTCAATATTTATCTTATACATAAATTTATATCCCTTTAAGAGTGAGATATTTGTTACCATAGTTAATGTTAAAATATGTTAACTAAGGGGTTAAACCAAAAGATAAGGCTTAAACAAAAAAAACCTATCTAAATTTTATTTTTTGATGTTATTAAAATCACATAAAACCTTATGTTTAAATACCTTATCCTTTATAGGTATTGTGGTTAGATAATGACTATATTATAATTTAATATTTTAAGAAATTCCAAAAGTGCCCATCACCTCAATTATAAAAGGACACCTCCTCCTTTAATTATTTACACCACTTTGAGCTATAAATTATAACAAATCCCTACCCATTACTATTATAAACATCATTATCCAAGTTTTGGAGGTTCCAATCTCTCTAAAAGATGAACCTATGTTCTTTAAGAAAGGATCTAAAAGAGGTCTCTCAAATAAGAGGTAATTATCTTACCTTTCCTCTTTTAATTTATTTCTTCTTATAACTATTAAAAAACTATAAAAATCACAATAAAATATTAAATTAAGTATGTTAAATATATTTAAATGTTATTATGATTATGAAAACACCATTACCCACCCAATTTCCCATAAAATGGGAAATAAAAGTATTTCTCGTGCGTACGTACGGCTTACCATCTCTATATAGCTATACAATTAATTGTTCATTATGATATTTTATGGATGTGAATTATTATGGATTTAATTTTTATATATTATATTTCAAATATAATTATAATTGTTGAAATATAATATCATATCTATTGTCATACCTTCCAAACTGATGGGAAACGGTTACACTGCTCGTGCGTACGCATGGACTACCACCTTCACAAGACGATGAGATTCATTTTTCATTTCTATTTTACTTGAATGATGTTAAAGATAGATTTGATTTATATATTATTTATATTATATAATAATAATTTTTTAAAGTTAAATTATTATTTACCTTTCTTTCATTTCATCTGTCAGAAAGTGAAAACAACGTTCTTGTGTATGTACGACCTACTCTCACTATGAACGACGTAATTTATTTTCTATCTCTAAATTTTATGGATTACTATAAATACATATATAATGAATTTATATGATATTTATACCATTATTAAAAAAACTTATTCGATGTAACCTTTATAAAATTATAAATACCAAGACTACCGAACCAAAACAAACATGAAAAACGAATCAGTTATTACCCGAAATAGTAATATTTAACAAATAACTATTAATAAATGGGTGAAAAATGATTATAAGTAACTAATAAATGATATTATATGTGTTATTATGGTTCTATAATATATTTATAATAAATATATATTTATTTTATAGGATGTTCTAACATGAACAAAGGAAATCAGACCTGAGGTAAGGTTTTATTTCACAATCTCATCATTAATCAGAATTGTTTATATTTAAGTCTCTGTTGAGGTAATATTTTTCTTCCATATCCATATTTTTTTTAAATTTTTTTAAAAAATAATTCAATTTCTCTTCAATTATTTATTAATTTAATTTTTTCCATTGTTTTAATTTTTACAAAAATGGTTTAAAAGGAATATTCTTATAGTTTTCTAAAGGAGGTGCTTTTTAACATTATTCCAATAGTGTGAAAGGTATGTTTTTATAAATTATATTACATGAGAGGATTTTTCTTCTATCATGACTAATATTTTCTTTGAATATTAGTTTACAAGTATACAAGTTTCTTTTTAAATAAAATGATTTCATTAATATTTGTGATGTTTCAAAAAAAGTTATTTCAAAGTGAAAATGGTATTTTACTTAAGAATTTTCCAATAATATTTTAAATAATTTCATCAATATCAAAATAATTTATTGAATATTATGATTTATTGAGTTTATTATCATATTATACCATATTACATATTTTATGGGATGGTTTATGATCCGTTTTACTGGGTATGTACTATTTTCATACCATTCTCAATATTACTTTAGATGGTTTATGATTTTGTTTATTGATTGGGGGTAATTATTAACATTTTGTATTATAGTTTCAATATGAATGTTTATGTTTATTATGTTTCATCCCTTCTATTAAAGTAATTAATTGGACTTAGTAAGTGATGTTCAGGTACCGCTATAGCCCCTTGATGCATCAGTAGGTCTCATGAGACATACTAGTTTGGGTAAATTATGAGGACTTACCCATTTATATAATATGTCATGGCATAAGGCCTAAAAAGTTTGTTTATAATGTGAAACATTATGAATTTCTTCATTATAATATTATTCATTCGATTTCAATATGATTATTTGATTAGTTATAATATCCATGCATATGTTTTAAGATCATGTGATTATTTAGATAACCTTATTTTATCATCATTCACTCCTTCCATATTATTCTCCATGATTATATAATTGATTAAATGGAATTCATTTTCAGATATTTACATTTATAAATAGTTTATTCGTTATATATTCTTGTTTGATTATGTTGTACACATATCCTTACTAAGAATCAAAGCTCAACCCTTTCTCATGTTTACTTTTCCTTAAGATTCTAAGAAGTATATTATATTTAATATGAAAGTTTATTCTGAAGGGAATAATGGATTACTCAAATAAAACAATATGTTGTGTTATGTTTTCAAATATAATGCAATATTAAACTATGTATCTAGTTTTTCCAAGACTAATAAACTATTATGTCATTTGAGATGTAATTTCTTATATCTAGTTCCAATATAATAAAGTAACCACTGACTCTTGACTAATAGGGTTGGGGTCAATACAGTTGGTATCAAATAAATTTTAGTATAAACCTTTGGAACTAGTTTTAGGAAAACATAGATTAGGTAATGTAACAATATTTTAGACTTTGAGAATATTACTAAAGAAATCAATCTTATGATTTTGTTCTTAGTTATACATAAATTTTTAATTTATGCAAAGTGTTTCACTATTTTCAAAATTATACATTATGATTCATAATCCAATATAGTGTATTACATTGTTTAGAAATGGATTCTAGTATAAGAAATGGAAACCATATGAATACATGAATATATGTAGGAATTTACATCCTAGAAAAGATAATGAATATTGAGTTGGATATACAGCTGGAGATGGAAAAATTATAACTATATTGGGATAGTTGACTCAAGTTATGACCAATAAACTTAGCTATATAGAGAATCCTACTAATCTAAAATATGGTGTAACATTGTTATACCATTTCATACGTCAATAACCTCCATAATTAAATGAAACATAAAACCCATTGGTAGCTAACCAGTGGATAAGTTATTTCGAGAATACATTTCTATCTTTGGGAAGTAATGAATGGTAGAAGGTTTTTATAGAAGTTTATCATATCTTAGGGGATGAAAATAAATGGTTTTCATTGATTCAAAAATCTAAATATGAGTAAGAAATAACAAGTATGTAATGTAAGGATTTCAAGGATCTTTTCCTAGAAAAATATTTTCCTAATAAACAACAAGAGAATATGTAGAGACAATTCTTGAATCTAAGACAAAAAAAGATGAAAATGTTTCAAGCATGAAGACAAAATTATAATGCTAGAAAGTAATACTTTGGACTACATACAAAACTCCAAGAGAAATATTGACCATTTAATTTATGGGATTAATCCAATCCATCGAAGGTCACTAGTATCCCAAACATCCTCATCATATGTGGATATAGAATCATGTGATATCAAGAAATAGAAATAATTTTCCCTGTCTTATGGATTTGAATGAAATAATGATAAGAAAAGGGATACTGAGCACTCTGAAAAAGAAAATAATAAAAAATAGAAGAAGGGAAGCTTGGATTTTCCAACTTGAAATAAATTTGGAAAGAAAAACCATGGAGCATACTAACTTAGAATTAGAGTTTGGTACAAGTGTGGAGAGAAAGTCCACTAATACCATGATTTCAAGGGTAATAAAGAATATTAAAATATTGAATGATTCAACTACAATGAGGTGGGAAACTATTAAAATGATTTCCCCAGGAATTAAGGGAACTATCCTCAGAAACTTCCAAGGGAGCAAGAACAATCTTATTCAATCATAAAAAGTAGGGTTAAAGTTCCTAATGATGTGGTGGAAGGTATTTTAATCATATCCTAAAATATACCCAATTATTTATTTGATTATATATAATCACATTATTTTATATCTTACATGTTTTCCAAGAAAATAAGATATTTCCCTAGAACCAAAAGAAGGGAGTTATCAGTCAATACACCTAGTGAAAGTCTCACCAAAACAAAGATGTGTTAGTCAGTTCTAGCTATAACAAATAAACCTGTCGTATTTTCTAATGGATAGAGGAGTTTCAAAATAAGGGATTTATACACCCTATTGTTTCACCTTGGACAACCCCTATTTTCTTGTTAAGAATAAGGATGGCTCTATGAGACTGTGCATTAATTATAGGAAAATCAATGCTATTATAATAAAGAAAAAGTATATTATACCTCTTATTGACGAATTTCATGGAGGTAAATATTTTTTCGAAGATTAAAATTTGTTCTAGATATCATAAATTTTGAGTGAAGAAGGAAGATATTCCAAATACGAAATATAAAATGGGGTATGAAAATTATGATTTTACCGTAATTTCATTTGGAATGACTAAATAAACCTATGTTTTCATGGATTTAATGAATTTAGTATTCAAGGAATATCATGATGTTTTTTTCACGGTATTCATTTATGTTTTCTTAGAGTACTCTATGAGTTATTATGACTTTGTGAATCTCTTGAGGATCATTTTTAAGACACTTAAAAGAAAAAAGTTATATGGTAAATTTAGAAAGTGTGAATTCTGGCTTTATAAAGTTTTTTTATTAGCCATATTATCTTGTAGTATGGAATATTAGTTGATACTATGAAGGCAATAATAGTTTAAGAAGTTAATTCATCAACAAACATAAATGGGGTATGCAGTTTCATTGGGTTTTCAGGTTACTATCAGTGATTCATTCAAAATTTTCTCTAATTATCTAACTTGTTAACCAAGATTAACTATAAAGGGGTTGAGTCTATAATGAAAAAGGAATATAAATAGTGTTTTGAAGAATTTTTTGAATAATTTAAGAGGATATTGTGTAATTATCATATTTTTGTTGTACCATTATAAAATGATTGATCTGTGATATATAATGATTTATTGAATAAGGAACATGGTTGTGTCTTTATGAAGAATGATATATTTATTTTCTATGTATCCATAAAGTTAAATAATCACGAAGAGAAATATCCCACTCCTGATCTTGAGTTAGAATCCATAATATTTTCTTTCAGGATATGGATAGATTATATCTTTAGGGAAATATGTGAGATATACACTAACCACAAGAGCCCAAAATACATATTTTCACAGAAATATATTAATATGAGGCAATTAATAAGGCTTGAGTTACTCAAAGATTATGATTTCTCAATATACTACAACCCATGGAAATAAAATAAGGTAATAGATGCATTAAAAAGGAAGGATCATAGAGTTATGATTAACATGGGGATCGATAGGGATCCTATATTCATGAAATTAATAAGAATGGTTTTGTGAATTATTAAGGAATGGGAAACATCATTCCTTTTTCAATTTATTTCCAAACTATATTTATTGGAAAGTTTCAAAAAAATTTGTATGAATATGAGAATTTTCAAAAGAAAATTAACGCTGTAAATGATGGGAAATTAGAAGATTTTTTATATGAAGATGGTGTTTTAAAATTTGGAAAGAGACAATGTGTTCCATCTATACCTAAGTTGAATATTGAATTATTGGATGATTCTCACAGCTCAAATTTCATTATACACCCTAGTAATAGATACATGCATAGAGATTTAAAGGAACATAACACTTGGGATAATATAAAGTAAAAATTTCTAATTATATATCAAGATTTTAGGTCTGTAAATAGGTGAAGGATGAGAGAAAACACCCTAGAGGATTCATGTAACCTCTTCCTATTCTTATATGGAAATGAGATGACATTACTATGAAAATTTTCACTAGATTACCAAATACCCCTAGAAAGAATGATGGAATATGGGTTATTATTGATCAACTTAATAAATATGCACATTTCCTCATAATGGGATAAGATTTTCCTATAGGGTACCTTATGAATATCTATATTAATTAATTTTTAATACTTAATAGCACACCAATTTTAATTTTTTGTGATTGTGATCCATGATTTACATTGAAATTCTAGAAAAGTATTCAGAAGGATCTTAATACCAGGCTTCATTTGAGCACCACCTACCAACCTCAAACTAACATGAGGTCAGAAAGGACTATCCTTACATTAGAATACATTTTTAGATTGTTCTCACATGACATTTAAGGTATGTGGGATCAATATTTACCTTGAGTAGAGTTTTCTTAAAATAATAGCTTCTATTAGAGTATTCAAATGGCATCTTATAAAAAATTATATGGAAAGATATTTTGTACTCCATATCATTGGGATAAAGTTGGTGAAATGAATCTCATAGGCATAGAACTTATGTAGGATATAATAGAAAAGGTAAAGACTATTCAAACTCGTGTCAAAGTATCTCAAATAAAGAAAAATAGATATACCAACAAATGAAGGAATTATTTGGAATTTCAAGTGATAGATCATGTTTTCTTGAAGTTATATCCATAAAAGGGTGTTATAAGATTTGGTAGGAAAGGAAAATTGAGAGACATGTACATTGGACCTTTTTAAATCATGAAAAAATTAAAGCTATGGATTACCCTTTTGAAATTCCACCCATCCTTTCTAAAGTACATAATGTGTTCCATATATATTTGTTAAGGAAGTACATGTCAGACCCGAAACATGTCTCACTTCACAATAAATATATTTTGAACCATATTTATCTTATTGTGAATACCCTATCAAGATTCTTGACACTTGATAACAATAGTTGATGAATTTTATGACTCAGATGGTAAATGTACTTCAGAAAATTCATAAGATAGAAGAGGAAATGTGGTAACTTGAGAAAATATTATGAATAAATACCCAAATATATTCATGAGGTGACATTTTAGAAATTTCGAGGATGAAATTTTTCGAATGAGGGAAGAATTTAAAAACCAAATATTTTATGTTATGTCTCTTTTTAAATAAATTTAATCTCTTCGATAGCTTTCATTGTACGCAACACCGAGTTCAAATGAACCACAATCTATTATTATGTGACCATTATAACATAGATGTAAAAAATGGTGGTTATATATAGGAGTAAATAAATCATTAAAATTACTTGGTTTACACAATTATAAAATAAATTCCTTAGTTATCAATAAAAATAAAAAACATTTGAAAGTGGATGAAATATTTTTTAAGAAAAACTATTTTTGTGTGTGAAATATATTTATAACATAATAAATTTAATTAGTAAAAATTGGTGAATTATTTAATGAAATTTATATATTATATACTCAAAAAATTCTTTAACATTCATCTAGAGTTTTTACTAGGCATAAGATAAGAACATATCCAATTTTATGCTTAAAAATCAATTTTTCTAAAAAGTGATTTTCATCATTCTTTGTGAACTTATATTAAATTTAATTTATTAAACTCATAGGTATTTAATTTGATAAAATTAATTCCATATTTTGAATAAGGATTTCCAAATTTGAAAATCTATCCCTTTTATTTTTAGGCATTATGAATAGTAACAATGGTAAAATTTAGCACCTCGGTAAAGGGTAAATCAGGTACATCTAGGTTAAAAATAATTTATAACTTCATAATATTTCATATTAAATATTATTAGATAAATTTAATTAAATAATAACCATATTAGGATCAATTTTTTTTTGTTTAATGGGAACTTTTCCATTAAAATGAACCTTATATTATTTAAAGCAAACAATGTAAAAAAATGTCACCGTCTTAGTTTTAAATATGTACTATGTGTCTATATAGGGAAAAAGAAAGATATGAAATAAAATAAATGTATATTTTTATCTTAATGAATTTATTTTCATGATATAAATTTATTTATAATTTTTAGGAATTATATAATTACCTTAAATGCTTTTGAAACTCTAATGCAATATATTTTTCATTTAAAAAAAAATAGAATAAATTATTTTAAAAATATTTAAAGTGATATAATTTTAATGATTTCAGGAATATCACAAATTTTTTAGATCTATGAAAATTATTATGGACTTTTTAAATTATTATATTCTAATTATTCATTTTTATTGATGTATTTGAATTCAAATTAAATAAATAGTGTCAAAATTAACATTAATGGTAATTTATAAAAATAATATTTTATAATTTTTTTAAAAATAATTAAAATCCTGAAAGAGAAAAAGGGTGGTAATATATGGATTAAAATTTCATCCATTTTCAATTTATGATTCAATAGTTACCTTATATATAAAATTATAACAATTTAAGAGTGAAAATTATGTTACTGTTGTTAATGTTAAAATAAGTTAATTAGGGGTTAAACCAAAATATAAGGATTAAACCACCAAAAAAACCTATATATTTTTTATTTTTTGATGATATTTAAACCATATACAAATATATATTTTAATCTCTACCCATTTAGAGGCATTTTAAGTGGGATAATGAATTAATTACAATTTATTCGTTAATGAAATTCTAAAAGTGCCCCTCACCTCGATTATAAAAGGGAACCTCCTCCTTAACTTAATCACACCATTTTAAGCCATATATCTCAACAAAAACCTACCAATTATTATTATAAAACATCCTTATACATGTTTTGGAGGTTTTGGTCTCCCTAAAATACCAACCAAAGTATCTTTATAAAGGATCTAAATAAGGTCTCCCGAAGAATAGATAATTATCTTACCTAGCCTCTTTTAATTTATTTATTCTTTTAACTCTTCTAAATATCTAAAAATTATCATAAAATAATAAATTCATTATCCTAAATATACTTAAATGTTATTATCATTACAAAACCACCATTACCCAACCAATTTCCCATCAAATGTGAAGTGAAAATATCGCTCGTGCATACGTATGACTTACTATCTCCACAAAGAGAGACAATTCATTTTTTATTAAAATATTTTATATATGGGAAATATAATGATTTTAATGATTATATATGATATTTAGAACATTATTATTATTTATTTATAATATCATATCCACCCTCTTACCTTCCAAACTACTGGGAAATAATTATGTAGCTCGTGCATACATGTGGACTACCACCTCCATGAAGTGATGTGATTCATTTTTCATTTATATTTTACTTAGATTATATTAAAGATAGATATTATGTAAATATATATTATTTATATTATATAATAATAATTATATAAAGGTGAATTATTGTTTTCCTTTCTTTCATTCCATCCATCGAAAAGTGAAAAAACGTTCACGTATACATATGACTTACTGTCTCCATGAACATTGAAATTAATTTTCTATCTATAAATTTTATGGATTATTATAAATACATATATAATGAATATATATGATATTTATGTAATTATTAAAATTCTTTATATTATGTAACCTTGATAAAAGTATAAATACTTAAACTACCGAACCAAAACTTACATGAAAAATGAAGAAGTTATTACTTAAAATAATATTTTTAACAAATTATTATTAATATATGAGTGATAAAATATTATAAGTAATTCATAAATATTATTATATATATTATTATGGTTCTATAATTGATATATAATAAATATATATTTATTATATATGATTTGTTAACACATACAAACGAAATCGTACTTGAGGTAAGAGATTATTTCACAATATCATCATTAATCAGGATTGTTTATATTTAAGTCTCCACTGGGGGAATAATTTTCTTACATATCCATACTTTACTTGAAAATTTTTAAATAATATTTATATTACTCTACAATTATTTATTAAGAACATTTTTACCCACATTTTACTTTTTACAAAATGGTTTGAAAGGAATCTCCTTGCCATTTTCCGAACGAGGTACTCTTTAACGTTTTTACAATAGTGTGAAAGAAATATATTTTAACTTAAATGGTATAAATATATTTTAACACATTCATGACTAATATTTTATTTTAATATTCATTCAAAACTTTACTAGGTTATGTTCAAAGTAAATTTTATACTTCATATTTGTGATGTTTAAAAAATAAGTGATTTCAAAGTGAAAATGGTATTTTACTCAAGAATTTTCCAATGATATTTTTAATGTATTTTCATCTATATAAAAAAAATTGTTTAATCTTTTAATTTATTGATGTTATTATCTTATGATACCATATACCATATTTTATTGGATTTTTTAGGATCTATTTGATTGGGGATGTACTAATTTGATACCATTCTCCATATTTCTATCAATGGTTTTTGATTATGTTTATTAATTAGAGTAATTATTAAAATTTTGTATTATAGTTTAAATACAAATATTTATGTTGATTATGTTTCAAAAATTTTATATAAGGAATGAATTTGAATTAGTAAGTGATAGTTGGGGCTTGCTATAGCCCCTTGATGCATCGGTAGGTCTCATGAGACAAACTAATTTGGGTATTGGATGAGGCCTTACCCATTTTTGTAAGACATCTTGGCATGAGGCCTCAATAGTACAATTATGATGTTCAACATTATACATTTACTCATTATGAGATTACTTATTATTTTCAAGTGATTATTTGATTAGTTATGATATCCATTGATAAATTTTAAGATTATGTGATTATTAATATGAAATTATTCCTTCATCATTTATTTATACCATATTTTTCTTTATGCGTATGTTATTGATTAAATAGAAATAATTTTCAGATATTTACCTTTATGTATTGTTTATGAAGTGTTTATTCATGTTATATTACATTGTAAAAATACCCTTACTAAGAATCAGATATCACCCCTTTCTTATGTTTAATTTTCTTTAGGATGTTAGGAAGTGTATTATGATTAATACACAGGGTTATGCTAAAGGGAATAATGGTGTCTTCAAAGAAAACACTATCTTGTGCTATGTTTTAAAATTTAATTTAATATTAACCATTGTATCTAGTTTTTCCAAGACTAATAAACTATTAGGTCTATTTGGATTTGATTTCTTGTATCTAGTTCTAATGTAATAAAGTAACCTGAGGCTCTAGGATACTTGGGTACGGGTCTTTATAATTTCACTATTTTTTGTTTATATATAAACATGAATGAGGGTCTAATAAATTATATGCATTTTTCAAATGTTTGAAAAGGTAGGAACATTAATTTATTATAATAAAATTAATAGAAATTAAATCAATCAAGAAAAGAGGGAATGCCAATTATAACATATCAACTTCTCCCCTTTTATAGAATAATTAAATAACAACAAGAAAACATTAAAATTCCACTAACAATAAAAAGATCGTGAATAAAAAAAAGTAATACCCCCTAAAACTATCCATTATTATATGTTATACCAACTATTATAAGATAATACAAAGTTGAAATAGGATGGTATACTCCCCCATGATCCAATATTTCTTCTTTTGTAATTATTTGACAATGTAAATATAGTCCTTTATAAACAACCATAAATAAAATGATAAGTACAAGGATCCTAAAAACTTGTGAAAGATAGTGAAAGAATAGATAAAATATATTCAATGAATTAAACATATATAGATAAGTTAGGAATTCTCCAACGAAAATTCTAGTTGGGGACTCCCCTGTAAAATTCTATTTTTTTCTCCACCCATTTAAAATGTAGTGTTGCATTTGGTTTTCACTCCCAGGAAAAGTAATGTATAGCTAATAAAATTCTATACTCTTATATTCAGGGTTTTAATAGTATACATATGATCATTTTTATCCAAAATATTTTTATATATACCTTATTTTTGTTTAATTTACTACATAAACTTCATACACCCGCTGCACTAATCTAATTTTGATTGAATTGTTATTTATTACATCCTTGAAATGTCATTTATATGTTTGATTTATCAAATATTTTTACGATTTAAAAATTAACCCTATTTTAACACCAAAATATTTTATAGTATGCATTTTTTAAATAAATTTAATCTCTTCGATAGTTTGCTTTTTACAAAACATCGAGCTTAAACGAACTCCAAAATATTATTATTTTAACACAACCATTATCACCTAGAAATTAGAATTAAGTAATGAATGATATTAAATAAATTATGAAAATATAGTTGACACATGTTTATAAAATTAATTTATTGGTTTACAATTAATTATAAATTAAAATAAAAACTAATTGAACAGAAAAGGTGTAGTTTTATAAATAAACTATTTTTATGCCCATAATGTCATTTTATATTAATAGATTAAATTAATAACTATTAGTGAAATATGTTAATGAAATTTATATGTTATATATTCAATTAAATTTTTTTACAATTTGTTTGATAGACTTAAGATAAAAATAAATCCAATTTTAAGCATAAATGCTATATTTTTATAAAAGTAAATTTTGTGGCCTTTTTAATTGTTCACATGTTTTAAAACTAAAATTTGATAATTTTATAAATTTTATTTGAAAAAATAAAATTATTATTTGAAATAGTTATATCAAAATTTTCTTAGGGTGAATATTTGGTATTTTTTTGGAAAAGATTCACTTTTTGATGAATAGTAAAAAATGTTATCTTTTAATTGAAAATTACCTTTTCATCTAATTTATTTATATATTTAAATTATAATTTAAATAGGTTTTAATGTATATTTATTTCAATTATACATCAATAAATCCAATTCTTATCACTATAACCAATTTCACAATGAAATTGGATAGAAAAACATTAAAAACATTTGAACGTTTTCACTTTAAAAATAAGCACAAGAAGAAATTTTGACTATAGTCGCGGTTCAAAAACCTTACTATAGGAGCCCAAACCATGGATAAAATCTATATACAAGGTTTAAATGGCTATGGAACCTATTGGAATGGATATAGGAAAAAGATATAGCCACGGTTTTAAGAGGTTATAACCATGGTTTAAACTGTGGCTATAGGGTATAGACTATATGGGTTTCCATTGTGGCTATAGGTTTATAGCCATGGTTTAAACCATGGATATTGGGTATATTTACAGGGTGTAAAATTGTGGCTATATCTCATTTGAACCATGTCTATAGATTTAAAATAAAAAGTGCCTAGCCGGATTTGATCTCTTTACCTATGCTATCGGAACCTGTTACCTTATCACTACTCCAGAGATGCCTTTGTGTATATAAATAAATAAATATATATATATTATTAATAACTATGGCTATATCATGAAAAAAATGTCTATTGACCCTCCCGACATTTTTTCGTGGGTTAATTCATTTCCTACGCAAGGGTGGGAGACATATATCAATTGTTTTGATGAACCGTGGATATAGAAAATAAAAAAACTCTATAGCCACGGTTTAGGAAAACCGTGGCTATAGACCGTAGAAAAAAAATATAGCCACAGTTTTAAGAGGATATAGTTATGTCTTAAACTGTGGATATAGGTCTATATCCACAATTAAAACCATTTCTATAAAGTCTTTTTACATGGTGAAAAACTATAGCTATGGACCATATAAACTATGGCTACAGCCCAATTTTCTAGAAGTGCTGCTTTCTTGTTTCATATGCGAGATTATTTTTAAGTAAATTTTTCTAATTCTGTGAATAAAATTTGGAAAAATGGATTCTATATTTGTAATAATAATGTCCAAATTATTTAGTAAGGTTATATTCATTTTTAGGAATAAAAAAGTTACGATGGTAAAAAAAATATTTACCGCGGTATAGGTAAAATATTGAAACAAGTTAAAGTTAAAAGGTAAAGGATTGAAATACCTAAAAGATAACACATTTAATGAATTTTTTAGGTATTTATATAACCTAATAATTCTTTATAAAATTAATAATAATAAAAATTCTTGGAAATTAATGCCACCTCAATGTGGTTGTCGTTAATTATAAAATAATCATTATTTAATCACTTAAAAAACCCTCCTCATGTATAAATGGCACAACTCATCACCCAATTTCACTTAAAAAACATTGAATCTCTTAAAATCTATGAAAAAATATTTCCACCATACTCTCCTCACATCCAAGTGTTGATGATATCACCCAAAGTCCATTTTCAAGTTCTTTAAGGGATCCTTTAAGGATGTGATTTTCTAGAGGAAATTTTATCGAAATACCTCTCTTATCTAATTTTCTTATTCTACTTTTTTATAAAATCATTCATACATAAAGGAATGATAAATACATAATAATTTATATAATAAAATTTAATGTTTATAATGTAATATCTCATTACCATATCCTCTTATTCAACGAAATTAAACTATTGTTCAAATTATGTCGAATTATCACCTCTGTGAATAATAATTTTGTTCGTTTTCCAATACAACCTTCATGGATGGTCATAAAATTATTATTATTGTTAAGTAATATTGTAAAAGGAATATTATAAAATATTTAATATTATGGAACTAATATATACTCATAATATTAAATAAAATAAAATTAATTCTTTATGTTTTGAAAAACTACCAAAATAAACTAAATATTTATCATTAACATTTTATCATATTAATCATCCTTACGAAAGAAATAAAAATTATATATAGGACAATTTAAACTTGTGTAATTTCATGAATACCATTTAATTTTAATTCTAGAGTTTTATTTACATTTGTAAATAAAATCTATATTTATACAAAAATGAACTGATCATGAAACCATGAAATGAACACACCATAAACAATGAAAATAATGAAATATAACTAATAAATTATTAGTAATATATTATAAAAGTATCATAGATGATATTATAAATATTAATTTATTTTTAAAAATACTAATAAAATTATTTAAACCATTATAAATGAGGCTTATGTACACAAAACTAATGGGAAGCGTTAGGTAAGGGTTTCTCGTCTCACTTTTTCTTCTCTAAGATATATATATATATATTATTCAAAAATTATTTATTTAATGTGGTTTATATACTTAAATTTGATATATAATATCATTAATATCATTATATTAATGTTATTAAAATGTTTTATTTGATAATTATTACTTTTATGGGGTATATGAGTCGACTGATTACAAAGTGGTAAGGGAATTTCAAACCCAATTTCCATTCTTTGGGTTAACCTTCTACTTCATCGATTATGTCATGATATAATTATGTTTGGGATGAAATTTTATTATCTTATATTTAATTTACACTTTTTTTGTGTGGATTAAAATTTAATGCACATGATCAATTAATTTTATTAAAACTCACTTCAATAATATGATATTTATAAGGGATTTTCAAAATAGAAAGGGTATTTTTCCTCAATATTTATTTCAAGTGATATTTCAAAATTACATTCCACCTAAGATAAAATTATTTTATGTTACTTATTATTTAATGGGGATATTAGTCAGGAATAAAACCCTTATTATTTCTATGGTTGGTTTTTTATGATGGCATGATATTTATGGAACCTATTTCTTTTCCATGAGTTATGTTATGATGAAATTTTTATGAAACCCATTTCTTTACATGAGTTCTGATGTGATGAATTTTTTATGTTCATGTGGAAAACATATGAATTATTTACATTATGTAATGGTTGGAACCTATATTTACTTCCAATGAATTGGGGAAATGATAAATGTTCTATGAGCTCAAAGGGTACATAGGTGGTTAGCCTAAGCCTACAACAAAATAGTACATGGGTGGTTAACTGAAGCCCACAACAAAAAGGTACATGGTTGGTCAGCCCAAGATTGAAAAAAGTGTACATGGGTGGTCATCCCAATCCCATAACTAAAGGGTACATGAGAGGCCATCCTAAGTTCAAAACTATAAGGCACATGAGAGGTCATCCTAAGCCTGAAGTAGGTACAAAGGTGAATATCCCAAGACAAACATGTTATGAATGTCTTGGTTGGTATCATTGTCCCAGGATTTTATAATATTATTGGCATGCCACAAACTCCCTATCTTATGACATTTTTATAATCTCATGGATCATGTTATTTTATTATCATATGATTCATGTCTTATGAACTGCCAATTTTTAATTCCATGATTCAAGGTTATGATATTTGATATGCAAGGTATGCTTATAAAATGCTATGCTCATGTTATCATACCCTTATTCTCATGTTATTCCTACTTATATACCATGTTTACCCTTAATGATCATCTCAGATCACCATTTTATTATGTTTATTTTCCCCAAGATATGAAGGAAGGTATTAAGTATGACATATCCAAAGGGTTCTAGTTAGGAAGAGATAAGAAAGAGACAATGTAAATGTTTTACGAACTAGTTGTTTATGTTTCCATGTTTCCAAATACACTAAACCCATACGATTAGGGTATGTTCTTATTATAATAAACAATTTTAATTTATTTATATTTAATATTTATATAAGAAAATTATGGTCCGTTATAGTTGGTATCATAGAAAAGGATTAATTAACCTTTTGAAACTAGGATGAGAAAACCTTAGTAAGATCCATAAGGATAAGTCTTGGTTACAATCCTATAGTTTTGGTAATGATCAAGAGTAACCTATGTTAAAACTACTGTGTCATAGATTGAAATTTTGTAAGTAATTTCCATTGATTATGATGTTTTACCATTATGTTTAATGTTTCTCACACTATTATTTTTGACTTTAGACAATGGATGAAACCTAGAGGATTCATGTTAATGGTGAATATTATGGACAATTAATTGAGTTTCCTTATGAGAAACTAAATAAAATTGGAGTAGAAAGGTAAAATATTATTATTATACCTAATCACCTATCATGTTATATTATTAAAAATGTGATCCTCAATGATATTCCTAACATATTGAAAAATATAAAGATATATTTTTATGAAAGTTCATGTGGTTATAAACATAGAGGAATGAGGATTCGACTTCCTGTATGTCTAGAAGGTGGGAAGAAGAACCTGGAAGAATATCTTGAATGGATGGGAAGATGTTATCAATATGAAAAATATAGTCATAGAGTGATAAATTTTCATGCAGTTAAACATATTATGTGTGGAAAACATGGTAATTATCCAACTTAATTCCCTGACCCAAGGATTAACTTAATAAAATGATAGACCTATTCCCTGCCAATCATTGAAGTGAAAGGATTAAAGTATTTATGTAATTTGATTCAAGTATAATGTTATAAAATTAATTTTATGGTATTATTTAATAATGAAACATCTTAGGATTGTTCCCCTATAGTTTTCCTTAAGTATTTGGAAGTATTTGTTGAATGGTAATAGTAACCATGAAAAGTGATTGAGATAATATTTTTATAGAACAGATGATTAAGGGAAGGATAACCATTAATATGTGAATGATGTTTTGATAATGATATAAAGATATGTGTGATTGTTATAAAATTAATAGGATAGTATTGATGAACTGTGAACTTATTTGTAATATGGTGGTAAGGTGGTTTATAATATCATAGATTGAGTTTATAGAATTTTTGGATTTATGGTATGATGAAAGAGTTAATTATTGAAAACATTCATGTTTTCAATAATGTTTCATGTCAATTTATGTTATTAGCATGTTTCAAGGGAATACATGATAATGATATTCACATGTTTGGTATGTGACAAGTAAGAGCTACATCATGTTTTTTGGTGGATTAATGATAATTTGATTTTTAAAATTTATTGAACATCATTCAAATGTTTTGTATTCTAATATCATGGAAGATTCATTAAGGTAACCATTTATTAAATTTCTTAAGTTTAATTTTTTTAATGAGGTTTTAGAGATTAATGTATTACTTCACCATATAAATATTTATGCATATTGGATAACCTATGATAACCATTTTGTTATAATGATAACTAGAGATATAAGGAATTGATTTTATCCTATTATGGATCTTAGGATATACTAGTTTTATAGAAAATGCAATTTTATCTTTATTCATTGGAGTAAGAAATAAATAAAAAATTTATCAAGGCACAACCAAAGATTCATATTGTACTTATGAGATGTATGTAAGTAAACATATATTCTCAAATGTTTTTGAAATAAAATGTTATCTTATTATCACCATTTATAATGATATCAATGACCTTTTTATGACCTATTTGGTCTATGGTTTTGTTGTTATTAAACTTCTAATGACTATGTTATATATCATTCTCCATCATAACTTGATAGTTATAATTCTCTTCCATGTCCATGTTTTCACTTTTCACTAATGTTTCCCAAATCAGAATCCTAGTAATGTAGTGATCTTCACCTTTTAATTTCCCTCTTTTTAATAGGAAGATTTATTGAACCGTTTTATGATGTCCATTTCCAAAAAAGGAAAGTTTCAAACATCCATCTTTGATTTTCAATAGAAATTTCAAATGTTCAAGGACATAATTTTATTTCGAATTTTTTGATCATATCATAATGGTAGTTTATCAGTTGTCTCTTCCATTGAATCTCTCTCAAGTTCATTATGTGTTCTATGTATCTCTCTTGAGAAAGTACATGCCTAATAATTCATATGTACTAAAATTAAAGTTCATAAAACTAGAGAAATATCTTTCTTATAAGGAAAAACTGGTAGAGATTTTGGATCATAGAAATAAAATTATATGAAACAAGACCACTCACCTGGAAAAAGTTTTCTGGAGAGACCCCTAATTTGTGGAAGTTATGTGAGAACTTAAGGATATAATGAATTAGAGGAATATTCATCTATTTGTATACAAGGGATAAATTTTGAGGGAGAAATTTATTTTAATGAGGGTAGAATGTAACATTACAAGATTTTATAGTGTTTATTTTTTTAACATAAATTTAATCTCTTCGATTGCTTACTTTGCACAAAACACCAAGCTTAATCAAACTCTATAATATAATTATTTTAAAATAAACATTATCACCTAACTGTTGGAATGGAAGAAATGAATGATATTAAAAATATTATAAAAATATACTTTAAACATTTCTATAAGATGAATTTATTTTTCACTAACTAATTAGAAATGAAAATAAAATCCAATTGAACATAAAGGGATTGTTTATATAAAAAAGTATTTTTATGCCCATAATAAAATATTATATTAATAAATTAAATTAATAAACTTTTGAGAAATATATTAATAAAATTTATATTTTATATATTCAATCAATTTCTTTCAATAAGTTTGGTAGGATTAAGATAAAAATAAATCCAATTTTGAGCATAAAAAGCTATATTATTCTAACAGAAAATTTTACCACGTTTTAATGAAGAACCTGTTTTAAAACACAATTTTTAATATTTTATAAATTTTATTTGAAAAAATAAACTTATTTTATGAAATTTTAATAACAAAATTATCTTAGGGTGATTTTTTGGTTTTTTGGAGTAGTTTCATTTTTTTATGAATAGAGAAAAGTACTGAATTTTAAATGAAAAATGATTTTTCATATAATTTATGTCTATAGTTAAATTATATTTTAAATTTGTCTTATAGTATAATTAGTTTAATTATAAATTAATAAATACAATTTAAGACCTGTGAATCAATTTAACACTAAAATTGGATATAAAAACATTTAAAACTTTCTAAATTTTCACTTTAAAACACACTTTCCCTTTATATATAATAGATTAATTTTAAATATAATTTTTCCAATTATTTGAATGGAATTTGATAAAATGGATTCCATATTTTTAATCATAAATAAAAAATGGTATTAATGTCTTTTTAATTTTTATGCAAAAAAATATTACCTTGGTAAATAGAATGATTTATCGCGGTATAAGTTAAATAATAAAATATATTAAAGTTAAAAGGTATAGAATTAAAATACCTAAAAATAAAAAAATTTAATTATTGTTTGCGTTATTTCTCAAACCTGACCAGCCTTTAAAACATTAATTATCAACCAAATTCTTGTAAATTAATCCCACCTCAATGTTGTTGGATTTAATTATGAAATAATCCTTATTTAATCACTTAAAATGACCCCTCCTAAAGTATAAATATCACCCCATTTCTATTTAAAAAAAATTAAGATCATAAAATAAATACCAAATAATAATCCTACCCACTCTCTCCATGTTTAAGTGCTGGTGATATCACCCAAATACAATTTCCAAGGTCTTTAAGGGATCCTTCAAGGAGGTGATTTTCAAGAGGTAATTTTTCCAAAACACCTCTCTTATTTTATTTTATTATTCTAATTTCTTATCACATATTTCATCCATCAAGCACTGATAAATCAAGAATCATGAATATACTGGAGCTTTATGTTTATAATTTAATATCACATAACTATCTTCTCTTATTTAAAGAAATGAAACTATTGTCCAAATTTTGTTAGTTAGTCACCTCTCTGAATAATAATTTTGTTCATTTTCCATTACCGCCTTCATGGATGGTCATAAAATTATTATTCTGGTTAAATAATATTTTAAAATTTATATTATAATTTATTTTATGTTATTTAACTTATATATACTCATTATATTAAATAAAACATAATTTGTTTCTGATGTTCAGAAAAACCACCAAAATAAACGAAACATTTATCATTAAGATTTTATCAAATTAATCATCCTCATGTAAGAAAGAAAAATGATATATGGGACCATTTAAAATTATGGAATTTCATGATTAAAATTTAATTTCAATTATAGAGTTTTATTTTCATTTGAAAATAAAATTCATAATTATACACAAATGAACTAATTATGAAACCCTGAAACGAATGCACTTGAAACAATGAAAATAATAAAATATCACTAATTAATGGATGGTAAGATTTTATAAAAGTATCATAAAAGATATATAAAGTTTAATTTAGATATAAAATAAATTAATAACATTCATTAAACCATTATACATGGAGTTTTAATTATGTGGAACTAATGAGAAACGTTACGTAATGGTTTCTCATCTCACTTTTTGTTCTGTGAGATATATGCATTATTCATCACTTATTTATTGTGTGTGGTTTATATGATTACCTTCGATATATAATATAATGAATATAATTAACTTAATATTATTCAATGTTTCATTTTATAATTATTAATTTTATGGGGAATACAAATCCACTGATTAGAAAGTGGTAAGGAAATTCTTTAACCAATTTTTATTCTTTGTGTTAACATTATACTTCATCGATTATGTCATTATATGATTATGTGTGGGATTAATTTTTATTTTATTATGTTTATTTTACACTTGTTTTATGTGGATTAATATTGAATACAGATAATTGATTAATTTTTTTTAATTATCACTTTAATGATGTGATATTTATAAGGGATTTTCAAGATAGAAAGGATATTTTCCTCAAGAATTATTTCATGTGATATTTCAAAATTAATTTCCACAAAAGATTACATTATATAATTTTAATTATTTTTTATTGGAGACATTATTCAAGCATACCAACCATATTATTTTTATTTATGGTTTATGTTTATGATGGCATGATATTTATGGAACCTATTTCATTTCCATGAGTTATGTTATGATGACATTTTTATGGAACACATTTATTTACATGGGTTAAATGTGTTGAATTATTTATGTTATTATGGAAAAATAGGTTTTATTTTCATTGTGTTATGGTTGGTACCTGTATCTACCTCCAATATATTTGGAAATGATAAATATTCTATGATCTCAAAGGCTACACAAGTGGTTATCTCAATACTGCAACAAAAATGTACACGGGTGGAAATCCCAAGCCTATAAAAAAAGAGTAAATGAGTGGTTAGAACAAGCCTGCAAAAAAGGGTACATAGGTGGTTAGCTAACGCCCACAATAAGAGGGTACACAGGATGTTATCCTAAGCCTTAAACTAGAGGGTACATGGGAGGTCATCCCAAGACCAAATCTAGTACACATGTGAATAGCTCAAGCCTAACATATTAGGAATGTCTTGGTAGGTAGCCTTAAAATAAGATTTTCTAAGCTTATGTGTGTTCCAAAAATTTCATATCTTATACCATTGTTATTATCTCATGGCTCAAGTTATTTTATTAGATTATGATTCATGTCTTATAAACATATAATATTTAATTCCATGATTCAAAATTATGACCATTTATAGGAAGGGTATTCTTTTCAAATGTTATATTCATTTTCTCATACACTTGTACACATGTTATAGTTATGTATCTCCCATGTTTTCACTTACTGAGCATCTGAGATCTCTCTTTTCTTATGTTTATTTTACCCAGGATATGAAGGAAGGTATTAAGTATAACATGTCAAAATTAAAGGATAATAAGAAGACAATGTAGATGTTTTACGAACAAGTTGTTTATGTTTCAATGTTTTCAAATATACTAAAGCCATACGAATCAAGCATGGTATTATTGTAATAATGAATATTCATCTATTTGAATGTAATATCTATATATGAAAATTATAGTTCGTTATACCT
Organism: Viscum album; assembly: GCA_963277665.1. NCBI lineage: Eukaryota > Viridiplantae > Streptophyta > Magnoliopsida > Santalales > Viscaceae > Viscum > Viscum album. The sequence goes on along the minus strand of OY728126.1, from coordinate 923,906,899 downwards.
ATTATATTTTTCATTACTTTACGTAGGACCAAAAGTGACTTATTTTAGTTTTTCTAATGAAATTATATGTTCTTCGTGTCATGTTAAACAAGAATTGAGTCAGATTACACAAATTTTTAGAAGAATATAAATAAAATAATATTAAATGTAATCAAGTATAAAAGGTATTCTAGTATAAGATATAACAAAGGCAACTCAAGAAAAAATTTCAATATAGATTTTACTTCTCTAAAATACAGGAATCCATGTCTTATTAAACATGAATGTATGAGATTGAAAAATTAAAGAAATGATAATAAGTTTAACAAAGAGGAGAAAAGGGTTATGGATGTCAAATAATTTTTTACTAAAAAATTGGATTCTTGTAGTATTTATCAGTGGGAATAAAATTATAGAACTATATGTATGATGAACATTTTATATGAGGATAATGATTCCAACTTGGATTTTTATTATAATTGCAATATTGATTCAGATCATAATAAACTTAATGCAAAAGAGTAAAGAGATATAGTTGAGAATCTTAAAGTTTATATCATTTAAATTTCTTATATATATATATATTAAATTGAAGAATAACCTCAAAAAAATTATTAAATAGAATAATAAACAGAATTTTGATATTAAGAAGTTAAAAAGTGATTGTTCTAATGAAGTTTCTTAACTTAAGGAAGATAATCATAAGTTGACAAACAATGCTTCTAGAACCAGTTAGATGGTGTTTTATGATATTTATGTTTCAATGAATGAGCCCGTATCCAAATTCACATATATAAGAGATAATTATGATAATAATATTTCATTATAAACGATGATTAATAAAAGGAACTATGTTGGATATAATGGGTAAGAATTGAATCATTATAGGAACTACTTTTTTGAAGGTAAAAAATATAGGTATTTATAATATTAATTGTTTTAAATGTGGTTAATTTAGACATCATGTATCTGAATTTTCATTGATGTTTGTTCAGACTCTTATTCACAAGTAGGAATTAATTTCTAATTCTTCTTTGAATGTTAAAATTCATAACACTTCTGTATAATGCTAAAGTATTTTCAACACATCCTATTAGACCTGTTTAGAATGCACAAGTGATATATTTTATTTTCGATAATACACATACATTGATTGTTTTTATCTAATTTTATGATGGAATTTTATATAATAACTTTTATTTCTTTTGGTTATAAACTACTTTTACTTATCCTCCACCTTTGTAAACTACATATATTAAACTTTTTGTCATAGTTAAATTCATTGAAAATATTTTATCAATTCATTGAATAGGTTTAAAAAGGTTCATGGATACTTGTAGTAAAGTGTCTTATATAGGGGGATTTACCCAAGGAATATACTTACACTATCATATTTGTTCATGGAAAGGAATTTTGGATTAAAATTTAGTATATCTTATTATATAAACATTTCATTATTTTTTAATTGTTGGTATCACCTATAATCATGCATAGTTTTAGGGGGTTATAAATATTATCTAAGTAAAAAGATTTATTATATACTATTTATAATTATTAAATGTTGTGATTGACCATCAAGAATGATAGTTTCACTCCTCTAGATTATTCATGTTGGGTGGCTAGTTGGATATTATTGTTTTATATGATTTAATTTTTAATAAAGGGGCATAAGTTAATATGTTATATCTCACATTAACACTTTTATTAATTAGATTTATCTTTGGTTTCATTTATCTTTATCATGATCTAAACTTAATTATCTTACCTTTTTAATCATTTTAAAAATTGGGAGAATTTATTAAACCCTAAGTCTTGTTTTGAAATAATAAAAAGGGGGATATGTTTTTAGAGTTTGTTGTTTTGTTTTTATGTATTTAAAACCACTCCCTTTGTATACATTGAATACATCTATACATTATGTATTTTTTAAATTATAACTTATATTGACTATATATTATGTTTCTTTGATTGTTTTATCATTATAATTCATTTTTTATTGCTTATTATGTGTTCTATAAGTTTTATAAAGAATAACTAATCCAAATATATCATTCGGGACCTTAAAAGATTATTTATACAAGTTTCATGAAGAATCCCTAAATTATTTATCATAATAACATAAAACAATCAAATACCATTGTGTATTTTAAAGTCTTCTATATATTTATGGCTTGGGATAGGGATAGTGATAGAGGGGCTTGCATAATATATTTTATATTAAAGAATATTTCAATGTAGGTAATCTTGATCGTTAGTGTTGAGTCTTAGTGATTGATGTTAGGATTATAACAACTGTTATGGGAATAACATAGTTTAAAATTCAATGAAAGACAACAAAACTAAATATAAATGGTTCACTTAGTGGATACCTAATTGGATCTATGTAAGTGATACACATTATAATATTAGTATTCTTTTTTAGAGTACTATATTGTATATTCTTGTTAACTATATGCTTTTAAAAGATGATCAATGAGACTTCTAAGTAAATTGCATTTTTTAGAAAAATTTTCATATATTGTGTTTATCTTTTTATGGGTAAAGGTGGATTCATTATTTTATGATGTATTTGGTTTGATTTCTTTAATTTTTATGAAATCATATTTTGTTTAAAAAAAGTGGTTCTTAGACTAAGTAGTTTTATGGTGAAAAATATATTTAGAATTTAAAAATATCTTATAAAGATATTATAAATTAGACAGGGGAGTGAATTTTGAAAATTGTATTTTTATATTTATTGGTTTATGGTGAAGTGTATAAAATAATTAGAATTTGATTAAAATGGTTTCTAAAAATGGTTTTGTATAAGTGGTGTATTTAACATGTAGTTTTATGGTATTAAAGTTATATGTTATGGTAAAACACATGAAATGGTTTATTTTAAATTTTAAATGTCTTCTAAATTAAGTGTTGTGAAAAATGGTCGATTTCAAATTGGATTAAATGAGCGGTGTGATTTTGGAGTGATATTTTTGGAAATTTTGAAAATATTTGAAAACATTAGAAAAATAGTTCTGGAGAAGGTGATTTTCCTGTAGTTGTTAGCATGATTGGTTTTTATTAACTGAAAATAGTATAAATGTAGTTTTTAATTAAGGTATTTTTTAATTAAGGTAGTTTTTAATTAATTTATGGATAATAATTTTTTTATTTCTTATCTTGTGGGTTAACATGAGGTGAAAAAAAATTTCTCCTTCGATCGAGTTGTTGACTCATTTTTTATGGATGCATCATAGTGGTGATGGGAGAAGGGAATGAAGCCCTGCACATAAAACTCATATCTTTATTTATTATTTAATGTAACTCCAATTATATATATATGATCTTAGAACTAATATTTATACTTGGTAGATGTAAACTCATAAATAGATGAAGGAGTCAAGTAACATAATTTATACTTTAGGTTATGTAACCCCATAACTAGATGGGGTAATTAGGATTGATTTTTTTTCTGAGTGAATGTCTCAATGGGTGGTGTTTCAAACATACGGATCATGATCCATGATATTTTCTTAGATTAAGTATATATTTTCATGTTAATATCTAATAATGGTATTGATTGATATAATAAGTAAGACCACCTCATATAACTATGAAAATGTTATGAATCCATGAGAGATTGATAAGATAAAAACATTAACTATCTACTTATGTGTGGATACTCCATGGGTTATTTAGGGGTCATTTGGGATGCACCATAGGTTGTACCTCGATATTACATTTAAGATAGTTTAGTGAAAATTCTTAGATTATTTCTTATAAAAGTGGTTATTTTTTGTGTCCCTTTAGGGAGTGATTTTCAAACAACTATGTAGGTGTATTAATTTACTATGGGAGGAACCATAGTGGTACCCTTATTTGTTTTTTAATTTTTATCTTGGTAGGTTGGATGTTGAGATATTTATTAAGTGCTTTTCCTTGGTTTTTATGTTGTGATGGTGGTATAGTTGGTTGACACCATGAAATTGATGTTTTTTCCATGCAAAGTTGAACATGAATAAGGAATGGAATGATTCGTTTTTTATAGGTGAATACATAATAGGATGAACTAGAATATGTTAAAAGTAGGATTAGTAAGTTTAGTATAATGTCATGACAATAATAATGGTATTTTCAGTGGGAGAGTATTTATTTTGGATAATCGATAATGATTAGTGTAGATATAAAACATTTTAGATAAATTATAGGCATTATTTTGATACATATTGAGTTTTGGTGTTACCATATAGTATTATATAACAATTTTAATATAGTTAGTGGTTCAGTTACTAATCATACTTATATTTAATTATATTTTAGGGATATTAAGCCTTGAATATTGTTATGTGAATGGTGAGGTTATGGGTACCTGGTAATTTTTGGATCATAAAATAATTTTCTGATCATCTTTTCTAGTATGTGTAAGTGATTTTTTGGATTATGTAAATGTATTATTTGTCATTTGAGGCTATTTATTTGTCAATTTTTTAAGTGTTTATAAAAATAGGTGAATACTTGTGGTATGATTAAAATAATTGACTTCTAATATTTTTAAAGGTCGATACATGTATTGATCAACTAGTTTTAAGTGATTAGAAACATTATAGTAGAATATTGGAGTGATAATCATCAAAAATGGTAGTCGAGTACTGTGAATATATTTGTAAGTTTAAATAAATATTGTACGTTTTTGTGGATGAGGGTAGTAAGAATACTGTGAGTGATGGGTGTGTGGAATATGGTTTTTTTGTTTGTTTTGTGATTGGATTTTAATAACAACATGAAAACTAATTGTGGGTTTTAGAGTAAAGGTTTTATAAAATAAAAGTTTTTATGGGTTTAGGAATTGTATTGGATTCATTTCTAAATTACCATGGTTGAAGCATTGATTTTTTTAATGCCAATGTGATGGTTGTATGTCTCCTTTGGGTAGTGACTTTGTCTTTTATTCTATTGATGTGTTGGTATGAACATGTTATTAAATGAGTTAAGAAAAATATGGTGGGGTGTCCCTATGTAATGGTGAGAAGTGTGAGTGATTTTATATAGAAATTGTATGTAATAAGGTAATAGTTACCCAATATTATACATTTTTTTGGTAGTGAATGGGGATCCTTGATGGTGGGGAATGTTGGTTTTGGGCATAACAAAAGCTTTTCGTGGTGGGAGATATATTAAAATTTATTTTAATAATCATTTCATGAATACTAGAGAGATGATTAGTTATGTCAAATTTAAAATTAATTTATTTAATATTTGAATAAATAAAAACTTGGGATTAGTAAATTTCTTCATTGGTGAATGTTGATCATCCAAAAAAACCCTTTTGGATTACCTTTATTGCACTGTTAGGATCCAAGTATAAAATCCCTCTAGTGGTGATCCACACGTGCTCTTATAATCTTTGTGAAACACCACTCGATCTCTGTGTGCTATCATGGTGAGTCAAATGCCTTACATTGTCCATCGTTTATCTCTCATTCTATGGTCTTGAAGAAATATCTCTATCACTTCTTTCTCTTGAGAGGGAGAGAGAAAGAGTTGATATATAATTCATTGTGTGCGAAAATTCTATATTCTCAATTTTGGATGCGCTACAAAATAGAAATATCTATATATTTATAGAGTTAGTATTTAAGATAAAATACTATTTAATTACATACTGACCATTAAATAACATTTATTATCTTTAATAAACCCCATTCCATATAATAATAGTTATATTATTATTATTTTGTGGTGCGTGCCAACTTGCACAATAAATAATGTTATGTAATGCTCTTGTTAATTAATATTTTTCACTTGACTCAGTCTTTGTCCATTTTAACTCCTATAGTATTTATTTAACTGAATAAATATTTGATTCATAAATAAATATTTTATTCATAATATAGAGAATTAATATTTATTAAAATATTCAATAAATAAATTAAATATTTTACTCACAAGTTGGTGAATAAATATTTATTTAATTTATGAGATCAGTATAACTTGAATAAAATTATTCATCAAACATAATAAAAATATTTATTCCATTAATTAAAATCAAATATAATTTAATCAATATCAATGGAAGCACTTAGTGTGTGAACCTATAGGATTATTTCTCATTGGCATTAGGCGGGCTTGCCTAAAGTCCAAGATTATTGTCTAGTAATGGGTCAAGGGACCCAAGATAAAAAAATTAATGTCTCAACATCAATAACCACATATTAATGCTCACTGTGTAATATAATCCATTTGTCTCAATATCTCATCAAGCAGGTTACACATCCACGTTACCAACCTATATGCTTGATATGTCTTTCTTTAACAATTTGAAATAAACATTTCGTTACCCCATGACCATAGAATTTAATGTAAAAGATCTATTCTAATAAATGGTATGAGATATCATCTTTTTTAAATATGCAAGGGAAGAATCCTTCCTTGAATTATTCAGTAATGACATGTCACTCATGATGCACCCAATGTATCCAACTTTTACATGAACTATTAGTTTCATAGTTTACAAAATACATCTAAGTACATGACATGTAACATGAACTAATAATAATCATTAAGTCTAAGTACTATCACACACGCTCATAGATAGGAATATCTGATGACACAAAAACATACAGAATTCTTACTGGAAGATTTGTTCTCATAATATATCTTCTTGGATATTACAAAGTGAGAACATCCTGAGAAGAAGCCTCATCTGCATATGATTACTCACACATGATAGTATATGAACTATGTGTCCCATCATAGTACATTATCCAAGCTCAAAAAATTATTTGAGAATATCCTCACATCACCTTAAGGTTATCATCATAGTGGGGAGCTTCTATAACCTTATCAATGTGCTATATACTCTAGGAAATTATTATATTAAAGACATGTAAAACAAAAAAAATATGTAATAAGAAGTTTTATTAATATTCAATACATTGAATATACATGTAATAAAAGTATAAATAGTTGTTTAGGACACCAACTTAAAAAAACTCCCACTTGGACTAGAGACAGTTGTCGATGACCTTCAGTTCGCTAGACCTCACATTATAGACATGTCTATACTAACTCAAGGATTTAGTCATGGGGTCTGTCACATTTTATTCTATGGAAATACTTCTCAATATAACTTCACCACTATGAGAAAAATACATCAAGAGATGATACTTATGAAGTATGTTCTTCATCTGTTGATGTGACCTTGGCTCTTTTTCAAGAGCCACAACTACAGTATTATCACAATAGAGTGTGATTAGATCATTACTGCAAGATACCACATCAAGATATTAGATGAAGTTGTGAATCCATACTTCTTCTTTATCTACCTCAAAAGTCGAAATAAACTCATAATCTATTGTATAATATGAAACATCAACCATATTTGAGATCTTGTGCCCCACAACACCTCCATTCAAAGTGAATATGTATCTCGTTAATGACTTTATGTCATCTTGATTAGTTTGGAAACTAGCATCTACATATCATATGATGACTAGTTCCTCATATTCTCCATAAACCAAGAACATATACTTAGTATTCCATTGATACTTGAGGATAGTCTTGACTTCCATCCAATGGTGGTCACCTAGATCATCTTAATATTCTTGATGCACTTTATGTGTAGGCGACATCTATCTTAGTAAACAATATAACATACATGACTAAACCAATCATTGATGCATATGGAATCCTTGTCATTATGTTTCTTTTATCATGTGTCTAAGGACACATTTTCTTAGAAATATGGATTCTATGTGACTCTAGAAACAATACCCTCTTGGATTGTTTCATAACGAATCTCTTTGTTAATTTGTTAATGTATGTACTTTGACTTTGGATGAGAAACCTCTTAAATCTATCACGATGGATATTAATCCCAAGAATATATTCTTCCTCACTAAATTATTTTATAATGAAGTGTTTATTCAACAATGACTTAACAAACTATAATACTGTTATTTCATTTCCAATGAGTAATATGTCGTCAATATACTATAAAAAAAATGAATTCACTCCTACTAAACTACTTATAGATGCACGAATCAAATTCTTTATTTAGGAAACTAAATTCTGTTGTGGTCTCATCGAAATGAATATTCCATGACATGGATGCTTGATTTAATCCATAAATAGATATTTGAAACTTCCATATCATTTTGGCATCCTTTTGAGTCATAAAACCTTCAGGTTGTGTCATATAGACATATTCCTGAAGGTTTTTGTTAAGGAAGGTTGTTTTGACATCCATTTTGCAAATCTCAAAATCATGGAAAGATGTAATTGAAAGCAGAATTATAATTTATTTATTCATTGCAACCGGTGAAAAGGTTTCATCGTAGTCAATGCATTGATGTTGTTTACACCCTTTTTCAACCAAACATGTCTTATAGGCATTGAATTGTACTTAAATTCCCAGTTTATTGTTGAATACCCATTTTCAACCAACAAGATTTACATCTACTAAAGGATCTATAAAAATAAAGACTTGTTTTTGGTACATGGAATCTATTTTAGAATTCATGGATTCTTGAGACATAGCAATATCTATTCCACTCACTACTTCCTTACAGGTTAGATAATCATTATCCTCAACTAATAATGATTCACCATCCTTAATTACTAGAAAACCATATCGTTCTAGTTCTCCAACCTCTCTTGTACTCCCATATAATAATTGAGTCTTTGAGACAATTTCTTATTCCATAGGGCTTTGTGGAATTTTTTCCTATGCAAACTCTTGTATATCTTAAGCCTATACTTCATCAAAGTCTATCTCTCTCCCACTTTCTCTTTTATATATAATATTTTCCTCTAAAAATGTGTGATATTTTTCAACCACAACCTTTTTGTATAAAGGATCATATCAAGAGTTTCCCTTCGTTTCTTTGGGATATCCTATAAAGATACACTTTTTTACTTAGGGTGAAATCATGTTACATGAATATGGCGTAACAAATTATTCACTACCCCACACACGTAAATAAGACAACATGAGTTTATATACATTCTATAATTGTTAAGGTATACCATTTTTTGCTTTATTTGGCACTCGGTTTAGTAGATATGCTATTTTTTGTTTCGCATATCCACAAAAGGATAATATATGACTAAAATGACTCACTATTGATCTCACCATATACAATAAGGCACAATTCCTCCTTTCTATTACACCATTTCACTGAGGTGTATAAGGAGGAGTGAGTTGAGATAAAATCCCAAACTCCCGTATATAATCAATGAAGTATTGGTTAAGATATTTTACACTATAGTTTGAGAAAAGTTTCTTAATATTCTAATTAAATGGTTCTCAAATTCATTCTTGTATTCCTTAAATTTATCAAAAAATAAAACTTATACCTCATTAAGTATACATATCCATATTTACTAAAATCATTGGTAAAAGTAATAAAGTATGATTAACCACACCTTGCTTCAAAACGAAATAGTATATACACATTAGTATGAACTAATTCAAGAATCTCTTTATCCATTTCTCCTTTCCCATTAAATATGGATTTTTTTTTTCATTTTTCCTTGTAAACATTCATGACGTAAAAAAAGTGGTTTAGTTCAAAATTATCTTAATATCCATCTTGATGTAATTTAGTCAAGTGGTTATCATTTACATGACCTAGCCTGTGATGCCAAAGTTTGGTGTGGTATATATGATTCATGTGAAGTAACTTCATTATCAATTTCTATTATTAGGTTCAAGTAATCCAACACATAAATACTATTATTTAAATGTGCTTTACCATAAAAAATTCTATATTTTTAAAATAAGCAACGATTATTCCCAAATTTAAAAATAAATCCATATGTATCTAGTATGGATATAGAAATAATTTTTTTGGTAACTAAAAGAACATAATAACAACCCTTTAAAACCAATATCATTTTTTTCAATAATGTGAGGTTATAGTCCCTAATAGCTACAACAAAAAATTTAGATCTGTTGGATGCTCAAAGATCTACCTCTCCCCAGTCAATATTCTTAAATCTACTTGGTTCTTGTATTTGAATAAATATGTGCTAATTAAAAGCTATATCTAATACCCATTTTTAGAAGTAGATAAACTTCACTAGAGAAAAAACACACATGAAGCCTCCCCTTACTTCCTTGTCTGTGTGCACTTTTTCTAATAATGACCCTTTTTCACATGAAAAATACATATAATCCTATTCCCTTGTTTTTTCCCTTGATCTTACTCTTCTTAGAAGGGTGTGAAGTATAATTGGGCTTCAAACTCTTCACTTTACCTTATAATTTTTTCACAATAAGGATCAAATGTTTTTCATGATTCATATCCTTATCTAATTAGAAATGAAGAGTAAGAAGATATATTAGATAATTCACAATGTTTTTCATATTAAAATTCACAAAAAATATAGAGAATATCTAAGGGAGTGTATCTAGAATGAGGCTGTTGCCTAGTTATTCAAGGATTTTAAAACCCATAACATCTAAGCGCTCAATGTATCCAATGAGTTTGACCATATGAGGCCTGGAAAGGGAACCATTTCCCTGATTTATCTAAAAGAGAACCTTAGAAATATCAAATCATTCATATATTTCTCTATCCTTGTAATTACCACAAAGGTTCTTAAGCATTCTATACACATCCATGTTTTTGTGAGACTTCGTTAGTACAATATAAATCTATGAAAGCATCAAACATTTAACATCTTTGACATTGCTCAAATTTTTTTTATAGAAAAGGAACTCTTCATAACTCACCTATTTTGCCGGTAGATTAGGTATTAAGGATTTTAGCATATAATATTTCCATTCATGGCGTAACACAACCTGAATTCCTATAAACCACTCCTGGAATTTATTACCATTTAGGAGTTTATATTTTCAATATCAATCATAGGGATAATGTGGATGATGAACTTTTCATTTTATTCTATAATTAGAAAGAGAATATTATTAATACTTTTCTTTATTACAAAATAATTGTGATATAATTAATTAAATGTCTTATTTATTTATTTATTAAATATCCCATTATTATATCAATTCTCAATAGCCCTCACAATTTAAATTAGAATGTATAGTTTTTTAACATTATAGTGGAAAGGATCCCCATTACCTTTCATGATGATATGGACTTTGTCCATGAAAATAATAATAAAGTAATTAAATAGATGGACTTTCTAATTATGGAATTTCAAATCCTTGATCTATTGATTGGATTCCCATATGCTGGAATCCTAAATTGGATTTCCTTAACACTTGACTAAAAATTTGTATAGAACAAACTTTGACCATTAAACTTAATACAATTTTGGTTAAGTTAACCCAAAACTCTCATGAGAACTCCCTGATAAAAGTAAGTGTCCAAACTTTAGCCATGTACTACACTTAGTTATATGTCTTTATTCCTAATAAATTATTGAAATTATTAGTCCGACTTAATATTTAATATAGGGATTTTTATTTATTATGAATAAATTTTATCTTGTTTTATCCTTTATATGTCTTGTTAATATTAAGTGGATGCTAATTAATTAACCATGTTGGATAAAAAATTTACACATAATTCATTTATTTAATTTCTGTCTTTTCACATTAATTCATTTATTTATGTGATCACGACCTTAAATCCATAAAATAAATAATTTCATAAACATAAATAATTAAATAATTAAATGACCTATTCATGAGCTTTATCTAATATTTGATTTAATGAGAATACATTAAGTCAATATTTTACCTAGGGGAAATAACTCTTATATCTGGTCTTGGCATGAGTTATATCATTCCGCTTATCTACCGATGTTTCACCTGGGTTTTCATTATTATAGTTCCATATTAAACTGCCTCCACGTTCCTTTATATGCTCTATTAATAAAAAATATTTATTACCCACATGAAGATGAGTGGAACCAAAGGATTGGTTAAAGGGGATTATGTAAATATCCTTGGACATAGAGGTCCTACGTAATAATAGAGGGAGGGATAACTCACAAACAATCATTTAATTTAATATTAAATAATTGAAAACTTATTCAATAAATTAAACTAAAACATCCAATGCATACACAAGTCTTGGTCAAGCTTAATATGGTCATACATGCAACAAATACGCAAACGTAAATGGTTAGAATTCATTTTATTATTTGTTATTTTATTATTTTAGATAAATACACTTTCATTAATTAATTAATTTATAAATTAATTAATTCCATTTCATTGTAATTATCATATGATATTATTTAGAGATACCCATAATTAATGGAATTCATGGAAAATAAACGACAAAACCAATACTGACATATCAATTACAATAAATTAATCAAACATTTAAAATTCTTTAAAACCATTATTTTAATTTTTAAACACACAATGATGTTCCAATCAATTAAATATGTTTTTAATTCCATAATTTTAAAATTTAATGTAATTTTAATTTTTTCCATTAATGGGAGACTACATGGCATGTACATACAGCTACATGCCATGTACCTCAGTTTCCTTATATCCAAATCATACAACTGGGGATTTTGTATCTTAACTCGGCTGGACTACACAGAGTGTACATGCCATCTACACACCTTGTATCCTATTTCCACAATCCAGGTTGTCCTGATCAAAACATGGTGTTGAATAAATGAACCATGTGTAATTAATTGCTTTTCGAATCTAGCTACAATGTTCATGGGTATACGATGTATGCTTTGACCAGATACTGTGCAACCCAATTTTATCAGCCAAAGGTTTGATACATCCTGATGGAATCTCTAATTGATATTCATTTGTTATTATACCTTCAAGAAAATGAAATACTGAACAAATATGATCAATTTCTCGATAACATATTATTTTAAATCTGATTAAGGAATGAAAAACACGAAATAAAAATCTAACCACAATTGTGTAGAGATCAACAATAAAATAAATAATTATAAATTTAAATGTGAACCCTTTGACACCACTTGTTCATTCCGGGTGCAGCAGAAGCGTGTAGAGGGGGGAGATATATTAAAATTTCTTTTAATAATTATTTCCCAATACCAAGAGTGAGGATCTTTCAATTCAAATTTATAATTAATTTATTCAATATTTGATAAAATAAATACCTAGGATTAGGAATTTATTTATTGGTTAATATTGATCATCTGAAAAGAACATTTGGGATTACCATAGTTGTGTTATAAGGATACAATGATAGAATACCTCTACCAATGATCTATACATGCTCCTATGATCTTCGAGCAATACCACTTGATCTCTGAGTGATGGTATGTATAGTCGAATGACTTTCATTGTTCGTTCTTGATAGCTCGTTCTTGGTCTTAAATAAATATCTCTATCAATTCTCATTCTTGATAGGGAGAGGGAAATGGGAGTTTAGAGAGAATTATTTATGCGTGACAATTCTCTATTCTCATTTTTTAATTCCCTATACAGTAGACATAGTCGTCTATTTATAGGGTTAGCATTTAAGTTAAAATATTATTTAATTGCACACCGTCTATTAAATAAAATTTATTACCTTTAATAAACCATGTTACACATAATAATAGTTATATTATTATTATTATTTTATAGCATGCACCAACTTGTGTAATAAAAAATATTATGTAAGAGTCTTGTTAATTAATATTTGTCACCAGACTCAGTCTTTGTTCATTCGAACTCTTCTAGAATTTATTGAACAAATGAAAAAAATATTTTATTCATAAGTAAATATTTTATTCACAATCTAGTGAATAAATATTTATTAAAAAATTCAATAAATAATATAAATATTTTACTCAAAATCTGGTGAATAAATATTTATTTAATTAATCTGATTAATATAACTTGAATAAAATTATTCCTCAGACTTGATAATAATATTTCTTCCATTAATTAAACTCAAATAGAATTTAATAGAGATCAATGAGAACACTTAATGTGTTACACTCTATGATTTTTTCTTATTGGCCTTAGGAAGGCTTGCCTAAAGTCTAAGATTAATGTCTAACAACTGGTGAAGGCACTTAAGAGAAAGAACTTAATGTTGTAACATCGAAAACCACATAAGAAAACTCAATGTGTAATATAATTTCTTTGTCTCAATATATTATCAAACATGTTTCACATCCATTTCACCAAACTATATGCTCGATATGTATTTCTTTGACTATCTGAAATAAACACATTGTTACACTAGGGCTATAAAATTTAATGCGACAGTTCTATTACAATCAAAGGCCCGAGATATCAACTTCCATAAAGACGAAAGGGACAAATCCTTCCATGAATTATTCCATTATGATGTGTCACTCATGATGCACCCACCATATCCAACTTCTCCATGAACTATTATCATCATGATTTACGCAATAAATCTAACTACGTGATTTATAACACACATTAATAATAATCTTAAAGTAAAGAACATCACACATGCTCATATATAGGAATATTCAATGACACCAAAATATGTATAATTACAACTAGAATTTCTGTTCTCATAATCCTCAATCTTTGAGACTACCAAGCATGAAGTTCAGGATAAGAAGCCTCAGCTTCTTACGAGTACTCAAACCTAAAAATCTATGTACTATTTTTCTATCATAGTACATTATCTAACCATAGAACATTATTTGAGAATATAGTCTAACACATCATGGATCTAATTATAGTGGGGATCTACTATGAACTTATTAATTTGATGTATACTCCAAGAAATTATTATAGTAGAGTCATGCAGAACAACAAACGACATGTAATAAGAAGTTTTATTAATATTAAATACATCATATATACATATAATAAAATTAAAAATAGTTGGTCTTAAGAAACCAATTATAATAAATAATGCCTATAAAATCATTATTCCTGAGGGATATGAGTTTTTGCATTAGAATACATGCTAGGTTTTCAATGGAAAAAAGTGTGATGGTGGGGAGAGTTTTGATATCGACATTATTGTTAGTTGTATAATGTATTGTATTTTATATAGTTTTCAAATGATGAAAAACATGTAAGGAGGACAGATTTATATGGCTTGAGATTTTTAAAAAAGTAAAATATTTGGGTTTGGTGAGGATAGAAAATTATGAGAGGTGTTTTAAGATATTGGAAAACATTTGGAGGTTTTTGGATGTGTTAGGGGGTGTTGTGAGGTTTTAAATAATTTTTTAATTCAAATCAAGCTAAAAAGAGGGAAATAAAGGAAAATTCAGTTTAAACTACATAATTTTAATGATTATAAAATATGGATGTGTATCATATGTTTTATTATTAGGTAAATGTGTAGTTTTATGCATGGTCGAAAAGGCCCTGTAGTTTGGTCATAAATTCTTTAAAAAGTTCTCTAAAATGTTATATATTTTTCAAAATGCATATCCATTCTGCTTATCTTTACCCGCACATTTGAGAGTACCTTCTTAGATTTATTTTAGGGGATTACGGTGATTTATTTCCCTCTTAGACTTCTGGAAATTCATAATCTCCGTGTTTTCTTCTTCTTCTTTACATCCTCTCATATTGGTGGTAGAATAAAAGGATTTGGGTTAAGGGTTTGGTTGAGGATTGGAGAAACCATATAAAAGGTTAGAGAGTTTGTTCAAGATACTAAGGGATATATAGTGGGGTGATTAAATGTCCTTGTATCAGAGATCAAATTCTTTACCTAACCATGTAATTGTTTCAATGATTTATATCGATGTAATATTTTTGACTTGTTAGTAATGGATTAAATTTGGGTATTTTTTATTTAAAATTTTATTAAGGGTGGTGGGAGGATAGATCATGGTTATGTAATGTTAAATTTTCCTCACCATCACAATTATAGTAGGTTGTTTCTCATTCACTCTTGTGTGTGGAAAATTCAAATGACTTTAAAGAGTCCTTCTACATGGAGATGGGGAAGATTGAATATTAATTAGGAATTGATTTTATAGGGGGGTATGAATGAGATTCACTTAGACCAGAACTCTTAGTTTTAATGATAAAAACATATACTTTATTAATTGGATTTGATACTAATTGAGATGACCCTAGCTAAACAAATATTTATTTTACATTATTTCCATAAGTTAAACATTACATAGCCCAATAATCACACAATATCTAGAACAAAAGGCTTAGTATCCTTGAATATTAGCTGGATAAGAAACCTATTTTTCAATACTAGTGAATATTTATCCATAATTAAACCACACCAGGATCCCTTATATAATTTTTAAAAATTGTACTCATTTTAATAACTTGGGGAATTAAAACATAAAAAAGGGGTGAGCTTAAACACTCTGTAAGGGAAACTTTTTATAATGTAATATATGATTTTATCATAAGTATACGAGGTACATAATCATGTGATAAATATCCTTTTATAAATAACTTGGATCAATAATATTTTTCCACAAGTCAAGATATAAATACATGAAATCTCAAATGACCAAACACAAACCATGACATAAGAGTGTGAATAAATGAGACAATAAGCATGATCCATGGATTATATTATAAAAATATGACATAAAATGTGAAATTTCACTAAAACATGTAATAATAATGAATTATGGAACAAAAATCATGCATAATAAATCACAACATTATGATAAAATTTAGGCATTCCCACACATGATGTTATGAACAAACAAAATGTCCACACATCATGTTGTGAAAAATAAAATTTATATGATTCATGTTATGAAAAAAATTCCCCACTTCATATTGTGAATAGAAAAAATAGCTATGATTCATATTATAAACAAATAAAAAATCCACGATTTATGTTAAGAAGAAACAAAATATCAACGATTCTTATTGTGAAGAAACAAAATTTCCATGTGAATAATCAGTACCCTATTATATATAAATCCTTAACTAATGAATTGGAAGGAGATATTGGAACCCACCCCTAATAATCAATAAAATAATACATAATTGTGTCAAAAGATCATAAAAAAGTCAAAATTTTATCATATCTTAATTAAACCCTGGAAAAGAAATTAATTTCATGAAAATATACTCAAAACATTATCATTATAATCCATCAAAAGAAAGAATATGGATGGTATCATAAGAATATATCTCAAATGTAACATAAAGAAAATCAAAGGATGTTGACATAAATGAAAAACATCTTCTTCAAATTATTTGATAAATCACTGAAAAAATAATAAATATAAATTTTTTAGAAATGTAATAAAATACCTTAAAATGTTTTATTTAAAATGAAATACTTTGACATTGAATTTTTTAAAATATTATCCCGTAAATCCTAAAAGAGTTTTTAGAAAAAAATTATAAAATAAATATTATTTCAAACAATTTATTTGAGAATACATAAAAAAACTGAAAAAATAATTCATTAAAATAAAAGCCTTTAATACCCATGTTAAAATCAAGAATTTATTTTTAAAATAAAGTTATAAAATTTTAAAAACATATAAAAAATTCATTTATAAAATAAATAAAAATTTTAAAAAACATTTGTAAAACAATTTTAAAACATGTAATGGTAGATTTTTAAATAAAAACTTCTGTAAAAGGATTTTTTTCACATGGAAAACATTAAAAAGTTATTTTTTGACACTTTTGAAAGAAACAACCCATAAAAAATGAGTTCTTGAGAATGAAATTTAAATCCATGTAAAAATAAGATAAAGTTCAATATAATTCAATAAAAAGCTATATATAACCTAACTTATAATAATAGATGTCAAGAATAATGATCATAACTCAAAGAACATATTTTGAGTTAGTAAAAACCCTTATGACATTGGTACCAATGAATCAAAATCCCTTGAAAGATGTAAAATTTAATGTATATTTAAATTAATATAATTTCATTACTAATATTATAAATGGAATCTATAGGGTATTATATACACCACACAAAATAAAGAAAGTGTAAAATTTGGTATATGTCTTAATGAAAGAAAAGTGAGACAAGAAACCGATAAAACAATTATAACATTTGAATCAAAACATATTCAAAATATTAAATTGGAAATGAATATTTAAATACCATGAATAAAGATAAAATAATGTTATAATATCTCAAATAGGATGAATATACTTTATATAAACCAAAATAGGTTCATAATACAAAACATGTCACAAATAGGAAAATTTGAGTCGAAACCCTTACCTTAACTCTCAACTTCCATGAAAGTGCTTTAAAATACTATTTAGTATACCAAAAAATCTAAAAAAAATATTTATGAAAATTATTAGTATATATTACATTATATATACTTAAATTATAATCATTTATTATATATTTATTAGTTAGTTATAGTTTATTTTCATCATTGGATGTTAAAGATTTTAATCATTTCACACATGTCTAACCATGTAATTTTAGATTACTATTAATTTATACCAAGTATATCATTACAAGATTATACAATTTACTTTAATATTTCATTTATAATGATACAAAAATATTTAATTTCATTCCCTGAAATTTTTAGTTATGATTTGTGAAGATAGATTCAATGATGAGGTTGTTTTGGTAAATTTTTATAAACAACAATTGTTATGTGAATAACATGTTAAATATTATAAAAAACCTTACCAAAAAATTGGAACATTATTTACATAATAAAATAATATTTATTTAATAATTTAACTATTATAACCATACTTATAGAGCAGTGATGAATAAATAAGTACATTCCATGGAGGGTATTGTACTCATGTACCCAAGGACGACAATTTCATTTTTTATAGAACGAGAGAAAGATAAAAAATAGGTCATATTTTAAGAATATTAATTATTTTATAAATATAATTTTTATTCACTAAATACCCTTTAATAGCCATCCATGGAAATAAGTCATGAAAAATGACAAGCGTCACTTCGTGAAGGTGATAGTCTGCATATACGCATGAATAACATTCTCATTTTTCTAAGGGGGTGGCGTAAGGGTAGTTAATGGTTATAAAATTAAGATAATAATGATTAATTATTATAATAATACATATTTAATCCCAATATAATGGGAAAATATATTTTAATGAGAAATATAGAGTATAAAAAAGGTTAAGAAGAGATCAGTACTCACTTTGAGAGTTTGAAACTTCTCTTGGTGTACCTCTTAGAAATGTTGGAATGGGGGATTTTAATTGGATAAAGGCGATGAAAAAATTGGTCTAGTTCTGTAGGGTATGTAAATAAGGTAGAGTTTCAAGAGGAATTCTAAATTTTTAGTGTATGTAAAGGGGTAACAGAAATATCCTTTTATAAGCGGGGGAGTATTATTTTGGTAGTAATATAAAAGGAAAAATCACTAATCAAATGAAGTGAGTAAAAAAGTGAAAAAATATTTGATACATGATTAATTTGGGTATATAATCATCACAAATACTCATTTTGTGAAAGGTTTTTAGTGAATTTAGTCATTTATCCAATGATTTAACTTTTAACCAAAATTAATTTTTACCCCAGTAACTCTCCTTTTAACCATGGTAACTTATTTTTATAACTAAAAAATAAATTATCATTATGAGATAATTTTTATATTATAATTAAAATTATTAAAACCATATTGTAATATTAAATTTCTAAAATTTATGAAAATTAATTTGAAAATAATAAATGTATAATGCATAAAAACTAGTGTTTAGGAAAAGAATTAATTATTTTTCAAAATATTAACCATGGGTTTATGACTCAAAATTAATGTTTTCAATGTATAAGTTTACTTCATAAATAAAAATTTAATTAATAAAATATTTTCATATATATTTTTAATTTATCCTCAATTTAACAACTTGCGTTTTTAAGAAAGAAATACTATGTTTGATATCATACAAGATATGGGACATCGAGCTTAAAAGAACAACAAATTATTATTATTTAAATGAGACTGTTATAAACTATCCTTTAAATTATTAGGGATGTATTTTATTAGATTAATTATGAAATATATAATGGTACTACTCATTTATAAGGTATTAATTAATTCTTTTTAAATAAGAACTCGGTTTTTGGTAAATTCATTTTATTTTTAAAAAATACATTTTCTTCGAAAAAGGGATTCTTGTGTTTTAATGAGCTTTTATAAAATATATTTGAAAAATTAATTTCATTAGATTCATCATGTCAAAATTATCTTAGGATTATTTTTTATAATTTTATAAAAAGATTAATTTTTAGTGAATAATGAAAAATACCAATTTTTATAAAACTGTAATTTTGTTTATTTAAAAATTACCATTTTGTTTTGAAATTTATCTCAAAGTAATTTGAGTTATATATAGTTTTATATAATGTAATTAATTATATTTTAATCATCCTTATACCATATATTATTATAAATACATTTTTGTGCTTAAAAACACATTTTTTCAAGAATACTATTTTTACTATGTTTTGAGGGATTAATTTTAAATTAAATTATCTCACTTCATTGTTTTTAAAATTTTAAAATGAATTCCATTTCTAAAATTAAGAGGTTTAAATTTATTAAATAGGTTCATTTTATTTTTGATCAATGTGAAGAGTATCCTGAATAATTTTTGTGACCATTATAAAGGGTAAATCAAGTAATTAATGTTAAAAATAAAATCATAAGGATTATAAAATGGCCCTAATGTTAGTGTCCAACCAGTATCCAAGTGTAAATGAGAGGGGGATGGGGTTAATCCATGATATATTTTTATTTTAAATTTCCTTTCTTTTTAAACAAGCTTCACCTTCAGTTAAAGAGTTATTATAATAATGAAAACAAAACCAAACACACATTCACAAGTACACAAGAATTTAAAAGGTTAAATACTCAAAAAGAGTATCTATATCCTCGGTATGGTTTGGAAACAATCAAATAACACACAATATACTAGAAAAAAAATATTTTTGTATGGAATACAATGAGAAGGATATTCCCTTATACACGTGTAACATTATGTTCAATATAATAGTGCATGTGCTTCAAGTATCACGAAGTGATGTAATATATATTTTTTGATTAATCATCAACTTTTAGAAAAGTATTATCATAAAAAAAATTCTTCAATTTCTTACCCAAGAGTAGGTAAGAACTTCATAGAATTCATAATGATACTCAGTGTAATTTCCCAGTTTGATTCCAATGTCTGATTGCTCAATACAGGAATATTTCAATATTTGAATACCAATGAAATAATACTAAAATTATTCTATCTATGTTTAGAAATGTCATTACAATTTCATAGTCTGATGATCCAATCTAAAATGATAACCATCTGAATATGATCTTCTCTCTTCTCCATTATTCTTCTTTCTAGAAAACTTCCTCAAGTTTGCTTGATCTTAAAACTTCTTCTCCCTAAAAATTCAAAGCTTCTCTCTCTTATTATGCACACAGTACTTGTTTCAAAAAGTACAAAGTACATTATCTTTTTATAGGCAAGCCAAAAAATATTTGGTGGGATTCCAAAATTTCTTTCCCGCTCATCCAAAATCCCTAAAATCTTTATTTCTATTTAATTACGGATTCATTTATGACTTCTTAAATGATTCTAAAATCTTCTTTAATATTATTGAATATTATCTTGAATTAATATCACTACTGAATTCTTAGAAATCCTTAGTTGGATTATGATTTCCCAATATGATTTCTTCATTACAATAAAGACAGAAGATTATGTTTCTCTCCACCATTAGAAAAACAAACATATATATTCTCATTTAGATTCTCAGAACCAAATGCTCATTATGATTTCTTCATTACATAGCTCTACACCAATTGAAACATTTAAACACCATTCTTAAAACTTTTTTAATCACTTATATGATCCCATTTATAATATTTTTTCAAGAAGAAATCAATTCTCCTTTCCCTATTTTCCTAGACTGATGATCTTTGGTCTGATGAAGTCATCATTGTCTTAGCCCAATTGATGTAAAAACTCTTGATAGAAAATTCGATTTCGTATTTTCGTTCTTGACCCACTAGATAAAAATAATAAATAATTAATCCTGATGAAAATGGATGACTAAATTTTTTATTGGTCTTTAACTTTATTCTTCACATGTGTCCCAACAAACTATTCTTTATTTTCTTTTTTTGGTCTCAAAAACTCCTATCAAAACAATTATGCCTTAATTTCTCATATAATGATTTGTGTCAGTATTACTCTAGTCTCATGGGAACACTGTGTCCAATGGACCAGTTCCAATAACAACTCCTTTCCTTCTCTGATTACAATACACACTGTTAACTTCTTTATTTTAAGATTTATTTCTTTTAGATTATTAGTTTAACTGAAAACCAGAATCTTCACCATGTTACATTTCCAAAAAAACTTTACAACCTTCAAACATTTATACATAAAGTGATATCACACCAATATAATGAGACTAGAAGGTTTTTCTTCACAAAATTTCTTCTTCTTTATACTTATCTTGTACCATGACTTCCCTTATAAATTTGAGAACTTTTAATATCTGATTCAACATCATCTATGTTACTTTAGAAGGTATTATAAATTTCAATCCTTAATAGTAGCTACTTTATTTCAAAAAATCCTTAATAAATTTGGAATAATCCCACTTTCTTTTATAAGTTTTGCATCACAATTTTCTCATACAAATTATGAATTTTGTAAAATAATAAAAAACAAAGCATCATCAAGTTTATATCATATTTATACATAATCTTATTATCATTCTCATTATGATCGGAACCTCATTCTGGAACCTAGGTGAGTCCAATAAGCATTTTATTCCAGAAAAAATATTCTTGATCTTATCTAATTTTTTAAGCATTGTGATTTTTATTTCCTATATATGATGGTCAGTCCAATTATTATCTTTTAGAAAGTGAATTGATTTATTTTCTTCTTTAACTTTTTTGACAAAAAAATACAACTCCAAACATCTTTCAGCATCCAAAAATAACTTTTAGAAAACTTAGCCCCAATAATCCACCCATTTGGATATTTTTAAACTATGATTTATAAATCACTAACCTTTGTAAGCTCGAGTTATGTATTAATTATCAACAATTCTAAGCATATGTGAGCTAAATATTTGTGGGAAATAAGAATTATTGACCAGAAAATCATGTTGTATAAAAGTACTGATCATGAAACTTCCTCATTTTCATACACATATTTTCTTCACCTCTTTAATTTTCCTATAAAAAAAGTTTTCCTACAACCACACCAATAAGAAGTTAGAATAGTTCACACTCTTACATGATGGATTCACAATTTACCCACAATTCACCCACAATTCTCACCTTATGCATACTTCTATAAGTATAGTTTTATGAAAAAAATTATCTCTCTTAAAAACACTATCCAAAGGTAATATGAGAGAGGGGAAAAAGAAACATACCTCATCTTTGATGATAAATAGTTTGTAATCCCATGTTCAACTGCAATTTTTATAAATCTTCATTCGGTAAAGGTTTTTTGAAAATGTCAGTAACTTGTTCCAATGTAGGAATATGCTCCAGTTTCAATTCATTATTATCTATATGATCTTTGATGAAGTTGTTCTTGATGTTAATATGTTTTTAGTGAGAATATTATACAAGATTTTTGTTAAGGTTGATGGATCTCTGATTATCATAACCCAAGAGTAAGGGTAACATCACTTCAATAAGTAAATATTCTAATGAAGTCTTCATCAACATATGTTGTGTTGCAGCTTGAGTGGAAACAACATACTCATCTTCATAATTGATAAGAGTTAGAATTTTTTTTATTTTTATTTCAACTAACACAAAATTTTCCCATAAAGAAAACTCCACTAGAAGTGGATCTTCTTACATAGACCATTATTACCCAATGAGCATCTGAATACCCATATAAGTCAATACTTTCTGAGCTACTATACTTGATTATAAATTTTTTTGTGCCATGGGTAAATCTAAGAATTATTTTGGAGCACTATGAAATATTTCACATAAGGTAAAAAAATAAACAATGTCAGGTCTTGAGGTAATTAAATACTACAAACTTCTTATCAGCTTCTAAAACTCTTTCTCACCAACTATCTTACCTTCTTTATATTTAGTAAACTTGATTCCCACTAAAATCAATGTGGAAAAAAGTTTTGAATTCTCTATGATGAACTTATTAAAAAGTTCTATAGAATAATTGTCTTGGGAAATAAAAATATGTTTTTTCTTTTGTGATATTTGTAATCCAAGAAATTATTTCATTTCTACCAGTATAGACATCTCAAATAACATTTTCAATTATTCATAAAATCTTTCACAAGTTTTATCAACATTCCAAAAAAAGATAATTTCATCAACAAAAATAATTATGATGAGAGAAAAATTATGAATTTTTGTAATGTACATATTTCTATTGTAACACCCCAAGAATTTTCAAAAAGATTTAATATAGAATGCCTAAAACATTTATTCTCTAGAAAACAACACTTCATTATAACCTAACCAGTAAACATAATTTTTATTTCCACTTTTGTAATTTGAATTTTGAAAAAATAACATAAAGGGTTGCGTCTAGTAAGATATTTAGAGTCTGATAAGAAAAAATTAATTTTTGATGAATAGTAACATACCCTTATGAATAGTAATGAATAAAAAATTGGCCAAAAAATATAAATTTCACCCATTAATGTATAAATAAAATTTAGAAATCTTAAAAGTGAAAAAACGAACATAGTATAATTATTGGTATTTTGGTATATCATAAATATTTTAATTACAATTTTATGATTAATTTAATAATTTAAAATGGAAATGAGTTTTTATAAAATTTAATAATAATTTTTTACTTTATTTTCTTATGTTTATAAGGTAATTTTATGGTACATTGATTAATTTCTCATGGTGTTATAAAATGTGTTGTAGTTTTAATGTCATTTTTTTTAATAAATTATGATTTTATTTAAAAATTAAATTTAAAATATTTAGAATATTATTTTTAAAAAATAGAGTTCATTTTTTAATTATACATATTGAAAAATGGTTAGGGTGAATTTTTGGTATTTTTCTTAAATACTTGAATTTTTTGTGAATAGTAAAAATACAATTTTGAGTTTTATATATGTTTGATGACGTCATAATGATGTAATAATTAATATAAAATGTTAGTAGACATGGGTATAGTAAAATATGATGTTTGGTTTCCCAAGTGGCTAATAATATGGGCAAATACCATAGGCAGGCCCATGGTTTTTCAAAAACCACTAATGAGGTGTCCTTTTAAATTAATAAAAAACTCCCTCTCAATTACTATAAATACCCACTCATTCCTTAGTTTTATTTCATTAAAAACTCATAATCCTAAAATATATGGTATTTTTACCTCCATATTATCCCTCCCAAGGAGTCCTTAGTCCCCCAAGGTCCCAAACATCAAGTCTTACGAGTTACTCTGCATGGTAAAAGAATTCTCAACTTCTCTTTTTCATCCAAGTTCTCTTTTATGTGGTATGTGTTTAAATTTTTCATACTATGTTATTGTTTCCATATTATTTTGTCCTTTTACTATTTATGAGTCTTTTATGAATGGTTTACCTCTGTACCCTCTCTTTTTAATGTTTTCTAAAACAATGTTGCATAGCAGTTTTGCTGCAGAATTTTCGTCTTAAAATATATCTCTTTTTCAAGCACTCTTATTTTGTTATTATATTTTAATTTAAATTGTCTTATTATGGGATATGTAATTTCATATCCCCATTAATGTATTTATTATTTAATAATTATGATATAATCTTTTTATCTCATCAATATATTTTATGAGTTTTTAAGTGACGTTGTTAGGATGTCAGATTTTCGTAAGGGATTTCTCAACTTTTCTGTTATTTTGAGTTCCTTTCTTTTTCTTTCCTCTCCTAATTTATTAAATATGATTTTATGACTAAGTTATATTACATGTAATATATTTTTTTAATGATAAATTAATCATTCTTTATCATCTCTCCTTTTATATTCCTTTATACTAAAAATGAAAACACCATCCGAGATGTGCTAATTTCTCACATTCAAGGACGATGGGTTTTAGATTTATATTATTGTCTTTAATTCTGTTCATGGAACCATTATTATGGTTGAACCATAATTTAATATATTTTTTATGTATCATATATGGTTTTGGGATCTTTTTTTACACATTTTTTGATTTATAAACTAAAATGAGTTTATTGTGTTCAAAAACTGCAAATTAACCCCAACGATTTTCATTAAATAATTTAAATAATGATTCATCTTAACTCCAAGTAACCAAATGAAATTCAAAAACATTTAAACTTATTTATTTTCACTAATAAAATATATACTCAATTTTAGATAACCATCATCATTTTAAATGATTCTTCTTTCATGTATATAAGTATACCGATCATGACGAAAATGTTCCGAAACAATAAAATTAATCCTCTTAAACCCATCAAGAAGGCCATGAATGAACATAATATGTCTATAATAAATAAATTAAATAAATAATTTTTTCTATAAATATTAATTAATATTTTTTTATCCAGGACACTAAGATCCAGTGAATAACACTATTAGACTTATGGTAAGGGGTTTCTACATCTCACTTCCATTTTTTGTGAGATATTACTTATTCACTACTATTACTTGTGTATGGTGTATGTATACTTCCAATTAATGTTTTATATCATTAATATATTTATTTTAATGATATTAAATGTATAATTTTATGATTATTAGTTTTGGGGACATAAGATTCAACTGATTACAATGTTGTGTGTATTTTCTACCCGAACCACCACTTTCATTCGGGTTGATCTTATTCTCTATTAACCCCAATGAAATTATTATTTATTATTATTTAATGCTAATAAATTTCTTTTAATTATATATTTTTGTGTATGAATAATAATCCATCTTTATTTTGTGGTGAGTTACATGTTTTAAAAGAATCTTTCTAAAATCCTTCTGAAATGCAAGCCCGATTCAAGGAACTTTTCAAATTCTTACCTATTTTTAAGTTCACTATATAATCTGTTTTATACAATATTTATCTCTATAAAATCACAAATTTTAATATGAGAAATATATTTTGGTTCATTTCTGGTTTTATTTAATCAAAAATTCTTTTGTGCTTTAAAATCATTTAATATTTTCCTTAAACCACACTAAAATTTTTTATTTCTAAAACTTCCTTTAAAACTCTTTTCAAATAATTTAACCTAAATAAGACTTTATTTAAACCTAAAATATAATTTCAATGAAATTAACTTTTATTTTATTATATATAAATGTTTACAATCTGATTTCATGGAAAATACAAAGGAATTTCCAAAATAACTCTTCTTTACAAAGTAAAAAGGTGTTTGTCATCTCACTTTATCTTTTAAGAGATGTATTCCTTGATCACCACTTATTACTTGTGGTGTATGTACTGACATTTTTTATATCATATCCAGAGTCTCCTTATTCTCATGATATTCTAAGGAATTAAGATTTGAATTTTTTAATGTGGTATGAGAAACTTTGGAATGTTTAAGAACTATTTCCTCAAGAAATTTTCAATGGTATCATTTTGAAGTATCCTCATATATGGAAAAATATTTTTTCTAATGTTGTACTTCATTTAGGTTTAACCCCTATGGTATCATCCACCATGTTTTATAGAATGGTTTATGAATAGTTTGACTATGGATGTGCTATCTTGAAACCATTCACCATATTTCCTTGAATGGTTAGTGTTAATTATTAATGATTGGGGAAAGTTATTTACGTTTCATATGTTAGTTTCAATATGAATGTTAATGTTCATTATGTTTATCCCCATTCATAATAATAATACATTCTACTTAGTAAGTGTTGGGTGGGGCCAACTCTATCACCTCGATGCATCTGTAGGTATGATGATACAAATAGACATGGACTTAGCTGAGGCCTTGCATATTTTGAGATATGGTTTTGGACAAGGCCTTAATAATTTTTAGATGTCTTGGACGATGCCTTGATGGTATGTTTCAGAATGTCTGACATATGCACTTCCCTCATTATGTATCTAATAATTGAAATTTCATGTAGTTATTCAACTAGTAGAATACCCATGATTAGCTTTTATTATGGAATTATTTTCTCATCTCATATTTGTTCCAGAATGTGTTCATGTTTATTATTTTTAAAGGCATGTGTTTTCAATCATTCACCATGCCTAAAGTTTATGTTATCTTACACTATATTGATTACCCTTTCTGAGCATTTGAGATCACTCCTTTTATATGTTTCATTTTCTCAGTACTTGAAGAAGTTTATTAGGAATTTCATGCAGGGATAAACATAGAGTTGTGGATGTTCTCAATAAAACTTTTATGTTCTTTTTTCTTTTCAAGTTGTAATGTTGAACCTATGAATGTATTTTGTTTTCCAAAACTACTAAAATACTTGGTACTATGAGATTTTATATCTTGTAATCATTCCAATATATTAGAATAATTAACCGGCACTGGGCTTCTGGGGTTGGGGCGTTACTTTTGGTATGAAAGGAAGTTTAGTAGAAAACATAGAAACCAGATTTAGAAAAAATAGATTACTAAACAAAACCCTAAGATAGAATTTGGGGATATTAATATATGGACATCCTAGAATTTTGGTAAGTAATAGATTATGTGGTTTATTATGAAAATACATCAATTTCTGGATATGATCAAGTAGAGGTGGCTCTAGAAAAAATGTATCTAGGGGTAAAAAATGAAAACAACATTTTGAGCTAGACTCAAACTGGAACTGGTGCATGAAAAAGGGAAATGCTACACTTTTGGTTCGATACGCCTGAGGGATATGATTTAGTCAATTCATAAGCTTATTGAAAACAATTATGAAGGATTTATTCACTAAATTAACTAAATTATATGGTTCTAGGATTTATGATTCATAAATTTATGTTGTGTGTTATACCATGTTTAGAGATTTAGAGTGTTCATAATTTTATGAGCTAATATATAATATGGAATTGATTAGAAATGGCTCCTAGAAGAAGTAATGAGAACTTCACCAATTCACTTTATGAGAAGAGTAAGAAGGATCATATATCTAATGGTCTTAAACCATCTTTTCATAGGAAGATGGTCTCCCAAACATCCTCATCATATGAGGAAATAATATCATCTGTTAACAAGGTATGTAAATATTTATATGAGTCTTATGGATTTGAAGGGAAGAAAAAGAATTAAAGGATGGCAAAGAAATATAGTGATAAAGGGAAGAAGGGAAAGAAAGGTTTTACCACATTTGATAACTTTGGAAAGAAACACCTTGGTATATGCTTGACAGGAAAAGGAGTTTTCTTCAATTGTAGAGAAAAAGGCCACCATGCTCATAATTTCAAGACACTAAAATAATTTCCCTATATTCAATGCTTTAATTACAAGGATATGGGACACTATTCAAATAAATGTCCCAAGAGTCAAAGAAATATACCCCAAATGACGATTTTAGATAATGATCAAGTTATGATGCTACCGTAGATGAAGTAGAATGATGAATATTCCTATTAAAGAATCATGTCATTTGAATAATTTTTTAGTAATGTATTGGTTATGAAAAATAATGAGATATATAATGATTGTACTACAATACTATTTCATTAAGGATTTGAGGTCGTATGATGAATGGTACAAAGGAAAATTGATTCATTACAAAGTTAAACATTTTATAAAAAACATGATTGACGGAAATACAACCCATATATATATGATGTTGAGATAATGATGAAGAAATGATTTATTCAGATGTGTACTAACTACCTTGGAACTGATTATTCACTTGTCAAGAAGTGTTCCATGATATCATCGATGGAGTTTACATTAATTTTTGATTTAAGTAATATATCCAATAACATGTATCTTACTTAAGAAATATGAAAGAATTCATGTTTCCAATATGGTTTTTACGATACTTCAAGTTATTACCATATTTCAAGAGGATACATGATGAAGTTATTTACATGTTTGGAATATAAATTTTAGGGATTATTCTTGTTGATAAATGGTTAATGATAAGTTCATCATATAAATTTATAAACTTTAATTATAATGTGTTGAATCATTATATTTTGTAATTTTTAACCATTTAGAAATGGTTTAAGGTGATCTTTGTATGGGGTTTTAGAGTTTACTGTCACTACATATATTATTTTTACAAGAACATGTTTTCCAATTAGAATGCGTTGTTTTGTAGTAACCAATTCATTTATCTTTCACCTTATTAATATAATATTTTAACCATATTCTTGTTGTTGGTTTCCCATAAGGGAATTTTCAAGTTTCAAACATTAACTTTCGAAGTTCAATTTTTAATTTTGAGGATGAAATTTTTATAAGGACGAAATAATGTAACTCCCCAAGAATTTACAAATATAATTATTATTGAATTCCTATAACATTGATTCTATAAAAAACAACACTTTATTATAGTCTAACCAGTAAACATAATTTTTTTCCACTTTTCTAATTTTAATTTTTAAAAACTAACATACAAAATTGTGTCCAGTAAGATATTTAGAGTCTGATAAGTCAAAATTATTTATTTATGAATAGTAACATACCCTTATGAATAGTAACATAACCTTATGAATTTTAATGAATAATAAATTGGAAAAAAAATATAATCTTCACCCATGAATGTATAAATACAATTTAGACATCTCAAAAGTGAAAAAATGATCATAGTATACGTATTGGTATTTTTGTATATCATAAATATTTTAATTAAAATTTTATAATTAATTTAATAGTTTAAAATGGAAAATAGTTTTCATAAAATTTAATCATAAATTTTTACTTTATTATCTCATGGTTATAATATAATTTTATTGGATCTTGATTAATTTCTCAAGGTGTTATAAAACGAGTTATAGTTTTAATGTTTTTTAATAAATTATGATTTTATTTTAAAATTAAATTAAAAAATTTAGAAAATTATTTTAAAAAAATTGAGTTTATTTTTTAATTCTTAACGTCAATAAATGGGTTGAGTGATTTTTTTGGATTTTTCTAAAATACTTGAATTTTCTGTTAATAGTAAAAATACAGTTTTGAGTTTTTTGTATGTTTGATGACATCATAATGATGTGATAATTAATATAAAATTATGGTCTAATTTTGTACCATAAAATATGATTTTAGGTGTCCCAAGTGGCTAATACCATGGGAAAGCCCATGGTTTTTCAAAAACCACTAATGAGGTGTCCCTTTAAATTAATAAAAACTCCCTCTCATTTACTATAAATACCCACTCATTTCTTCATTCTATTTCATTAAAAACTCATAATACTTGAAGATATGGTAGTTTTACTTCCCTTTTATCAATACTAGGTTGTCATCAAGCCCCCAAGGCCACAAACTTTAAGTCTTAGGAGTTACTCTATAAGGTAAGAGAATTCTCAACCTCTCTTTTTCATCTAAGTTATATTTTATGTGGTATGTATTTCAAGTTTTCATACCATATTATCATGTCCATATTATTCTATCCTTATAATATTTTATTAGTATTTTATTAATGGGTGACCTATTTCCCCTCTCCATTTAATGTTTTCTAAAACCATGTTGGATAGTCATTATTCTGCAGAATTTTCATCTAAAAATATATATTTTTTTCAAGCACTCTTATTATGTTGTTATCTTTTAATTTAAATTTTATTAAAATGGTATATGTAATTATATATCCCCATTACTTTATATATTATTTAATAATCATGAGATACTATTTTTCTCTCATCAATATATTTTATGAATTTTTATGCGTCGTCGTTAGGCTGCCAGATTTTTGTAATGGATTTCTCAACTTTTCTTTTATTTTGAGTTCCTTTATTTTTCTTTCTTCTACTCAATTATTCCAAATGTTGTGCTGAATATAATATCTTACATTTAATATAATTTTGTCTTAATAAAATAATAATTCTTCATTATATCTTCTTTCCCATTCTTTTATACTAAAAATGAAAACACCATCTGAGATGTGAAAATTTACCACATTCAAGGACAATGAGTTTTTCATTTCTATTACCATATTAAATTATGGTCATGAAATAATTATTCTGGTTTAAAAAGAATATAATATTTTTATTATGTATAATATATGGTTCGGGAATCTTTTTTAACACATGGTTTTGATTTATAAACAAAAATGAGTACATTGTGTTCAAAAACAGCCAATTAACCCAAACATGTTTCATTAAATAATTTATATAATGATTCATCTTCACTCCAAGTAACCAAATGAAAAATAAAACCATGTAACATTATGGATGTTCAATAATAAAATATAGAATCAATTCTAGATATCCGTCATAAATCTACATTATTCTCTGTTCATGTATTTAAGTATACCGATCATGAAGAAAATGCTCCCAAACAATAAAATTGAACCTCTTAAACCCATAAAGAAGAACATGAATGAACTTAATAAGTATATAATAAATCAATTGCATAAAAAAAATTCTGTAAATATTATTTAGTGAATTTAATTTGGTTATGTAGGACACTAAGACCAAGTGAAGAACATCATCAGACTTAAGGTAAAGGGTTCCTACATCTCACTTCCTTTTTTGTGAGATATTCCATATTAACTACTATTACTTGTGTATAGTGTATTTATACTACCCATTGATTTTTAATATAATTAATATTTTTATTTTAATGATATTAAATGTATCATTTGATGATTATTAGTTTTTTGGGCATACGATTCAATTGATTTCAATGTTGGAAGTATTTTCTACCCGAACCTCCATTTTCATTCGGGTTGATCTTATACTCTATTAAACTCAATGAAATTTTTATTTATTATTATTTAATCCTCATAAATTCTGTGTGAATGTTCTATATATGTTTACCAATCATAATACTTCTTTATTTTTTGTGGAGTTACAATTTTTAAAATTATCTATCAAAAATCATTCCGAAAAGTAAGCCCGATTCAAGGAACTTCTCAAATTTTTACCTATTTTTAAGTTCACTATATAATCTGTTTTATGCCATATTTATCTTTATAAAATCAAAAAATTTAACATGATAAATATATTTTGGTTCATTTCTTGTTTTTTTAAAGAAAACATTCCTTTTTTCTTTAAAATCCTTTAATATTTTCCTTAAACCATACTAAAATATTTTATTTCTAAAGCTTCCTTAAAAACAATTTTTGAATGATTTCTCCTCAATAAGACTTTATTTAAACCTCAAATATAATTTCAATTACCTTAAATTTTATTTTCTTGTATATACATGTTTATAATCTGATTTCATGGAAAATAAAAAGGAATTTCCAAAATAACTCTTCTTTCCAAAGTAAAAAGTATTTTTCTTATCTCACTTTATCTTTTATGAGATACATTCATTATTCCCCACTTACTTATTACTTGTGTTGTATGTATTGTACTTTGGTATATCATATCAAGAGTCTCCTTATTCTCATGATAATATAAGGGATTATGATTTTAATGTTTCAAGGTGGTATGAG
Organism: Viscum album; assembly: GCA_963277665.1. NCBI lineage: Eukaryota > Viridiplantae > Streptophyta > Magnoliopsida > Santalales > Viscaceae > Viscum > Viscum album. Next base: position 923,873,578 of record OY728126.1, on the reverse strand, counting down.
ACACTTTGGAATGTTTAAGGATTATTTCCTCAAAAAAATTTCAATGGTCTCATTTTGAAGTATCCTCATCTATGGAAAAATAATTTTTTGAATCTAATACTTCATTGAGTTTTAACCCCTATGATATCATCCACCATGTTTTATTGATTTTTTTTTGATTATTTTGACAGTGGATGTGCTATCTTGATACCATTCACCATATTACTCTGAATGGTTAGTGTTTATGATTGATGATAGGGGAAAGTTATTTACATTTCCTATGTTAGTTTCAATAAAATGTGTTTGTTGTTTATGTTTATTCCCATTCATAAGAGGAATGTATTGGACTTAGTAAGTGTCATGTGGGGCCTACTATATCCCCTCGATGCATCAGTAGGTCTCATGAGACAAATAGACGTGGGCTTGGCTGAGGCCTTTCCCATTTTAAGATATGGTTTTGGTCTAGGCATTAATCATTTGTAGATTTATTAAATGAGGACTTTATGGTATGTTTTATAATGTCCAAAATATGCACTTCCCTCATTATGAAGCTAGTAATTGAAAGTTCATGTGGTTATTAGACTAGTACAATACCCATGATTATGCTTTATTATGGAATTATTTACTCAGCTCATATTCATGTCATAATGTGTTCAAGTTTATTATTTTTAAAGGAATGTGTTTTCAATTATTCACCATTCCTAATTATTACGTTCTCTTCCACTATATTTATTACCCTTATTGATCATTTAATATCACCCCTTTCTTATGTTTCATTTTCTCAGGACATGAATAATTTTATTATGAATGACCTGCAGGGATAAACTAAGAGCTGTGGATGTTCTCAATAAAAATGTTATGTTTCTTTTTTTCTTTCAAGTTGTAATGTTGAACCTAAGAATGTATCTAGTTTTCTAAAACTACTAAAAAACTTTGTCCTTCGAGATTTGATTCTCTGTAATCATGCCAATGTATTAGAATACTGCACTGGCTCTGGGATTTTAGGGTTAAGGTGCAATAGCTATCAACTCTTCCTTTATTAAAATTAATATTACTTAAGAAAGTATTAAATTTTGAATACCTTTCCATTAGAGCTTATTTTATCTCATATAAGGCCTTCTTCAATCTTCACACATAAAATGTATCCTTCCAAACAATAAATCCACATGGGTTTTCAATGTAAACATCCTCATCAATATCACCATTAAAAAATTATGATTTCACACCCATTTAAAAAATTTGTAACTTAGTTGTCTAGAAATAGAAAAAAATATTCTGATTATTTTTGAACCTTGACACTGTAGAAAAGGTCTCATCAAAATCAATGCCTTAAATCTATGAGTAACCATTGCACACTAATATTTCCTTTCTTCCTTATCAATTCACCATCTTCAAACTTTTTGTTCTAGAAAACTCATTTTGTACCAATAAAATTTTTGTTATCTAGATTAGGTATGAGTTACCAAGTATCATCCTTTTTTATTTGATCTAGATCTCTATTCATAGATTGATCCCATTTCATATTCTCAAAAGGTTCATTCACATATTTCGGCTCAACTTTTTAATATAAGGAAGTATGTGTAAAAAATATTAGATGTTCTTCTTCTCTGAACCTTCTGAAGTTGATCACCAATAATGTTCTAAACCTCAACTTACTTCCTTATCCTAGAATGAGATTTGAGTTTATTACTCATCACTTGAAATAGCTATGTCTGAATCTTCTTCTTGATTAGGATTACCATTTTCAACGTCCTTATCAGAATTTTAAATAAAAATTCTTTCATCCTGCTCAACTTCATTTTTTGTATAAGTTGGTTTATATTACTCAGATTTTTTAACAACTTTCATATCAATAGAATAAACAATTCTTCATATTTCTTGGTTGAAAAATATGTATCATCTTCCTTCCATAGTATATCCATGAAAAATTCCATCTTCACCTCTTTTCTTGAACTTTCAAATGTTTCCACCTTTGTTTTTTATGATGCATGGACTTATAAAAAATATTATATGTTTCAATCTTGTAGTTTTTCCATAAAACATTTCATGTGGAGTCATATATAAACTTGGTTTGTAGAAACATTAGTTTTGGTTAGATATAATAGTGATTATTTCTTGCCTCCAAAACTAACAAGAAAGAGCATGTTCAAGTAATATGGTTATACCCATTTCCACGAAACTTATATTCTTTCTTTCAGCAACCCCATTTTGTTGAGGAGTGTATGGTTAACTAAAATCATCTTGTATTACATGGATCTCAAGAAATTTTTTAAATTATTCATTTTTATTCACCACCATTATCAATTCTCAACTTCATCGTTGAATACTCATATTCCTTCTCACCTTTCTTCCTAAAACATTTAAACATATTCATTAAATCTGACTTATTTTTCATATACATAACATAAGTAATGATAGTAAAGTCATCAATGAATGTGATGAAGTAATTATCTCTATTAGTTTATTATTTTCCCATTGGCTCATAGATATGAGAATGAATAAGTTCGAGAGGTTGTTTTGAAAAAAATATAAACCTTCTTATGAATAGATTTTGTGATTTTTTTGGAAGAACCCGGTTCTTCTCTTTGAGGTATAGGCTTCTTCGTTTGTCTTCTCCTTAAGTGTTTTTAATAAAATATGAAAAATGGGGAAAAATACTAAATTTTATAACTACACGCCGTGTACTTTTTCCACACGCCCTGTATTTATGGCCGTGTAGGGATGAGTACATGGGGCGTGTAGCCATGTCGACGACAAAGGGTGTAAGAACCGACTACATGCCGTGTAGTGGTCCTTTACACACCGTGTAGTTAGTCGGCAGGTCAAAATAGTAAGGCGGTGGAGCAGCCACCAGCTGGGCGGCAGTACACGCCGTGTACTCAGGAGTACATGCCGTGTACTCTTGTCGACAAGTGAACAGTGTCACGCTGGTGGGAATCTGCCGAGTGAACAGTTAAATAAAGGGATTACACACCATGTACTTGGAAAGTACACACCATGTACTTTGTTTTTTAGACTTAAAATAGGCAGTATCCTCCTCATTTGACAGAGGAGGAAATTGAGCCGTTTTGGAGCCAAAGGAGGGGGCTGGACCTTTGAAGATCCACCGGGCGTTTGTCTGGAATCCGATTCCGCTTCAGACGATCACGTTGGAACCGCACAGGTAAGCCCTCTCTTCTCCTAGCGTTTTGATTATTAATTCTTCTCCTAACTTATGTTATTTACGTTTGAGTGGTTTTCGTTCATCGTTATATCTACACCATTCTTGGGCTTTTCTAGAGTCGGCGTCCGGGTATACCACTCGTTGGCGTATAAGGTAGGTGGATTTGTGTTAATTTTTCCAAATGCCATGTGCTTTATGAATTTTTGTGCCATGAACCCATGTTGGGGTGTCGTGTGGATGAGGTCGTTGCTATATTAAACACCTAGAATTGATTAGGTATTTAATTATGATATTAAAATGCTGGTTGGGATTATTTCTTGGATCTGGGACCACCCTGAGGGTGTGTTCCACTGTTTAGATATTTGTCCAGGATACCTAAGGGTATGCCTTTAAAGTAGTAATTGTAGAATTTCCTTGAGAGGAATTTCTTGTTACTGCTTGTTTACATGTTGGGCATGGCCCGATTACCTATTTGGCCTGAGGGCGTTGTTGTGATTAGCCTGAGGGAATTGCACTATTTAGCCCAAGGGCTGTAGTTATTTCACCTGAGGGAAACATTTCATGCCTTAGGGCTTGACTTCTATGCCTGAGGGAGACACTTTCTTCACCTGAGGTAAAATTCTGTTACGCCTGAGGGCTGTACCTGTGGGTTGGATTCTGCTTACCTGAGGGTAAGGTTTTGCTTGTTTGAGGACGTGGATTGTTTACTTAGAAATGCATTGTGGTGATTTATAATATTTAATGGATTAAAATGAATATTAAAAGGGAAATTTAACTATTAAGTTTGTTACTTGTGAGTACTACTTACTTTATTGCATTTTACTATTGCACACTATTGTTGCATGCTACACGCAGTTGTGCACTGGCCTTTGGTGGGTGCCTACTAAGATATATTTCTCACACCCTATTTGGGTCACGCTTTTCAGCCCAAACAGATTACGTTTCTGCAAGTGTGGATAGGGGAAAGAGTCCCTATACAACTACTTGACTGTTGCTGGGGAGTAGGAGGGCATGGGACCGAGCCTAGGCTCGTGATGCCGCTGCCAGTTATTTTTACTTTGTTTTGCTGTACTCTACTTTTTGATGTACTGTACTGATGTATAACATGTTCTGGATATTTTCTTAGAACTTGAGACATGTATCATCATTATTTATATACTGTTGGTTATATCCACTGTTGTTGTGTATTTCAGTTGTTCATGGTTTACTGCTTCCGCTGTTGTACATTTTATTTTGTATTCTGCTACGCTACACTTTGAAAAATGAGGGCATAGTTTCCCACTATCAGACCTAGTCCCTCGCTGCTAGTCGGTAGCCTCTGGAGTTTGGGGAAATGCGCTTGATGTCACATGGCGAACCAAGTTTGGGGCACCTGTTGGGTGGCACCCGGAACCGGGACGTTACAAAGTGGTATCAGAGGGGTTCTTTTCTCTTAACTTACTATTTGGAGCCTTAGTCAGGGATAGGACAGACCGGTAGTTGGTAATAAGATGTGCCCGGGCGTAGCTAACCCGTGTACAGGGAAAATCCAGTCTACCTCGTATGTTGAAATTTCTGATTTTTTAAATTTTACAGTTGAAATGTTTTCACCGTTGGGTGATGCACTTGGATTGTGTTGTTTATATTTTATCTGTGGGTTCAATTTAGTTACAACCTGATGAGATGATGGTATGCCATCTAATGCATCATTTAGGAATATGCTAGAAATAACATTCCATGCATACTTCCATGCCATATAGGTGCATTAGAAATTGCATGTTGTTGTGATAGTTTTTGTGCTAGAAAAGCATGTTGTTGTGATAGTTGCACTGATAAAATACCTGTTGTTTGATAGGGTAATTTTTTTGTGATATGTTCATAGAATAGACGCCAAACTTTGGTTTTTGGGGAGTATGGGCCCCCATTTACTAGAATTTGGTGGATCATTGACTATTTATTAGTTATAACATAGATAAGATTTCAAACTTTGATTCGTGGGGAGTATGGGCCCTCACGGGTCGGAATTTGACACTTAGGTGTTGTTTTTAGGTATTTTCTGGGTTTCAGGGAAGTTTCTGAGGCGTACTGTCTGGAAACCAAGTATACACGCCATGTAGTATTTTTACACACGCTGTGTATGACCTTCTGTTCGGGAAGAAAAATGAACTTTTTAAGTACACGCTGTGTACTATGAGTACACGCCGTGTAGTCTCTTCCTGTGTCATAAACCGTGTGGGTGGCGACACGGGGTAGGGAAGGGCTTGGGTAAAACACGTCGTGTACCAGATATACATGTTGTGTAGTTTTGACCCAGAGTCCGACCGTGTAACTAACAACACGGGTCGATGAACTCCTGTATAGAACACGCGGTGTCAATAATGAACACGCCGTGTAGTGTGACCTGGGAACTCGGTCATGTTACTAACAACATGGGTTGATGTCACCATTCCTTGAACACGTCGTGTACCTTTGGGGACATGCCGTGTAGTCTTGTCTGAGGATAGACCGTGTGGACTTATCCAGGTGGCTGGGGAAACGGGGTGATGTACACACCGTGTGCGGGTGCAATACGCCATGTAGTTTCAAGATGAGTAGTTGTCCGTGTCACAAGCGACACGGGTAGTTGGAAAATAACACCATACACGCCGTGTAGATTAAGTACACACTGTGTAGTTTTGTTTAACGGGAGCCGTGTGGCTTATCCGTGTCGAAGGACTCGGGCCGGGGTACGGAAGTCAAGTACACGTCGTGTAGTCATTATACACGTCGTGTAGTCTTGTTTTTCAAATTTTTAGATGCCTTCTTCCTCTTGTTCCCTTTGTGGTTTCTTAATTTCAGCCTTAATAATCTTGAATCTAAGGCGTGATTTTGACCTTGTAGTGTCATGCCGCCTAGACGACCACGCGTTGTTCTCCAGGAGAGCGGCGACGACATTATTATGGAGATGGTAGGCCATGGGCTACCATTTGATCCTCCGGCAGGGCCAGATGCGACACCAGTTGCTATACCGGACACAGGCGCAGAGGCGCAGTTCTGTGAAGGCTTATTGTGGTTCATGTAGACCTTTTAGGGAGCACCGTAGATGCCACATCTATGGCTGAACTGACACGTATTTTCTAGCAGCAGCATCCGCTGACATTTTCAGGGGATGGCAGACCATAGGCTGCGGAGTCTTGGCTGGGGTCGATGCAAACTATTTTCGAGCATCTTGAGATGCCTCCAGGGTGGAGGGTCAAGCTCGCGATATACATACTGCATGATTCCACCAAGAGGTGGTGGGATGTTACCACCCAGTCAGAGCATCACAGGGACATGGCGTGGGAATACTTTCAGGCAGTCTTCTATGAATTTTTCTTCTCAAAGACACTGAGGGAAGATAGAGATCAAGAGGTCATGAATCTGCAGTATGGCGCTATGTCAGTGATGGACTATTCTGCTCGTTTTACAGAGCTTTAGCTATTTGTACCCGTGCTGGTGGGTGATGAGACGATGAGATCCAGACGTTTTGAGGATGGTCTTTGTTATGACATCCGAGCACAGGTGAATGTTTTTAGGTTGCCTATAGTACATGCTATTGTAAATCAGGCACTGATTACAGAGAGGAACCTGCAGGAATTTGGTGGTGTGGGCCAGGGCAGTTCAGCACCAGTTATTGGTACTATTTCTACTGGCAAGAGGAAGAGATAGATAGACTTCTCTCAGGGCGGCAGTACCAGCCAGGCAGTTTCTTCAGGTGGGTCGGTCAGGTGCTACCAGTGTGGTAGAGAGGGTCATAAGAGGCCACAGTGTCCACGTGATCTAGTGGAGTGCCGAGCTTGTGACAAGATGGGTCATCTGTAGCACTTTTTCAGGGAGTTTTTACTAGGGGCCAGTGAGAAGGGTTCTGTTCAGACTCTGCATGTGGGGGCAAGACCAGCAGCTTCTTACCAGTCTGGGAACTGGAATACGTCAGGTCCTGCAGGTAGAGATGGTGGTCATGGCCGTGGTGTCCAAACACCAGGATCTCAGAGGCAGCAGGGTGGGACAGGTCAGAGTAGCCAGGCTGTGTCATAGGGCTGTGGCACTGGGCCGACATATGCAGTGCAACAGGCCTAGCAGGAGCAGGATCTCGGACCTTCTACAGTCATAGGTACTATTCTAGTAGCTTCTGTCTTATCTTCAGTACTTTTTGACATGGGTGCTACACATAGTTTCATATCTGTACCTGTTTTGGAGAGCCTTGGGCTCTGTGTTTCTACTTCTTCTGATATTATGATGCTAGACACTCCATTGAAAACTAGAATGACTGGTGTGTGTTAGTGCAAGGAGTTCCCCCTTGAGGTTGGTGGGTGTCACTTTCTTTAGTATCTATATGTCCTAGAGATGACGAGCTATTACCTCATTCTCGGGATGGACTGGTTGGTTCCCTTTCGAGCCTTTGTAGACTGCTATCGTCGCAGGGTGCGTTTCACGTCACCAGAGGGCAGAGAGTTTTTATACAAGGGTGAATGGGATGTTCAGGCAAGTCAAGATAGACCAGAGCATCGTGGGTGAGGTGGAGTCACAGCCCATATTGAAAGCTTATATCTAGATGACCATGGGACTTTTCAGATGGATTTCCCTCTAGTGGTTGATCGTTTCAGGTATGTCTTCCTGGATGACTTTTCAGGTCTACCTCTAGAGCGTGAGGTGGATTTCTCTATTGAGCTTGTGCTAGGAGAAGCACCGGTGTCCATTACTCCTTATAGGATGGCCATGCCAGAGTTGCAGGAGCTCAAGAGGCAGTTAGAGGAGTTGCAGGGAAAGGGCTTTATCTAACCCAGCACTTCTCTGTGGGGATCGCCGGTCCTTTTTGCGAAAATGGCAGACGGTACCCTCAAGCTTTCCATGGATTATCAGAAGCTGAACAAGTTGACGGTTAAGAACCGATATCCCTTACCAAGGATTGATGATCTTTTTGGTCAACTTCATGGAGCATGAGTGTGCTCGAAGATTGACTTGAGATCAGGATATCATCAGCTACACGTTAGACCATTGGATATACCTCTCATAGATTTCAAGAGAAGGTATGGTCTATATGAGTATACAGTTATGTCGTTCAGACTCATGAACGCGCTAGAAGTTTTCATGGCTCTGATGAATTGTGTGTTCCATCCTTATCTAGATTCTTTTGTGGTAGTATTCATGGATGACATTTTGGTGTACTCTCACACTCGATATGACCATACCACCCATCTTGAGATCATATTGAGTACACTGAGGGATAATTGTCTATATGCTAATCTCTCAAAGTGCCACTTTTGGATGGACCAGATTCACTTCCTGGGTCATATCATCTCAGAGGAAGAAGTTTCAATAGACCTAGAGAAGGTGAGAGCAGTAGTTTCCTAGGAGAATACTAAGAATGTGTCTAAGATATGGGGTTTCTTAGGGCTGTCTGGTTTCTACAAGCGTTTTATACAGGACTTCTTCCCCTTAGCAGCACCATTGACGGGCTTGACTAAGAAGGGTGTGAAGTTCGCTTGGTCAGAAGCTTGCGAGGCATCCTTTCAGGACCTGAAAGGAAGGTTGACATCAGCACCAATCCTGATACTCCCAGAGCAGGGGAAGATCTATACAGTTTACTGTGATGCATCAGGTATTGGGCTGGGAGAAGTTTTGATGCAGGGCGATCGAGTAGTTCTATATGGGTCTCGGTAGTTGAGGCCACATGAGAGGAATTACCCAATGCATGATCTCGATTTGGCAGTAGTTGTTCATGTGTTACACTGTTGGAGACATTATCTTTTGGGGGAACATTTTGTGGTTTTCACTGACCACAAAAGCCTCAAGTATATCTTTACTCAACGTGACTTGAATCTGAGGCCGAGGAGATGGGTCGAGTACCTACAGTCCTTCAATTTTGAGCTTGCCTATACACATGGTAAAGGTAATGCAGTATCTAATGCACTGAGCAGGAAGACTCAGATACAGGTAGTGCAGGAGGCCAGTGGTGAGTGGGAGCTCATGGCCTTGTTCTCTGAGATGCATCTGGAGGTGCATGACATTAAGGGGCAGACTTATCTTTCCTATTTAACTATGACTTCTAACCTCCAAGATAGAGTGAGGATGAGACAACTATCTGATTCAGAAGGCCTAGTTCTACGGGAGTCGATGGAAAGTGAGGACCCTCCTCCTGGTTGGACGATAGGCTATGTTGAGGTTTTGCGTTTCCATGGATGAGTATTTGTTCTAGGGGATATACGCGAGGATCTGATGTGAGATTTTCATGCTTCAGCTTGGGCAGTTCATCCCGGGGTTACCAAGATGTACCGTGACCTGAGACGTCAGTACTGGTGGCTGGGTATGGAGAAAGATGTAGCTGGTTTTGTTACGAGGTGTTCCACCTGTCAGTAGGTGAAGGCGGAGTATCAGAGACCAGCTGGGCTGTTACAGCAGTTACCCATTCCGGAGTGGAAATTTGATGATGTCGTGATAGATTTTATGACTTGTTTGTTGAGGTCACCTCGTGGAAATGATTCCATATGGGTCATTGTGGAAAGACTCATGAAGGTGGCACACTTCTTTCCAATTAAGGAGACCTTCGGTGTTGACGAGATCAAAAGGCTGTATATCCGAGAGATCGTACGTCTTCATGGGGTCCCTCTTTCTATTGTTTCTGATATGGACACCCTCTTCATGTCTCATTTCTGGAAGAGTTTTCAGAGGGCACTGGGTACACAGGTGCTTCTGAGCACATCATACCACCCTCAGACCGATGGCCAGTCAGAACATACGATACAGGTGCTAGAGGAAATTTTGCGTGCATGAGTCCTAGACTTTGGGGGCTCTTGGGAGAAGAATATACCCTTATTTGAGTTTTCCTATAACAATAGATTCTAGGAGACTATTGATATGGCACCATATGAGGCTCTATATGGTAGGCCATGCCAATCACCTTTGTGCTGGTTAGAGGCAGGTGAGGCAGATTTTCTGGGACCACATCTCGTGCAGGTGACTTCTGAGCAGGTCTAGTTGATTTAAAAGCGGATGGATACAGCTCAGTCTCATCAGAAGTCTTATGCTGATTGCCACAGACGACCTTTGGAGTTCGTGGCCGGGGATCATGTTTTTCTATGTGTTTTTCCGATGCTGGGACACAATCAGATCAGGAGACAGGGTAAACTTTCACCGAGGTATGTGGGGCCATTTGAGATTTTGGAGAGAGTCGGGATGGTTTCTTATCAGGTGCGGTTACCGCAGTGGTATCGAGCCATGCACAACGTCTTCCACGTATCTCAGTTGCATCGCTATCATTCAGACCCATCTCACATCTTTCAGCCTGAGGAGGTTGAGCTGGAGGCAGTTGCGTCCTTTGAGGAGCATCAGATTTGTATCGTTGATAGGAGCACGAAGGTTCTCTGAGGCCGGTCAGTTCCTCTCGTATGGGTGCTATGGAAGCACGACCGAGTGCAGGATGAGACCTGGGACCAGGAGTCCGAAGTACGTGCTCAGTGGCTGGAGTTGTTTACGGCTATATCTTATCCACCCCTAGAAGGGAAATTTGGGGATGAATTACTATAAGGGGGGAAGTTTGTAAGAACTCAGTTCTTCTCTTTGAGGCACGAGCTTCTTCGTTTCTCTTTTCCTTAAGTGTTTTTAATAAAATATGGAAAATGGGGAAAAATCATAAATTTTATAACTACACGCCGTGTACTTTTTCCACATGCCATGTATTTCTGGCCATGTAGGGATGAGTACACGGGGCGTGTAGCCATGTCGGTGACAAAGGGTGTAGGAACTGACTACACGCCATGTAGTGGTCCTTTACAAGCCGTGTAGTGAGTCGGTAGGTCAAAATAGTAAGGTGGTGGAGCAGCTGCCAGCTGGGTGGCAGTACACGCCATGTACTCAGGAGTAAATGTCGTGTACTCTTGTCGGCAAGTGAACAGTGCCACGCTGGCGGGAAGCCTCCAGGTGAAAAGTTAAATAAAGGGAGTACACGTTGTGTACTTGGGAATTACATGCCGTGTACTTTGTTTTTTTATCTTAAAATAGGCAGTAGCCTCCTCATTTGGAAGAGGTTGAATTTGAGTTGTTTTGGAGCCAAAGGAGGGGGCCAGACCTTTAAAGATCTGTCGGGCGTTCGTCTGGAATCTGATTCCGCTTCGGATGATCACGTTGGAACCAAACAGGTAAGCCCTCTCTTATCCTACCGTGTTGCTTACCAATTATTCTCCTAACGTAAGTTATTTATGATTGAGTGGGTTTCATTCTTCGTCAGATCTACGCCATTCTTGGGCGTTTCTGGAGTCGGCTTCCGGGTATACCGCTCGTTGGCGTATAAGGTAGGTGGATTTCTATTAAGATTTCCAACTACCGTGTGTTTTGTGCATTTTTGTGCCATGAACCCATGTTGGGGTGTCATGTTGCAGAGTTCATTGCTATATTAAACACCTAGAATTGATTAGGTATTTAATTATGATATTAAAATGCTTATTGGGATCGTTGCTTGGATCCAGGACCACCCTGGGGGTGTGTTCCATTATTTAGCCTTTTGGCCAGGATACCCGAGGGTATGCCTTTAAAGTAGTAACTGTAGAATTTACTTGAGAGAAATTGCTTATTACTGCTTGTTTACATGTTGGGCATGACCCGGTTACCTGTTTGTCCTGAGGGCGTTGTTGTGATTAGCCTGAGGGCACTGCACTATTTTGCCTGAGAGCTATAGTTATTTTGCCTAAGGGCAACCTTTAGTGCCTGAGGTCTTGACTTCTGTGCCTGAGGGTGACACTTTCTTCACCTGAGGGCAAATTCTATTATGCCTGAGGGCTATACCTGCGGGTTGGATTCTGCTTACCTGAGGGTAAGGTTTTGCCTGTCTGAGGACGTGGACTGTTTACTTAGAAATGCACTGTGGTGATTTCTAATATTTAATGGAATAAAATGAATATTAAAAGGGAAATTTAACTGTTATGTTGGTTACTTGTGAGTACTGCTTACTTTATTTCATTTTACTATTGCACACTGTTGATGCATACTACACGCAGTTGGACACGAGCCTTTGGTGGGTCCCTACTGAGATATATTTCTCACACCCAGTTTGGGTCGCGTTTTCGGCCCAAACAGATTATGTTTCTATAGGTGTGGATAGGGGCAAGAGTCCCTATATAGGTACTTGACTGTTGCTAAGGAGTAGGAGGGCATGAGACCGAGCCTAAGATCGTGATGCCGCTAACAACTATTTTTGCTTTATTTTTTTATACTCTGCTTTTTGTTGTACTGTATTGACATATAACATGTTCTGTATGTTTTCATAGAACTTGAGACATGTAGAATCATTATTTATATACTACTGGTTATATACACTGCTGTTGTGTATTTCAGTTGTTCATGGTTTACTGCTTCCGCTGTTGTATGTTTTATTTTGTATTCCACTACGCTACACTTTGACAAATGAGGGCATAGTTTCCCCACTCTCAAACCTATGCCCTCACTGCTAGTTGGAAGCCTCTGGCGTTTGGGGAAATGCGCTTGAGGTCATGTGGTGAATCGGGTTCGTGGCACCCATTGATTGGCACCTGGAACCGGGACGTTACATTTTCCCTTATAGAAAATTGTGCAACTCCAATCCCTTTTTCTTGATATATCTGGAATTCCTCAGACACTATCACTTTAAAATAACATAGTAATATTTCTTTGATAAATTTGTCCCAACCATTTATTACATAACTGATACTCTTCTATTATACTCAAGTAACAAGAGTTTTGAACCTCACCAACTTGGAACAATTTTCCTTTTATAAATTGGCCACTTGTAACTATCTTTACATCTTCTTATATTTTCACAAAAAACCCCTTATTTTCTACAAATAACTTTGTTGAATTCATCACAAAGTTGTGAATCACTTATCAAGTTTGTTTTTATCCCATCAACAAATAAAGAATTCTTAGATTTCAAATTTTTCTTCCCAATGATGGATAATCCAACACCTTTGATTATGAGTGATTTATCTTTTCCAAATGTCACAATTCCGTATTTGAATTCTATTACATTATAAAATAATTTTAAGTCCCCTATCATATGAAAATAATATCCACTGTCCAAAATAAAATGTCATTATCATTTTGTTTCTTTGAGAGTAGTTTCAACAATAAGATATTTTTATTTCCCTTTATCATTCTTAACTTTTAGAGTCTCAGAATTGTTAACAAAATTTTTTGTGCCTGTAAAAAAAATAAATACTTTTTTAAGGTTTCCAAGTTATTAACATTTTTCACAAATTGTTTTTAGTGGTTGGAACCTATTTTCAATTTTCACACCAACCTTCCCAGGTTCCTTTAGAACATTCTTCTCAGACTTCTTCCTTCGAGGCTATTGACTACCCCTCGAACTTTTACTTATATAATATTGGAATAGTAATTATGTTTTTGGTTGAATCAACACATATTTTCTACATTTACAATTACACCACAATACAAGAATTATCTATATAATGAATATTTTCTTCCGAAACTTCCATACTGCTCGGTGTTGTGAACATGTTTCTCAGAAAATTTCTTATATTTCTTATCAGAAATTTGTTTCCAAAAAACCTTTCTATCATTAAAAAGATTCTTATTTTTCAGTTTGGTTTTCTTTTTAGCCTTATTAGAACAAGAAGTAATAGAAATATTTTCAGGCTCAAAATTTTTAGAAACTTTTGACTTTACAAGTCTAATCCATATAAATAACCTTCTTAGATTTATTTATTTAGAAATATTTTCAACTTTATTATTCTCTGAAAAAACTGAATCTTTCTTCTCAAACTTTGAAGGTAATTTTTTTATCCTATTTAGGTTTACCCTTATGAGAAATTGCACCAAATTCATAGATATATTGTTTCAAAAATGTAACTCTTTGTTTAGTCATAGAATGTTTTTGTTGGACAGGTGTCAAATATTCTTCTTTTGCATTCAATTTTACTTCCATATTTTCATTATGATTATTTTATTTCTCAAGATATTTTTCAAGTCATCAATATCATCTAGTATTTTGACTTTCTCATTAGGAAAACATTCATGATTTTTTGATGAGGTACTTTCACTTTTAAAATTCTTGATTTATTTCTCCTACCTTCCAATATTTCTCAGGCATTCTTTCAACTATTCATTAAGATGAAATCATAATTGAGTTTATTCTTATTCAAGAATGATAATTCCAAATTCTTTATTTTTTACTATTGAAGTAAAATTATTCTCACTAGTTTTTTTTGGATTCAGATTCACTATCTTCATCATCATCATATTTAGATAAGAAACTATTCTTTTTGGATTTGGAGAACTTTTTATATTTTCCTTTAGTAAAAGATTTTTCCATATCACCATATTTATTCCACGAACTTTATGGACTTATTTCATCTTTATCAATATTTTCTTATTTCATTATTCATGGAAAATTGACCGCAAAGTGTCCAATAGCTCCACATTCAAAACACTTCAAGGGATATTTCACTTTTTATTTACTTATACCTATTCTCAAATTTTTAGAAAACAAGGATAAAATTTCATCAATATTTTTACAAAACTCATTTTGAATTCAAATTCAATAACATCATCTTCCATAGGAACCTTCTTAAACATTTCCTTCATAGAATCCTTGAAATAGATTTCTCTATCAGCATTTTTTTCTTTTATAACATTTTCCTACTAATTTCATATGTAATGCGAGTACTATGAAGATCATATAGAGATAGATTTTTAGGGTTTCTATCATTCAATGAGGATAATTTTTCATCAATCTTTTCAGGAAGAAATATTAAAATCTTTTCCACAAATATATAATCCTCTAACTTTTTACCAAGACAGATGATAGCGATGATGATTTCATTAACCCAGGTAAATAAGTCTCCAACATATTTATACTCACCCACTTTAAAATATTCATAATTTATCCTATAGATTTGAAAATTTTCCTTCTTCACTTTAGTATTGATATTGTATATGTTTTTAATCTTATCCCATATACCTTTGCTGATTAGAAACACCCTTCACTCTTAAAAAATCACTTTTGAGAAAGAGACAAGAGTAAATGATTTTTAGCCCTACCATCATTTTCAAGATTCTTTTTGTCAACTAATGTAAGAGGAACTTTATCATCAATAG
The DNA here is from genome assembly GCA_963277665.1 of Viscum album. Lineage (NCBI taxonomy): Eukaryota > Viridiplantae > Streptophyta > Magnoliopsida > Santalales > Viscaceae > Viscum > Viscum album. The sequence goes on along the minus strand of OY728126.1, from coordinate 923,858,355 downwards.
GATAAAATCCTAGTGTTGCATCTTCAAGAACATCATACCCAAGAGATATAAGATAAGGTAGTATTCTATATTTTTAGATATTATAGTTCTTACCATCGAAGATTCACTACTGGAATTTTACCCTTTACCGACAGTTCATAACTGTTGGTAAGGACTTGGAAAACGTTGGTATATTATATACCAATAGTTTCCCAAATCATGGAAAAGTAAGCCGTTTGTATAGGCTTATACCAATAGTTCTGTGTAAGTCATTGATATATGTGTTAATGGAAGAGATAAACCAACGGTTTCACAAACCGTTGGTATATGTTACCCTTATACCAACGTTTTAGAACCATTGGTATATAGTGTACAATATACCTAAAAAGGATATACCAAAAGTTTTGAAAACCGTTGGTAGAATTTTATACCAACGGTTTTAAAAAACTAATGGTATAATATATATCATAAGGATACAACAACGGTTTTGAAAACAATTGGTATACAAATAATGCAGCTCTACAGTAGCAGCAACCAGCAGCCACCTCCAACCTGCTCTCCATGACCTGCAAGAACACATACACCCAGAATCCAAAAGGGTACATGGGATGTTTTAAATTCAACTAGAATTCAGAAATTCAGAAATTTAAATTTCATTCCCCACTCAAACCACAACATAAGAGAAAAATCCAGAATTCAATACATCCACAATCCAATACATCTAAAATTGAAATTCAATAACACCCATAACACCAATACAAAATTAAAATCCAATACATCTAGAATCCAATACAAATAACAATATTCAAAATTTAGAATTCATTACTAATACAGCCAAAGTCCAATACATCCAGAATTTAGAAATTTAGAATTGAAAAGCACTAACACCCATAACAGTATTCAATATTTAGAATTCACTCTTCACTCAAACCACAACACCAATACACACAAGAGAAAAAACCTACATCTTATAGGAATCACAAGGTATGTTTTCTCATGGTATTGGGTTGACTATCTTAAAACCAACAGAAAAACTTGGGTAGAGTGGAAAAGGATCATGATACCCATAAGATAAACAATGGTAGTGGTCATGTTCTTAGACCTAGGATGATTTATAGGAAGCGCATGGGATTTTTATATTCCTCTAATGACTATGTATCCATGTATAAATTGTTCTTGATGTGTTAATGGAAAACATTGGCCAGTATTGACATATGAGATGGGTTACCATAATAGAATACATTTTTTTAATAAAATTTTCAATTGGAATAAGGGGGTATGTGGATAATTTTAATTTGGTCTCCTGGGTGTGATGTGAGATGAATCCCAGTTTTGGGTAGTGGGTATGAATATTCAATTATGTCTTTGGTATTGGGTTCCCATTGGAACTTTGGTTTGGTCCTAGAACCCACTGTTTGAGGATGGGATTGGTGTATTAAATGTCATGTGTTTTAGAATAGGGGTAGGAGTTCCTCACATGAAAAGTGGATTGTGTGAGGCTAGACCATGGATCATTTTGCTAAAATATCAACGCAATCCAAATACATTTGGTCGGTTTTCCGTATGCAAGTTATTGTTTTCTCTTTAAATACTATCCATTTCAAATTAAAGTGAAACAATTTGAGTGGTACCAGCCACACTATGCCACAAATTGAGGCAAAGTGGACTCATACATGTTACAAATGACCCATGGATCGTTTTCATTAAGTATCAATAGAATCTGAATTCGTTTGGTTGGTTTTTTGTATGTGAGTTGTTGTTTTCACTTAAAATGTTGTCCATTTCAAATAAAAGTGAGACACTTTGAGTGGTACCGGCCACACCGTGCCTCAGATTGAGACAAGGTTGACTCATACACATCAAAAATGACCCATGGATAATTGTGATAAAGTATCAACATAATCATAATATGTTTGATTGGTTTTCCGAATGTCTGTTATTTTTACTTAAAACAGTGTCCATTTTAAACAAAATAGAGATACTTTCAGTGATAATGGCCATAATGTGGCTCAAATTGAAGTGGGTTTGACTTGTACACATCACACATGACCCATGGATCTTTTTCCTGAAGTATCAACACAATCAAGAAGCGTTTGGTCAATTTTCTGTATGAAAGTTGTTGTTTTCACTTAAAATCATGTCCATTTCAAATAAAAGTGAGACGATTTGAGTGGTACCAGCCATATCGTGCCTCGGATTGAGGCAAGGATGATTCATACACGTCACAAATGACCCATGGATCATTTTACTAAAGTATCAACAGAATCCGAATGCGTTTGGTCAGTTTTCTATATGCCAGTTGTTGGTTTCACTTAAATTGTTGTCCAATTCAAATAAGAGTGAGACACTTTGAGTTATACCAGCCACACCGTGCCTTAGATTGAGGTAGATTTGACTTGTACTTGTCAAAAATGAACCATGGATCCTTGTGCTAAAGTATCAACACAATCTGAATATGATTGGTCAGTTTCCCATATGCCAGTTCTTTTTAATTAAAAGGGTGGCCATTTTAAAAAAAGAAATACACATCAAGTGATACCGGCCACACCATGCCTCAGATTGAGTTGGGGTTTACTCATACACATCATATATGACCCATGTATCATTTTACTAAAATATAAACATAATTAGAATGCTTTTGTTTTGTTTACCATATGCCTTTTATTGTTTTCACTTAAAATGTTGTCCATTTCAAATAAAAGTGAGATACTTTGAGTGGTACTGGCCACACCTTGCCTCAGATTGATTTGGAGTTGACTCGTACACATCAAAAATGACCCATGGATCCTTGTGCTAAATTATAAATACAATCAGAATATTTTTGGTCGGCTTTCCATATGTTTGTTGATTTTACTTAAAACAGTGTCCATTTTAAACAAAAGAGATACACCTTGAGTGATACCGGCCACACTGTGCCTCATATTGAGGCAGGGCTAACTATTACACATCAAAAATGACCCATGTATAATTTTCCTGAAGTATCAATACAATCAGAAATCATTTGGTCAGTTTTCTGTATACAAGTTTTCCTTTTCACTTAAAATCCTATCCATTTCAAATAAAAGTGAGATAGTTTGAGTGGTATCGGGCACACCGTGCCTTGGATTAAGGAAGGTTTTACTCGTACATGTCAAAAATGACTCGTGGAATTGTTTTCCTAAAGTATCAATGGAATATGTATGTGTTTGGTTGGTTTTTCATATGCAAGTTGTTGTTTTCACTTAAAATATTGTTCATTTCAAATAAATGTGAGATACTTTGAGTGGTACCAGCCACACCATGCCTCAGATTGAGGTGGTATTGACTCATACATGTCACAAATGACCCATGGATCATTGTACTAAAGTATCAATAAAATATTAATGTGTTTGATTGGTTTTCCATATGCGAGTTGTTGTGTTCACTTAAAATGTTGTCCAATTAAAATAAAAGTAAGTCACTTTTAGTGGTACCGGCCACACCATGAATTGGATTGAGGCAGGGTTGACTCATACATGTCACAAATTACCCATGTATCCTTGTGCTAAAGTATCAAAATAATCCAATTATGTTTGTTCAGTTTTTCGTATGCTAGTTTTTTTACTTAAAATGGTGTCCATTTTAAAGCGATCTTAGATTGGGATACAAGACATCGAATAAAGAGTTTGATTGTCTCTGTAATCAAGGTAGGTGGTCCTTAGACTTTCGTTAATTGTCGTGATATTTTATATGTGCTGAATCGTTGCTCACCCAATGTTGGGATGTCGGGTCGCGGGGTTGTCCAGGGACCAGGGAGGAGGGAGGGGGGCTATCCAGGGTCCAGGGAGGAGGGTGGGGGGCTGTCCGAGGACTATCTATGGTCCAGGGAGGAGGGGGGATGTCCGGGGTCCAGGGAGGAGGGTGGGGGGTTGTACCGGGTCTAGGAAGGAGGGTGGGGGGGGGGGGGGCTGTCGGGGGTCCAAAGAGGTGGGGGGGGGGGGGGGTTGTCCAAGGTCTAGGGAGGAGGGTGGGGGGTTTTCTGGGGGGCTGTCTCCAGGGAGGAGGGTGGGGGGATATCAGGGGAAAGTCCGGGGGGCTGTCTAGGGGACAGTCTGGGGGGATTTCCAGGGGACAGTCCGGGGGGCTATTCGGGGTCCAGGGAGGAGGGGGGGGGGGGTTCCGTGGTCTAGGGAGGAGGGTGGGGGCTGTCCGGGGGGTTGTCTGGGGTCTAGGGAGGGGGGGGGGGGGGGCTGTCAGGGGGCTGTCCGGGGGCTGTATGGGGGGATGTCTATGGGCTGTCTGGGGTCCAAGGAGGAGGGGGGGGGGGGTTGTACAGGGTCTAGGGAGGATAGGGGTTTTCCGGGGTCCAATGAGGAGGGTGGGAGGCTGTCTAGAGGTTTTCTGTGGTCCGGGGAGGAGGGTGGGGGGCTATCTGGGGGTTGTCCAGGGGGCAGTCTGCGGGACTGTCTGGGGGTTATTTGGTGTCCAGGTAGGGGGCTGGGGGGGGGGATGTCTGGGGTCTAGAGAGGAGGGGGGCTGTCCTGGGTCCAAGGAGGAGGGTGGGGGCTGTACGGGGGTTGTCTGTGGTCTAGTGGGGACAATGGGGTGTGGGGCTGCCCAGGGAGGAGGGGGGGGCTATCTGGGGGCTGTTCGAGGGGTTGTCCAGGGCTCTCCGGGGTCCAGGGGGGAGGGTGGGGGGATGTCCGGGGGGGGGGGGGAGGCTGTCCCAGATAGTTGGGATTGTATTTACATATTTTCTAAGAAAATTCATTCAAGGTTAAAAAAATAATTTCAATATATCTACTTCTAATCAGACCTTCAATTATTTAATTTCCAATAAAAATTTACAATTTCATTAAAATAGATAAAAAATAAATATAACGTGGCCTACGTAATCATACATATATTTAGGCATAATAAATCAATAAACATCAAAGGTAGGTAATATCAGTCAAAAATGTAATGGATTAATATGTCCCTCATCACCATCACTATCATCACCATCATCATCACCCTCACCCTTGTCCTCATCATCGTCCCTATAATCATCCCTGCCCTCCTTCTCACCCTCGTACTCAGCCTCGGCCTCCTCCCCGCCCTCCTCCTCCTCCGTCTCGGCCTTCTCCTTTCCATCGTCCCAACCAACACTAGAACTGCCACCTGGTGCACCATATATAGAATGCATCAATGACATATATTCATCACAAGAAGTGTTGGCCTCTGGTGGAAGTGTTGGACGTAAAACTTCCATCAGTTTTATAAATCCAGTGCTTGCCCTAGCAGACTATTCTACCATCTCTGTGGCCCTTTTTTCATCTTGTTCTTCCTATGCCTTAACCTTCTGCAACTCAGTGGCACTACTAATCGTACATGAGGAGGGCCAACACCACATCAAAACTATACTCTTCCTAGGTTGGCATCATACTCTACCAGGGTGCTCATCTCCCAACACCTGATGTAAGTGATTGTTTAGCCCAAAATTGTTAGGTTCCTGGGAATCAAGGGCCTCTAAAGCAACCTATTACAAATATAAATAGATTATTAATTTATAATATAGAGATTAAAATTTTAAATCTACAAAGTAAAACTTAAAATCTGCTGCTGAGTCGGTACATTAACTGCACTTCCATCTATCTTCTTTCTACTCAAGAAAAACCATTTTTCTCAAGGAACACATCCTTTTATATTCAATTTATTCCTCTACAAATACATTGAATGTTGAAAACCATAATTAATATTAGGATACCAAAAAACATAGTAATTTCATAACTAAAATTATGTAACAACTTTACCAATCGAAAAAATTATGGAGGAAGCAATAGAAAGTTCAAGTCGTAAAGAAAGATTATAAACTGTCATACCTGCTGTCTCTTAGGATCTAACATCATAGTATGTCCCAATGTGTGGATGTATTTATTAGCATCAATGATTTTTTATTTCTTGAAGATGCATCCTAAATAAATTTCAATAATTAGTATTAGCAAAAAACATGGAAATTTTCATTTAAATACTTCTAATTTGATTAATACTGTAAATTAGCAAGTCACCCAATGAGTATTCATCTGTAGGTAATATTCTAATGGACAATAATCCACGACAGGGACCACCTCTAAATTTGTGCCCACTCTATCATGATAGCCAATGTACAACTCATGCTTATAATCTCTCCAAAGCTTGCCAAAATCCTTTAGACGTGTGGGTCGTGCACTCTCACCATCGGGGAAATTAAACCGTAGCTGAAACCAAAATATTAATTCATATAAATACATAAATTAATATATTTCATTAAATACCAAATATTTTTTTCCCATATCTCTACCCAGGCCTTATCCTTGACTTCATTTGGCAGTTGTCTCTATGAGAGTGGGCTGACAAGAATGATGTTGGAGTATTTGGCAAGTGTCACCCAAAAACTCCGAAATTGTTGCCCTGATTTTTCAATCATCTGACTATCTTCATTGTATTCCACCATCAACTGCGTGCGGAAGTTCCACACCAAACCCATTCGTTTACTCCCCCATTCCCACCTCCTATTAGTAGATGTATCTATTATGAATGAAAAACAAATATTTTATCTATACATGTAATAATGAAAATAAATAATGGTGTAATAATTTTTTAGGGTTGTATAAGTATACCTATGGTATTCTAATCAATGGGCACCGCATGATCCACAGAAACTGAAGGAACACCTTGTATAGATAGAGTGGGACCCAATGTATTCTCTATAGGGACAGAAATTGGTGGAGTAGTAGTCGAAAAAGATGGAATATAAAAGCCCGCAGAGATCGAAGTAGTAGTAAAAGAAGATGACAGTGATTGTTGGCCAAATGATGGATGGGGAGTGGGAATCATCATTAGATTTGATACAGACATGTGAGGAGGGTCAGATGTAAAGGGTGGTGAAAACATGGGAGGCCTAAATATCCCATGTGTCCCTAACGGAACACTGAGATTAGAATGTGGGATGGATGGTATGTCAGTGGGAGGGGCAGGGTCTAATCGGGTATGCTGGCCAGATCGTCTAGCTCCCGTACCACCCCCCCCCCTCGTATGAACACCCCTAGTACTCGGACCAGTACTCTGCTACTTCTCAAATAAATGTCTCCTAATAGATGGATCCTAAAAAAATGTTTAAAAAAAATTAATCACATGACATTAAATATAATTTAAATAAATTTATTTGAAATAAAATACTCACGGTAGGCACTAGTGGTGGAATGCCCAGCTTGGCCATGCGACGGTTGTTGTCCATAATCTATTTCCATTTCCTCTCTTCAATTGGTTTCATTTTCTTCATTTGAAAACAAATATGGAAGTAAATAGAAAAGGTTAACTAATGTGTAACCCAATATACAGAATAAATGAGAGGGAATAGGTGGATTCATGGATAACTTAACTAACCATTGTTTTAGGTGATCTTGAAAAAATATATAATGAAGTCAATAAATCATACAAGATGTAATAAATAAATTTAATTTTAAGTAGGATGATTATTTACTAAGTGTCATCAGTCTATTAAAATCATGGAACATTGATTCTACCAGATTCATAAGTGGAAAAGAAATTTTCAAAATTAAGGAAAATTTTAATTTCTTTAGCTTAGGTAGATGATGCAGGTTTCAATAGTAAATCAATTTGAATAGAACCAACCTTAAAAACCCAACTCAAGGTAAATAAAAAGAATTGAGAACTTGAATAGATGAGTTTATATATTTCTCACCACAACTTCAGGTTCACAGTCAACTCTGAAAATTGATCTATTGGAGTCATCAAAAGAAATAAATGGATTGGTCCCAATGGCAGTAGGGATGGTGTCAATTCCATTATCACCATCATCAAAAATATATCTTGAAATTACTTCAACTATGACACCAAATTCAGGTTAAATTTGGTCTTTGACATAAAAAACTTGTTTAGCCATTGATGCCAATACATATGGTTCTTCGGTAGCAAGAGTGAGAGTCATATTAATTACTCGAAATCCACAATCATCAATAAACATACCATGTCTCGTCATCGAATCAAACTAATGGCATTTTTATCATCGTGACTCGTCCATGAGAGTAATAATCCAACATTATTTTTTTTTCAACCACTCCATAATAACCCAAATTTTGAAATCGAGGTCTACTATCTGATGCACTGGCATAACAATCTGTTATGATAGTAACCATAACACTATCATGTTGTGTTCTCATGTTCTTTGCTCGTTTAGTGACAATAAATTTGTACCCATTGATAACAATTAATTTACAGTCATGAACCACGGTATTAGGACCAAAATCCAAAGCTATTATTTCCTTAGAGACATAATCAATAGAAAAACTCAATACCTACAATATAAATGAATATTAAACTTAATTAAATATTGAACTAATTATTTTAAACAGTAATATTTTTACCTTTAATTTTATCCAAGCAGAAAACTCTTTGCTATGTAAAGTCTCCCTCATTCTCAAAGATAAAGAATGATGATTTCTATTTATCATTTTTTTATGTTCCCTGTAGATAAAAAATATGAATATTTTAAAATATATATATATATATATATAAGATATACATATTCAATTTAGTTATCTGATGTAGTCATCGAACAAATCACAGTTGAACAAAACTGTACGATGTGCCATCTCCTGCTCTTCAAGGCTTAATGTCTTCAATGTATATGATCCAGGAATTCCTCCTATTTAAGGAAGTGATGTAAAACTGGGTTCAATTTTCTCATAATTTTCTTCTTCATTTCTCATTGTTCTATTCATTATTGTTGTAAGATCAGAAAAATACATTGAGCAGAAATCCATACATTTTGGGCCAAGTAACTGTTCATGATAGAACCTACGGGATGATTCCTATTTCAGACATAAGAATTTAATGTGTACATATTAATTTCAGTTGGATACATCCAATTAAAAAAATAGGTCCTCCAAAAAGTATTTCAGTGGGAATTTGGATAGTCAGATGAAACATGCATGTGAAAAATGATGGAGGAAATATTTTCTTCAACTCACACAAAATTAATGGGGCATCTGTCAACGTTTTTTCTAAGAAATACTTGGACAACTTCTTAGAACAAATATATCTAAACAAATGGCACAACCGAATAAAAGTTTCCCTTAAATTATTGGACAAAAGATGACTGATTTCTATTAGAATCAACTCATGCAGAAGAATGTGATAATCATGAGTCTTCAAAGATTATAGATTCAACTCTCTTCTATTGACCTATTTAGATATGTTGCTTGAATAGCTATCAGAGACTCTAATAGTCTCTAATACTTTTAGAAATTGTTTTTTTCATAGGTGGTATCACAAAAGAATCAAATGGAACTTTCCATTTAGTTTCACTGATATGCATAGGATGCAATTCTGGTCTGATGCCCCAATCCACCAAGTCACACCGAGACTGTAAATTATCTTTTGTATTTCACTTAACATTTAGAAGTATCGAAATCAACATTTACCATATTTTTTTTTCAATGTGCATTAATTCTAATAAATTACGTAACAAATTGGTTGACTAATTAGTAAAATAAAAAAAGATACTCCTCTTCCTCCAATTATAATAGGTTTTAGTGGAAACATTCTTTCTCTTTTCAGATTTCATTTGACCCTTCCCGAATAAAAAACTGAAATATTTCAATTCATTAAGCACATCAGTTCCAGATATACGATGAGGTGGATCATCGGTCTCTATGGTATTATCAAATATTCGACGATTATTTCTATATGGATGGTCCATTGGAAAGAATCGTCGACGTCCCATAAAACTGAAACTACAGTGATGTTTCAGTCTCCTGGATCATGTATTTTTCATAAAAACAGGACATGACAGTTTTCCCTTCTTGCTCCATCCACACATCATTTCATAAGTCGGAAAATCATTGATTGTCCTCATAATCGCAACATAAATATGAAATATGTCTTCTAATATGCATCATATGTGCACACACCCACATCCCAAAGAAGTTTCAACTCTTTTAATAATGGTTGTATGTATACATAAATATCAATGCCTAGACCAGAAGGGCCAGATATGAGTATACTCTTGAAATTGAAAGGTTTTTTCATACACAACCATGGGGAAAGATTAAAAATGTATATAAAAACTGACCATGTGCTGTGCAAAGTAAGAATATACCCAAACGGATTAAAACCATCTCATGAAAGACTCAGCCTCTCATTACACACGTCAGCTACAAAATAAGGATATCAAGCATAAAATATCTACCATGAAAATCCATCTACAGGGTGAACCAACTCATCAGTAGTCTTATTTCTCTCTGTATCATGCCATCTCATTTTTATTGATATTTCATCAGAGATAAAAATATTCTGGAGTCTGGGGATCAATGGAAAGTGCCAAATTACTTTCTATGGCACATGGGATGGTGTTCCATCAGATTTTGACTTTTATAGAGATGTTCCATATTTTATACAATCATTTCATTCAGCGGTTTCCTCCCAGAATAAACTACAATCTTTCGGGAAATCATGAATTTTGTTTCTTGAAAATCCAAGTTCCTCAACTAAATTTTATGCCATATAGTGGTTTGAGGGAATATCTGCAACATCTGGAAGTAAATCCTTCAAGAAGGTTAGAATGTAATCGATTTCCGTATTAGAAATCCCATAAATAGTTTTCCCATGATACAAGCAGATTAAAAATTCCAACTTTTTCATTTTATCACACTGTCAGTATACTATAGTCGTGGCAGCATCAGCAATTTTTTCACCCTATAAATATCATCATTTTCATTAGATGAATCATATGTCCTCATATTGATGTCTTATTGAGTTGAAATCCTTTATTTTTCATGATGAAGAATAAACATAAACCGGTCATCTAAAAAAATTCTCCAGTCCAAATCCTTTCATTTCAATCATCGTTAATTTGAGATTTAATTTTCTCCACATTGTGATACCACACATAGTAGTTTGTTTGAAAACTATATTTGGTTATGTGGTAGCTGACTTCTTCATGGCTCAACCAAGGTCTACCAACATAATTGGAACATGGGCAGTGTATGCGACCACTATATGAAGCATTGTGAAATGAAAAATCTAAAAATCTCTTCAAATTGTTTTGAAAATATCTTGTGATCTGATCGGTCTCATACATCCAACTTCTATCCATTCTATAAAAATAATTTTTATAAGTCATTTCATCATAAGAAATTCAATAAGATTTAAGTTTAATCAAAAATATATTTATGTAAATGATAAAGGAAGGAGTTTCTAGTTGATGTAGTGAACTATTAAAATATTGTAAAGATATACTAATTAATTCAGTTATGTGTGCCTAAATTTGAGGTGAGATGTGTTTTATAATTTTTTCATTTATCACATACCAATAAGACACCATAGACCTGATACATTTTTTTTCAAGATATTACAAAGTGAAGGATTTTCATGAAAGATGCAGAATGTGTAAAGAGAGTTTTTTAAATAAGTTATTGATGCTAGAAAAAAAATATTGTGAAAAGCTGGTACATTTCATAACACCCAAACTAAAGTCCACAGAAAGTACTATATCACGCAACTAAAAAAAGGAAAACCACCTAAAAGTAGTGGATATGAAGACTTCAAATCAAGTTGATTCATATAATCATGACACTTGAATTGTAAAATGAAAATAGAAAACAAATCAAACTACAATTATTGGGAGGGCTGTCTAGGGGGTGGGAGGGATATCCAGGGTGTGGGGTGGTGTCCAGGGGGGCTTTCCAAGGGGTGGCAGGGCTGTCCAGAGGGTGGGGGTTGTTCAAGAGGGTGTGGTGGTGTCCAGGGGGCTGTCTAAGGGGGTGGGAGGGCTGTCCAGGGGTTGGGGTGGTGTCCAGGGGGGTAGTCCAAGGGGGTGGGGGTGTCTGGGGGGTGGGGTTGTCCAAGGGGGTGGGGTGTTCAGGGGGGTAGGGGTGTCCAGGGGGGTTGTCCAGGGGGGTGGGAGGGCTGTCTAGGGGGGTGGGGTGGTGCCCAGGGGGGGGGGTTGTCTGGGGGTGGGGGCTATCCAGTGGGTGGGGTGGTGTGTGTCGAGGGGGCTATCTAGGGGGGTCAGAGCTATCCAAGGGGGTGGGGTGGTGTCCAGGTGGGTTGTCAAGGGAGTGAGGGTGTCCAAGGGGGTGGGGGTTGTCTAGGGGGTGGGGTGGTGTCTAGAGGGTTGTCCAAGGGGGGTGGGGGTGGACAAATCCCCTCCCTCTTGGGACAGCCCACACCCCCTCCTAAGTGAAATTTGTATAAGCAAATCATCGTCAATTTTCTTATCCCATCCGACCATATACCATACCACCTAAATAATACCCTATAACTCAGAAATATCCTAAAGTTATACACAATACCATAGGACATAATAGATATGTGGAAAATCTCATTAGGCACCCTCATCCACATCCAAACATAACACCCCTATAGGTTGTAACCATACCCCATAGGCCACAAGGAACTCACATAACAATTTCCATCTTACCCAACTCACTCAATAATATAACCCCAAAGAGTCAACCAGACCATTACCCCTTTCAAACACATTACATGTACTACATGAATAAAAAAAATAAGGATGTCACTATATATCTTCTTATGAAGATGGGTCACTACAAAAAGTCTACCAAAACGAAACCACTCTAAGACAACATCTTACATTTATAAATAGAGACAACAAGATAAATAATAAAAAACAACGAAACAGGTTATCACATTATACATGAAATCGATGAATCATATTTCTACTACACTATAAATGAAATTCCCCATAAAACTAGATTAATTATACAACTAATACCTCTCATAATTGAGATAACATAACCTACAAAAAATAGAACCAAAATTATTCAACACCTCAAATGGGTTTTCACTATCCACATGGAACACTAGAATACCCTACTGTACAAATGGAAAGGATTACACTAGAAGGAAATTATAACCAAGGCCCCCATCACATTAAATAATATAAAACCTCACTCTCATGACCAGATCTTATAGAAGGTTGTTGTGTCAAGGAAACATGATAGAAGAAATAGAAATAGAAGCAGGCTAGGCAGATCTCGTTTAGTCGAAATCAAAATCAATAACAAACAAAAACAGATGCACAAAATTCCACTTACAGATCAGAAGTGTATAATTAAAGAATCAACTGATTGTAGAGAGAGACTCTAGAGATAACTTGGGTTTAAGAGAGAGCATCAACAACGATCAGGTTTATAGATGCAATCGGGATGCAATCGGGTGGAGGGATTCTAGAAGTGCTAGTATTTGGGGGGAAAATTTCCCAAAGTTTTTTTAAAACCAATGGGAAAGATTGTATTTACCAATAGTTTTTAAAAATGGTTGTTATATATACAGATTTTCCATGATTTTCCTAACAGATTAGGAAAACCGTTGGGAAAAACTAATTCTCTTCCCATGATTTTCCTAAAAGTTTTTTTAAACCGTTGGTATATAAGTGTTGAGAAAAGCAAATTTTCCGGCAGTGATTGAAATTCATTTACTATTGACACAATTCATATTCTCCATCAACTTATCTTTAAAAATGTTTAGTAAAGAATAAATGAAGGGGAAATTCCCTCTAATACCGCTTTTCAGTGTCCAACCATGATCCAAGTATCATTGAGAAGGGGTGATGGTGAATCAAAGATATATTTTTATTTTTGTTTTCCTTTATTTTGAAACAACCTTCACCTCATGTAAATAGTTTTTATCTTGTTGCAAACAAAACCAAAAACACATCCACATGAATAAAATAATTTATAAGGTTCACTACTCAACAAGAGTAGCTACATCCTTGGTAGGGTTTGGAGAAAAATCAAATACCACACAATCCACTAGAAAACAATCCTTTTGTTTGGAATACAATTGGAATGATATTCCCTTAAACTCATGTAGAACTATGTTCAAACAATAGTTCATGTGATTTAAGTATCATGAAATGATGTATTTTAATTTTTTTGATTATTGATCTACTTTTACAAAATTAATCATATAAAAAAATATTCACTTTTTTACATTGGAGCAGGAAAGAACTTCTTGGAATTCATAATGATACTCCATATAATTTCCTAATCCAATTCCCAAATTTGATTACTCAATATAGAAATATAACTTTGTATGAATACCACTTAAATAATACTAAACTTATTCTATTAGAGTCTGGAAATCATAGTGAAATTTCCGAGTCTCATGATCTAGACCAATACAATGACCAGCTTAATATGACCTTCTCTCTTCTCCTTTATTCTTCTATCCAGAAAAATTCCTTAGGTATGCTTGATTCTGAAACATATTCCCCCTAAAACTTTAAAGCTTCTCTCTCTTCTTCTGTGAATATTACTTGTGTTAGAAAGTAAAAAGTACTTTATCCTTTGATAGGAAACCCAAAATGGTTTGGATAAAATTTCAAAAGTTTTTTCCTGCTCATCCAAATTCCCTAAAATATTTATTTCCCTTGAATTTTGGATTCATTTATGAGTTCTTCAATTCCTATCAACTCTTATCAAATATTATGGAATATTTTTATGAATTTATATTACTTATGAATTCCTATAAATATTCAGTCTGATTTTGATTTCCAAATATGATTTATTCATTACAATAAATATAGCTAACTACGTTTCTCTGAACCACTAGAAAAACAAACATATTTCTTATCATTAATATTCTTGTAACCAACATCTCATTCTGGTTTCTTCATCATGATGGAAATGATAGATTCTTCCTTACATTGATTTGCACCAAGTGAAAAATATGAAAACTATTATTCAGACTTATTCAATCAATTCTATGATCCCCTTGATTATATTTTGACAAGAAACAAGCAATTATAATTTTCTTCTTTTTCCAGATTTATTATCTTGTGTTCGATAGAATCAGTGGTGTTAGTTCCAGTCTGATAGTCATGAACCACTTGATACAAAAACGCTTGAAAAAAATCATAATTCTTATTTTGGTTATTGACCCACCTAATAAAAACAACCAATATTTCATCTGGATGAAAATAGTTGAATAAATTATTGATCGGTATTTGAATTTCTTCTTCACATTGGTCCCAAATAAACACGTCATCCTTTTCATTTTTATTGGTCTCAATAACTCTCATCAAGAAAATTCTGCCTTTGATTTACATATAATGATTGGTATCAGTATGAATCTTATTTTTGATGGCACACCTTATCCAGTGGACCGGTTCCAAAAACAACTTCATTCCTTCCTAGATTACGATACATACTGATAACTTATTTCTCTAAAGAAATATTTTTGGTGGAAATATAACAAGGTGAAGATGATGGATTTCAGTTAGACCAATAAGCCACCAAAAATATTTCATTAGAGAAATAAGTTATCTGTATGTATCGTAATCTGGGAAGGAAAGAAGTTGTTTTTGGAACCGGTCCACTGGATAAGGTGTGCCATCATGACTTAGCTTGTATCATGACTTCTTTTATGACTTTGATAACTATTTCTATTGGCTTTAACATCATCTGAATTGCTTTGGAACGTATTGTAACTTTTCATACTTACTAGAAACTTCTTTCTTTCAACCAATCCATAATATGATTGGAAATAATTTCTCCTTCCTTCATAAGGATTGTATCATAAGTTTCTCAAACAAATAATGACTTTTTTGAAATATAAAATATGAAATCGTCATCAGGTTTATATCAAATCTATGTTGAATCTAATTCTCTTTCTCATTATGATTAGAAACTCTCAAGGAGAGTCTGATGTGCCTTTTCTTCCAGAAAACATATTCTCAATCCAATTGAATTTCTTAATAATTATAAGTTTGAATTTCTTAATATGATGGTGAGTCTGATTATCAACTTTTAGAAAGTGAATTTATTTCTTCTCTTCTTTAACTTATTTTTTAATAAAATAATACTCTAAACACTTTCCACCTTCTAAAAATAACTTCTAGCCAACTTCGTCCCAAGACCTAACACTTGAATTAATTTTTTTCTATGAGTTCATTTTTTCCATAATTATCAATGATTTTTTTATATGTCAATTTATGTACATTGGGATGAAATTATTACCTTTATAGTATTATATATCATGAAAAGTCAAACATGTCACACTCTTTTTTTTAATAACTATATTTTTTTAAAATTATATATTACTTGATGATAGGACCAGTTATAAATAGTATTTTAAAATATAAAATATTTATATTAATTATGGTCAATTTTTTATTTGTTAGTGAGTAAAAAATAACATTAAAAATTTACACAACTTCGATGCAATAATTATTCAATTAATGGAAATTTGAAATAAATGATATTAAAAATAATAAAAATAATATAATTTTAGATAAATAATGTGATAAAAAAATTTAAGGACCACCATGACTTGTAAGAGATATAATTAAATATATATTTTTTGAATTTTACATAATGTATTGATGTTATTAAATTCAATGTAATAAATAGGCCTAAAAATTAACATTAATGACATTTCAAAATACATAATATTTTATTAAATGATATAAAATTATTTAAAATATTATATTTAGAGACATGAATAGGATATATTTTTTAATATCCACAATTTTACATATATAGTTTGGTTTTTCCATTTATAGAAATTTTCTTGACCCTTAAATAGTATAAAAAACTTGTTTTCATAATAATTTTAAAAACCATCAATGAGGGGTTAAAACCAAAATATAAGGATACAAACAAAGTAAATACTTATAAAATATTTTTAATGATATTATTTCAATCCACCCTGATCCTATCATAAAAATAAAGTAATTTTAACCTATTTGAAATTGAATATTAATTTTTATTAATTTAATATTTTTGGGAATTCCAAGAGTGTCCCTCACCTCTCTTATAAAGGGAACCTCTTATTATTAATCCCTCACACTTCAAAAACCCATTTGGTTCTGACAAGACCTACAAAAATAACTTTCTAGAATATATCTCATAATTATATAGTTTTTATTTTAGGCATAACACCAAACATAGATGGCTCAAGGTGTTAATCAAAAGAGGTATTCTAAAGAAGATGTATAGTTTTTATCCATTTTTTATTTTTGTTTCCTATTCAAACTAGTTAAAATATTATTAAAAAAAATAAAATAATTAAAATAGTATATTATATATATTTTTTGTTTCAATGTTAATGTAACAGCCTATATACATCTACACTTCCATAAAATGTGGAACAAAATCTTCATTTGTGTGTGTGATGGACTAACGTCTCATGAACCGTTGTAATTAGTTTTCCAGCACTGTCTCTTTTGGATGGATTATAATGATGTAATTAATGTTTATATATTATATACATGAAATATATATGATTATTGAAATATAATATATCATTTACCTTATTACCTTTCTATTCACTGAAAAATGATAATGTGTTTCATGCGTATGTGTGGACTACCACCCCTATAAACCATTGTGATTCTTTTTTCATCACTAAATCACATGGATGATATATATAAGAATATTTAAAGAATTAATATGATATTTATGATATTATTATCATTAATTTATTATAAAATAATACTTACCTTTTTTTATAATGATCCTTGAAAAAGGGAAACATTACTCATGAGTGAGTATAACCTACCGTCTCCAAGATTGTAACATAGTTCATTTTTCATAAACATATTTAATAGTTGGATTACAAATATAATTTATTTATAAAAATTATTATTATTTAATTATTTTTTTATGGATATGATGTAATAATAAACTCTTTGAACATTGTCAACCATTCAATGCCATTTTGGACATATGAACCAAATATCTTCAAAATATCTAAAGTGAACTTAATTAGTTGAGTAATTATATATAACAAGGTATTAAAGAATATAAAGGAATAATAAACTTCAAAAAATATCTTAATAAAGTATAAATTAACATAATTTTATTATTCAGGATGATAAAGAACGTATATGATGAGTAGGACTCAAGATAAGGGACTTCATCACAATTTTCTTTCATTGAGGCATATTTTAATATCATTTAACTATATTATTTTATGAGGTGAATATACAGCCTCTTTGTCAAGTTATATAATGAGTTTATATATTATAATGATATTTAATGTTTTTTAATGTTATTATTTCATAGGGATTATGATTCAAATGTCTTCAAATTTCTAAGAGTATTTTTTTAAAAAATATCATTTTATAGTTTCCTTTAAAACTATATTTTTCTTTCATATCCATAGTTTCTAAAAAAATTAAAATGGGTTTTATTGTTATATTATTATTTTTTAAAGACATTTTTATCCATTTTTACTTATTAAAAAATGGTTTTAATGGAATATTGTTTTCATTTTCCAAATGAGGTACTTTGTGACTTTTCCAAAAAATACAAAAGTAATATTTTTTTAATCTTATATGGCTTGAGAGGATTTCTCGACAATAATGAAACCTTAATGATTTTAATTTTAATTTATTATTTTTCAAAATTATTTTCAAGGAAAATATTTTCTTTATTATGTCTACACTTTTTATGTTTTAAATGTTATTTTTAAGGAAAATGGTATTTTGATATCCAAAATTGTTTTGTACATGAATTTAAAAGTGTTTTTAGGGGTTTTATTCATTATATGGTTCTTGTAAATTTCTTAATAAGGGTTTATCCCAATTATAGCTCAAGGGTGATACTATTATAGCTTATATGATGGGTGCATCCAGATATCGCTCCAACGTATTGGGTTCTTTAGAGGTGGAATTCGTCTGTATAATTATTCCATTTATAAGAGTGATTATAAGAGTGACATGATAATGATATCCCAAGGAACATAATTTAATTTTTTTATGATTTATTATAATTTCTCATAGAAATCATTGATTTAAAAAGTTAATAGAAATATCATTTGATTATAAAAAAAATTATACCTTTTATGGTAAAAAGGTATGTTTTTTAGAAAAGGTTTTTAATGGGTTTTAATTTTCTTCACTGGACTAACAATTTAATTCTTTTTATGTCCCTTACTAATATTTTTGTTCTAATCCCATGTTTTTAAAAAAATAGGGTTTAAGGATGGAAGGGAATGGAATAATTCAATTTGAAAGTATTGAATATTTTACATGAAAAGAAATCATGTTTTATTTTATTTGTTTTGGAAAAATGGATACTGAGTAGAATTGACCCTTGTAATGTATGGGTTTACCATGTAATATTTTATCATAATTTTATAAAACACTAGACCTAAAATATATTTATAAATTTAAAAAATATAATTATATTCCAATCCCACTAGAATATGTAATGGTTAAGGTCAGGTCCTTACAGTTGGTGTTAGAGTTGGTTTTAGACTTTATAGGTTTGGATGTTATTTAAGAATAAGTTACAAGTAATATATAACCATAAATGTTAGTATAGTATGGAAAGTAATAGTTATTTTTGATAAATATAAATAGTTTTAGATAACATGAATAAGGATATCTTAGTGCTTATACTCCTTATAAGATGGTATATTATGATTTTATTGATATGCTGACACTAAACTTTTTTGGTTTTAGAAAATTATTGGATATAGTATACGCTAAAGTAGAAATGGATTTGAAGTAAAATCTGGTGGTTTTATGAAATAAAAATTGAACAAAATGGGAGATATAGCAATAACTCTAATTGTTATTCTTAACAAGCTATGCGAAGTAATGATAAAAAACTTGAACCTTGGTGATTTTTCCAATGCATTAAATATGAACGAAATGAATCCTCATGGATGTTAAAGTGACAAAGAGCCTAAAGTTAAATATATTAAATGGCCTATGTTTCAAAATAATGTGGAAAGAATCACCCAATAAAATGAATTAAATTAATGGGAATAAGTTTTATATTTTTTAAAGATGTCCATAATGTAATAATCTACCCAAGAAAAAGGAAGTGTTCAGTTAACTCTATGAAGGGTAAATAAGTTCTTGTCAAGTTATCAATTGAATGTTTTAAATATGGGGAGAATGGTCATTATGAATATTGATGTCCTAGGAGAAGGCTCATGAATGGGATTATTAAGACCATATAGATATTTTTTTAGAAATACCTAATTTCATTATAGTTGATGATGAGGAAACTATAACTGACATCTAAAAGGTATGGATTATTTCTTAGCTTATGTTTTTACTTTATTGAATTTTAGAACACGATTCATATTTTTTATACGAAATAAGTATTAAGGAATAAGATAAAAAATCATAGATAAGGGATTATGAAGAACGTAAAATAATTAAGGTGTATACATTCAAGATTTATGATATTGTGGTATATTTAAGGATGAACAGAAGATTAAAATTTTTAATACTCTTTTGATGATGGGGGTAATTTGGGAAGCTTTTATTGATTTTTAAAACATTTTTGAGGTATATGTATCCCTTAAGTTTATCATGTGAAACTTTTATTTGTGTAATAATTATATTTTAATTTTGTATACATAAGATTAATGTTATGTATAACCTTTAAGGTTTATATGATCTTTGATTTTGAGTTAATTATGGGTTATTACATTTTTTTAATGTAAAATGAACGGAATGAGATAACCTTTGAGGTTAAAAAATTTGTTTAATTTTGAGGATGTTTATAAAATTTCATGGAATGTTATGATGATTATATTAATATATTTTTATAAAACATACAATCTATAGGTTGGGAGACGACCCATCTCCTCCGATAAGTCCAGAAGGTTTGAAGCCACAACCAAAGGGTGACAATGGTTCATCGCCTACCACTATCTAACATGATGTTCTTGTTAGTATGATTTTTTTATTTAATAATTTTGATAGATATAGGTTAAGTTTATTTTTGTAATATATGTTTTATCATATAGATAACCTTGGGATTGGAAATTGATTTAGTGGTTAAATGATTAATGTTATTTTAGATGAAGACCATAATAATTTTGGAGGGCATTATAAGATTAAGGTAAACAGAATAAAATCGTATTTTATTTGAGGAATAATGTTTGAAATATCTATTGAACATCATATATGATTTTGATATGGATTTATGGTGATTCAGGTAATTTATAGAAATTATTACCATATATTTGAGATTATATGATCATGTAATATACATTTCTTGTATGATACTTTAAGAGTGATTGATTTTATTTGGAGATAAATAATAAAATTAATCTTAGAAGACTTTGTGATCAAATAAATATTATTTTTGGGTTTTAATATTAGTCTAGAATATTTTTTTGGAATTTTAAAAATTATTATTTATTGAATGAACTATGTTGAAATCTGGGTATTATTGTTGAATTTTAGAGATTAAATTATTTTTCTTCATATGATAGTTTACTATTTATGGGAATTATATTACCTTTTTCGATCCATTGGGGTTTTGGGTAATGTCTAAAAATATGAGGAATATATTTTTATTCTTTTGCGGATTTTTTGATCCATATAAGTTGATTCTAGTGCTTCAAGCATGAAATATTAATCACAAATATTCATTATTTGGAGAAAAAGATCATATTTTGGTGGAAATAGATTAAAGGATAAAATTATAATTATCAAGTAACTATATTTTCTTATGTTTCTATTCTAGTTAGTAAAATAATTTCTTAACTTGAGGAAAAGTATGTTGAAATAAAAATGTTATCTTTTTACTTTTCTTATCAAGAAGTCAATGGCCATTTAACTTATAATATATTTATGGTTTTGTAATGCTTAACTTTACCATGACCTTGTTCTCTGTCACTCTCTATTATTCTTTGGGAATTATTTTTTTCTTGTATATCCATGTTTTCTATTATCACTAATTTTCTCATGCTTGGAAACCTACTTTGTGTTTTTCTAGATGTCCAATATATTTCCCTTTCCCCTTCTTCTAGAGGAAGTTTTACTAACTCTTTTTACGATGTGGGTTTTAAAAAAGGTGTTTTGAAAATTCAAAGCCTAGTTACCAATATTGAGGTCAAATTTTTAGAATGCAAACTTCCTGAGTTTTTTAAAAATAATTACTATGTTTCATTACATATAAGATATACAACACTAAGATTAAATGAGAAACGAATTATTACTATTTAAATGTGACCATTATAACCTTACCATTAAATTGGAGTAAATGAATAGTATTAACCAATTTATGAAATATATAATGGTACTACTCATTTTTAAGGTATTAATTAATTATTTTTAAATTATAACATGATTTTTATTAAATTCATTTTATTCTTCAATTTTTTTTAGAAATGGGTTTTATTGATTTTTATGAGTGAATATTATAATTAATTTTTTAACAGTTTAGAATATATATTAGAAAAATGAATTTAATTTTTGGATTTATTATGTCCAAATTATTTTAGAATTATTTTTTTGAGAATTTTCTAAATATATTAATTTTTTAAAGAATAGTGAAGAATACAGATATTTATAAAACAATCATTTTCTTTATTTTAAAAAGTCTTATTATGATTTAAATTTTATTTAAAATTAAATTAAGTGAAATTTATTTATATACAATCTAATTATTTACATTTTTTCATTTATATAGCATATTTTGGTTTTAGTATATTATTGGGCATAAAAATGCATTTTTCAAGAAAACTACTTTTTTTTCATTTTATAGAATTAATTTTAATTTAAATTATACCAATTATGTGATTTTAATTTTGGAAAATGGATTCAATATTTGGCATCATGATTTCATAATTTATTAAACATGTCCTATTTATTTTTGGGTAATGTGAATAGTAGCCTTAGTAATTTATATTACTACATTAAAGGGTAAATCAGTTAATTAGAGTTACAATAAATTGTTAAGGTTCATTAAATAAACCTAACACTTTAATTAAATTTAATTGATCATTAAATTTCGTCCATACTCATTCAATATTTAGATATATGGAATTTCTATCCATTTGGATGAGATTATGACCTTTATAGTATTTTATTTAATGAAAAGTCAAACATGTCACACTCGTATTTTTAATAACTATAATATTTTTAACATATATACTACTTGAGTATATGTTTGATTATAAATATTATTTTTAAATATAAATTATTTATCTTCATCATAGTAATTTTTTTAATTCTTAGTGAAGAAATAATTACCTTAAAATTTTTCACAACACTGATGTAGTAATTATTCAATTAATGGATAATCAAATAAATGATATTAAAAATATTAAAAATAATATAATTTGAGATAAATAATGTGATCCAAAAATTATATATACGAATATGACAAGTCATGGATATAATAATTTTTTTTTAAAAAATTCCCTGTTTTGATGATTTTATTAAAGTCAATGTAATGAATAGTTCTAAAAATTGACATTAATGATATTTCAAAATAAATAATATTTTATTGAATGATATAAAATTATTGAAATTATAATATTCCAATAAATTAATAATATATGGTTGATTATATAAACCATGGTCCATTTTTCAATTGTTTTTCTATTTATAAAAAAAATATTGACCCTCAATGAGTAAAAAAATATTGTTTTCATGGTAAGTTTAAAAATGGTTAATGAGGGATTAAAACCAAGATATAAGGTTATAAAAAGTCAAAACTAATCTAATTTTTATTTTATGAGAGTATTTTGACCTATCCTAATCCTATATTTTAAAAAAATGAGTTTGGAGCTATTTGGAATTGAATATTAGTTTTCATTAATTTATTATTCTGATGAATTCCAAGAGTACCCCCACCTCTCTCTTATAAAAGGGGATATCTTCTTATTAACCCCACATGCTTCCAAAATATATTTGGTTCACCAAATCCCTTCCGAATTACCTTCCAAGAAAACATAACCTCATTCTATAGGCCTTAGTTTAGTCATAATACCAATCTTTGAAGGCTCAATGTGTTAATGAAAGTAGTCTTTCCAAATAAGAGGTATAGTTTTTATTTCTTTTTGTGAGTTTTGTTTCTTCTTCCAACTCCTTAAAATAATAATCAACCATACCAAAATAATAACACAAGTTCTTCCATATACTAAGGTTTTAATGGAACAACATATATCTATATACTCTTCCTGAAAATCCCATGTGGATGGTTGATGAGTATTGTTGTTTTTATTGTCAATATATAAGAAGGAATCGAAAGTTAATGTATGTTGAAGACTTCAATGACTGTTGATTCATCCTGGAAAGGTAATGATAGTAAGAGTTTAAGAACTATTTAACAAGGCTGGTGGTGATTCTTAGAGAATTGATATTGATTCATTTAATAACATTTACTATGATAATTCCCCATGCTTGAGGTGATGATGCCTGGAGAATTTATATAGACACATTGGTTATCATTTGGTAAGAAAATTCTCTATGATAGGTGATGATTCCTAGAAAATTGTTATGTATTCATCTAATGGAATTGGATGTCATGTTTGTACAATCCTCTTTATAAGTATGCTGATTATTAAACTATTCCCATTCATAAGATATGTGCAAGAGATGTTTTAAGATTTAACATTGTTACAATATTTGAAGAATGAAGTGAAGGTCATGTAAATATATAAATGCATGATTAAGTTCAATAAAGTCTATGGACAATGAATATTATTGCATGGGGAGTTTTTAATATGTGAAGACCATGAAAATATTAATTTTCATAAAGAAATGATTTGATGACAATTATTTTAAGGTCATTTCAAATATTATATTGATTGAATATTTGAATAATAGAATTTTAGGGATTGGGATTTAATGATGGGATCTGTATCGACTAATGGTGGAATTATATTTTATACTTAGTATTTACTATGTATATTGGTATGGGTATTTATAAAAAACTTGTCCAGTACACTAGATAAACTTAGACAAGATTAACCTTATCACTGCGGGACCTATTGGTTATTCACACTCAAGGAAGTATCCCAAGCTAGACTATGGGGGGAAATGATGTATAATGACCACTATGTTACGGAAATATCATGTATAAGGCCCACAAAGTGCATTCCCAAAGGCGTACATAGTTTGGTCCAGAAGCCCACATGACTGAAGCCTAATGGTGTGTGTGAAGTTTACAGGTGTTGATCCCCCTAGACAGTTCGACCGAGTAGAGACAACATTTGATTAATAAATCAAAGTAGTGTCACTTATAAGAATAAATTTTGGATTCCAAAGCCACAAGTACTATTCACCCATGCTTAAAAAATATAGATACAACCAAGTGTGAATGATTAAAGTTATCTTCACCATCCATTGATCCTACATAGAGCATATTTGATTTATCCTAATCATCTTCAACCTACAGCCTTCATCAAATAGTTGTACACAGATGTTTTTCAAGATGATAACTACCATGATCATACCAATATTGAGATCATTTCATTTTTGAGATCTTGAGAAGTAGAAGATGAGTTCCCATGCATGTAATATTTGTCTTTCGTGAGTAATAATATATCGAAGGATGAGATTCAGATGAATGTAAGAGAATTTTTAGAAGTCCAATAATGCATGAATAAAATATATATATATATATATTATATCTGAGATGAACACACTTGAATGGAGATGAATATGATACATGGAGAAACTACTATTCTTAGTGTCACAAAGCCTTGTCATAATAAGGAAACCTATGTTGAAATAATGCTGAGATATTTATATCTTTTAATGGGTCTTCAACATTGAATAAAACATAGAGGCCTCAACCTGGAATAATTATCAGATATGAGGATATGTACTCTACCTATAAATAATGGAGCACTAAGTATGGGGATTTATTGTTGAATTTTTGAGAGAGCACTCAGTTATTATTAAAAAGAGAGCAACCACGATCCTCTGGTTCGTGAATAGAGAATCCACCCCGCAAAACTTTTTCTCACATAAAGGAGAAGAATACCGTCAGCATTTGTCTTGTGAAAAGCACAATCAATTTTCTTCATGAATAACTAGTTCTATGAAGCACATTGGGTTAGTGTGATATTCTTTGTCTCCATAGATTTCATAAAGAAGATAGAAAACCCACCAGATAGTTTACACTTACACTACATCTCATGAAGAAGAATTGGCATCAACCATTTGTATTTATGAGAATATATCATTGGATAAACTAACATGATGAGATAGTTTATTTTCAAAAGAAATTATGCAGAGGTGTTATATAAGTGGAAAGAGTATGCATATTCTAGTGCGTAAAAAGTGAACTATTTGTGCATGTTCACATGCCTGACACACATGAATTGAATGAAAACTAAATACAAAGACAATGTGTGTGGATATAGTATATGTGAAGGAATATTGAGAAGGTGTAATAACAATAGTGCAAATCCATTCAGGTTTTATGCAAGGCAGTGGATAGTGTTGTGTAATTTCATGCATGCATATGATAATAAAAGGAATTCAAAAGTGAATAACTATTTGATAACCCAAGATAAACACACTTTGGAACATGGAATCTTGAAGTATTGATATTTAGATACAAAAATTATAATTTAATAGCACATAAAATAATAATAAGTAGTGAAACTAAATGTGATAGTGTTTCATATGACATGGAAGACATGTATGAAGTGGAATTGATTTGAAGGTGTGTATGTATTGTTATTTCATATAATATTAAAGAAGAGTGTGTGCACCAATTTCATATATAATTAAGGTTGATAACTTCATCCTAAAAGGATTATCTACCTATTCATTTGAAAAAAAATTAGGAATAAGTCAACATGATGTGTCTTGATAAATTCATTAGTTGTTCATTCTAAGAAATCCACGATTTAAAGCATAAGTTGCATATCCCACTTATTAAATATTAGAAGGCCGACATTCTTATAATATTTTTGATATGGTATCACTTGAATACCTTTAACAAAGGAAAATTATTATCCAGTTGATCAAAAATACATCCATTATAGTAGTGAAGATCTTGTTAAGAGTGTTTATTGAATATATTTGAAGAAATGGTGGTTCCAATATAAACTATTCCATTGAAGACTGATGGTACAAGTATAAATAACACTACTAACTCATGAATATTTTTTATTTACTTCATAAACATTTTATGCCAATTCTAGGAATTTTTAATCACTAAAAAGATACAGTGATAAGAGAATCAATGAAACACCCATAGGATGATCATGAAAAGGCATAGGTTATAGTACCGAAACTTTTAAAAATACATGTCTGTTTCTATCTCTTTTATTATCTTTATTGCATATGTATTTAATTCTTGAGACCACACAACAGATCCATTCCTCTTAACTGGGGTATAGGTTCAATAGTAAGAGGGGTAATTTAAAATAAAGTAAATTAAGTAAAAATATGGGTACACTGATTCACCCTTTCTCAGTTTCCCTATATGATCTATTTAGCCACTATAAGTGGTATCAAATGGTAAGTATCCCTCTGATTAGGTCAATGTTTCTATACTTAGTTTTTTACATGGTTTATATTAACTTAATATTTGAAGTTGATTTGCATGTGCCTTATGTGGAAAATATAATCTCTACTCATATTGAATATAACATGAAGGTATCTACCAAGAATTTGAAAATATGAAGAAGTAAAAAGAAAATTGGTTGAGAAAAATCTCAAAGAAAAAAAGATATGAATCAACAATATTCTATAAAATCAATTGAAATTAATCCTTTTAATATCCCATATTGTGGAGAGTATGAGGAAGATAATTCTCTCAAAAATTTTGAAGTCTTCTACTCTCAATTTGAAATATATATGAAGAATTTTCATGAAGAAGTAATTTCACTATAGTAAAAAATGTTTTTTACGTTAGTTATTTTTTATTTTTTACATCAGGTTTTGGCTGATGTTATTACAAGAGATGTTGTATATATTGTTTTTTTACATCGGTTATTTTAAAACTGATGTAAAAACATAAATTCGATGCATGTTTCACATCGGTTCCTAAAACACCGATGTGGAAAATGCTTCGGAGCTGGGATTTATTACGTCAGTTTTAAAATAAATGACATGGTATATCGTTTATTATGCTAGTTATGTAATAACCTATCTAATAAACTGTGCCTATGAAGCATTTTTCATGTTGGTTATTAAAAAACCTATGTAAAAACCAAGTTTATAACGTCAGTAATTTTCATAACCAATGTGATAAACCATTCTACAAAGCGGTTTTTTAAATTGAGTATTGTTTAACCAATGTGAAAACATATATACTACGCTGGTTATTAAATAACTGATGTAGAAAACCATTCCCATGCATTTATTACATCGGTTATAAAATAACTAATGCAAAAACATGTCTACGAAGTGTTATTCATGTCAGTTATTATTTAATGGATGTGAAAACATATATACTATGCTAGTTATTAAATAACCAATGTAAAAAACCATTCCCATGCATTTATTATATCAGTTATAAAATAAAAAATGTAAAAACAATTTTTTTAATAAAACCATTCAACCATTACTATGCTCGGCCAAAGAAGACCTAAAAGAAGTAGAAAATAGAAAAATACCAGACTAGAATACATACCAGAAAAACATCAAAACTAGACAAAAATAGGAAGAACCAAAGAAAAATTAAACATTCACATACATAAAATTCAAAACATACAATGTAAACTAAATAAACCTAAAACCCCTTGGACAAAACCTACCCATATGGACATCACCCCACCCCACTGGATATCCCCCCAACCCTCAGGACACGTTCCCACCCCCCAAGACAGCCCCCCACCCCCTAGACACCCTCCCATCCCCTCGACAGCCCCCACCACTTGGACACCCTCCCACCCACTGGACACCACGCCACCCAACTAGACAACCCCCTAGACACCCGCCCACCCCCTAGATAGCCCCCACCCCTGGACATTCCCACCCCCTAGACAACCCCCACCCCCTAGACACCCTCCCACCCCCTAGACATCCCCACCCCTGGACACCCTCCCACCCCTTGGGAAACCCCCGCCCTTGGACCTCCCTACCACCCCTAGATAGCCTCCACCCCCTAGACACCACCCCACCCCACTAGACACCCTAACCCCATGGACACCCTCCCACCCCCTAGACACCACCCCACCCCACTAAACACCCGCTCACCCCCTGAACACCCCCACCCCCAAGGACATCCCCCACCCCCTAGACAGCCCCCACCCCTGGACACCCCCACCCCCTTCACAACCCCACCCCCTGGACATCCCCCAACCCACTGGACATGCCCCACCCCTTGGAAATCTATCCACCCCCTAGACACCCCCACCCCCCAAGACACCCACCCACCCCCTGAACACCCCACCCCCTGGACAGACCCCACCCCCTAAACACCCCACCACCTGGACACCCCCACCCACTAGTCACCCTCCCACCATTGGAGAGCCCCCACCCCATGGTCCTCCCTCCCACCCCCTGGATAACCCCCACCCCCTAGACACAAACCCACCCCACTGGATAGCCCCCATGGACACCCTCCCTCACCCTGGACACCCCCACCCCCTAGACGCCCTCCCAACCCTAGATATTCCCCACCCCCTGGACAGGACCCCACCCCCTTGGACATCCTCCCACCAACTGGACACCCCCACCTACTGGACACCCCCACCCCTAGACACCCCCAACCCCCTGGACACCCCGACCCAAGCGGACAACCCCCACTCCCTGGACACCCTCCCACCCCCTGGACACCTCCACCCACTGGACACCCTACCACCTCCCTCGAGATCCCCAACCCCCTACACCTCCCTCCAACCCCCTTGGACACCCCCACCCCCTTGACACCACCCCACCCCACTGGACACCCCCACCCCCTAGACACCACCCCAGGACACCCCCACCCCCTAAAAACCACCCCCCGGACACCCCCACCCCCTAGACACCCCCACCCCCTGGATACCCTACCACCCCCTGGACACCCCCACCCCCTGGACAACCACCACCCCCTTGGACAGCCACCACTCCCCTGGACACCCCCACCCCATGGATACCCTCCCACCCCCACACCCTGGATAGGCCCCACCCCACTGGACAACCCCCACCCCCACCCCCTTGGACACCCAACCACTCCCTAGACACCACCCTACCCCCCATGGACTGCCCCCAACCCCCTAGACACCCCCACCCACTAGACACACCCTACCCCTTGAACATCCCCCACCCCTTAGAAAACCCCCTAGACACCACCCCACCCCCCATGGACAGCCCCCCTAGACACCCCGCCCCCATGGACACCCCTACCCCTTAGAAAGCCCCCCTGGATATCCCCCCACCCCCTAGACACCCCTAGCCCTTGGAGATCCCCCATCCACCATGAAAACATTACTATGCTCTGCCAAAGTATGAAACAAGCAGAAACCATACCAAAAGTAGACCAAAAGCAGACCATAATCCATAGCAGAAAAACATCAAAACTAGAACAAAATCAGAAGAACCAAAGAAAAATTAAGAATTCACATATATAACAATAAAAACATACAATGTTAAATAAAAAAACCTAAATCCAACCAACAAAACTACAAAATTCACAATTTTAATAACAATATTTGAAATTACATTTTACACTACAAACAAACTAAAATCCAATCAAACCAATAAAATAATTTGACCATTCCACTTTTAAGTGTTTGACCTCTTGAGAACTATATGGTTGAGGGTTATCAAATAGCTACAAATTAAAAGGATAGTAGTTAACATGTATAATTAATAAATCAAATGAAATATTATGAAAAATTTTATAAGTAAATCTTACCAAGTAAAAAATCACAAGTGTTCCAGTTGTAATTATTTCATACATATATCTTAACATATATTATCTATATTCGATGATGCCTTGTTGTTCATGACCATTATTTTTAAATGTGTTTCAAATAAAAATATCATTTTTATGTAATACATCGAATAATACAAATTATAAATGGATATTTACCTTTACTTTTACATATTTGATATTGCCACTCTTTTTCTTTGTGTTTTTTCAAAAGTAGGCCCATCCCCTGTTAGAAAATAATACGAATGGGATAAATTTAAAATTAATTATAATATAAAAAAATATTAAAAAAATTGAAACTTACTTTTCCAACATATTCTTAAAACTTCCCCATACATCACCATGGACAGAGCATATCCAATAAAGTGTTTTTTCCCTTGGAAATAAAACACCTAACATCCAATGATCATTGGTATAAAAGAAAATTTAAGGTTAGTGATTTTTTATGTTAAAAGATAATGAACACTTTTCTAGATATATGTTTCATACCTCTCACAAAAAGGCATCATCCAACACTACGTGATTGTATTCTATTAAAATCATTCAACAATAAAAAGTGTTCATTGTTCCTCATCCAATGCATGTGCTCTAGGGGAAATCAAATGTGGATATATGAATCCATATACATATTTCCTCTCCTCCTTATCACACATGTTATAAAAATACCTAATAAAAACAGACATAATTATACATTTTTAATAATTATAATGTAGGGAAAGGTGTTAAGACTTACATGGAAAAAATATGCACCACGTTGATGCCCAACTTATCACAGTAACAATCTCCATGATATCATTTTTCACAATCCCCACATTTATTTCATGTCCACAAACATGAAATTCCATTGGAAACTCATAATGATCTACCAAAAAATTTGAATATCTTGACAATCTATCAAGACTACTAGTATTTGTATATGATTTCATAACCATTTGTCTTTATTGTTGTCCATAAAGTATTTCTTTACCTTTTAAGTATTCTTTTAAAAGTAAAAATAAAAATATATTAGTTTTCAAATGGTAAAACAACTTTAATAAAAAAGAAAATATAAGATATAACATACATACCTCTATGATAATGAGTCACAGAAGTTTGGATGAACGAACTAAAATGTGGCTGATATTATGTCAAATTTCCATCAACTCATCTGCAGGTAATGGTACTCGAGCTGATCTAT
Source organism: Viscum album (assembly GCA_963277665.1). Classification (NCBI taxonomy): domain Eukaryota; kingdom Viridiplantae; phylum Streptophyta; class Magnoliopsida; order Santalales; family Viscaceae; genus Viscum; species Viscum album. The sequence goes on along the minus strand of OY728126.1, from coordinate 923,826,648 downwards.
TTATAATATCATGTACAATTACCCTATGATTCTCTACCTCTAACTGTTGATGATGAACTGTATCTCCTATATAATATACTAGCCCATATGCAACTATATGATGGTGAGAATCATCAACATACAACTCACAATAAGTAGGAAGTTGTGGCAGAGGAGTGGGATTTAAAACGAGGTTCTCAGGATCAGGTAGGATATTTGGAGCTACTGGTGGAGATGGAGGATAAATAATGGGGTCTGCAGGGGGAGGTAGAGGAGTGGGAGCTACAGTATGAAATTGTCTTTTCATGTTTGCAAATATATACTGTATCGATTCTATAATCATTTCCTCCATCTTTAAATTAATATTATTAAATTCAACCTCCAAGGATTTTATTTTATTTTTGATAAACACCCTCAATGGAAGAAGTTGAAGAACATGGAAAATATTTTCTTACCAATACACCCATTAGATATCCTCATACACAACCAAGGTTTTCATGCTTTCCCAATGATACAGATAAAATATATTTCCTCCCAACAGTTGTAAATACCCCCTATGAGATCTTCCCCTCAAGAGAATCTTGTATTAACTAATTGAACATTTCCGCAGTGATTCAAATTATTTAAAGAATATAATGGGCATAAATAAATAAAATAAATATCTTACAATCCTCTTAGCTACGATTCTAGATTCTTCTAAAAGATATTTCCCATTTTTCCCATCTGAGATCTCTTCCATTTTTCATGTATAGATGGACGGTATGGAGGGGAAACCTATCTAGATATTGAAGACCTAGCTCTCAGTTTTTTTAAATTTTTTGTCATCATTTGTAATTCCAATAATGTATACCCTCCCCAAGAAAAACTATGTGGGTATACAGTTTTAGATTGGATCTTCTAACGATATGTCATTGTTTTTTGTAAACTATGAATAAGAAATCATTAACAAAACATTAATAAGATCATTTATATAAGAAAGCTTATAAAAGCTTACATTTCCCTTACCAGAAATGAATCTCTTCTTCTACTTTCAAAAAATTGTCTCTATGTGTACTCATATATGAATGGATATATATGACATATATTGTCATGATTCCTATGACCAAAAATGAAATCAGATGTGAGGGTTGATTTTAAATCCATCCATCTCGTTGCAGCGATCGATAAACATTTCCTCCTAACTACTCCAATGTCAAAAATATCAAATGTAATCTAATAAAGAATAGGTAAAACATATTATACTAGAAACATTTCAAGATTAGTCAAAAAATAGAAAAAGATCTTACCAAAATCGTCTCCCACAACTGAGATATTATTGCAATCTCCACACTTATCCAATCATCATACAAAATGCTTGTTTTTATTTTACCATGATTTGATACAAAACTCTTAAAATATTTTTCATTTGGACATCTAGGAATATCTTTCTCATCAAACTCAATGAGTATCCTCTGGTCCTAGCTATGGGAAAGTGATAATTTTGGTAAACGTGTGAAACCACATTTACCAACTCTTGAATTCTTTGTTGTCATTATGGGAGCACATGAGGAAGATTTGGGAACAATAATAGAAGCATGTGAATGTTCCTCCCCATAGGTATGATCATGATGCTCAACTCCGGAATCATGTGGCTGATCAATTGATTGATCTGTCATTATCCTTAAAATAAAAAAGCAAACATTAGTTCACAAATATGAAAATTCAAATATTACAATACTAATGTAAAAAAAAGGAAAACTGAACTAAGTTACATAATAGTAAACATGGTAAATATGGTAAGAATATTAAACAATGATAAATATGGTAAACAAGGTAAACATGGTAGTGTAATTGTCATTCAAAAAAATCAATAAATATATAAGTTACGTAAAGGTAAACTATGGTAAACATGGTAAACATGGTAAATATATAAAGCATGTTAAACAATGGTAAAGATGGTAAACTTGGTAAATATGGTAGTGTAATTTTCATTCAACAAAATCAATAAATAGATAAGTTACGTCAAGGTAAAATATGGTAAACTATAGTAAACATGGTAAACATGGTAATCATGGTAAACATGGTAAAGTAATTATAATTCAAAAAAATCAATATATATATATATGTTATGCAATGGTAATCGTGAGAAACTAAACGAAACAAAATTAAAATAAAGAATAATTTCTATCATTTTATGAAAATAATAAATGTTAACAAGAAATAAACATATGTTACCTGTAATATAAGGAATGTAAAAATGGATTGTTTTCCCAAATTCCTTCATCGTGATCTTTTCTTATGGCACAAACCATGTCGTCAACCTTCTTATCATTATTTTTTTCTAATCTTTCCATGTAAGTATTGATCTCACATAAATCAAAATATTCATCAAATTGATCCTCACCAACATATTGTTTTTCCCTTTTAAAATAATTGTCCACTAAATATCTAATTGGTAAACTACATAAAAATATGTTTTGCATGTGTTTCCATAATAAAAGAATCTGATGTGTCTTCTAATCTATTCAAATTAACAACTATCATTCCAAATTCATTGTGTATAACACTATTGTTACTGATAAACCATTTACAGTTAAAAATAAGAACTTTAATTTTAAATTATTCAACCTAACATATTTCACCAATGACCCCATAATATACAATTGATGTAGAAATTGGGTTTTGGTCATTAGAACTCGAAAAATTCCTTGCTTCTGAAAAAACCAATAAACCATTATTCTGAACTGCACTTCTTTTTTCTTTATCATTTATAGGAAATGTATATCCATTAATGTCATACTTGTAACATGTTATCACATTTAAAATTGGACCACCCACTAACCATCTTAATGTCTCTGATAAATCTGATCTACCAAGAAAGGTATTTTTGAACCAAGGAAAAAATGTTTTGTTGTGCTCATTCAAAATATTTCTTTCTTCTTTGGATGACATTTTTTCAACTCATTAATATGAAATGTGATATATGGTTGAGCGTCAACTATGTTATTCAAGATTTATAATTCTACCTTCTTCATCTGTTCAGCTGACAAAAATTTGACTTTCAAGCCATGAATCCCCTTTCCCTCATTATTAACTCGTTCATGGTAAGATGGAGGCAAACCTATGTACTTCTCTGTATCCAAGAAGCTTATACAAAACTCAAAAACCTCCTCAGAAATATTCTTTTCAATAATGGAGGCTTCAGTTCGATATGGATTTTTAACATACCCTTTCTATATTTTCATATACCTTTCAAAAGGATACATCCAACGAAGATATAAAGGTCCAGAAAGCAATATTTATTGAACCAGATGAACCATTAAATTTATCATTATATTGATAAAATATGGAGGAAAATACATTTTGAAATGAAAAAGTATATAAATTGAATCCTTTTCCAAAATTTTCAAAGCATTCACATTAGTCACTTTATTACAAATTGAATTGAAAAAATAACACAACTGCATTATAATCTTTCTGACATGGATGGGAAATATTATACGCAATGCAACTGGTAGATGTTGTTGCATCAAGACGTGACAATCATGAGATTTCATACCTATCAACTTTGAATCCTTCAAAGAGACAAAAAAAATTACATTTGAATAATAGCCATGAGACACTTTGATATCATGAAGACACTAAAAAAAATCTAATTTTCTCCTTCTTGGATAATTTATAACAAGCCAAGGGAAGAAATGGTCATCTTAAATTAGGAGTGGGAGCTAACTCCGAATGTATTCCCAGAGCTATTAATTCTAATCTTGCATTCAACCCATCTTTAGTCTTTCCTTTAATATCTAATAATGTTCTAATCAAATTGTCACAAATATTCTTCTCCACGTTCCTGACATAAATATTATGTTTCACTTCATGATATCTCTAATATGTTAGCTCAAGAAATATTGACCTTTTTTCCAAATATGTCTATCATTACCATATTTATGTGTCTTTCCCAATGTCACATCAAGGTTTTTTACCCTCTCAAAATACACATTAGGGGATAAAGGTTTTGAAGCAATATAAAATTATTATGAGCCATTTAATGACTTTTTTAGTCTTCTATAAGAGTGATCCATAGGCAAAAACATTCAATGAACCATGTATACTATTTTCATCCCATGATGCAATTGTCAATATGAAGTCTACTGTATGAAAATTGGACATTATTTATTCCCCTTAACACTGTATCCATACAAATTTCCATGCGTTGGGAAGCCATTTATAGTGAACATAAGCACTACATGTTGATGATAATATTCCATTTTATAAGAATCATACACCCTAATACCATCCTCCCATTAAAGTTTCAAATCATCAATCAATTGTGAAAATAAAACATCAATATCATTTCTGAGTTGCTTTGGACCAGAGATCATTATACTCAACATGACATTTTTGTGCTTTATACAATATTCAGAAGAGATGTTTTAAATTACCAATAAAATAGGCCAGGAAATATGTGTGTTACTAAGCATTCGGTAAGGATTCATTCCATCTGTTCACAACCCAAGTATGAGATTTCTAATTTCATTTCCAAATATAGGATATTTCTCATAAATTTTCTTCCATTGTGGACAATTAGTTGTATGAAATATTTTTCCACCATATATCCTCCCATCAACATTCCATCTTATCCTTTTTACATCATGTGAATTAGCAAATAAACGTTTCAAACAATGAATTATAGGAAGATACCAAAATACCTTGATAGGGATATCTATAATCTCTACATCAGCCTGTGATTTTTCTTTGAAATTATATCATGATTTCCCACATTTAGGACACTCTGAAAAAATCTATATTCCTTCCTATATATCATAAATTCATTTATACATGCATTTATTTTCTTGTATCCCAATCCCACCAGGAATAATATTTTCTTGTCCTTATAATGTGAATTTAAGAAGATCATTGTCTTTTAGATGAATGTATTTCAACAATCGTAGCAGCTCTGTTAAACTTATGTCACTCCATCCATGTTTTGTCTTCAAGTTAATCAATATTAACATTGCCTAAAAAACCATAATTTCTATACAACCAAGATACAATGTTTTTTCATCATCACCATATAGACGCGCAACTATCAGTTCTATCTCAATTTGTTCTGCTATAATATCACGAATCATTTTTTCCATTCCACTAGTGTTACCATCTTGAAAATCATCATCATCAGTAGATCTGGCATTATGTCCAATTTCATAATTCCAAATCCAAGGGCTATAACTTGGATTAAATCCATGAAAACTCATATGATATTTGATCTCTCTACATTTCAACATCTTTATATTCAAACATTTTATGCATGGATAGAAAAAAAGGTTTCTTCTTGGAACATTTCATTCAGAAAATTCTAAAAAATGAATCAACACCTTCCTCATATTCATTACTCATTCGATATTCCATAATCCAACTTTGAATAATTATTGCCTATAATAAATAGAAAAATTATACGTCTTGTTAAGATAATCCAATTCTATATTTATATGAAAATTATCATAATTTGAATGTAATTATTTTTTAAATATTAAAAAAATATATGCGTATTTGAAAAAGATATTCATGAAAATGATTTCAAAAAAATATATAGTTATATATAATAGTTTTAAATCCATTTTGGATTCTTTATTCTTAAGGTACAGAAAGAATACATCCTAGTCAAACTGGGCACCAAATTCACCCTTCCGTAAACAAGAATATGAAGTATAAATATTAAAATATGTATACATTCAATAATGAAAATTATACTTATCCCAACAATTTGAAACCATTAGGATAGTCCCTAAAACTGTTGGGATATAATATCCCAATGGTTTCACACACCTTTGGCATGATGGACGTTGCAATAGCCCTATAACAATAGTTCTACAGGAACCGTTGGTATAGACTGCTAGAAGTTAATATATGTCAACGGTTTCAATGAAATAGTTAATATATATATATATACCAATTTTTCAAAAACTGTTGGAATACATGTTGTCCAACATATAATCTATTCCAATGATTTCATGGAAACCTATAACAACCCATACTTTACATACCTTTTTATTACTTCATAATTAAAGCACACTTATTACAACATATAACAAAACCATGGTAGGACCGTATAGGTATAGTGTCTTTAGAAACTGGGAGACAGAAACAAATGGTTCATAAAGCATCTACACTATCTCCCTTTTATTTTATCATATCTAGATTTCCTTTTTGGCATATCTTACTTAATAACCTTCTTCCGGACCTGGGGAAAGAAAACATACAAAAGGGTGAGCTTAAATGCTCAGTAAGGGTAAACAAAATAAATATCAATCACAACATATTCATAAGAACATAACATTTTGGAAATCTTAACCTGCAAAAGAGATCATAATTTCATAACATGGGATAAATCATGGCAGTGAAATGTAATCCCAATAATCATAAAATAAGACATTAAACTTTGTGTCATAATCACATAATCATAGAGAATCATTTCTTAGTAGTCAAGACTCATTTCCAAGACTATCTTAGCGGACAAAGACCATTTTTAAACTGAGTTCACTCCTCGATTAAGTCATGTATCACTGCACCGATTTAACTTGTCATTCCATCCATGTTTATCTCATGTGATATAAAATCTTTACCCAATGCATTGGAGGGAGATATAGGTCTCACCCATATCATAATTATACCATTCTTATTTGTGCCACAAGATCATAAATCATACATCATAGCATAACCCATGTAATAAAAATGGGATTCTTAAACATCATGCCATCATAACATAAATCATATAAGATAAAAAGACTTTATAAAAATAATTCCATCATAACACAATCAAATCAATGTAAAAATAGGGATAGAAACAGAACCCTATATTATCTTAGATGGAAAATAATTTTGATAAAATGCTTGAACTCCATTCTTGAGGAAAATATCCTTTCTACTTAAAAAAAACATTATTCCTTTCCTAACATGTCATACAATTTTAAACTAAAGAAGTTGATTAAAAATAAACATGAAAACTTTTAAAGGACAATTCATGGAAATAATTTTCTAAAAATCCATTCATGCCATATATGTTAAAGAAAAACATTCTTCTCGTACTTTGGCTGTAAAAGTCAAAAAGTACCTCGTACGAAAAACGACAAAAGATTCCTTTCATATCTTTTACTAAAAACTCACTGAAGGGTAAAATTGGATTTAAAAAATTGTAGCTAGATGGAAATAATATTACATATTGAGGAAGCATGTATTTGGATGATAAATATTCCCCAGTAAATTCTGAAGTATAAACAATCTCGGATAAAAATTGAGATTGCGAGATTTTCCCTTACCTTAGGTCCGATTTGCTTCGTAAGTGTCCGAACCTCCTGTATAATGATTTAAATAATGTTATTGACTTATTCATGGATTTTAATCATTATTATGATATCATATATGGTCATATTCTTAGCTTCTTATTAGTAATATTTCATTTCTACTTGTTATTCGGGTGTTTATTACATTTTGTTCTTATGCGTGTTTTGTCGAATAAGTTTTTATTCTTCTTTTAAGGTTATAGATACCTAATTTACTGAATGGTATTAGTGTAATATATATAATATATATTCATTAAATTCATTTATATAAACATTATGCAATGAAGATCATGTAGAACGAGTCGCATCACATCGTGGAGACGATAGGCCGTACGTACGCACGAGCGATGATATCGTTCCCATGATCGTGGAATTGTATTGAAGTGTATGTATACTATTTCAGAATCAATATCACTTTAAAATAATAATATATAGTTATTATTTAAACAATTATACCCATCCAAGTAAGGTGGTGGTGGAAAATAGATTACACCACGGCGTGGAGACGGTATTCCGTACGTACGCAGGCGTGGTGATTTTGTTTTCCGTAGGATGGATAGAAGGTGAATTAGGGTTGTTTCATATTTATAATAACACACCAGTATATGAGTTATACTGATGTTATTACTTCATAATGAAACAACTAAATAAGAAGAATATGAAAAAGAAAGAAATTGGAATGGATCGGTAATGGATATTACCTCTTCTTTGACGCGCCTCTTCTTAACCTCCTCTTAGGGCACTAGGGTTGGTCTTTGAAGAAGACCAGGGACTCTAGGATGTTTCTAGGGAAGTATAGAAGAGTAATTGTCATGGGTTGGCTGATATTTAAGGCTCAAAGTGGTGTGAGGAGTAGAGGGAGGAGGTGCAATTTTATAAGGAGGGAGAGGGGCGCCTTTGGAAATATAAGAAATATTAGTTTATATTAAATCCCAACCCCACTTAAAAACATAAAAAATGACTAATATTCTAAGATTATATGAGATAGGGTTGTAATACCATCAACCAATAAAATTTTGACATGTTAGGAATTTATTTTAAACATTATCAACTTGATTTATCCTTATTTATCAATTTAATGTTATTTGTAGTAATAATATTCAAAATTTTAAATTATTATAAATAATTACATATGTGTTGTGAATTTTCCATAATTTGACACTTAATGACATTTTAGAACATATAAATTGTAATTTACAATTTTGAAATATTTTTGTGATTTTTAAACAATTTTATAATATGTTATTTTTATAAAATAACAATAGTGTCAATTTTGACACTATTCATTTATTTGAATTTAAATAAAATATATACAGAATATATGTTCAAACTAAAAAGCTTTAATAGATTAATAAAATGTCATATGTATCTAAAAAATTAGTGGGGCACATTAAATAGTTCATATAATATTTATTTTAATACTTTTAAAATTATTTATTTGATATTTAAATCTATAAAATAATTTCAACATCACCATTGTGTCATAATTAATGATAATTATTTAATCCCAAAAAATTATAAATAAATTCATATGATGTAGATAAATTTATTATATTTCTTGATACTATTCATTTTGGAATTTTGATGAAGTTTATCACTAAAGTAAAATTATTATACTTATAAGGTTTAAGAGAGTGACATGTTGTCACTTTCTTTGGTTTTAATAATAATTATATTATTACATGGTCAAAAGTCCATGAAATGAATCTAGTCCGACCCTTATGTGATATGGTTAGGATTTTATTTATCCAATAGGATTTTGGAAAGTATTAGGGTAATTTTATAATCTTATATTTACCCTTAATTACCTGATTTACCTTTAACTACAGTAAATAAAAATTACCGTAGTTACTATTCATAATCTCAAAAAAATATAAGTAACCTATTAACATAATTTGGACCCACTGAATCCAAATATGGAATCTATTTTTCAAAATTCAAAACATAGAAGTTGCAGTAATTAATTTAAAATTAATCATGTTGTTAAGCAAATGGGTTTTTAAAAGTTAAAACATTGCCAAAGATTGAAATGTTTTTACCTATGAATTCAATGTAAAATTAATGATAATGACATACATTATATTAAATGGTAAAAACATATTCTATTTATACTTTATAACCATTCAAAATTATAATTTAATGATATAAAGTATTGCGATGACAAAATTTGTTTTTAATTAAAATATAGTGTGTTTTTACTATTCATTAAAATATGAAAGTTATCAGAATAATATGAAAAATATATCCAAAGTAAATTTTTATATCCTGAATCTAAAGAAGAATTTTATTTTGTTAAATTGAACTAATAAACTTGTCAAAAACTATATTTAAAGTGGGTGCGCCATCAAAAGGCGGCAAAACTGTATTTTCTTAAAAATACTTATTTTACCCGAAAAATTTATTTTGTTCTCATAACATGTTCTAGAAAATATGTAAGACGAATGATAATGTTATAAAATTTAAAATTAAGTTAATAATAATCATAACAGCTAGTTTAAAATATTATAATAATATATCGTTGTTTAGTGGAACTCGTTATTGCGTACTACACACGCTATCGAGGAAGGTCGTGATTGCGTGTAACGCAAGCCAAGCTATTGTTGTGTGCTGTGAAATATTCCTTTGATGTTGCGTATAACATAAGACATAAAAAAAATATTTCTCATAAAATCTTAGGGTGTTACATTCTACCCCCCTTAAAATGAATTTCACCCTCGAAATTTGTCACTTCATTACAAACAGATGAGGATACCTCTCCCTCATCATATCCTCAAGTTCCCATGGCTTCCTCTAGTTGGTGGTTCCTCCATAAAACTTTCACCAAGCGAGTGGTATTATTCCGCAGGAATTTTTCACTGTGATCCATAATCTCTATCGATTGTTCTTCATAAGAAAGATCTTGCTCCAGCGGTACAACTTCTGAGCTGAGTACATGTGAAGGATCAAGTATGTACTTTCTCAGGAGAGATGCATGGAACACATCATGAACTTGAGAGAGATTCGGTGGAAGCGCCAATCGGTAAGCTACCTTCCCAACACGATCCATTATTTCAAAAGGACCGATATACCTAAGGATCAGCTTTCCCTTCTTTCCAATTCTCATTACTCTCTTCCAAGGAGATATTCGTAAGAACACTTTATCACCCACTTCAAACTCTAGGTATTTTCTTCGGTTTTTGGCATAACTTTTTTTTTTGAATCTGAGCTGCTCTTATGTGTTGTTGAATACATCTGACCTTTTTTCCATCTCATCAAAAAGATCAGGTCCTAATAGCTTTCTTTCCCCAACATCATCCCAACAAGTTGGAGATAGGAATTTCTTTCCATAGAGAGATTCATAAAGAGCCATCTGAATGTTGGAGTGAAAGATATTATTATACGAAAATTCCACCAAAGGTAGGTGTTAATCCCAACCACCTTTGAAATCCATAGATAAAGCTCTCAACATGTCTTCTAGAGTTTGATTTGTTCTCTCAGACAGCCTGTCTATCTAAGGATGATAAGCATTGCTTAAACTCAACTATGTATCCAGAGTATGATGAAGACTTCGCAAAAACTTTGAGGTAAACCTCACATCCCGATCAGATATAATGGAAAGTGGTACTCCATGAAATCATACCACTTTTTTTACATATATCATGGCAAGCTGATCAAGAGAGAAATCCTCTCTAATAGAAATGAAGTGTGCCGACTTTGTAAGATGATCAACTACAACCCAAATAGCATTATTGCCTTTGGATGTTTTAGGAAGTCCGGTGACAAAGTCCATAATGATGTTTTCCCATTTCCATTCTGGTATGGGTAATGGTTGTAACATTCCCTTAGACTTCTATCTCTCAGCTTTAACTTACTGAAAAACCAAGCATCGAGAGACATATTCAACAACATCTCTTTTCATTCCATCCCACCATAAGTACTCTTTCAGGTCTCTACACATATTCATGCTTCTAGGATGAATAGATAATGAAGAACTATGAGCCTCTTCCAGCAAATCCTTCTTTAATTCTGGGATGGGAGGAACACAAACCCAATTCCTGATCCTTATTATCCCATCACAATCAAGGTTGAATTCAGGAACATTTCTCATCTTCTTTTTGTGTCTATTTAATCTTCACATGTATAGATGGTTGAACATTCATTTGAGAAAGATAATATTTCTCCCCTTCCATTATTATTCCAAGATCCATCCTTTGTAAATCCATAAATATTGGATCTTTTGTGATCCACATCATGGATAAGCTAGCATGGTCTTGTCGACTTAATGCATCTTCCACCTCATTTGCTTTCCCAGGGTGATAATTAATTGAGCAGTTGTAATCCTTAATCTGCTCCAACCATCTTCTTTGACGCATATTCAACTCCTTTTTTGGGAAAATATACTTTAAACTTTTATGATCAGTATAAATATCACACCTTTCTCCATAAAGATAATGCCTCCAAATCTTTAATTCAAAGATTACCGCAGCTAACTCCAAATCATGAGTTTGGTAATTTTGCTCATGGATTTTCAACTGTCATGAGGAATTATCTATCACCATATCATTTTGAATGAGAACACACCCCAATACCTTCTTGGATGCATCACTGTAGATCACAAACCTTTCTCCACTACAAGGTAGTGTAAGTACAGGTGAACTGGATAACCTTATTTTTAACTTCTTGAAATTCTCTTCACACTCCTCCGTCCACATGAAGTTAACTCCTTTTCGAGTCAACCTGGTGAGTGGATTAGATAATTGTGAAAAATCATTCAAAAAACATCGATAGTATCCAGCCAGACCAAGAAAACTTCGGATCTTAGTTACTGTTTTTGGCCTCGACCATCTTTCGATAACCTCTATTTTTGCTGGATCCACAGATATCCCCTCTTTTGAGATTATGTGACCCAAAAATGCAACTTTTTGAAGCCAAAATTCACACTTGGTAAATTTGGCATAATGCTTCTCCTTTCTCAGGGTCTTAAATACAATTCTCATGTGATCTTCATGTTCTTCCTTTCTCTTTGAATAGACAAGAATATCATCTATAAAGACTACCACAAACTGATCAAAATATTCTCTAAAGACTCTATTCATTGGATCCATGAATATAGAAAGGGAATTAGTAAGACCAAATGGTATCACTATAAATTCATAGTGTCCATACCTTGTACGGAAAGCCGTATTTGGTATATCCTCTCTTTGGACCCTTAATTGATGATACCCAGAACTGAGATCAATCTTGGAAAAGTATTGAGCTCCACATAGTTGGTCAAATAAGTCATCAATGCATGGGAGAGGATATTTGTTCTTAATAGTGATCTTGTTATGTTCTTGATAATCAATGCAGAGTCTCATTGATCCATCTTTCTTCTTAAAAAACAGAACAGGTGCTCCCCAAGGTGATGCCCTAGGGCGTATGAATCCCTTATCAAGATTCTCTTGGAGTTTCTTCTTCAATTCCTGCAACTCAGCTGGGGCCATTCTATAAGGTGTCTTTGAAATAGGTAAATCACCTGGTATGAGTTCTATTGAAAACTCAACTTCATGATTTGGTGGAAGACCAGGAAATTCCCCTGGAAAGACATCATCAAACTCCTGTACAATGTGTATATTCTTAATCGTGAGTTTCTCACCAACCATTTGAGATAAATAACCTTAATTTAGTGGAATCAAGACCCATAGGATGGATGAAATTTCCACTGGAAGGTTATGTTCATCCTTGCATCGATAAATGATCATAGATTGATCTGGAATATGAAATGTGACTTCCCTTATATGGCAATTGATATGAGCTCCATATAAAGAAAGCCAACCCATGCCAATAATCGCATCAAATTCCACTATAGGAAGGATGACAAGATTTTCAGGAAGCACTTTCCCACAAAATTGAATCAGAGAAGAATTGTAAACTTTTGATATGACTGTTGTGCCATTAGGGGTTGTCACAGCTAACTCAACATATAATTGTTGAGGTAAAATGACGATACCCTTAGAAAATTATTCATAAATAAAAGAGTGGGTGGATCCAGAATCAAATAAAACATTTGCTACTTTAGAGTGGATGGTAAGTGTACCTTTCACCGCGTCGTTATTGTACTCAACATCGCTGATAGAAATTGCATGTGACTTTCCTTTTTCTTTAGCCTTAAGAGTTTATTGACTTAGATCATCATCAACAACCCTTGGATTAGGGCATTGATTAGCATAATTCCCCATTTCCTTGCACTTGTAACATTGAAGTGTATGAGGTGCACTCTGTGAAGCCTTTTCTTTGTTCACACCACTAGAAATCTTATTCCCATCATTTTAGCATTCAAATGCCCGATGACCTTCCTTTCCGCATTTGAAACATTTACTTGTCACTTTAAGACAACTCCCTCCATGTTTCTTTCCACACATTGAGCATAAGGGAAAACTCATATTCTTTTTAGTGTGGTCTTTAGATTTCTCTTTGAATTCCATTTTCCTCTTCTTATCAAACGAATATGACTGATGGGTTACTCCAATCCCCATCTCAACCTTGAGAGCACATCGAACGATTTCCTCATAGCTATTGAAGTCCCTTATGGCTAACGCCCTTCGAAGACTTGATTTTAAGCCACAAAAGAATCGATTGATCTTACTCTTAGGTTGGATAACAATTCCAGAAGTGTACCTTGCAAGTCTTGTAAAAAAAATTTCGTACATACCAACAGATTCATCATCCATTTGCTTCAGTTCAAGAAACTCCTTCTCCATCTTTGTTCGAAGAATACGAGGGAAGTACTTATTGAAAAATAAGCTATTGAACTCTTCCCATTCCATGGATTCAATTTCATCTATTTGCCTCATATTCTTGATAAGATTACACCATTGATCAGCATCACCTTCCAAACGATACACTGCTAAGATGAATTTTTCATGTTCAGAACATTGAAGAACTGAAAATATCTTTTTAGTAGTAATGATCCATTATTCAACAACTAATGGATCAGTAGACCCGCTGAATGAGGGTGGACGCTGCCTCATGAAGGATTCAACAGAATGTTGCTCCTTCCTTTGCTCGTTTGGAAGTCCTGCATGATTCATAGCTTGAGAAAGTTGTGTGAGCATGGCTACAAGATTTTTCATTCCATCTCCTGTATCGTTTGGTTTCTCAGGGGGACAATCATTGCATTTCCTATCACATTCCTCATTAACATGGTTACTTTGGGTTCCAGCCATTGACTAAAACCAAGAATAATGGTGTGAGAAACACTAATTATAAAAGGAAAACCACATAATCAAGAACAAAATTTTACACTTAAGGACTTATCATAGGTTGTTCATGGAAATTTCTAAAACACTAATATTGTGTTCTATGCTTAGACTTATCCTTAGGGTCCTTACTAAGGCTTTCACGTCCTAGTTTCCAAATGTTGACTATACCTTTCCTATGATACCAACTATAGCGGTCTGGAATTACTTCTCGTGGACTATAATTAATACCTATCAGGGCACTCTATGGGTGGCTACACTCCTTGGGAGAGACACACCACCATCCCTAGTGGCATCGATTTCCTCATGAATCCCTTGGGAGGAGAGACATGCTTCGTCCAACGCTCACATGTGATAGTTCCCAAGGATCAGATACATTCCTACCTCCTTTGCCTCTGATACCAATAATAACAACCCATAATTTACATACATTGTTATTAATTCAAAATTAAAGCACACTTATTACAACATATAACAAAACCATGGTAGGACCGTATAGGTATAGTTTCTTTAGAAACTGGGAAACATAAACAACTGGTTCATAAAGCATCTACACTGTCTCCCTTTTATTTCATCATATCTGGAGTCCCTTTTTGGCATATCTTACTTAATAACCTTCTTCCTGACCTGGGGAAAGAAAACATACAAAAGGGTGAGCTCAAATGCTCAGTAAAAGTAAACAAAAGAAATATCAATCACAACATATTCATAAGAACATAACATTTTGGAAATCTTAACCTGCAAAAGAGATCATAATTTCATAACATGGGATAAATCTTAGTAATGAAACGTAATCCCAATAATCATAACATAAGACATGAAACTTTGTGGAATACACACATAATCATAGAGAATCATTTCTTAGTAGTCAATACTCATTTCCAAGACTATCTTAGCAGATAATTTCCATTTCTGAACTGAGTTCACTCCTCATTGTAGTCCTGTACCACTGAACCGGTTTAACATGCCGTTCCAGCCATGTCTATCTCATGAGATATAAAATCTTTACCCAATGCATTGTAGGGATATATAGGTCCCACCCATCTAATAATGATACCATTATTATGTGTGCCACAAGATCATAAATCATACATCATAGCATAACCCATGTAATAAAAATGGGATTCTTAAACATCATGCCATCATATCATAAATCATATAATATAAAAGGACTTTATAAAAATAATTCTATCATAACGTAATCAAATCAATGTAAAAATAGGGATAGAAACAGAACCCTATATTATCTTAGATGGAACATAATTTTGATAAAATGCTTGAACTCCATTCTTGAGGAAAATATCCTTTCTACTTCAAAAAAACATTATTCCATTCTTAACATGGCATACAATTTTAAATTAAAAGAAGTTGATTAAAAATAAACTTGAAAACTTGTAAAGTAATATTCATGGAAATAATGTTCTAAAAATCCATTCATACCATATAATTTAAAAGAAAAACATATGTCTCGTACTTTGGCTGTAAAAGTCAAAAAGTACCTCGTACGAAAAACGACAAAAGATTCCATTCATATCTTTTACAAAAAACTCACCAAAGGGTAAAATTGGATTTAAAAAATTTTAGGTGGATGTAAATAATATTACATATTGAGGAAACATGGATGTGGATGATAAATATTCCCCAGTAAATTCTGAATTATAAACAATCTCGGATAAAAATTGAGATTGCGAGATTCTCCCTTACCTTAGGTCCGATTTGCTTTGTAAGTGTCTGAACCTCCTGTATAATGATTTAAATAATGTTATTAACTTATTCCAGAATTGTACTCATTATTATGATATCATATATGGTCATATTCTTAGCTTCTTATTAGTAATATTTCATTGCTACTTGTTATTCAGGTGTTTATTACATTTTGTTCTTATGCGTGTTTTGTCGAATAAAATCTTATTCTTATTTTTAGGTTATAGATACCTCATTTATAGAATATTATTAGTGTAATATATATAATATTTATTCATTAAATTCATTTATATAAACATTATGTATTTAATATCATGTAGAACGAGTCGCATCACATCACGGAGATGGTAGGCCGTACGTACGCACGAGCGATGATATCGTTCCCATGATCATGGAATTGTATTGAAGTGTATGTATACTATTTAATAATCAGTATCACTTTACAATAATATTATATAGTTATTATTTACACCATTATACCCATCCAAGTAAGGTGGTGGCGGAAAACAGATTACACCACGGCATGGAGACGGTATTCCGTACGTACGCACGCGCGGTGATTTCTTTTTCCATAGGATGGATAGATGGTGAATTAGGGTTGTTTCATATTTATAATAACACATCAGTATATGAGTTATACTGATGTTATTACTTCATAATGAAACAAATAAAGAAGAAGAAGTTGAATAAGAATGAAATTGGAATGGATCGGTAATGGATATTACCTCTTCTTTGACGCGCCTCTTCTTAACCTCCTCTCAGGGCACTAGGTTGGTCTTTGATGAAGACCAGGGCCTCTAGGATGTTTCTAGGGAAGTGTAAAAGTGTAATTGTCAGGGGTTGACTGTGATTTAAGGCTCAAAGTGGTGTGATGAGGAGAGGGAGGAGGTTCCATTTTATAAGGAGGGAGAGGGGAACCTTTGGAAATATAAGAAATATTAGTTTATATTAAATCTCAACCCCACATAAAAACTTCCAAAATGACTCATATTCAAATATTAGATGATATATTTTTTTAAGCTCATCAACCAATAAAATTTTGACATGATAGGAATTTATTTTAAACATTATCAACTAGATTTATCCTTATTTATCAATTTAATGTTATTTGTAGTAATAATATTCTAAATTTCAAATTGTTATAAATAATTACACATGTGTTGTGAATTTTCAATAATTTGAAACTTTATGACATTTTCGACCATAGAAATTTTAATTTATAATTTTTATATTTTTTTTATTTTTAAACAATTTTATAATATGTTATTTTTATAAAATAACAATAGTTTCAATTTTGACACTATTCATTTATTTGAATTTAAATAAAATATATACAAAAGTTATGTTCAAACTAAAAGCTTTAATAGATTCATAAAATGTCATATGTATCTATGAAATTAGTGTATCACATTTAATAGTTCATATAATATTTATTTTAATACCTTTAAAATCATTTATTTGATATTTCAATCAATAAAATAATTTCAACATCACCATTGTGTCATAATTAATGATAATTATTTAATCCCAAAAAATTATAAATAAATTCATATGATGTAGATAATGTTATTTTATTTATGGAAACTATTAATGTTCGAATTTTTATGAAGTTTATCACTAAATTAAAATTATTATACTTATAAGATTTAAGAGAGTGACATGTTGTCACTTTCTTTGGTTTTAATAATAATTATATTATTTCATGGTCAAAAGTCCATAAAATGAATCTATTCTGACGATTAGGTGATATGGGTCGACTTTTATTCATACAATAATATTTTTTCAAGTGTTAGGGTAATTTTATAATCTTATATTTACCCTTAATTACCCGATTTACCTTTAACTGCAGAAAATAAAAATTACCGTAGTTATTATTCATAATCTCAAAAAAAAAAAGTAACCTATTAACATAATTTGGACCCACTAAATCCAAATATGGAGTCCATTTTTCAAAATTCAAAACAAAGAAGTTGTAGTAATTAATTTAAAATTAATCCCGTTGTTAATCAAACGGGTTTTTAAAAGTTAAAACATTGCCAAAGATTGAAATGTTTTTACCTATGAATTCAATGTAAAATTAATGCTAATGAAATAAATTATATTAAATGGTAAAAATATATTCTCTTTATACTCTAAAACCATTAAATATTATAATTTAACCATATAAAGTATTGCGATGAAAAAAGTTGTTTTTAATTAAAATATAGCGTGTTTTTACTATTCATTAAAATATTTAAGTTATCAGAATAATATGAAAAATTTATCCAAAGTAAATTTTTATATCTTGATTCTAAAGAAGAATTTTATTTTGTTAAATTTAACTTATAAATTGTCAAAAACTAGATTTAAATTGGGTGTGCCATCAAAAGGCAGCAAAACTGCATTTTTTGAAAAATACTTATTTTACCTGAAAAATTTATTTTGTTCTCATAACGTGTTCTAAAAAATATGTAAGAAGAATAATAATGTTATAAAATTTAAAATTCTATTAATAATATTCATAACGGCTAGTTTATAATATTAAAATAATATATCGTTGTTTAGTGGAACTCAGTATTGCGTACTACACATGCTATCGAGGAAGGTCGCGATTGCGTGTAATACAAGCCAAGCTAGTGTTGTGTGCCATGAAAGATTCCTTTGATGTTGCGTATAACATAAGACATAAAAAAAATATTTCTCATAAAATCTCAGGGTGTTACAAAACCATTGGGATATATGTATACCAACAGTTCAACAACTATTGGAACACACTCTCTAGTATACAATCCATTGAAACGAGGGGTGGGGGGTTGTCCATGGGGGTGGAGGTATCTAGGGTGTGGGGATATCTAGGAGTGGTGGGATATCTAGGGGTGGCGGTGTCTATGGGTGTGGGGGGGGGGTGTTCATGGGGGTGGGGGTGTTTATGAGTATGGGGGGCTGTCTAGGGGGTGGGGGTGTCCATGGGGTGGGGGTGTCCAGGGGGTGGGGTGGGCTGTCCAAGGGGGTGGGGGTGTCCAAGGGGGTGGGGTGGTGTCTAGGGGGGTGAGAGGGTTGTCCAAGGGGGTAGGGTGTGTTCGAGGGGGGGGGGGGTGTCGAGGGGGTTGTCCAAGGGGGTGGGGGGTAGTTTCCAGGGGTGAGGGGGTTGTCCAAGGGGGTAGGGTATGTCCATGGGTGGGGGTGTCCAGGGGGTCAGGCATTGTCCAACCCCTACCCCTTGGACAACCCCCACCCCCTCGACACCCACACCCCATGCACACCCCCACCCCCATGGACAACCCCAACCCCCTGGATAGCCCCCCACCCCTAGGACTCCCCCACCCCCTATACACCCCCCACCCCTTTGGACATCCCCCAACCCCCCTGGATAGCCCCCCAACCCCACCCTCGGACACCCCCTGGACACCCCTACCCCCTTGGAAAACCCCCTCACCCCCACTAAACACCACCTCCAACCCTGGACACCCCTACCCCTTGGACATCCCCCTCACCCCCTAAACACTATCCCACCACCTTGAACACCCCTGGACACCCCCACCCACTTGGACATCCCCCACCCCCTAGACACCCCCACCCCATGGACCCCCCACCCCATGGCCACTCCACCCCCTTGGACACCCCCTACCCCTTGGCCAGCACCTCACCCCTGGAATCCACCCTCACCCCCTTGTACACCCCTTGGATAACCCCACCCCTTGGTAAACCCCCCCCCCCCTCCCCTAGACACCTCCACCCCTAGACCCCCCCCCCCCAAACCCCACCCCCCACCCCCACAGACACCCCTACCCCCCTTGGACAACCCCCTCACCCCCTAAACACCACCCCCACCCCTTGGACACCCCAACCCACTTGGAAAGACCCCTCTACCCCTATGAAAACCACCCCACCCCCTTGGACACCCCTTAAAAACCACCACCCCTTGGACAACCCCCCCCCCCCCCCCCCAGACAGACCCCACCCCTAGACACCCCACCCCCTGGACAACCCCACCCCCTAGACACCCATGAACCCCTTGGATAGACCCCTCACCCCCTGGACAACACCGCCACCCCCTGGACACTCCTACAACCTTGGAAAACCCCCTCACCCCTAGACACCCCCCACCCCCTAGACACCCCTACCCCCTTGGACAACCTCGTCACCGCCCTGGACACCATCCCCACCCCCTTGGGCACCCCTAGACACCCCACCCACTTGGACAACCCCCCAACCCCTGGACACCCCTACCTTCCTTGGACACGCCCTACACACATGAAAATACACACACACACACACACATGATAGAACACACAAAAATCATGAACTTGCATGATATCACTTCCATGATTTATTTTACCAGAAAATAATTTAGAATGGTATAAAAGAAAATTATGACACTTTCCATGATAACAAGAACAAAGATAGAAAAATAACACCTCAAAACATTATTTTAGGGCATCGTGAAAAATAAAAAATGAAACCAAGGTGTGTGAGGCTTACTTTAGTGTTGCGAGTTAACTTGATAGATATGGTGATAATAAAGATGATGAATGATGTCAGAAAAACAAGGTTGGAGGGAATGAATTCGAAGAATCCTTTCAATGTTTTCCACATGAGAGAGACTAGTCGTAGGTCGCCCGATTGAAGAAAACAGAATGACTGAATACGAGGCACGATTAATCATTTAAAAGCTTTATCACGTCAGTTATTCAATAACCAATGTGATAGAATATTTTTTTATGTTTATAACATCAGTTATTTAATAAATGATGTAGAAATTCCTTTATCACGTTGGTTATAAAATAACTGATGTGATTAACCAATTTTTCTTGTTTGCATGTCTGTTATATAGAACCAACATGAAAACCACTGACGTGTTAAACATTTTTTGCACTAGTGTTTCATATATACTTTTTCTTTCATGGATATTTTTTATGAAAGTGCACAATATTAAAAATAAATCAATTAGAAAGAGGATTCCCTTGTAAAGATATTAAAAAGGTTCAATAATATCACATACCTTGTTGAAGAAAAAAATAAATCTATGACTCTTTGTAATGGAAAGATTTAAGTAATGTAATAATAATTTCAATTGAATTTTTATGAGCACATCATGATTAAATTTTTTTTTTTGAGAAGTAATACATGCACTTGAAACATTGTTAAATGTATCCCTGAATGATATAGATGCCCAGTTTAAAGAAAAAACATGTAAGGTCAAGGAGTTTGAC
This sequence comes from Viscum album, assembly GCA_963277665.1. Taxonomy (NCBI): domain Eukaryota; kingdom Viridiplantae; phylum Streptophyta; class Magnoliopsida; order Santalales; family Viscaceae; genus Viscum; species Viscum album. Next base: position 923,805,240 of record OY728126.1, on the reverse strand, counting down.
ATTCTAGTGGTAGAAAAAACCAAGTTTCATGAAGATTATATTATGAAGATCCATGTCCTAAAGAATCACACCAAGCTACTATCAGTGTCAAGAAATATCAATTAGAAGTTAAACCGATAAGAATCAAAGACATTGAAATATCTATGATTAAAAGTAAAAAATAACATGACGATCAGACTAAAATAATATAAAGTTAATGGGAAGGTAGGATGACATCAGTTGAAAATGAGAATTTTTCCTTTATAATGAAATTTCTTGAACTAGATATTGAATTGGGAAATTTTAATGAGACACGTCCTAAGTTAATGAGAAGAATAACCCTTCCACCCAAACATATGAAGAGAGTCAAACCTAAAAAATGAATGTTTATATAGAAAGAATTTACACTCATGTATATAAATATACTCATATTGGTTGAAATAAGAACTAAAAATCATCTCTTGATAAACCTTCAACAAGTTCATTGAAGAAGGTAACTCATAATATAGTTAATTTAGTTTCTACTAATTTAGTCTCTTATTCTAGTGGAGGATAAAATCTAAAATCTCAAAAAATGTGGGTCAATAAAAATTATGATACATCTAGTAAAAAAGAAAGGGTGGATACTAGAAATAAAAAAGAAAAATAAATACTATAATGATGATTTAAAAGGGGAAATACAAGTCTAGAAATATCAAGTAACCAAATCTAATGACTATAAGAAAAAATGGGAGAATCATTGTCTACTTTTGGTGTTACTAAAAATTTGGTCATCGGTTTATTAATTGTTGGTATAATGTGTCATCACATAAAAACTACAACATTTTAAATTTAAGGGTTGTAAAATCTAAGGAGAAGAGATATCCTACAAGGATAAAGCATAATTCATAGATAAATAAGAATATATTTTTCATGAAAAAAAATTTGTATCTTGAGGACTTTTGTGATTATTGAAACATAATTGGTCGTAGTTGTGATGGGTGACAGTGTATACTAACCATGCATTATAAATATATTGATTAAAATAAAAGACTATAAAAAATTTAGAAGAAAAAACAAAATCATAAAATAATTCATTGGGGAATAAGAAGAAGAACGTAGTCAAGAAAATATTGAATCAAGATACACCCAATAAGAATGATAATTTGGATGCCAATAATTTCATGAAAACTAATAATATATGCTTCTAATTTGTAAAGATAGGTTATACCAAGAAATACTACAAAAAAATCTATGGAAATTAATGGAAGAAATATGAATTCAAGAAGAGAATCAATCTAGGATGGAAAAAAGAAGATAAAATCGACTAAATACATTCTTGAATAAGACATTGATAAGTTACCAAAGAAAGGTAACTCAAAAATATTAAAGAATCTATATGGAATATCTAAAACAAAATATGTTAAGATTTAATTCTTAATAATTTTTCCAGAGAAATTTTAAACTTTTATAGAAGTGTAAAAATATAATAATGAAGCATTAGCTATATAAAATGTGAACGGAAAAACATATTATTTGACAATAATAAAATTTCTATTTTACTGAGAGGTTTAAAAAAAAAGAAAACTCTGGTGTCCAAAAATTATTATGTGTAAGGTGAAATTATACTAGACATAATGTAATAAATTTCATGATTGTTCTACTGGCTCAAAAGAAGATGATAAAGATTAAAAAACAAGCATCAGGGGAAGAATTTTCACTACTGATAGATATGAAGATAGATAATTCACATAAGATAATGGTGAATGTAAGTACAGTTTCCATTTTGTTAAAGAAATATCAAAACGTAAAATGTAAAGAATACACAAGCATGAAGAGTACTATATTATTTAGTGATATAAGGAAATGATTCTTTGGGTCGAGAGAAAATTATCAATCCTATTTCACTTTTTATGAAAGTCACAATTATTACATCTTATACCTTACTTATTATGAAATATTTATGTGCTTAAGTTGTAGGTAATTTAAGGTGAATAGAATTCTCAAGAGGAGAGTTGAGTGAAAAATATATAAGATAACAAGTTGGAATGATTATTCATGATCTGATAAAAATTGAATTTTTCCACAGTGGTGAATCATCAATTTGAACATCATGAATACTATCTGATGAAATTTTACACTAGGTCAAATGGAAGGGAGTGAACCCCTTGGGGGATATAAAGAAGATGATATCAATGACTATTTCATGAATATATATAAATTCAGGTAATCTTTATATAATCTAAATATAGAGGTAACCCAATAACACTTATTTCTCTTTTCTTGATTATCTAAAATATATGCATCAAGGGGGAGTGTTCATTGAAAAATAAAATTATATAAAGGGGGAGTAAAAAGTTCTCACACGTAAAATGTACAAACCAAGTTTTTTTCTTATAATCCTTTTAAATATTTCAAAATATATTTCTAAAGCTAAGAGTTCAGACGATAAGAAATTCCGAGACTTGGTGTACCCGAAAATTATTTTATAAAAATGTTAAATATATTTTTATTGAGCGTGTAGGTTTAATTAAAGAAAATGGGATAACTCTCAAATAGTTGATCAAATCCGAAATCTAAGACCACAGTCGGATCCGAAATGTGGTGTTTACCATAGGTGCAATATAAAATGAGTCAGTGTGGGATGTGCGGACCTCTTGCATATTGGTGGTGTGTATAAGAAATTTAATTAATAAATAAATTAATTTATTAATTTTCTTTTGACTAAATTAAAATACTATAAGTAGGTATTTAAGAAATATTATCTAGGTTTGGCCTCATAATTCCTAGGATTCACCTGTGAGAGCTTCATCTTCCTCTAGAGAATTCCCTCGATGAACGACGAACGCAATAAACTGAGGCTATTCAAAGCATTACAAACACAACATATATTGGAGAGTGTGTTATTAATCAATGAAGATAGATCTAATCCAAGTAGGACTCTTCTTTAGTTATTTTTACACATTATATTAAAATCTTGACTATATTGATAATTATTTCTCCGATATATGCCCCCTTCGCATGTTCCAAAGGATTGAAACTAGATTATTTTCCCTTGTTTATCAGTTATTTCTAATATAAATTGAACTTTCCTAATCATTGGCCAAGAATTATTGTCCTATGATCATAAAATTACTTTTTCTTGTGCATTTCCTTCCCTAGTCTTTGTTTTCTTCATTGTAGGAACCCCACAGTTCCCAGTTCGACAGTTACCGGGTGACCCGAGCTCGATGAGAATCTTGGATTTTTGATATATTGAATAAATGATAGTGGAATTTTAAATCGAGCATAGATATGGGAATATTGTCAGATGGGGTTGAAAAATATTATGGTTTGAGGGGGGATTGTCAAGATTGGAAGCTGTAGTGGCGAGTAGAATGAATGAGGGTTTTCTGAATCTTCATCGGAGTCATATTTTGGTGAATAATGACCAACAAGAACGGATCAAAGATTGATCTGAAAGATACATGAGGAAATAATATGGGATCTATGGAAGCGTGAACATATTTGAAGCATAAAGGCCGGATCATGAAACCTAGGGTTTTAGGAAATTTCCCGACTACACGCTGTGTAGTATGAAGAATACACGTCGTGTAGTCCCTTTCCAGCAATGATGTCAGGGTTTGGGAATGCATAAGGATGGAACTATGTGTACTTACTTGATAAGATGTGTAGTTCCTTCTTGTGTGAATGAAAAGTTTAGTCCATCTACATAGAAAAATACCTGCCATATACAAAGTACACCAACACAGTTAGCCACACTAGAAATATCCCATGTAAACCCACACACCGATTACTAATGTACATAGACACCTGGTCCGAGTAGACAGAACATGGCCAAAATACATGACCCAATCCTCAGATAGGTTGGAAATGACCTATAGTCCACCTATATGGAATTTACCCCTACATGAACAGGACCCATGTGTCAACTAGATACACAACCAAACAGTGAAGAGGGACCACACACTGTGTGGGTCCCCTCACACGCCATGTACTACTTGAGATCTTCTGATCAATCTTTGAACGTTCGTATCTCTTTCATTTGAAATTGGATTTTATCATGTGAGATACCTATCCTAAGTGTTTTCCCCATATAATGTGATGGATCCCATAAAAGTGTCTTTCAAGATATGATATTAATGTTTTGGGTTGGCATGCGTAGAGGCGAAACCTGATGGTGACATCAATAATATAGAATCACCAAAGCAATATCGAGCTGACCCACCAGTTGGGATAGGTAACGACATACATCAAAGGAATTACTAAGATTATCATCCAGTTGGGATGGGTAGTGGCATTCCCTGATGATCTTTCTGAGTTACCCTTCTGTAGGACTGGGAAGTGGAGTTCCTCAAAGTTCTGGGCTTACCCTCCTATGAGGTTGGGTAGTGGCATTCCCCAATGACATCTTCCAAGTGTAACCCTTCAACCAGGTTAGGAAGTGGAATTTCTCTAATGACTCACTGGGATTACCCTCTAGTATGACTAAGTAGTTGAATTCCCTAATGACCTTCCTGAGCAGTACACTCTAGTTGGGCTGGGTGGTGGCATTCCTTGGTGACTACCAGAGAAGGACCCTACAGCCGTACCAAGTTAAGAGATCCTTTCCTAAAACTGGTGACTCCTCAATTTTGAGACAAATTTATGAGGTGTATTTTTATATACCCTTGGACTCACAAGAATGAGGGTTGATTTTCCCACTGATACCCTTTATTGTGGCATGACCTAAAATTGTGCAGGCGAGTCAGTGCTGCCTAAACCGGATAATATCAAGGTGTGGTGATTGAGTCCCTTTGACTTGTGTGTTGTGGGTAGACACATGATGTTTTGGAAATCCCAGATGGAATTTACCTTGGAAATTTTGATGAACATTTTTCTTTTTTTTGAGATTTGAAATAGATATCCCCTTGCTCTCTCATTTTTGCTTCTTTGACTAAGTGCGTGCACACACACACACACACACATCCTGTTTTAGTACCCACTCCTTGGATTTTTGTTACTCTCCTTCTAGGAGAGGTGAATAATCATGAGGTATTCCATGTGCTTTGAATGTCTATCTTCTCATAGTTGGACGAATCTACTCTCCTACTATTGGTAGCGAAGACTCGATGATAAGTTCATCTTCTCACCATTTCGATCTCCTTGTGTTTGGATGAGCTTTCTTTCACTCTCGTATAGGGTTGAGATGTTCTTTATTTTACCATACCTTTTTCTATCTACTGCTTTACTCTTAATTTGTATCTCTTACTTCTCTCCTTCACCTTTTTTAATGATTTCTACTGAGTATGTATATACTCACCCCTATACGGGGTTTTCCCAATAATTTTCAAGTCCCTTACAGACAATGGATAGGTCGATCATGACTTCTGAGGGAATTAGTGATACAGATTTCTTGGACTACATACAATTGTTGTAGCATGGGATATAGGATATAGGATCTCAATTGCTTTACACTTTTACAGTTTTCTGGTTGGGATATATGTATTTTTTTCCTTTTATTTACATTTTTTACTACCGTACTTTATATTGTTTAGTGGTCCATGCATCATTTGGTTTATTCATAGAAGTCTTGCATCTTTTATTTCTTTTCCTCTATACTTTTACATTGAGTTGGATTCATTCATTTGTACAGGTACTTAGGTAAAGGCCCCCCAAGTTAGTTATTCCTTCAATTATAGTCACCACCCCCTGGACTATGGAGGTGTACTTGGGGTAGTTACAGCTCGACACCCTATATGGGTTGGTTCGTGACATCAAATTTATGATGTTATTGCTAAAGAGATTTGGAGAATATATTAATAGATAAATTTATTTTTCACTTCCCTATATTTTTTAAACAAATATGTTATGATCATGATATCAAATTCATTGATGTTAACGTACAACTTATCCAACCATGTTTTCATATTTATATTTTTCTACACCGGGTGAGACCATATAGACCTAAAGTAGACCAAATAAAGGATCCTTAATAAGTGTACCATGTGGTACCATCCTTCTTTCAAAAAAAGTAGAAGTAATTTTCAAATTCCTTGAAAGGAAGAATAAAAAACCTAAATTAATCATTTGCATTTATTATCAATAAGATATAGAAGAGACATTGGATTCAAGGAAATCGTATTGACAAAAAATCCAATATGGGAGGTTAAAAATACCATATGGATGGTTGATGAGTATGGTTGTATTTTTTTCCAATATATAAAAAGGAATCAAAAGTCATTGTACGGTGAATTCCTCTATGATTAGTGGTTATTCAAGGAAGGAGAATGATGGGAAGTGTTTAAGAACTTTTAAATAAGGATGGTGGTGATCCTTGTTGATTTTTTATGGATTCCTTGGCTCTATTTATCTAAGAAAATTTTGTATGACTCAAGTGATGATTCCTAGATAATTGTTATAGACTCAATGGATTTAATTGGGTAATAAAATCCTATATTATTTGTGATGATTCGTTTAGAATTGTTATGGATTCATCTAATGGCATTGGATTTCAAGACCAGTCAATTATCCTTGTAAGTATGATGATTATTGAATTGTTACAATTCACTATGATATATGCAAGATATGTTTGATGATTACACATTTTTAAAAAATTTGACGAAAGAAGTGAAGGTCATGAAAATCTATAAATTCTTGAGTAAGTTCAATGAATTCCTTGAAATATGAATATTATTTCATGGGGAATTTGTAATAGATAAAGACCATGAAAATATTAATGTTCATGAATAATTTTTTCAATAAAAATAATTTGAAGGCCGTTGGAAATATTTGATTAATTAAATATCTGAATAAGATAATTTTAGGGATTGAGATTTGTTGATGGGATCTATATGACATAAGTGTGGAATTATATTTTGTACTTAGTATTTACTAAGTATATTAATATGGGTATATAAAAAATTGATCAAACCCACTAGACATCATAGGATGAGCTTTAGCTCAGTATTGTGGGACCTGAAGTTCAACCATGATCAAGGAAGCATCCCATGAAAACCCATGGGGGGGAAGAGGATGCATAATACCCAATATGTACCGGGGGTCCCTTTTATAGGGCCCAAATAGTTCACCCCTAAATACACACATAGTTTGGTCCAACATCCCTCAGGACCGAAGCTTGATGGTGTTTGTAAAGTGTACAGGTGAGAATCCCCTATAGACAACTTGATTGAGTAGTAGTGACATTTTATTAATAATTTGAAGTGATGTCTCTTTGAAGAATGGATGTGGGATATTCAAGCCACATTTATTGTTCAGCAAAACTTAAAAAATATGGATATAATCAAGGCTTCATGATTTGAGTGATCTCTACCACCATTTGATCCCATTCCAAGAATATTTGATTTATTCAGACCATCTTCAACCTATAGTCTTTGTTGGAGAATTGTATGCTAGAGTTCATCAAGATGAGAGCTTCCATAATCGTACTGAAATTGAGATCGTTACATGTTCAAGATCTTGAGAAGAAGATGATTTACCATGCATGAAATATTCATTTTTCATGTATGAGAATATATCAAAGGAGCGATTTGTCCCAATTCAAGAGAATTTGTAGAAGGCTAATAATACATGGATAAAATATATATATATGTTGCACAAGATATGAACACACATAAAGGGAGAATAAGATACTATGTGAAGATGCCACCATTTTCATCATCACAAATCCACATGATAAGAAGTAATCTCATGTAAAAATAATACTGATATCTTCATCTCTTTTAATGCATATTTGGTATGGTATAAAACCCAGAGGCCTCTAAACAATATGATTATCAGAGATGAGGTGATGGAATCTACATATAAATAATGAAGCACTAAGGTTGAGGAATTTTTTATTCATGTTGATAGAGATCTCAATTTATGTAGAAAAAAGAGAAACTACGATCCTTTAGTTTGAAAAGAGAGAATCCCTCCGATGTAGCTTCTTCTTATGTGAATGGGAAGGATACCATAGGTCTTTGAATTATGAAAATAACACTTTATGTTCTTCACAAAGAATTGGATCTGCAAAGCACCTTAGGTTAACAAGATACACAATGTCTCCCTAGCTTGCATGTAGAAGAAAAAGAACTCGCATGATAGTGTACACATACATTGTACCTTGTGAAGAAGAAGAGGTCTCACCCACTTTGATTTGTGTGAATCTCTCATATGATAAACTTTTAAGATGATAAAATGTGTTTGAAGAAGCACTTTCATAAATATTTTTTTTCAAGTTGACATAGTTTTCATATTCTAGTGTGACAAAAGTGAACTGTGTGTGCATGTGAACATGCATGAAACACAATAATTAATCAAAACTAAAGAAAACAGGCATTGTTTGTGGATAGTGTGTACATGAAGGAAGATTGACATGGAGGAAAAAATAGCGAACACCCATTCAGTTTTATACACAAGTCAGTGGATAGTTCATTATGCTTGCATGCATTCCAATAATTATTAAAGGCATGAACATGTGAAGAAATATTTTTGAACCTTAGCTACACACACTTTTAAAATTGGTATCTTGGAGGATTGATATTTAGATACCCAACAAATTTAATAAAACATAAAATAATAATAAATAATATAAAAGAATTTGTTAGTGTTTCAGATTACATGAAACACATGCATGAAGTGGAATTTATTTGAAGGTTTGAAAGTATTTCTCTTGCATAGAATATTAAATAAGAGTGTTTGAACCACTTGAACACATAATTGAGTCTGGTAACTTCATCATGTAAGAATTATCTACCTTAGAATTTGATAAAATGAGGAAGAAGTCAACTTGTAGTTTCTTGATAAATTACACAATTTTTCATTCGGAGAAAGTAGTTAGTTGAAGTGGAAGTTTTATATTCCACTTATTGAATAGTTTATAGTCGACATACTTATAATATTGTTGATACAGTAGTAGTCTAAGACCTTTAGCAGAGGAATAAGATTAACCAGTTGATGAAAAATCTATATAGTGCAGTAGGGAATATATTCTTTAGATAATTTATTGAATATATTTAAATAACTAGTGGTTCCGGTATAAAAATTCTAACGAATATTGGTTCCACTAATATAAATAAAACCACGAACTCCAGAATATTTTTTATTTCCTTTATAAACATTATGTTCTAATTCTAGGAATCTGTAATAACTAATAAAATATAGTGATAAGAAAATCCATGAAAAATTATAGGTTGATCACAACAAGTATAAGGTCATAGTACCTATCCTTTTCAAAAACCTTGTGTGCTACTATATATTTTATTTTCTACATTTCATGTGTATGTAATTGTTGAGAGCACACAATAAATCTATTCCTCTTAACCGGGGTAGAGGTTTGAGAGTGAGAGGGGATAATTAAAAATAAATTAAATTTGGTAAAATATGGGAACATATATTCACCCCTCTTAATTTTCCTTCGTGATCCAATCGGGCTTTACACTTTCATAAAATGGGAAATGAAACTGTCATTTTTGTGTATGGCGGACTACTGCCTCACGAATTGAGGTAATTCATTTTTCATCACTATCTCACATGGATGGATTAAAATGATGTAATTAAGTCTATATATGATATTAATGATGTATTTATCATTATTAAAATATAATATATCATTTAACTTCTTAACTTTTCATTTAGTAAAAATGATAATGTCCTTCATGCGTACATGTAAAGAACCACCTCTACGAAGCGATGTGATTTTTTTTTCATCGCTACATCACATGGATGATGTTTATAAGTATATTTAAAGAATTAATTTAATTTTTATGATATTATTATTATTATATAATTTTAAAATAGTACTTACGTTATTTTTAAAACAATCGTATAAAAATAAAAACATTACTCATAAGTACGTAGGGCATGTTGTCTCTACGATTGTAACATAGTTTATTTTTCATAATCATATTTAATAGTTGGATTTAAAATTATAATTAATGTATAAAAATATAATTATTTCATTATTATTATTATTCAAATATGATGTAATAATTATCACTTTGACCATAGTCAACTTATCGAAGTCATTTAGGACTTATGAACCGATTATCATCAAAATATCAGAAGTGAACATAATTAATTAAGTAATTGTATATAACATGGAATTAAATAAAAAAATTGAATAATGAACTTGAAAAGTTTTATTAATCACGTATAAATTAAACTAATTTTATTATTCAGGGATACAAATAATTTATATGATGATTTAGACTCAAGGTAAGGGACTTTATCTTAATTTCCTTTCATTAAGGCATATTTTGATGTTATGAAAGTATATTATTTTATGAGGGGTATATAAATCTCCTTTGAAATTTTATATTATTAATTTATATATTATCATTATTATTAATGTTTTTTAATGTTATTATTTCATGGGGTTAATGATCCAAATGTTTCCAAAGTGGTAAGAGATATTCCTTTAAAAAAACTACCTTTTAACATTTCCTTTAAAGCACTCTTTTTCTTCCATATCCATATTTTCTAAAAATGTTTTAGAAAATGTTTTTATTATTATTTTATGGTTGTTTAAATTCATTTTTAACCATTTTTTACTTTTTTACAGAATGGTTTAAATGAATATTTTTTTTTCATTTTTCAAATAAGGAACTTAGTGACTTTTATGATAAAAATATGGAAGGAATTTTTTTAACTTATATGTAATGAGCACCTTTTCCCACCATCATGATTCCTTAATTATTTGAAGTTTACTTTATAAGTTTTAACAACTCTTTTAAAATAAAATTGTTTCTTTATTATGTGAAAATATTTTTTTTATTTTAAATTATGTTTTTAAGAAAAATGGTACTTTGATATCCAAAATTCTTATTCACAAGGGTTTAAAAGAGTTTTTGAAGGGTTTTATTCATGATTTAGTCCTTGGAAAATTTTTATAAAGGTATTATCACCATTATAGATCAAATGTGAACTGATTATATCTTATAAGATGAGTGATCCTAGATATCACTCTAATTCTTTGGGTTCTCTAGAGGTGGAAGTTTACCTTACAGTTATTCCCTTTGTAAGAGTGTTTGTAAGAGTAATATGATAATGATGTCCCAAGGAACCAACATGAATTTTAAATGATTTATTATGATTTTTCATGGAAATAATTGATTTTAAAAAGTAAGATAAATTTAATTTGATTGAAAAATAAGATTATACCCTTTTAGTGTAAAAAGGTATGTTTTTAAGAAAAGGTTTATTATGGGTTTTCATGTTTTTCACTGGACTAACCATTTTCTTCTTTTTTATGTTCCTTACTGAGATTTGTTTCTCAACCCATGTATTTAAAATATCATTCAAATGGTTTAATGATGGTTAAGGTAAGGTAAGAAGTATAATTTAATGTCATGAATTTTTTTTTATCAAAATAAATCATGTTTTATTTGAAAGAGTTTTATTTTATGAGAAAAATGGATACTAAGTAGAAGTGTCCCCTTATAATGTTTGGGTTTACTATGTAAAATTTTGTCCTAATTATATAAAACACTAGACCTAAAAGTTCTCTATAAATGAAAGGAAGATAATTCTTGTATAAATTCACTATAATATTCAATGCTTAAGGCTCAATCCTTACAATCATATCCTAATGATTTCATGTATGTCATAGTATTTGTAAAAACTATATTTTGTGATAATAAGTTAAAATTTAATATTTTTTAAAAAATAAAAAATTATCTAAAGATATTATTGACATGATTAATAAGAAAATGAATTTATTTTAAATAAATTGAAATTCTATTATTTATGAATTTAACTTTTAAATGAAAAAATAAAATACAATGAAAAAATGTTTTTTTAAGAAAATGTTTTTTTTAAATTATTTACAATTATTATTTTAATTTCCTAGTTAATTGAGTGTTATTATATAATTAATATTAAATTTATTTAATCACCATTTAAGTATACGTTTCTTAGTTTCTTAATTTAAAAAATTCATAGTTTCTAACAATGATTGTTTTGGAAAGTAAATTTTTAAACATGAAATGATCTTTTTAGTTATTTAGCTAAACGGATTTAATTTTCTGAATGAATTGTTATTAAAAATGAAAATTTATTTCTATTTATAAATATACTTTAAAATTGGGTTACTTGTATTTATACTTAGAAATTCAATGACTACATTATAATGATTAAATTTATCTTAATAAAAAAATTCACAAATGATTTTAGTCCGGTGTTGCATGTGAAACAAGATATATACTACCACATTTAATTAAAAGAGAATATATACAAAAATATTGAGGTTTTAAAATGAATATCTCAATTGATACTTTGTCAATATAGTATTAATCATAGCACTTAAATTTCAAGAACTTTAGAAAACATTATTATATCTTATGGTGTGGTGTTTAGATAACTCTCACCTAGTAACATGATATAACTTATTTATTGAGATGATTTATTCATGAGTTTTGAATATGATTTCATATTGTATTTATTTTCAACATAATAATGGATGATTTATAGTTTAATTGAAACTATTCTAAAGTAAATGAATTAATATTTATTGAGTTTTGAAAATTAATGATAAAATGTGTACTGATTGCGCTATGATAACTTGTTGGGGTATTATAGTTTTAAACTTACAAAATTATCATACTCCAACACTAGGATGTGATTTTTTATACTAATAGGGTTAAGTAAGTGTGTATTAATCTATTTTTTTGGTCGTATTCCCTCTATAATTTTTATTATTTTTCCATAATAGTTTATTTCATGTTATAAATTTCCAAACCATTGCAATTTTGTTCGTTATTAGAATTAAATGATAATGTATCACCCTAAATTATAATTGAACACACTATAGTGTTTTGAATGAATAATTTTAGTATAACTGAGGCTCAAGTGTATTGAAATATAAGTAACTTTATCACACCATAGTAAGGTTAAATTATGTTACAATTTTATAGATATCGGTGGAGATTTGGGGATGTTTTTAATTATATTTAATCCATAATATTCAAAATTGTGGTTGAAAATTATGTTATGACATAACAAAAGACATCATACCATGATTTTTTGTATGTATTTAAAAATTAAATATTCTCATGGAGATTGATGATGAAACTTGGTGATAATTGACCATACAATCCAATGAGAATTCTAGAGAGAATTTAATCAGGTATGAATAGTTAATATCATATGATTTTTTATAGAGATCACTATGATGCTAATTTTATGTCCAATAGAGTTCCATAAAAGAGATATTTTGGAATTTAAAATTAATAGATATCATATTTAATGATGACCAAGATCATAAAAAATTAATTTTTTAGATCATAATAGTTCTTTCTATCAAGTGATTTGAAGCTCCCATGATGAAATTTTTTCCCAAAAAATAATATGGTGAGCGAATGAGTGTGAAAAGTATAATAAATTCCAAAAAAAATATGATACATGAGAAGATATTGGGGAGACTAATGACTATGAGTATAGTTTAAAATAATCATATTGGCTATTGAATTAACATGATGCTATGTTTTGATTATGTTCTTCTTAACATCAAGTCATAACATAACTTCAATTAAAATTATGTAATAAAGTATAATTGTGAAATAAAATGTGTTTAATAATATTATTTTACGTGGATATTGATGGGTAAATTATTTCATATTCTCTTGATGATGATACAGACACCTCATATACATGATGAGCTTGATATAATGACATGTTAAACTTGATTTATTGATAACATGTGTTAATGTATGATGAAATTTTAAGTGGACATTAAGCTCAGATGTTGCGCTCGGGCATGACCACGGATGTTAAGAAATTATTATTTGTATATTATATACTTATAGGGGTGTAGTATATTCAGAGTGTGGTTCTTTTCATTGTGGTGTATTTATCTAATAGTTAATTTCATAATCCTGGTTAGATGATCAACATGTTATCAATACTAGTTTGACTTATTATTGACTGTGTAACATCCCGGTTTCGGGTGCCACCCCAAGGTGCCCCGTAGTTAATTGGTCACATGGCCTCAAGAAAATTTCCCCAAACTCCAGAGGCTGATGAATAGAAATGAGGGCCTTGGGTGAGATATTGGGAAAACTGTACCTTCATAGGCAGTGTAACACAGTGGAAACAAATAGTAAACAGTAGTGGAAGCAGTGATACCATACAACAGAAGTAAATAATGGAATAATGATAGTAACAATAACTAAAACATATATATATAAATAAATAAATGATTCTTGTCACATGTATCTAGGAAAGAATCCTAACAAGTCAGAATGCTGGAAATAAAATATTGATACTAAAGTACAGAAAACAGTGAACTCCAACAACATCGCAAGCCTTAGCTTGGTCCCATGCTCTCCAGTTCCAACAATAGTCAAGTACTTGATGAAGAAGGGAGACTACCCCAATCTATACCTACAACCAAATAATCTGTTTGTGTCTAGAATCATGACCCAAACAGGGTGTGAGATGAATCCCAGTAGGAAACCACCAAATGATCCATGCCTAACAGTCCAAGAATATTTATAGTAGGCAATATGTAAAGAAGCAATAAACTAGGAAGTACTCAAAAGTAAATAATCCTATAGTTTTCAACTATGTTCATTTAAAATTATTAATTATTAAAACTGTTGAATAATGAAAACCTCGGGATCTGGCCTTTGCTCTATATCCCCTTGTATAATATAACAAACATAAGTATCAAAAGACCATCTAACCAATCAAGTAATACTGATTCCAAGAGTTTGTTTTGGCTTGGACAACTCATCACAATCATTCAAACTTTCAAAGTTGATCCTATGGGAAGTTCTCACAATCTAACCCCTCTAGTTTAGCATATCATCGATTCAATTTCAAAAAACCACTTGGGTATCTCTCATGGTCAATACCCCCTTGGTCTACATGGAAATAATAAAATTATAATGACCCCTGGTAGCTATCACAGTCACTTCCATATGGCCCAACATTCATTTAATAATGACCCTATGGGTATCTCTCATAGTATAACCTCTCTGGTCTATGACCCCACGACATCTCTCATAACCAATGCATCTGGTCAATATTAACAACAATTATACATAAATGACCCTACCTCAGGAATCTCTCACAGTCAATTCCCTTGGACATGCTTTCACAATTCAAATAACAGGAATTTTAATATAATAATAACTCCATCCTAACAACACTAGGCATGGATAAAAAACAAGCCTAACATGATTTCTAGACCCAACGTCCAAAACCAAAAATAACATGGGAAACACATCCATAAACAAGGTGATAGACCTTATTTATAATAAATAACCCTTTCTCAAACAAAAAAACCATAGAAGGCATTAAATAGGGTTAAATTACAAAACATGCAATACCCTAAACATGGATATTTGTCATTGTAAGAACATATAATCCAAAGAGAATCAATGAAAGGAAAACAACTCCTACCTCAACTTTGTATGAAGAACTCTCTAAAATTTTGGCCCTTGAATCAGCCTAGAATTACACAGATCTATGAAATGGATTAAAAAAACCAACCCTCAATAACTCAAGAGGGAAGATAAATCGGGAAGAGATTCTCTAGGGAAAGAGATAACTCACCAGTGGAAATCCAATGCACCTTTCAGTGTCTCAATCGGATCTTGGAGGGAGGAATAGAAGGATCTCAAATATTTCTTGTCGTACGTCACTCTCTTATACAAGACATAGGAAGAAGAAGATGCTTCTAGATATTAGACATGACCCTGGTATGATTAATAAAATAAAAAAGAAAAGTAAAAAAGTGTGTTCATTTAATATACACGTCATGTACTAGCCTCAACCAGACCCCACTTTAGGTGGTCAACCAGGTCACCCACATGACTATGTACTAGCCATTACATGGCCAGTACATGGCTATCCATGGAAACCAGATACATAGCGTGTAATTATAAAATTTGAAAATCCTCATTTTCCCTAAAAACAACCTGAAATAAAGATCCATACTTGAAAAGAATATCCGAGTTCTTAAAAACTTCCCCCCTTAAATACATTTGTCGTTGAATTTCCCTTCCAAGGGTGGAGAAGAAGAGACATTAAAAAACTCTAGACATTACGATCGTACGTCAGCCTCCCTATCCCAAGTCTCATCTTGTACTCACCTGTGTTACCATTTCACCCATACCAGAGGAATATACTGGCCATGGAGAACCTTCACGCTGTAATCCACAATCCAGATAGGGTGATCTTTAAAGGATGCATCCACTTATAACTCAACCTCCTTAGGTTAAAATAAATTAGATGGTTTATAAAAGTAACACAGTATCTGAGAAACATAGAAGACATAGTACATAGCCCAGTACCTCTGAGGTAACTGCAAATGATATTCAATTGTCCCAACTCTCTCCAAAATATCAATTGTCTGGATATATCTCAGTGAAATATTTCCTTGTCTCTTAATCCTCCTATAACCCAACCTCGGTGAGACTTGTATGAAAAATAGATCTCCGACCTCGAACTCTAGAGGTCATCTAGGTCGATCAGCATAAGATTTCTGGCGATACTATACAACATCCATCCTCTTCCAAATCAACTCTACCTGCTCAATGGTATCCTGGACAAAATAAGGTCCCAAGAGAGCTTCCTCTTTTGCCTCAAGTCAACATAGGGGTGATCGGCATGACCTACCATACAAAGCCTCATAAGGTACCATCTGAATCCTCTTTTGAAAACTATTGTTATAGTTAAACTCTGTTATGGGTATATGTCTCTCCCAAGAGCCCCCAAAATATCGGACGTGTGCTTGAAGCATGTCCTCCAAAACTGGAATTGTACACTTAGACTGGTCATATGTCTGGGGATGGTAAGTTGTACTCAAAAGTACCTATGTACCTAGAGCCCTTTGTAGTCCCTGAAAGATAGGAGAAGTTAAATGGGCATCCATATCTAAAACAATAAAGTGTGTAACTCCATGAAAATGTACAATATATCATATTTACAACATTATAATCTCATCAACATTGAATGTTTCCTTGATCGGTAATAAATGTGGGATATTTGTGAGCCTTTCAACAACAACCCAAACTATATCATTCCCTCAAGGGGACCATGGTAAACCCATCACGAAATATATCTCGACATTATTCCACTTCTTCTTGGGAATGGTTAACTTCTCTAAAAGTCATGCTTGTTTCTGATGCTCCGCCTTCACCTGCTGATAGGTGGAACATCTCATAACAAAACTAGCTACATCTCTCTTCATACCTAGCCACCAATACTGATGGTGTAGGTCTCGATACATTTTAGTGACACTAGGATGAACTTCCCAAACTGATGAATAAAAATCCCACAACATCTCCTTGCATATTTCTGATGACACCAATACGCACCCATGAAAACTCAAGATGTTATCCTCACCTACGGTCCACCCAGGAGTAGGTTCCTCCCTTGATACACCCTCCCGTAGGACTAGGCCTTTAGAATCTGATATCTCCCTCATTCTAACTCTATCTAGTAGAGTAGATTTAACAACTATAGAATAAATAAATATCTTCCCCTATCTATCATGCACCACCAAATGAATCTTAGAGAACAGAGCCATAATCGTCCTCTCACTACGGGCCTCCTGAAATTCTTGTCTCTGAGTCCACCTACTCAATGCACCAGCCACTGTGTTTCCTTTTCTAGGTGTATTGGTGGGATCAAAATCAAAATACTGGAGGTACTCAACCCACCTTCTCTATCTCAAATTCAGATCACACAGAGTAAAGATATACTTGAGACTTTTGTGGTCAGTGAATAACACAAAATGATCTCCCAAAAGATAATGTCTCCAACAGCATAAACCATGTGCAAAATGCAGCTACATTGATATCATGCAAAGTATAATTATTCTCATGTGGCCTCAACTTCTGAGTCCCATACACAATGACTCATTCCACTTTTATAAGCACTACTCTTATCCTGATAACTATTGCATCATTGTAAATAGTGTAACTCTTTCCTAACTTAGGAAAAATCAGTTTTGGTGCGGAAGTCATCCTCCCTTTCAGCTACTGAAAGGCTGGATAATAGGAATCTGACCACAAGTACTTTGCACCATTCTTAGTTAGGCATGTTAGTGACATTTCTATGCATGAAAATTCTTGTATAAAGCATCTATAGTAAACAACCAACACTAGAAAACAATGTACCTCAAAGAAATTCTTCAGCAGCTCCTACGAAACTACTGCTCTCACTTTCTCTAGGTCTACTGATACTCATGTCTCTGAGATAACTTGACCCAAGAATTTATTTAGGTCCATCCAAAAGTGGAATTTTGAGAGATTAGTATGTAATTGATTCTTTTTCAGTGTACTTAAAACGATCTCAAGATGTATTTTATGGTCGTGTCGAGTGAGAGAGTACACCAAGATGTCATCCATGAATACTACCACAAAAGAATCCAAGTAAGGATGGAACACGTAGTTCATCAGTGTAGTGACAACTACTAGTGCATTCATGAGACCAAACTGCATAACCAAATACTCATACATAATATACATACTATAAAAGGATGTAAGAGGTATATCTGATTTTCTAACACACAAATGATGATAACCAGATCTCAAGTAAATATTTGAAAACACCTGGGCTCCTCGAAGATAATCAAAGATATCATCAATCCTTAGTAAATGATATTGGTTCTTGGCCGTCAACTGGTTAAGCTTCTGATAATCCACACAAAGTCTGAGGGTACTATCCACCTTCTTCTAAAAAATGATAGGTGAACCCCATGAAGAAGTATTGGATCAGATGAAACCATTTTCCTAAAACTCCTCTAATTGCTTCTTGAGATCATGTAACTCTGTTGTAGCCATTCTATAAGGAGGAATAGACATTGGTTCTACTCCTAGAACAAGATCAATAGAAAAATATACCTCTCACTTTGGAGGTAAACTTGAAAAGGTGTCTGAAAAGACATCCCTAAAATGATCCATCACTATAGGAAAGTTCATATATGAAGTCTCTTGGTCATCCAGATACAAACTAGAAATCTAGGATATAATTCATCCTAACCCAAGGTGATGAGGACTAGCACTACTCTCCTAGACATCCCATATTCCCTTGTGTAGTAAAGACCCACCCTCTGGTGATGTGAAACTCACCCTATGGCGATAAAATTCATCAAAATCATGAAATAAGACTAACCAATCCATTATGAGAATGAAATTGTAACCTATTATCTCTATGACATAGAGGTCTTATAATAAGTGACACCCACCAATATCAAGAGGGCACTCCTTGCACTAACGTACACTAGTTGTCTTAATCTCTAATGGTGGGTCTAGCATCATAAAATCCTCAAATGTAAAGATACAATGCTCAAGTCTCTCCACAACATCAACAAATATAAAAGGTATGGGAAGTCCCTGTATCAAAAAGGGAATAATCTAAAACAGAGTCTACTATAATTGTACCTCTAACCGTAGAGGTTTCGAGATCCTGCTCTTACTTGGTCTACTCCACTTTGAAAGTTTGACATGTACTGTAGCCCTGTGACCCTACGTGACTTCCTTGAACTGATCCACCATGATGTCGCTAAAAACCTTCCAATGGATACCTTGACCACGACCACCTCCTTGGCCTGAACGGCCGAACAAACACAATTTCCCTAAATGATGAGAAACTGGTGGTCATTCTCTTGAATTTTGAGTCATAGAAGAACCCCCATCACTAGTTTCTAGTGAGAAAATCCAACAAAAACGCTGAAGGTGACCCATCTTGCTGCAATATTGGCACTCGACTGGGTCCTTCGGGGAATGGGGTCTCATATGATTGCTCTTCCTGCACTGGTAGAAAACAACCTAGATACCTAAAGAAACATCATGTGAAAGATCCCTTTAATGATTTCTGATATCTGTCAAAGGAGCACTAGACCTGGATGCTAAACTGTCCTGGATGCTAAACTACCCTGGATCACACCTCCCAACTCCATCGAATTGTGATTAGAAATCAGCATCGGACTCACTGTAGTCGTTAATGAAGTCAGACAAAAGAAATTCACCTGTGATTATATGTCATAACTGAGACCATCCTCAAATTTCCTAGCCAAATAAAATTCTTCACCACCCAAAATAGGTGTGAAGTGTTGAAGCTCTGTAAAATGAGAAGAGTAGTCCATCACTGAAAGAGTTCCCTGCTCCAAATGCATGAACTTTTGGGCTCAATCGTCCCTCAAAATCTTGGGATATAATTAATCAGAGATGGTCCTATGAAACTCTTCCCAATCCATATCCCGATGACATCCCTCCAATGAGATAACATCCCACTATATCTTGGCAGAGTCATGTAGCATGTACATATCAAGCTTCACCCTCCTCTATAAGGGAATCTCTAGATGTTAAAAGATAGAAAGAATGGCATCCAACCATGACTCTATATCCTGTGGTCCTCCATCCACCTAAAAAGTAGGAGGATGATGTTGTTAAAACACCATCATCAGCTCTGTGATAGATGGGGAAGGATGTGGTGCTCCCTAAAAAGTCTTCATCATCCTCATAAATCCTTTATAGAACTATTCATCAGAACATGTTTCCAGTATAACAGCTGGTGCCAAAATGAGCACAATGGGAGGATCTTTTAGTAGTCTCTGATCTACCATTTTCAGTCTCTGATTGTTTCCCTGTATCTAGTGTACAATCTGAGGATGTATTGGTGGCATGACTCTTCAAGGTTAAGCACACACCTCGGTTCAATATTATCAAGGAAAAAAACATAGTAGTGAAAGAAGGAACATGAGAAGAAAAGAGATCAAGTTTTACAAAACAGGGGTACACGGTGTGTATAACCCCTATATGGCATGTTTTATTAAGCCTTAACATGGGCATCTCACTCTGTCAAAACTGGTCGTGTAACACCCCTACACATGGAATTGTCATCCTCAGACACGACATGCACCCTCCTACCCAAGTTCTTCAACATGGATAGAACTACATGGTTCACTCTATGTTAACACTACACGACGTTTTCACCCTACACACAACATATACTATTTAAGTTATAACCACCCATGTTGTTAGTCACATGACCGGACAGAAGGTCCTTATGACATGGTGCGTACTCATAGTACACGTTGTGTTCTACCAAAGTTTCCCAACCCCATGTCTCTTCTCACACAGTTAGTCACATAGTTAAAGACTACATGACATGTACATATAGTACACAATGTGTACTTAAGAAAAGTTGTTTCTTCAATAAAATAAGAACACATGGCATGTGTTCATACCACCACATGCTGTGTTGTCTGGGTTTCCGGACAGCATGACTCTGAAACTCCTCCATAACCCTAAAAACATAATATTTTGTTCATGTGATAACAAATTCCAACCCATGAGAACCCATTATCCCGTGAATAAAAGTTTTTCATCCTTATTCATATCATAACATAACAAATTTTAATTATAGTTTAAACATAATCCACCAAATTCCAATCCAAGATGGCCCACAACACCTCAGGGACCAAAGTTTGGGGCCCATCCAAATGAAACTTTACATATTCCAATACCCTATCTAAAATAGTATGTATTATATCATGAAATCTATCAAAATAGCATGCATATATAGCACAAAATCTATCACAACAACATGCATATCAAGCACAACATCTATCACAACAACATGAAATCAATAATGTATCCTAAATGGCACGAAAAAATGTAGGACATGTGATGTCTAACAAGTGTTTGTATGATTCATGAGATTGCATAACCTCATCTCATCAGGTTTTAGTAGAAATAAAACCACAATTATATAAATAATAATAATGAGAAACAGGTATGTCACCCAATGGTGAAATCAAATCAACTATAACAATTGTAAATCCAGAAAAATTTCAATATTTGAGGTAACTTGGATATTCCATGTACATGGGTTAGCTACTCCCAGGAACAATTTATTACCAACAACCTATTCCTTCGTATCATTGTCCATAGTCTCCAAATAGTAAGGGAATGTAAAAATTATCCTCCTCTGATACCACTTTGTAAAATCCCAGTTTCGGGGGCCACCTAAAGGTGCCCTGTACCCGGTTGGTCACATGTCCTCAAGCGCATTTCCCCAAATGCCAGAGGCTTCCGACTAGAAGTGAGGGCTTTGGGTGTGATAGTGGGGAAACTATTACATCATAGAAAGAGTAACACAATAGAAAAAAATAGTAAACAATAGTTGAAGAAGTAAAACCATACAACATAAGTAAACAGTAGAAAACTGATAGTAATAATAACTGAAACACAAACACACACACACACACATATATATATATATATAAATGATTCATGTTACATGTATCTAGGAAAGCATCCAAACAAGTCACAATACTGGAAATACAATATTGAGAACAAATTACAAAAAAAGTGAAATCTAACAGCATCACAAGCCTCATCTTGGTCCCATGCTCTCCAGCTCCAACAACAATCAAATACCTATTGAAGATGGGTGACTTTCGCTATCTATACCTGTAATCACATAATCTATTTGGGTCCAAAATCATGACCTAAATAGACTGTGAGATTAATCCCAGTAGGAAACCACCAAATGATCTGTGCCTAATAGTCAATGAATATATATATAGGCAATATGTAAAGAAGCAATAAACTAGTAAGTACTCAAAATTAAACAATCCGATAGTTTTCAATTACATTCATTTATATTTATTAATTATTAAAATCGTTTAATAATGAAAACCTTAGGATCTAGCCTATGTTCTGTATCCCCTCGTAAAATATAACAAAAGGATGTCTCAAAATACTATCTAACCAATCAAGCAAGGCCGAGTCTAAGCTGGTGTTTTGGCTTGGTTGACTTGTCAAAATCATTCAAACATTCAAGAGAGGACCTCTGGGAATTTATCAAAGTCTAACCCTTCTATTTTAGCATATCATCAATTCAATTTCAAATGACGACCTAGGTATCTCTCACAGTCAATAACCCCTGGGTCTTAATAGCAAGAATACAATCACAATGACCCCCTAGAAGCTCTTACAATCAATTCCCTATGGTCTGACATTATTTTAATAATGAACCTCTATGTAGCTCTCACAATTTATCCCCTTTGTTATATGACCCCAGTACATCCCTCATAGTCAATGAATCTAGTCAACAATAACAATAATTATACATAAATTATCATACCTTAAGAATCTCTCATAATCAATTCCCCTTGGCCATGCTTTCATAATACTAATCACATGACTTTCAATATAACAATAATTTTATCCTAACAAAACTAGGTATGAAAAAAACAAGCCTCACATGATTTCTAGACCCAACATCCAAAACCAAAAAAAAAAATGGGAAACACATCCATAAACAAGGTAATAAACCTTATTCATAATTAATAACACTTTCTCAAAAAAACAAACCATAGAAGGAATTAAACATGGTTAAATTCCAAAACACACAATACCCTAAACATGGATATTTGTTACTTTTGGTATATATAATCCAAATACTATCAAATAAAGGAAAAAACCACCTAACTTGATTTTGTACGAAGAAAAATCTCAAACTCAGACCCTAGAATCAGCCTAAAATGAAGTAGATCTATGAAAAGTGTAAAAAATATCAACCCTAGATAATTCAAGATAGAGGAGAAATAACGAAGAGAGGCTCTAGGGAAAGAGATAACTCACAAGTGGGAATCAAATGAACCAAGAAGCGTCTCAATCAGATCATGGATGTAGGAATGGGAGGAGTTCGAATATTTTTAGTCGTATATCACTATTCTATACAAGACACGGGAAGAATAAGATGCTTCTGGAGATTAGAAAAGACCATAATCTGATTAATCATATAAAAAGAAAATTACATGACATGTTCATTTAATGCACATATTGAGTACTAGCCTCAACCATCCCCTGCTTTAGGAGGTCATCTAGGTCACCCATACAACCATGAACATGTCATTAAATGGCCAGTACATAGCTACCTATGGAAACTAGATACATGGCATGTACTCAAGAGTACACAACGTGTAGTTATAAAATTTCAAAATCATATTTTTCCCTAAAAACAACTTAAAATAAAGATTCATTCCTAAAAAGAAGATTTGGGTTCTTACAGACAATCTTATTTAACTATAGTGGATTAATATATAGAGATTTACTCCTCATCACATCATAGTATCAATAATATATATCATGTTTGATGTTGATGTGTATATGATTCTCCCAATATACATTTTCTAAGGTAAGTAATATTTTATTAATTATTGGATGGAGTACCATAACCTTGTGATAACTATATTTTGGAAGATAATTATGATTTAGAGGGTATAATAATAATGTTTATGGTGTGGGCAGTATGATTGTTAATGATGTTCTATATGTGTTTTAATGACGACTAATTTCAATATCTTTATTATGGTTTTAGGTTTGTATTAGGTACTTCTTAATGTATTTTCTTATTGTTTCATGTGATGTAATATCGATCACTATATAACCACTAGCCTAGTTTATTTTTCTTGGGTGTGACTTAATGCACACTAAGATAACGAGTTAATGTGATGGAAAACATATAGACCTAGTACCATCTCTATCTATGGATATTGATATAATGTAGGTATGTGGTAGAGACTATTTTGAGGTGGAGGCATGTCGTCTATGTACTTTATGATGAATCCATGTGTTTGATGTGGTTTTTAGGAGGAGGGCATGAGGTTTATGTTTTGTATGACATGATTAATTCGGACTATTAGTGAATGGGTTGGCAGGAGTTGGTTTGTGTCAGACCATATATATTTAACTAGAATATTTTATGAAGGCTTGCTAATTTAACATCACTTATTTAAAAATAATATAAATTATTAAAAAATTAATTTATGACACTAAAAAATTCCATTAATATTTTTTTAAAATAAAATTAAATAATAAGTACCATTTTTTTGTTCAATCAATTCTATTTAATATCCTTAATATTATTTTTATAGGGATCCCTAATAATAATCCAATAGATTCCTTCATCCTATGGGTATCAATGGGTTGTATGAATTTATCAATGATTAAGAAGAGTTCTCCACAAGTTATGGTCTAATAGAACCATCCATTAATGTTTTGAAGATTAATTAGCTCTTCAATATACTTCAATTCAAGAATTTTCTATAACATTAATGATGTATCATTAACCATATCATGAACATGGACCCCTTTTATATGCACTATTTATACTACCCAAGGAATTCAAAATTTCCCGAAAATCTGAAAATAATGGATGATGTTAAAGATAGATTTTAACTCCATATCCATTCATGATGACAATTTTAACACTTAATAAATTTATATTATATCCTCATAATTCCATTTAATATTATCTAATGATATTAGTAACAAATTTTTATAGATTTTAATAGGAGAATATAGTCAATTCACACATTATATCATAAAATTTATATTAAAATTAACTAATCTATGACATGTTTATATTCAATTTTATGCAGTTTATCCCATAAAAAATCATGATGTGGTTCTATCCACCATTTCATGGTTTTAACTTTTGTGCATATTTCTAATTTTCACCCATTTTCTGTAAAGTCTCATAAGTTCAACACACTTTCACTTTATAACACATTATATTTAATAATTTGTGAAAACATATCCAAAACTTCATTTTGATATCATCAAAAACTAATTTAGAGAATGAAATCATTCATTTCCACCATATGTTACATCATATGTAACAACAATTTGAAAATCCAACAAAAACATATTTTGGATATTCTCCAAAACACTTTTGGAAGAGTGATAATTTTTTTATAAACACTTTGAAACAAAATAATTATGAATTATCAAATATATAAATTTAATAAATGAGTGTAATCAAGAAATTTGTCAATGGAAATCAAGCTATAAAGGGATCTGGTATGACCTCTGTCAAACACATGTATCACCATATCTATGTCCACTGACTATATCATATACAAGTATTGATAATAATAAAATCCATGTTTCTAAGATATCAATTGATAAAAATACATAGAGTATATCAATATATGTTAAAATAATAACGTTTTTGAGTTATAATTGTTTTAAATTAATGTTTATTGACATTATGTGACTTGAATACTTGATAATTCATTGATGAAGTTAGATACAATTACTATACATGTGATTTATATTTGGTGGAAGATGTTTTATATTTCTATACATGGATTTGGAAGGATAAAAATTGAATATTTAATCATGTTTTAAAGTGTGATGTTCGACTGATTTGTCTTATAAGGATGTGAGATGAGGAAAATTATGGTTCTTCATGTTTTCTATAGAATTTAGAGGTGTTTGAGAAAACCTGAATTTATTTAGAGAATAATAATATAATTTTGGTGAAATTGAACTCACCATGGGTGTTTAGGCATAGAATATGCCATGATGGATCATAAAAATGGGGAACACAAGGTCTTTTTAATTATTTTATAAGTTTAGTTAATTTAGATAAATTTTTATTAGAAATAATTTATCTATTTATTCCATGGTTAATGGAATTTTAGAGAGTCAAATTTTGAGGAAGGAATGTTCCATGGTGGTTTGGATATTTTTGAAGGATAAAAATATGATTGGAAATGGGAATAATATAATCTATTTTGGATTATTTTATGGAGAATGAAATGAATTACTAAATATTTTTATTATTAAAGATCAAGGTCATAAGGTAGAACTGAAATGGGGTGCTATTTAAAATAACATGCATTATGCATGGAATTTTGGTATACAAAATCTCTCATGTGAAATGGTAGGAATGAAATGGGAATTGTGGATGTTTTTTTTGATGTTTCAAGATGAATTATAAAATGGGAAGCTTAAGTGGATCAGGTAGTAGAGAAAGTAATTTTAGTTAATAGGATTTATAGAGCTGGTAATGAAATTGGGAGTCAAGCATGGAGAAATACATTTAAAAAAGTGTTTTTCTTATAGATTCACTATTAATAGTTCATGGGGAACCACACTACTGATGATAAAGATAATATTTTATTTTAAATTTTGCAATGGTTGAAAAATCTAGAAAAGTAGAGATCTCATTCCATGGTTTGTGGAAGAGTTAGTAATCTGAATCTCAAGGAATGCATTTTGAGGATAGACCACACAATGGTGGACCAAAAATAAGAAAAATAAAATAATTCAATTTGAATTTAAATATATAGGATGTTTCTTGTGGTTGGAGTGATATACTTGACTTAAAGGGAATTTTTTAACCATACCAATCATGCGGGACACATGGAATAATCTTAGATCTTGAAAAATGAGTATTAATTTGAGTCATTGATAATAGGAATTTGAGTTTGGATGTGAATATATAATATGGAAATGGTCATTCTAGAAATATAGGATAATGTATAAGATATTTTACATTAATCAACCCATAGTTAACATATTAATAGCAAGGATTTAATTTCTTTACATTATATATAACAACCCTTCTCTTAATTACATATTTAAACATGATTTATTACACAAACTTTCACTTAAGACAACATTGAGGATAGAGAGGTCTAGTGTATTGGGAAATTAGGAACAATAAATAACAAATTACAATATAAAACTCAACATCTTTATTGAAAACTTCTTTTACATGACCAAAACATTCCTTTGTACTTAACATTGCATGGGATAACCTAAGGACATGCATAAGAAAAGGGTGAGATATACAGCCCAGTAAGGGAGTAAACAAGTCATAAAATTAAAAATATAGTACATGTTATGAAATAGTAATATCAATGGATCATAAGAGAAATGTGAACATAAAGGCATGATATAGTATTATTATCATAACATGGAAATGTGGAAACAACATTTAACCTGATATTAGCATGAGCCAAGGATCATTTCATATGGAGCATGAGTAGACCCCCATTTCACTTGAATTAGAATTATTAAACCCTCATTTCACTTGTATTATCCTGACAAAAAACTTATTTCACTTTATGTATCATGATACTAATCTTTACCCAATGCATTGGAGTTCTATCAGGGCACACTCTTTATAAACATTTCACTTCATGAATAAGTGTACCACATGGATCATACAACATGGATTCATTAAACATCATAATTTATTACGAAAATAAGAGATTTGGAATACATAAATTTATGTCCTAAATAAAAAAATAAATTTTTATAAAGGTGAATACCCTTGATAGAGAAATGGGTATGGTATTCACTTACATGTTGATTTTGGAATGGGAAAATTTCATGTAACTTTGGCAGCATAACAACATCAAATAGAAATCGTAAAATTGGTTGATTAGAGAGAATGGGGTATCTCATAATTTATAAATGAAATGGACCATAAAGGTGTTCTTGTAAAATAATATTCCAACATATGTAATGTAATTTAGATTCATAATATAAAAGAATTTCTAGTATGTAAATGAGAAGAGAGAAATTCCTTATAAAATTTCAGCATGGTAACTGGTGTACATGGGAGGCATTAATGAGAGAGAAATAAGTATATAATCATTAAAACATAATGAAGGAAGTATGGGGGATCCTAAAAATCATACCCCAACATTTTTAATTGAAAATAAAATGGAATAATAATAATAATAAATTTGGACAAAAATGAGAAAGGAATAAATACCTTACTTGGAAGTGTGATCCCAAAGGATTGGGAGAGGCTTGATAGAGGATTATAGGGAGCTTTGGGATCCTTGGGAGGATTATATAGAGATTAGGGAAGATTTTGGTCGAGATAAAAAGGTATTGAGTGAAGAGGAATGAGAGATTGAGTGGGCTTATATAGGAAAGGAGAGGGAATTCTTTATTATTTAGGTTATGGGCACTACACATTAAACTAATCAAAACCACAAACCACCCCATGGTTTTTTCCCATGGTTTTCGCCAATGTGAGTGGAAAAAATTATTTTATAATTCAAATGTCCTAACTTATTAAAATATTAGGCTTGCTTATGTGGAGGTGAGTCACACTCTTAAGGAAACCATTTTAAAAAGTTAATATTTTATAAGCGTTAGAGGGTCCACTAAGGAACCACAAAATTAATCAAAAAAATATATAATCAAATTATTTTAAATGTAAAAACATATATTTTTCAAAAATAATTTTTATATTATTTTATTAAATCACTATTAGGTTATTAGGATGTCAAAAAACACAATATATATTTAAATGGTGTTTAATATTTACCCAAAAATTTGACTGTCTCAGAAAATTATGAAAAATTAACTACTAGGTAATTTTGATGTCTTAAATCCTAAATTGATATTCATTTTATCTAAATAATTCTATAAATATTTGAATTTTCAATTTTAAAATAAAAAATTACATTTATTGAAAATTCATGGGTTTTGATAAATACAGTTTTCAATCCTTAATAAACAATTCAATTGTATTCATAAAAAGTTATACAATCATTTATATATTAATAAAAATTAATTTTGTAATAATATTTTATTAAAATATTATTTAATTAAAAAATCCATTAATTCATCAAAATAGTTTTCTTAATTGAATATTAACTAAAAATACCCACTACTGGAAATTTAGGATATAGTCTTGTTTTAAAATAGTGGCTATAAGTCCAAAAACCATGGATATTGGTCATAGCCATGGTTTTATGAACTGTGGATGGTATTGGAGTGGCTATAGGGAAAGACATATATCCATAGTTTCAACCGTGGCTATAGCCCTATAGCAATGTTTTGAACTAGGTCTGAATACCTAAATCCACGGTTTCAAATCGTGGTAGTAGCTTAAGGCACACAAAGCTATAGCCATGGTTTGAAATGATGGCTATAAGGCAACATCCATTATTCAAACAGTGGTTATAGGTCTATATCCATGGTTCTAAACTGTGGCTATAGAGTTTTCCTTTTCATAAATAAAACATCCCAACCCCCAACAAAGCCCCCCCCCCCCCCGTTGCAGCACCCCTTTCCCCCATGTAAAGCCCCCCGGCTACACAGTCCCCCCTGGACAACCCCCACCCCTTGAACCCCCCCCCTATAACACCCCTTCCACCATAAAAAGCCCCCCTCCACTCCCCATGGACAACCCCCTCCCCTCGAACAACCCCCCCCCCCTCCAGACCCTGGACACCCCCCATGGACAGACCCTGGACACCCCCAGAAAGACCCAAATAGACCCCACTGCACAGACCCTGGACACCCCCATAGACACCCCTAGACCCTGGACACCCCCCAAGACAGACCCTGGAAAACCTCCCCCTAGAGAGACCCCACCCCCTACAACACTGCTTCCCCCATACAAATCCTCTCTCCACTCCCTCAAGGACAAACCCCCTCCCCCTGGACAACCCCCCTCCCCCCAGACCCTAGACACCCCCTAGACACCCCCCCCGCCCAGAAGGACCCTCCAACCCCAGGACAGACCCTGGACAACCCCCCCCCCCACCCCTGGAAAGACCCCACCCCCTATAGCACCGCTTCCCCCATGAAAATCCCCCCCTCCACTCTCCACTAGACACCCCCATTCCCTGGACACCCCTAGACACCCCCACCTTGGACAGACCCCCCACCCCCTGCAACACCCCTCACCCCATGAAAACCCACCTCCAATCCTACCTAGAACCCCCCCCCCCAGACCCTGGACAACCCCCACCCAAGATAGTCCCCTGCAAAGCCCCCTCCACCCCCTAGACAGACCCCCCAGACACCCCCCAAACTGACCCCACCCCTATGACCCTGGACAGACCCCCCAGATCCTAGACACCCCTCACCCTGCCCTGTGCCTTCCCCATGTACCACCCCCTAACAGTCGCCCACTGCCCATCCCCCCTACCCTTCCATAACCCACCCCTACCATCCCCCACCCCACCCCTACTGGCCCCCCATCCCATTAACCCCTCTAATCTCCCACCACCATCCCCCCAGGACAGACCCCCCCTCAGACCCTGGACACCCCCTGCCAACCCCATGCCATTCTCCACTCTAGTCCCCCACTACACCCCCCACCCAGAACCGACCCCCCAGACCCTGGACACCCCCTTCCCCTTTCCTTCCCCATGAACCCCATGATAGTACCCCCTTCACCTGCCTATTCCTCCCTCCTGTCCCCCCCACCCCCTGCCAGCCCCCTGCCCATTCCCCCTCCCATTCATCCAGGTTGTTCGACGAATGAGAGTGCTCAGTAAGTGGAGTGATAATCTTGTGGTAATACCAGAACATAAAGAGCACAAGGTGGATAAGCATGATGTTGTTGTTGATAGGGAAAAATTGCTAATGGAATAGTTGGAGGCATCTATAGGGAATGATATCCTCAGCACCAAACAAGGATATTCAGTGAACATACCAAAGCAGTGGTGCAAGGAAAAAAGAATTCAGGGGATACCTAAAAGTTTCTTTGAATGTTACAAAAGTTTTAGAAATTATTCCACCATTACTCAATATGAAGTTCTCTTGATTGGCCATGTTTTCTAAGGGGCGGTGAACTGTGTTTTAATTGACTTATGATTCTGGTTTTACACCTCCTACTACTTCTTTTTGGGGTAGTGAAACTTGGTACATTTCCTTTGGAGGTTTTAGGGATAAAGTTATACTAGAGGGATTTATTCAAAAACTAGAATAATTTGTAGAGGTTGGGTTTAGAAGAGGTTACAAAGAGGGAAAATAACCTCCACATTGGAAAAAGTATTACCAAATTCCATATATTGTTGTTAAGGGAGAAGTGGAGACTCCTGCCAAGATATAATTGAAACCAAAAAAATTAGCACTTGGTGTTCTATAAAGATTCTTTGGAACACTCATTTAGATGATAAGTTTTTATACTAATGGCTAGTGCAGTAGAACTTCATGGATGTTTCTCAATAACACGAGTGAGAATTTCGCTGCCAAGATTTTTCTAGATGAAAATGCAGTAGAAGGGGTGATGGCTGCTGAACCTGAGGATGAAACTTCTTTTGTACAAAAGCACTGGTACCCTCATTCTTACGTTTACAAGGATGATATGCATATAGAGATGTCTAGTGGGGCCTCTATGTTGCTTGAAAATAACATTTTGGTTGTAGTAAAAGAGGGAGGAGGAGATTCCTCTCTTGGTTTTCCTTTGAGAGGGTTTTTGGGAGTTTCTATGATAAAATTTCAAATTTGGGAGCTATATTAGATAGGGGAGTCATGGACGCAACTGAGCTGGAAAAGAAGAATTCTAAGATTAAGTGTTCGGATCGAATTATTCACCTTGAGGACAAGGTGATATTTCAAGAGGGCGAAATTGATAGGAATGTGGGTTCATGGCTAGGATTTGTTGCTGTATAAGGGTAGGAGTGTCTAATAATTATCAAGGGGTTAGTTTGTCTTTACATTTTAATTAGTTGGTTGGGAGTCTGTTGCTGGGTTAGTTACTTCCAAAGGGCAGTATTGTAATTGTTTATATAATTCTGTTTTCCACAAGTGGGGTGGTTGTAAGGGGAAGTGGGGTGGTTATTTGGGAGGCTGAAAACCTTGTCCTAGTTAGAGAAACTTCTTCTCTCTCCTAGGATTTATGTACTGAACTATTGGTATTATCCAAACTCTTGTAAGTGTTTCAACTTCTTAATAGAATCTTCTACATATTCTCTCTCTTCTCAGTTGGAAGATATATAAACCACCATCATCATGATCATTGAAATATTCATTGGTTTATGCACCTAAATAAGTGGAAGGAGTGAAGAATCCTGATAAACAGAATGCATACAAATGAGAACAAATTTAATTAATGAAAACATTCAATGTTTATACAGTGATTCATATAATATCATCATGATACCAATAAAATTATCTGATAAACATTATGCATAAAAATTAGAACAGATATTATTAATTGTGCTGGAATATATAGATATGACATATTCAAAACTACAAAAATTTACTAAAAATAGATTTATAAAACTGAAATAGGATTCCATGATGAGTGCTTGACTTGAGAGGTTGTCTGCATAACAGATTTGAGTGTGGTGTTTTTCAATATGGTTCCCACAGCTACAGTCCATGAAACATGCTACACTAACTAAACTAACTTTCTAATGTGCTTGATCTTCTCCTACCTCAAAATATATAAATGGAAGTGATGCACTAAATTTTGGGTTACTAAAGTATCAACAGGAAAACAACACAATCAGTAAATCTGTTTAAACAAATTTGACTAATATAACAAAACAACATAGAAGAGAAATAAAATGTAATTCAGTTAGCATAGAAAACATGTTAAAATAGAAAACATAATAAAACAAAAACTAATCAAAAAGTAGAAGAAAACCAAAATTAATCTAATAAAACAGTATAGAAGTATGCCAAATTGAATCATCTAAAAGCATAGTAAATATAATTCAGTTAGCATGTTAGAAGTAGGAATGTAGCCTATTACATTAACTGTTAATCTTGAACAAAAAACATTAATAAAAAGAAATAAAAATATGAATACTATCATTAAACTGACATACATATGGATTAGAAAACTTTAAAACAGTGTAATTTAGATTTTAGGAAAAACCATGGGTCTGTTGATTTTGGTAAGTCTATAATAGAAAAGGAAATTAATGTGAACATCTGGTCTATTCATAATGTAAGAGTTTGTCTATAAAATTATAAGTAAGTCAGTGGCTTAGTACGTAGTAGGTTTTATAGGCCTAGTTGGATGGGAATACTAAATTTAAAAAACCCAAGGAGTCCATGATAAGGATGACACCTCTCATAAATCAACTAAAAAATGATATATACATATTGAGTATTAGGATATTTTCTCAAGGTCTTCATCTCACCCAGTTTCCTCTGAAGGTTACATTGACAGACCTCACTATATGTATGTCATTTAGTACTATGGAATTAAGTAAAGATAACGAACGAAGTTCCTCTAATGTCCTGGTCAAATACTTGGTAGTAGTGAATAGATCACATCTGAGTTAGTGTAGATCAAAGAATTCCCCACCTTTTGTCATGTTAATACATGTTCCATAGGTTGACCAACATCCTGCTAAGGCAACAATGCAACATCAACATCCTTTGAATGATATCATTTCAACATTGTAAAATTAGAACATGGGGAAAAGGTCAAAAGAAATATAATTGAAATAGAATTCAATGATTCTAGAATGAAATATTCAAATATGGATAAACTACTCACTATGTAGGAATAAATGAAGTATCCAACCCCCTTTTAAATCATTGTAACATAGGCATTTAGATTCATGTGTGATACCCAAAGATTACATTTCATTGTTTGAGTAAATTTTTTTGTTTTGTATTTTTATACGAAGAAATATATCTTCATGCGTAAATTATCTTACTTAATTGACATATTCTAATTGTTAACCAATCAAAGTGTGTAAATAAACCTTCTTACACAACCATTAATGAAACCACCCAAAGAAGACACTGTGAATATCAATCGATCATCCACATCTGAGAAGCATATGTTATTATATTCCCTAATACGATCCTGATCCAACACTATATTAAGAAGATATATGAATTAAATCACCTCTTTTGAGATCTAGGTACTACACCAAACAACCTAGAAAATATAGGGAATGGTTTAGCAAACTATCTTTCTATAAATAAATTTCTCTTTTCACCATTTTCCACTGAGATTTATCATAGATGATTAAGATCTCCCAAATAAATAATTTTATAATGGCAAAGGAAAAGGAAAACCCATTGAAATTAAATCTGTTGCACACTTATATTCTCATAAAGTACAATGTACCTAGTGAGAGGGACATTATCCGTAATCCCTTTTGATTTTAGATTGAATCCAATGTATTGTATCTTCAAAATATTAGATAATGACAATATTGGTTTTGATTGAGACGAAAATATGGTCTTGATATTGGGATGAATTGAAATTTTAAAAATTTTAACTAACATAAAGCTTGAGTGTAGGTTAAAAACATGTCGGTGCAAAAAATAAAGCATGAACAATGAAAGTGTAGTTTCCAAAGAAGAAAACATAACCTAATTTAATAAAACAACATAGAACTCAAGAAAAATTGAGTAGTCTAAAACAATAGAAAATTTAATTCAGTTATCAAGATTGCAATACAAATGAAACCTATTAAATTAACTATAAATATAGAATAAAAATTATTAATCAAGTGATATATAGATATCAAGAGTTCCAGTCAACTCACATACAGATGGATTAAAAAAATTGAAAAATTATAATCAAGAAATTTGCAAAAATCATGGATCTGTAGAATTTTGACAACACTATAATAGTTAAGAAAATGAATTTGAACATATAAACTAATAAAAATGTAAGAATATATGTATCAAATTCTTATAGATGTTCTAATGTACTCATATTGCACCCCAATCTATACATGAAATCATAACAGATGTAATAATCTAAGAAATTCAGTAATATTGTACAACACATTAATGAAGTCTACAAATCTTTGTTTAAAAGATGATAGATAAATTATATACAAACTATAAGTAAAATTAGATCTGAATGCATAATGTTTAATGCATGTATTACCTTGTCAAAATATGGAAAAAAATACTCTGTGTGGTTGCAAGCATATTATATAATACACTCATTTTTTTCAGGTGCACCTAATTGATAGCACTGGATTTCCAAAATTTATGTGTACAATACGACCAATTTTTTTTAAAAAAAACTATGGTCTCCTGAAACAACCATTAAATAGTTAAAATTTAAGTCATATTTTTTTATTATAACAATTTCAAATATATGAGCATCCAAATGAAAAATAAAGTTTTCAATTTTTTTGTATTACAATAAACTATGGATTACAATAAAATTTGGATTTATTCTGCCTTATAAATATATATGTCTAATAATAAATATATAAACTATTTTCAAACTTTAGTTACTATAAATAATCTAAAAACTGAATATAGCTAAAGGGGTAGATATTTAAAACTAAATATTTAATGTATTTTTCTATTTATAAGAAAAAATAAATATCTCCATATAACATGCATTCATCATGAACCCACCAGAACCCATAATTTCCAAATACCATGATTTAAAAATAAACCAATAGGACACAAAAGTAATAAAGTTTCACATTATACACCTCAAAATAGGTAAATTTGTAAACATTGTGAACCATAAAAAGTGTTTCACCACATATGAATATAACAAACAACTAACCAGCAGTAGCTTGGTACTATTCACTAAGCATTGAGTCGATGACATGCATGATCACTTGAGGAATGAAAGAAAGGATTCTAGAAAAATAAATTCATGATTAGTATTAAAAGTAAAAGGAATAAGATGATACAATTCAAAAGGTCACCCGATCACTTAATCCTAGGTGTTTGGAAGAGATTCTCTTAGCCGATGATATGAGTGTCAGTAAGGAAACTTCCATTTACTTAAGTAAAATTTTACTTGTAAAGTTTTTTTTTTTTTCATCTGCATCCCTATGCACAACTCCAAGGCCATGAAAATAATAACTCAATTGGATTGAAAAAATCATTGAAATATTTTCAGATCTATGAGCATAAAATATAAAATAATATCTAAACAGATCTATGAATATTTAGAGTAAAACAACAAAAATAGTTCATGTTCAAACAAATACAAGATTAAAGAACATTTGTTAAATATTTTATTGAATGAAAATTGAAATATTTTCAATATATATGGGTGGTCGTCAATAAATTTCTTTAATAGAAGATGAAACATGTGTAAAATGAAAATAAACATGGAAGGACAAGTAACCTGGAAACAACAATCACAAAATATTCTACTACTTGATGAACTAACTTATGTAAAATTTAACTTGAGAAGTTTATTTTCTTCTCTTATGCATCCATGTGCACAACACAAAAGTAATGAAAACAATAACTTAATTGGATTAGAAAAAACATATCTGATTATGATCTTAGGGAAAGTATGAGTAGTAAAATAGAAAATAATATCTAAAAATATTTATAATGATTAACATTAAAACAACAGCAAAAATGCATGTTCAAACAAATCCATGATTAAAGAACATTTATAAATTCAATATAGAATCACTAAAATTAACTGTAACTCAGTTAAAACCTAATAGAATCCAATCATAATGAAAAACTATGAAATAAAACATCTTAATAGAGAAAACATTTAAATGATTATGGGAATTAAAGAAAACTTATTTCAAAATACAAATTTTTACTAGTAAGAATCTACAATGAGGAAAACCTTTTCAAGAAGAAATACATTAGTATTGGTTCAGACATAATCTTAAAGTGGGAAACTAAAATTCATTGTTCACAAAAAAATGATAGAAAAATGTTAGTACAATAGAGGGGATGATAATAGTGGGGAATTTAGTTTTCATAGCTTTACCAATGGATTGTGCGATAAAACTTAGGGGATGCAAGGGAGAAACATGTGAAAGGATAGCGATGATCCTGTGCCTATGTCTAGATTTAAAGAGTACTATAGGGTAGACAACATGATCATAGGGATGGAACGTTCTACGTCAGTGAGATGGTGATGGTAGGAGATTTGTTCCGCAATCATTGGAGATGAAATTACCAATAGGGGATGGCATTTGATAGGAATCCAATGAAAATATGAGGAATAAGTTTTCTAGGATTTGTCAAATTTGGATTCACATGGACGTCGAAGGGAAGGCAGAGCTTAGTAGACTGGAGCCAGAGACATAGGAGGAGTCAGGGAGGAAGGCACTACTGTGAGAGAGGGCTGCGCGGTGAGATAATTGAGTAGATCATCAGGGAGGAGGAGACGTCATCAGGGAGGATAAGACTACATGGTGATAGGGTTGAGGATCAAGGGAGGAGGAGCATGATATTGATTGAAAAAAATACATCATCCATTTTATAAAATTGATTTAGCCATATAGATTGAATTAAGCTTTGGAAATAAAATAGTTATAGCCACGAACCTATAAAAATGCGGCTATAGGTCTATGTATATTGCTTAAATTTCAAGTAGTGACTATTTGTTCATTAAAAACCATTTAAAAAGTAACAATAAAAAAATAAATGTATATTATTCATTCTATACAAACATAATGCACATAATCACATTGTTGGGGTCTTATTACATAACCTCTTATAACACTTGAATAAGGCGTAAGGGTAAGGTGTGTGATGGTGACAGACTCTTGGGGTGACTCAAATAACAATGCTCAGGTGGTAATCTCTATTAACATCCACTTCTCCCATAGGTGGGTTCATTCAAGCTTAATGTGTTGAAAATCATCTTGATTCTACCTCCTTTCCAAGATCCGACAAATGGGATTCATATGGTGTAATTCTACTAGATAAGCTTATCACTTCCTTTATATGAGAAAATTGGATTTGTTAAAGCCCTATATTTATACTAATAATGTGATCACTATTAAAAAACTATATTATCAATGGTAACAATTTTTAATGGTATTTTAAAGTCAAAAAACATAAAACCAAATAACTGAATATGTTTTATTTAACCATTTTATATAATGAGACATTTAATCTGATCAAGTGGAATTTTCATTAATAAAATTTTGGTTCGTTATAATCTTATCCCCTTAAATATTTTCTCCCTCAAATATTCCTTTTCCCACCTTAAAATATACGAGGGTAACTTTTCTTCATCACTTCTTCTGATTCCCATGTTGCTTTTTCAAACTTGTGGTTTTACCACAACACCTTGTTGAGGGGCATTGTCTTATTTCATAGAACATTTTCTGTATGATCTAAGATCTTCACCAGCTTATCTTTATAGAAGAGGTCATTCTCCAACGGTACCAGCTTTGGATTGAGTACATGTGATTGGTCAGGTATGTACTTACTCAAGAGTGATACATGGAGTACATCATGTACTTAAGATAGGTTTTGTGGGAATTCTAGTCGATAGGTTGCTGCTCCAATGAGATCAAAGATCACAAAAGGGCCAATATACCTTGGACAATGATTTACCTTATTTCTGAATCTCATAACTCTCTTCCACGGTGATATATGAAGAAATTACATGTATCCAACTTCAAACTCTAGGTATCATCAAAGATTATCAGCATAGCTCTTTTGTCAACTCTGAGAAGCTTTAATATGCTATTTAATGTTCTTAACCTTCTCTACTATTTCTTTGAACATTTCTGAGCTAGGATTCTTCACTCCCCAACTTCATCCCAAGAAATTGGTATTTTCACCTCTTCCCATAAAGGGCTTCATAAGGAGAAATTTGGATGCTTGAGTGGAAACTGTTATTGTAGAGGACACAACTAGGGGAATATGTAGATCCCATCCTCCTTTTAAGTCCATTGAGAATTATCTTAACATTTCATCAAGTGTTTGGATTGTCTACTCAGATTGTCCATCTGTTTGAGGATGATAAGTCGTACTGAAGTTTATCTCAGTATTCAGAGCATGTTGGAGACTCTTCCAGAACTTAGAGGTGAATTTTAGATCTCAATCGTATATAATAGATAGTGGTAATCCAAGTATCCTTACCACTTTTCTGATGTATATTCATTCTAGTTGATCCAATCATAAATATTCTTGAATTTCAATGAAGTGTGATGTCTTTGTAAGATGATCCACAACACCCAAATAGCATTGTTTCCTTTCGATGTCTTTTAAATTCCAGTAAAAAAGTTCATGGTGATGTTCTCCCATTTCCATATTGGTATGGTTAATGGTTGCATCATCCCCTTAGACTTCTTCCTCTCATCCTTCACTTGCTGACATACCAGTCACTTTGATGTATACTTAGTGATCTCCTTCTTCATGTTATCCCACCAATAATGCTGTCGGATATCTCAATACATCTTTTTATTTCTTGGGTTAATGGAGAAATTCAAACTATATGAATCATCCAAAATTTCAATCTTTAACTATAGATTTGATGGAACACATAGTATTGAACCATATCACACAATTCCTTCTTTATTGACATTGAACTCTGAGGATTTCTCTTTTTTGATAGTTTTAACTTTCTTCTGAATTCCCATATCATCCTTTTGAGAATCCTTTAACCCTTTCAAAAGAGGCGGTTGAACAATAATTTGTGAAAGTATTTATGATGTTCCCTTATTTATGATTCTTATGACCATATTCATCATATCTGAGAAGATTAGATCCTTTTCAATTCTCATAAATGATATAATCACTAGGTCCTTTCTTCTTAGGGCATCTACCACCTTGTTCTCTTTCCCAAGGTGGTAATGGATTGAGAATTCATAGTATTTGATTATCTCTAACCATATTCATTGGCGCATGTTCATCTCTTTTTGTGTGAATATATACTTAAGGATTTTGTGATCCATGTATATTTCACACTTCTACCCAAAGATGTAATGTCGCAAAATTTTTAAGGAGAAGATTACTACAGCTAACTCCAGATCATGTGTTGGATAGTTTTTCACATGAACTTTCATTTTCCTTTAATCATAAGCAATTAATTTGTCATTTTTCATTAACACACAACCCATTACCTTCTGTGAAGCATCACTAAATACTAAAAAAATCTCTCCACTTGTGGGTATTGTGAGCACGGGTGTAGTGATTAGCCTCCTTTTCAACTCCTTGAAGCTATCTTCACATTCATCACTCCAAGAAAAATTGACTCCCTTCTGAGTTAGCTTAGTAATAGGGTTTGAAAATCCTGAGAAATTTCTCACAAATCAATGATAATATCCAGGTAACCCAAGGAAGATGTGGATATTTGTCACAGATGTTGGCCTCGACCATCCCAGAATTTCATTTGTATT
This sequence comes from Viscum album, assembly GCA_963277665.1. Lineage (NCBI taxonomy): Eukaryota > Viridiplantae > Streptophyta > Magnoliopsida > Santalales > Viscaceae > Viscum > Viscum album. Next base: position 923,764,712 of record OY728126.1, on the reverse strand, counting down.
AAAGGGATCCATATATATTCCATTTCTTGTGATGATATGACCCAAGTATGAGACCTCCTTCAACCATAACTCACACTTTTTGTACTTTAAATTGATCTTCTCCTTTCACAAGGTCTCTAGTACATTTATTAGATTCTCCTCATGATCCTCATTGGTTTTGGAGTGTATTATAATATCATCTATAAAGAATACCACAAATTTTTCAAGGTAATATCTAATGATTCTATTCATTAATTCCATGAAGATAGTTGGAGAATTAGTGAGTCTGAAAGGAATTAATATGAATTCATAGTGTTTGTACCTTGTACAAAAAGCAATCATGGGGATATCCTCCTTCTTCACCCTTACTTAGTAATATCTTGACCACAGATCCACCTTGGATAAGTATTTTGATCCACATAGTTTATTGAACAAGTCATGAATTCACAGAAGAGGATACTTGTTCTTTATCATGATGTTTTTGAGCTCATAATAATCAATGCAAAGGCGCATTGATCCATCCTCCCTGAACTTGTATAGAATTGGGGGTCGATTCACCATATGGAGAGTGATTTCCCTCTCACAAAAATTTATGTTGGCTCTATATAGGGAAAGCCAATCCATGCCAATAATTGCATCAAATTTCACCAGAGGTGGTATGAAGAGGTTCTCCAGGAAGTCCATTCCAAATATTGTGATAGGGGAGTAGTTATACTCATGGGATTCAATGATTTCCCATTTTCTGTTCTCACCAAAATCTCCACTTCCATGGTTTTTGGTGGTGTTGGAATTGTTATACTAAAAATTTGGGATACAAAAGAATGTATAGAACCAGAATAAAAAATTATGTTTGCGATTATTGAATGAATAACTAGTGTACCTATCACAACTTCATTTTAAAGGTTTGTTTCAGGAGTAGTGATGGAAAAATCTCACCCTTTATACCTTGGAGGTTATTGGTTTCCTATAAAAAACCATGGCTTTGGTAACTAGTTTGAAAAGTTTCATGGTTCTTGGATGTTGAAACAATAAACAATGTGTTGATAGTTGAATGGATAATTACTCTCATTTATCATAGAAGTAAGTTTTTCTTATTAGTAGTTAATGTCCAGGTGCCCTTCTCTTCCACACATAAAGAATTTATGCATTCCCTTCAATAAATTTCTAGGGTGATTCATTCCACACCATTGGAAAGTGGGGTGCTGGAATTTCTTAGCACCGTTGGATTTATCCATTAGACAACTAGAATTAAAGTCCACCTTATGCTTCTTATCCCCATGATACCCTTGAGATTATCTAATCTTTATTTCATTATTGAGGTAACATAGAAAAATTTTCTCATAGCTATCAATGTCACGGATCGCTAGGGCTTTCCATAGGATGGTTTTTATCCAACCAATGAAGTGGTAAACCATGCATTTAAGGGTAATGAAAAAGTCGTAGTCATATCGTGCAATCCTTTTGAAGTTTTCCTCATACACTTTTATGGATTCGTTGTCTTTTTTCTTAAGGGAAAAGAAGTCCCTTTATATCTTAAGTCAGTGGGTGCGAGGAAAATATTTATCAAAAAACATTTTCTAGAAAACTTTCCATTCCAATACCTCGATATCTTCCTTAGGCTTCGTATTTTTAATCAATGTCCACCATTGATCAGATTCACCCTCCATATGATAAGCATCTAGAATAACCTTATCTTTTTGGAATGTTGAAGGATGAAGAATATATTTTAAATGGAGTTGACACATTGTTCAGTGATTGAGGGATTAAATGATCTATTAAAAGTAGGAGGCCTTTTTCTCACGAATCTCTCAATTATGACTTGTTATTTCTTGGGGGGGGGGGGGGGTTGATGATCCTCTTGACCCATGTTTCTATTCAAAACATGAGTTAACTAAAATAGTATCATAAAAAAGTTTGTGATTCCCAATCCCATTAGATTGGGTGTCTCATTAGAATAGTCTTCACATTGATCTTCACATCAGTTGTTACCCCGATTCCTACTATTACCAGCCATTGGCTGGAATAAAATGAAAGTTAGGGGTAACTCATAAAGGGGAATCCAAAGAAAAAAAGGTATAACTTATAAATGAATTTTTTTCCTTAACTTATGAATTTATAAGCTTCAATCTATGTTATCCATGATATACTTCCCCAATTTATTCTTATGGGTATTTTTTATTCTTTTAATAATAGTTCCTAATATGCTTATGAATTTACCAAATCATATCCACCAGGAGTGTCAAACCAAGAGTGCAGCAAGGCCCATTTTCATGCACCAATTCCCATTTTAGTTTAGCTTAAAGCATTGTTTTTTGGGTTTTACCCCTAGAAACAAATGTACCAGAGCCACCTCTATTTATTAGCATCCAAATAGGGATGTATTTTCTTGATAAACCACTTACTCAATACTCATAAAATTTTAGGGATGTTTTTTATTATACTTATTCTTATCTCTATGTCTTTCACTAGGGTCTTCTAATCATAATCCAAAAAATAACTAAACATATCCTTTGATACCAACTATAATAACCTACTCTTTATTACATATTTAAACATGATTTATTACATAAACATGAACTTAAGGAAACTCTGAGGATCGAGAAGTATAGTGTATTGGAAAATTAGGAACATTACATAACAAATTAGAACATAAAATACAACATCATTATTGAAAACTTATTTTAGATGACCACAAAATTCCTTCGTACTTAGCATTGCATGGGATAACTTGGGGACATGCATAAGAAAAGGGTGATCTATAAAGCCCAATAAGAGAGTAAAAAAGGCATAACATGAAGAATATAGTACATGTTAGGAAGTAGGAATATAAATGGAGCATAATAGAGACATAAACATGAAGGCATGATATAGAATGATTATCATAACAAGGAAATGTGACAATAAAATTTAACAAGATATTAACATGAACCAAGGCTAATTGCACATGGAGCATGAGTAAACCCTCATTCAATTTGAATTAGCATGAGTAAACCCTCACTGAAATTTAATTATAATGAGTACACCCTCATTGAACTTGAAATATCATGATATTAATCTTTACCCAATGCATTGGAGCGCTATCAGGGCACACCCTTTATAAATATCTCATTTCATGCATAAGTGTTCCACATGGATCATACAACATTCATTCATTAACCATAATAATTTATTCCAAAAATAAGAGACATGGAATACATAAATTTATGTCTTAAATCAACAAGTACATGTGCATAAATGTGAATACCCTTGATAGAGAAATGGGTATGGTATTTACTTACACGATGATTTTGGCATGTGAAATCTTGGTGTAACTTTGGAAGCATAACAACGTCAAATAGAAATTGTAAAATGGTTTGATGAGAGAGAAAAGGGTCTATTAAAATTTATACATGAAATTAAAAGTAATGTGGTCCATGGAACAAAATATCCCAATATATGTAATGGAATTTAGTTATATAATATAAAATAATTTCTTGTATGTAAATGAGAAGAGAGAAATTCTTTACGGAATTTTGGTATGGTAACAGGTGTACATGGGAGGAATTAATGATAGAAAAGAGGTCTTTCATAATTCAAACATAATGAGGGAAGTATTGGGGAGGTGAAAAACCATACCCCAAAATTTTTAATTTAAAATAAAAGGGTATAAAAATATAAAAAAATTTGGACAAAAATGAGAATGGAAAAAATCCGTTACTTGGATGTGTGATCCCAAAGTCTTGGGAGAGGCTTAAAAAAGGCTTTTATGGAGCTTGGGGAATATTTGGAGGATTCTAGGGAAAGGAGGTAAGATTATGGTTGTGCTAAAAAGGTTTTGAGTGAATATGAATAGTAGATTGAGTGGGTTTATATAGGAAAGGAGAGGGAATTATTTATTATTTAAGTTTGGGACACTACACATTAAACTAATCAAAACCCCAAACCAACCCATGGTTTTTTACCATTTTTTTCCATGGTGGAGTGGAAAACATTATTTTATAATAAAAATGGCCGAAATTATTAAAATATTAGGCTTTATTTTGTGGTGGTGAGTCACACTCTCAAGGAAATCATTTTTAAAAGTGAAAATATTTTATAAGTCTTGGAGGGTCCACTAAGGCACCATAAAATTAATCAAAAAAAATCACCTTATTTTAAAGATAAAAACATTTATTGGCTAAAAATAATTTTTATAATATTTTATTACATCACTATTAATTCATTGTGATGAAATAAAACACATTATATATTTAAATGGTATTTAATTTTTACCCAAAAAATCGAATGTCTCAGAAAATTATGAAAAATAACCATTAGATAATTTAGACATCCTGAATCGAAAAATGATATTAATTTTATCTAAATAATTTTTTAAACATATGAATTTTCAATTTTAAATAAAAAATGAAATTTATTAAAAATTCAGGGGTTTTGACAAAAACAGTTTTCTAACCTTAATAAAAATTTCAATTGTATTAAAAAAATTACGATCATTTATATATAATAAAAATTATTTTCATAATAATATTTTATTAAAATATTATTTAATTAAAAAATCCATTAATTTATCAAAATAGGTATCCTAATTTAATATTAAATAAAAATACTATTTTTTCTTTAAAAACCATTTACAAAGTAACAATAATAAAATGAATGTATATTATTTATTCTATAAAAAAATAATACACATAATTATAATGCTAGGGTATTGTTACATAACCACTTATATCTCCCACATAAGACCTATGGGTAAGGTGTGTGATGGTGAAAAACTCTTGGGGTGGCTCATAAAACATCACTTGGGCGGTCATCTATATTAACATCCACTTCTCTCGTAGGTAGTTCTGTTCAAGCTTAACGTGTTGAAGCCAGCTTGGTATTGGTCAAGAGAGAAACCTAGTGATGCTACCTCTTTTACAAGCTCTGAAAAATGGGATTTTTATGGATCAATTCTATTGGATGAGGCCATCACTTCCTTTTCTGAGTAATTTGGATTTTTAAAGCCCTATATTTATACTAATCATGTGATCAGTGTTCAATGGATATATTATAAATAGTAACAATTCTTAATGGTATTTAAAAAAACATAAAACCAACTAAGTACATATGTTTTATATAATAATTTTACGTAATGAGACATTTAATCAGATAAAGAGTAATTTTCATTAATAAATGTTTGGGTTATTACAATATTTTCCTCTTTTAGGTATATAGTTTTAAAGAATTAGGGGAAAAACACTTATATATAACACCCTTAAAATATAAATAAGACACTTCCACTCAATATCAATTTTTTCCCAAAAAATATTATTATTAAATTTAAACCCCTATTTCATTCAGAAAACATTTTTTACTTTAAATACAAATCCCCATTGTATAACGATAGGCCTTGACATAGTTTTTACTCATCATTGAGGTATGTGAGAAACATTTAAAAATATGGTATGAGAAAAAAATATTCAAATGAAATACATACAAAAATAAAAACTTTATTCCATCTTGAAAATAATGAAATCCCATAGAAACATTTTCCTTTTATAAAATTAAACTTGGTATCAAAATAATAATTTATTATAAAATATGATTTCCCATGAAAAACAATTTCTTAAAAAATATACCTTTCACCATTAAAAGGGTCATAATTTTTTTAAAACATATGATTATAAGATTACCTAGTGAAATCAAAATATTTCTATAAAAAATATTTTGAATTCATAGAAAATTCTGGAAGGTTTCTTAGGAAATCATCTTAATATGACTCTTACAATCACTTTTACATGCACTCCTACAAATGGAATAAACTACTAGGTTAATTCCAATAAAATACTCGATGGAGAAAAATAATAATTACCCAATGTATTAGAGAGCTATGTCGATCTCACCCATCATTATGAATAATATATGAGGAATAAAACATATATAAAACACATATAAACTTTCATTGTCACTATAAAAACTCCTAAAATATTCTATTTAACACATATATAAAAACACTTTTGGGATTCATGTAAAAATAAGGATAAAAATCCATTTTCCTTTGAAAACTCTAAAAATGAAAAATCTCCAGAAGAAAGAAAAATAAGATATTATTTGAAAACCCATTTAAATATTTATTAGAATATTATTTAATAATAACAGTAATGGTATTGGGAAATTTCATTCAAGTTGCATAAATTAAAAGGATTGCATTCACACATTTTAAAAAAACCCATATTGAAAACATTAAAAAGATAACTTTTAAAAATAAGGAATGTAAAATATAGTTTTTAATGAAATTAAGTAATAATTTGAGTATAAGAATAAGATTGTTGAAAAAATTTAAGACACTAGGGTTTAGAGGAGAAAGATTCAAAAGAAAACTTTGAGAAATTTAAAATAAGGGTTTTAATAAAAATCCATTACATCTTTAGAAATTTTTGAATCAAAATATCACTGAATGTGATAAATTGAAAATAATCTATAAACCAATTGAATTTAAATAAACTAATAATAAAATACATCCAAATGGTAGTATATACACTATATAGGTAATAACCTAAAAATTCCTTCTATGATTAAAAAAATAAATAGTTTTTTCATAATGACTATTTTATTATATTTCATAATAGATGTATATAGAAATATTATTCCAAAAAATAATATTACATGGAAAGTAATAATATCAATTATTATAACTATGATGAGTACCTAGATATACAAATCATAAAATAGAGACCACATAATTGTGTACCTTATAGGATCAAACTTCTCCAGGAATATTATACCTTCCATGAAAACTATTAAAAAGAAAAAGTAACATTAGTAATATAATAGTCATTATCTATGTAATTTTAAGAACACATGGGAATGAAGTAGTAAATTTTGATGTTCGGTGGTAAATATATGGGATATAATCTAAAATGTGACCTTTAGGATATGACTGCTACATTACTATTACATGACCATTGGTTAATATGATTATTGGTCAATATAACCAATGAGAATTATAACTATTGAAAATAATTTTATTATTATCATAAATGATTTAAAGGGTAATTAAAAAAGATAATTCATGCATGAGGGAGAATTTATGGCCTCGATTAATAGAATCATGACACTTGAAGCCCATTTTTCATAACTTGGATGGTAGATAACATCATTTGGATTCTCCCTTGAACAAGACCAAGTAGAGATTCAATAAGTGAGGCATTAAGGAAATAAACTACAAGAGAAGTTCAAGTTAATGGAGATCACCATTAGGTAACTTTTAGGAAATCCACCCCATGAAGCTACAACCATCAAACATATTACCCTCAAAGAGTATATTAGTGTTATAAAGAGTTATATATCTAGACCCTAGTATCATAAAAGGGTAATTTCAATTGCATAAACGAAATAATAATTTCTTTAAATTGAATTCTCATTATTATTTTATTTAATAAAATAAAAAGGAATATAAGTTTAATTTTATAAATAATGTTTTAGAAAAAAATAAAACATAATTGTATTTTAAGAAAATATACACAATTTTATAATAAGTTCATTTATTCTAAATAAAATTAAATTTTATGAAATAGGATTATAAAAAACTATTAATTTAAATATAAATCATAATATAATTTTATAATGTCCAAGGAAATTTGGATAAGTGTCATAAAGTTTACTATGTCATAAAAACTATTAGTCTTCAACAAAAAAGTTTTTTTATTCAAATGTTACAGTTATCATATTTAGTAAATTATTTTTTGATAAACTAAATATTACATTTGAAATCATCATTTTTGAATTAGGATATGGTGAAATTTTAAGAATTTTTTAAAATACTTTATTTTTCTGTGAATAGTAAAAATACAGTTTTATGTTTTTTGTATGTTTTATTTCTTCATAAATATGAAATAATGGATAAATAATTTATAAAGCTCAATCCATTAACATAAATAGATAATTTCAACAGTATTATGTATTTTAATGGATTTAAATCAATTTATAAACATATAAACGACTTTATAAATTCTAAAATAGAAATTAATATTTTTAAAAATATATTTTTTAGAAAATTTACTTTTAACTGGAAAAAGTAATATAAAAAATGGATTTAGTTTATAATTAATTAAAATATTATAATAATTAATTAAATTTATAAAAACATGAGTAAAAACCATGGGTTAGACAATGTTTTTTCATTTTCCACAATCTAGAATTCTAAGACCTATATTTAGAAATTATTAAACTATTACTCATCTTATAATATAAATTCCCACCCATTTTTTAATTCATATTCACTTAAAATACCTTAATCACAAAATTATGCTCATTTCTCATCTCTAAAGTCCCTCCAAGGTATCTCCATGTTCCTAAGGTTTCCCTATCCAATCTTTAGGAAGTAAGTTCCCAAGGTAAGAGAACTCTCCTCTTATTCTTTTCCATTTAAGTACCTCATATGTAGTATAACTTCTAAATGTTTAATTACATACTTTTTATAATCTTTTTATTATCCCATTATTTCCAAAATTGTGTTTTATCAATGGGATACCTATGTTCACTCTCATTATGAATTTTTTAATCCTTATTGTATACTTGTTATACCAACAAATTTATTTCAGGAATTTATCTATTTTATATGAAATATTTTTATATCATGAATACCCAAACCCCTTCCTTATTAATGAATATTCACCTATATGTAAGAATAATTTATTTATTTGTGATTTATATATATAAAACCAACATTCTCTTTCTATGGGTTAAAAATGATGAGATGTTTAAGTATTTAATCTGTTATGTACTATATGATTTTATATGAGACATATTAAATATTCTCGATGGGTTATTGATGAAATGATTTATTATGATTGATCTATATAATATGAATTAAAACATATGAAGGTTTCACCCTAATATCACTTCAATATATTGGGTAAATAATTAATCTCTAGAGATTACTTTTTTTATGATACCTTGGTGAATAACCGTAGTATTTATGTTTTATGACACCTTTCTGATTTGAATTTGTGATATAATTATAAATGTATTATTTTTATGTTGTATCCACATTTCAATGTTATGTATCAAGAGCTTATGATTATTATCTCAGGTTATGCCTCGTGTTTTATCCATGATGATTGTTCTTGTTAAATTTCCTTTGTTTATCCCCCATTGGGCTTTATGGTCACCCTTTTCTAATGATTTATGTCCCTAGTAAATTAAATTCAATGAGGTGACCTAGTATGGAATAATAAATGAGTCTTTGAAATGGATTAAATAATTTATATGTTTATGTTTTCACTATATAATTTATATTTTATGTACTTAGTTTTCAAGACACTATACTTAAAAATAACCTTCAAAGTTATTAATAGAATATTTTTTAAAAAAATTATTTTAAATGTCATGTATTAAAAATAAAATTCACCATAACATAAATAAAAACATGTGGTGAAACTGATATAAGACTCAAATAAAATGAATTGAGATAAGAAATCAATTACCTTGATTCCAAATCATCACAAAAGTTATTTATCTTTTGAATAATAAACTTATATTAAATATTTAATTTTTTAATAACCATTTTAATGTTTATTCCCTTAAAATAATCCATTTTTTTCATTTATATCTATATCTTATATAGTTACTAAATCATTTAATTTCATATTGGACGTTTTGAGTACATTTGGTTCATAATCCCAAAATATATTCAGTAGGGTAAAAATTGTCAAAGGGGACATTTTTATATTATCTATAGAATATTAATCATGAAATAATTATAATTTTTAAATATAAAATAAAATTATATAACTAAAAATGAAAGGTGAAAAAGACAAATGAATCACATCCTTTGTGGTGGTGGTATTTCACACATATGCAGAAGACACATTATCATTTCCCAATGAATGGAAGGGTAACTTGATAGATATTTTATTTTCCTTAAATAACTATAATTATGTAATAATTATTATATATTTTCATTAAATCCATCATAATAAACCATCTGTGTTATGCGGTGATGAAAAATGAATCACATCCCTTCGTGGATGCGACAGTCCACACGTAAGAAAAAAAAATGCTTTCATATCTCATTTGAAGGGAAAAGAGTATAAAAAGGGTTTTAAAATAAAAATTATATAATTTAATTATATTTTAAATAATTATGATATTATATTATCATGGTTATGATAGGTTTGAATCGGGTAGAATAATAAATAAACACAGAAGAACTTGGTTAAGAGTTATACATATTCTTTTGAAAACTTCATCTGGCTTAAACCTTACACCTTCTAGATTGGTATTTTGGATAGAAAAAATCCTCTAGGATGTTTATATATACCTTATTGAAGTATTTAGATAGATATTGGTCTATATAAAGTGAATGATAATTGGTTTTATAATGAAAAATATAGGAGATATTTATACTTGAGGAGAGGGGTGTTTTAGGGTTAAAATATAATTTATTTTATTATTTAATCCAACCACAAATGGGTGTAATTAATTACAATGAGTTTTATGGATAAGTAATTATAAAATTAATATTATTTTACCATTAAATTATCACAATTCTGAAAGTAATTTTCCAACCACCTTCTTTCACCAATAGAGTCCAAAAATAATTTTTATTAAAGAAAAAACTAATTAAGGTTCAAAAATTTTATGTTTAAATTTATAAAATCAAATTAATATTTGTAAATATATTTTTATAATACAAAAATTAATATTTTTTTTGAATAAAATATTCTATAAATTTTTATGTAACTCTTACTTCATAAAGATATCATCAAGATTACAATACCCATAAAACCATAATTTTCAATTTTTCACTAAAAAATAATCTTTTTATGAAAAATAGAAAAAATTCACACTAAAATATTTTTTATATGATTGTATAAAAAAATATTTTCATTTAATTAAATTAAAATTATAAAATTAAAAAATTTAGCTTTTATATAAAATCATATAATACATAGAAATCAGTTTTTTTGGAGTAAAAATGACTTCTTTTATTAAAAGTGATTACATTAATATTTTTTATTATCTATTAATTATTATATTATTTATAATTATTTATTTATATTTCTAAAACAAATTAGTTTTATGAAATTATTCATTTAATTAAGTGGAATTTATATTTTAAGTAAATAATTGAGAAAATTGTTTTAATGTAATAAATTTTATAGGCTATCATTAAAATTATATATCGATGACCATTTTACTTTTCTAAAAACTATTTTATCAAATATTTGTAACAATTTTGGGATATTAAATAACTATACATAATTGTAATTACATTATCAAATAATAATAATAATAATTTTATTATTTTATTTTATTAAAAAACATACTACTTGACATTTTAAAAGGATAATTTTATAAATAAAAACTATGTATATATATATATAATAAATTCCATTTGTAAATTAAATGAGCTACACTATAAATTAAAAATAATGATAAAGTATTATTTTAGTGTAAAAATTATGTTTAAACGTTTATAATATGTTCCACATAAAATTTTATGTGACATTACTTTCATTATGTTTCAACTTTGTGACTTAGAAAACATGTATCATAATATATTTACCATTAGATAAAAATGGATTAATTATTATTATGATATGAATATGAGTAATTTATTTATCAAATAAAACTATATTTTTTTAAATACGGGACTACGCATGGTCTATCAGTAGTTATTACACCCTCGTCAACCTCTTATGGTGGGTTCGAGCCCCACAAACTCACTGAAGGTGACAGGTCATCACCTGACCTATGGGATGCCATTTTGTTAATAAAACATTTTAATAAAAAATTGATATATTCATTTATAATTTAATAAATAAAGCTCCTATGAAAACTAGGATATTACATTCTTCCCCTTAAAGAAATTACATCCTCGTGATTTTTGTTTATTAAAAGATAGAAAAATAACAAATCATACCTAAAATTCATATATTATGCATTTTTTTCATTACCATTATTTACACCCTTTTGGAATGAATTCCAGAACTCTAATAAATAAATGGTCATGTCCATTATGATATTTTGCTTTTCAAGTGAGATTAAATACTTGAGATCTTGAAAAAATAAAAGAGATACCATGATCCATAAAAAAAATTTAGAAATAAAATTTTGTTAGATAGATCAAATAGTTTTTTATAGAAGATTTGGATATTTAAAAATATTTTAAAATCATTTAAACTAAATTTTGAAATAATAGTGATGATTAAATAATTTAAAATGGATAATAATGTTTTGTGAGATATTTTTACTTCTATATAGATAAATGATCTTTAAATATGTTGAAAAAACATCATAAAATGAAAGTATTTAATGTTAGTAAAGATTATATCCAATGAAATTAAATAATACTTTAACCATAAATCACTTCATTATAAATAATTCTACTAGTTTAAACCAAAGTTGATATAAGTTGTTATAATTCTTAATATAATTCCCAAAATAAGAATAATTCTCCTCAAAATACTAAACCTTAATGTTATTAAAGATTTAATTCTTTTACTCAATTAACTTATTAATGTCTAAAATTTTCTAAACCATAAATCTATTACCAACTATAATATCCCAATACTTAATAAACTCATAATTATGAGTTTAAGATAAATGATTTAATTTTATTTCATTCCAATGATCTTTTAGGTTTAGTGTATTATAGAAATGTGAAAAAACTATTATATATACATCCCTTATAATAAAAATTTGACAATTCCACTAAATATCCATTTTTTATACAAAAAAACATTCTTAAATTTAAACACTTGTTTCATTAAAAAACACATTTAATTCTTATAATAAAAATCACCATAGAAAAAATAAAACCTTTCTGTTGTTCCTAATCATAATTAAGACTTCTGAAGGTCTTTTAAAAATGTGTTATGAGCACAAAAATATCAGTAAGTGATACAAAAATAAATAAACTCGTTAGTCCTATTTTAAAATCATGAAATCCCTTATAAAATTTGTTATTTCTATAATTAACATTGAGACCAAATTAATCATTTACTTACTCAAGAAATAAAATTCACTTCACAAACATTTTCAAAAAACATATCATATATAATTTTAAAGGGAAAGTCATAATCATAATGTTTTCTTATAAAATAAGATTACCCATGAAAATATTTATCTTGAAAGACATACCTTTTACCATTAAAAGCATCATAAAAATTATTAAAACATAATTTCATTATCTTAACTTGTTAAATAAAAATTTTGCATTGAGAATTGTTTGAAAGAAAAAAATTCATGTATTTACCTTGAGACATGATCTTCACAACACTCTTATAATCACTCGTATAAGAACTATTACAAATGGAATAATCTAATTGGTTAATTCTAAAATGTATCCAAATCATTGACCAAGGAATTAGAGAGATATATTATGGTCATCCATCATCATGAACAATTTACAAGTACAAAAACATATATAATACACATATAATATTTCATTTACATTATAAAATATCATAAAAAATTCTATTTAACACATATATAGAAGTCGTTTTTGGATTCACATAAAAATAAGGATAAAAATCCTTTTTTCCATTTAAAATACTTAAAATGAAAAAATTACAAGAAAAATGGGAAATAAGATATTATTTTAAAAACAAAAAAATAGAGTAAGATTCTCAATAAAAATGGTCAAGATGATAAGAAAATTTATTCACATCACATACAATAAAAATATTCCTTTCACACTTAAAAAACCAATATTGAAAATATTAAAAATATACCTTTTTAAACTGTTGTAAGGAATTTCAAAGATAGTTTAAAATTAATTTAAATAATAATTTTATTATAATAATAAAATTCTTGAAAATTTTAAATAAACATGGATATGGAGGATAAAGAGTCAGAATAATACATTGAAACATTTAAAATAAGGTTTTTAAAGAAAATCCCATATGACTTTAGAAATTTATTAATCAATAGAAAGTGGAAGGAGATAACTTCAAAAAGTAATTTTAATGAAATTTAATTTCAATAAATTAATTATAAAATATATCCATATAAATATATATACACCACACAAAAGAAAACATGTAGTGAAAATTACCTAAGTCTCAGAGAAAAGAAATTATGGTGGGAAATCCATTACCTCAAGTATGAATCACCATGTAAATTCTTTAAATACTATATAATAAGTATTATTTAAGAATTTAATTTTTTAATAAAATTTTTCATGTTTATTCCCTTATAATAATGATTTTTATTTCATTTATTTATATTTCTTATATTGTTACCAAATAGATTATGTTCATGTCGAACGTTTTGAGAACATATAGTTCATAATCCCAAGAAAACTTCATTAGGTTGAAAATGGTAAAAGGGTTCATTTATCTATCATATATATAATATTAATCATGATATAATTATTTTTTTCCATATTAAATACAAATTTATAACTAACCATAAAAAATAGAAATGTAAAATGAATGACAATTCTTCGTAGGGGTGGTAGTCTACATGCATGCAAGAGAGACATTATCATTTTCCTATGGATGGAAAGTTAAGAAGGTAGATAATATATTATCTTTCCAAAAACAATCATGTCATATTAAACCTATGTTTTCAATAAATACATCAAAATAAAAAGTTATGTGAGGCGGTAATGAAAAATGAAACACATCTCTTTGTGGAGGAGTTAGTCGACATTTATTCATGGGTGAAATTTTAATTTCCAATAGGTTAAAAAAAAGATAAAAAGTTTTTTAAAATAAACATAATAAAATTTCATTATATTGGATACAATTTAGTTATTATATTAGAATGGTTATGATAGGTTTGAAGGAGGTAGAATAATAAATAGTCATGAAAGAACTCGATTAACAGTTATAGGTTGGTCTTTTGGAGAAAACAAAACCTACAAGATGTGTATAGGGAAATTGAAGTAGTATTTGGGTAGTTATTGGTTGAGTTAATGTGAATTTGAAGTGGTTTTACAAGGTAAAGGATATGGGTATTTATATTCTAGGAGAGGGGTGTTTTAGGGGTAAAATGATTGTTTCAATATTTAAGACAACCACTTGTGGGTGGAAGTAAATCAAAAGAATTTTATGGATAATTAATGGTAAAATGAGGATTATTTTACCATTTAATTATGATAAAATATAAAATAATCTTCTAACTCCATCAATTATTTCATATAATCCAAAAAAATATATTAAGAAAATATCTAATTAAAGATCCAAAATTTAAAGTGTAAATTTCTAAATTCAAATTAATATTTTTAAATTCATTATTATACACCTTAATTGATTTATTATTTAAAAAAATTCACTATAAATTTTTATATAATTCTTAAATCATTACACACGTTAATCCATAATATTCATTTTTTCACCAAAAAATAAAAATTTTCAGAAAAATTCCAAAAATCATTCTACACTAATTTTAATTTATTGATAGAAAAAATTAATTCTATTTTATAAAATTAAAATTCTTAATTTTGAAATTTTAACTCTTAATTAAAACTGTATAATAAATGGAAAATATTTTATTTAGAATAAAAACTACTTCTTTTATTACGAGTAATTGCATTTATATTTGTTATTTTCTCTTAATAATTATATAATAGAAAAATAATTATTCATGTTTCTAAAAAATATAAATTTTATGAAATTTTTAATCCAATGAAGTGGAATCTATCATTTAATTACATAATCTTTAAAATGAATTTTGTGTAATAAATTTTACATGCCATGATTAAAATTATATATCAATGGAAATTTTACTTTTCTAAAAACTAAATTATCAAATTTTTGTAACCATTTTGTAATATTAAGACACTATAAATTATAATAATCACATTATAGAATAAAAATAATAATTATTCATAGTGTTATTTTTTTAGAAAAAACATTCCACTTAACATTTTAAAAGGATATTTTTTATTAATAAAAAATATATACATATAATTTGATAAAAATCAATTCTTATTTTTGGTTAAAAAGTATGTTTAACCATTTATCATATGTTTCACAATCATTATTTTCATTATGTTACAACTTTGTGATTTTTAAAAATATGTATCATAATATGTTAAACATTAGATTATAATGACATAATTATTTGGATGATATGAAAATATTACTAAAAATTAATTTATTTATCAAATAAAAATATATATATATGATGGATGAAAGATAGAATTAGGAAAACATGTGAGCTAGTGGTAGGTGTTGTGTCCTTATTGTCATTTGGTTGTGGGTTTGAGTCTCATGGAATTAATGGACTTGAAAGGATTTCATTCAGCCCATGGGATTCCATTTTATTAATAAAACATTTTAATAAATATGATATATATTCATTGATAATTTACATTTATAATTTAAGATAGAAATTTCATAGGAAAACTGAGATATTATAGAATGAAATTACTATATCATAAAATAAGATAAAAAAATTTATCTATCTATATTTCAGAATAGGGGTAGAGTCAAGATAGAGGATAAATATCATATATGATGTTAAGATTATAAAAATAATACAATAGAGTGATTTCTATATATATAGTTAAGTGAAGTGAAGGAAAAAATTGATTGCTATTTTGGTTTATAAAAGAAGAGGATAAAGTTATCTCATTATATCTAGTTTAAGATTGATCATAATAAAGATAATTTCAGTGTGGAATTATCTTCATCTAAAAGAGGTTAGATATTTATATGATAATGTTGAAGATAAATACATGAATCATAGTTTGATGAGATTTTATAATCTACCCTTGGCTAAAAAGAGTATAGTAGAGGGGAGATCAACATTGTATCATATATGGATTTCATAATGTTAGGATAATTAGTTCACTTTGTTGATGTAAAATATAACTATATTTCTATAAACCAAGTATATAACATCATGTCAATAAAACTTTAAAGCCTTATAAAATTATTTCATAGAGGAGAAGAAACAAAAGTGATCCTTATGAGGTAGTTTGTCATCCCTAAAAATTATAAAGGTATTACACCTTCGAATGGAGTGAATATGGGAAAAATTATATCCACTGAAGATAGTGAGTTGATAATGGATTTCAATAGATTGGCACATCTATGTCTATATTATCCTTGTACATAGACCAGAATGGGTGAATAATGTAAAAATTCCTCCAACTTGTGTGGTTTAATTTTCATATCAGTGTATAAATTCTATGATCAATGACAAAGAAGACATATATTAGACCAAGTTCCTTAAAATAAGGTAAAAATATCTATACATTTGAGTTTTTAAGTGAAACAAAAGTTTTATTTTGGAAAAACCCTTAGTCATCACCCCATGAGGAGTCTCTATTCCAAAAAAGTGGTATCAAAGACTAATTGTTTTGATTTAGAGTTAAATACTTCATATACAGTTTTGTATATTTTATACATTTGAAATATTTTATGAAGACTCCATTTTTTAATAGAAATAATTATGATGGATGGAATAAAGATATTTTCTTTTCTATAAGATTACAGTGATGGGGTTTGGGAGTATATATGAGGATATGTTTATTTAACTAAGAGTAGTGAAATAATTATTGATGCAAGGATGAAGAAGATATTGGTTAGATCAATGTTTAATAAGATATAAAACAAAACATCTCATTTCTCTATATTATTTAAGATGTGAAAAACAATGAAATTTATATATGGTAAATACATAGAAGATTATAATGTTATAATATAACCATCAAAGGTTGATGAATACTACCTTATGACAAAATAAAAGAATAAATAAAGAAATAAAGACTCTTGTGAAGAATAATACACATGTTTTGGTTGGTGGGAATAATTTTATTAATATATTAGGAACTATTATTGTTTTGGAAGATACTTTTCAATTATAAAATTCAGTATCACCTGAGGATATTGAAGTGGATGGTGATAACATGGAAAAAGTAGCAGGAATATCTAGTCAACAATCTGATGAATGTTTACGTATTTACCAAGATAAGATCTGATAATTACATGAAAATTTTGATTAATGAGTTATAATACATGGATTTAATTATGTATCCATTTAATATTTTTAATTTAGATAAAAAATACTAAATAAGGAATAATTTCCTTTAAGTAATCACTTTCTAGAATGGGTGAAAATATGAAATATCACCCTGATATACATAGAGAGTTGGCACATGAATTAGGGAATCAAATGTCCATAGAAAAGGAGCATAAAATGAGTAGTATACCTATAAAAATTAGAGTTTAAGAGTGGATAAAATATTTAAAATAATAATGATTAATAATTGAACACATGGATTTCTAATTAAAGGAAAAGGTTATAAAGATCAAAGAGTTCAAAATGTGGTTGAAAATTTCCAATATAATGTTGGAGATAACTCAAAAGATATGCTCAATAAGTAAATAGTTAAAAGTTAAAAATATGAAATTTGGGATAAAATAAAAGTTTCTTGATAAATCCAGAAGTGAATGTCCTTGAATAAATGTAGAAATTAAATGCTATATTGGTGTAGTTATGGGAAACACCATAGATGTGTGTCAATAAGATGGAGTTCTCAATGGTGGAAGTGAATATATTTCACCATCTCAATTGAGATGTGAATAAAGGAGGTATTATTTATTTAAGAGAAATTTTATTTCCACTAACCATAGAGATATGGAAATATATTATAGAAAGATAAGAGCTAAAATCATCATAAGAAAATCCTATGATCTTATGATCAATTAGAACATGGGTTTCTCTGAAATAAAATCTATAATGTCTGAAAATAGATTTATATCATCAAAGTTAAGTATTTATGGAAGATGATAAAGGACACATAATACACCAATGGCTAGGTTTATATATGATCAATAAGAAAATAAATAAATAAATATATATATATAGGATTAATAAAAAAGATATGATTTCTATACATATGTGGGATATAATATAAGATCATAACATTAATTTGTTTTCTACATGAGGGTGTGAATTTGAGTTTATAATAATAAACTAACTAACATCACTGTTCTCATAAGATGGTAATTAAAAAAACATTTTTCAAATATATATATTAATTGATATGACAAAAATTTGTACGGGTACCTTATAATATCAGAGTTCCGAAAGGATTTTAACAAAAGTAAACTTTCCTTAATATATGGGTTGATAAAACATAAACTTGTAAAAAATTAAATTAAACTTTATAAAAAATAAGAAAAAATTATAAAATTATAATAAAAAAGATATCCAATCTTTAACCATAAGAGTTAAAGACATTAATAACCATGAATTTGGGTATCCATAGTTTTTACCAAACTGTAATGGTCTGTCTTCCTTAATAATGAAATCCCTCGATACTAATATCATAATGACTTCTATTTTTTAGCCTTGGGAACCCTTGATCAAGAAGATTGGAAAATATCAGTCTTTACTAACTAGAATCCCTTGATCTAACCCAATATCAGATAGATAATTAAAAACATAGAACAACTTATGTCATTTATAAATATCCTTAAAAAAATATGCCTTAAGGGAAAACTCTCTAAAGATACAATGAAGTGTTCTCTCATAAGAATATATTACAAAATCATTACAAAAACTCTATATTGTTAATGTTTCAAAAGATTAATCCTTCATGAAATCTAATTATATTTATAATAATTTCTTCAATAGTTATATTATATATTTCCCAGTGGTGGTTACAATGAATTCAGACAAAATCATATTTACTTGATATGGTTCAGTATATATTCATCATCTGACGATCGATTCTAATGAGGAACGATTATAATTATTGGAACATTATGTTTGGTAGAATGATTTTAGTTTTTTAGATAAAATATATATGTTTTTTCGATAAGTCATTATAATGGGTCTTATAAAGATCATGTATTCCTCCATCATATAGGTTTGCCTTTTAGGCTTTATGTAACTTTTTTTGTGGGACATTATTATAATCCATGTTATGGACTTTATAAACCTTCATCTGATTTAACTTGAAATTATTTTTATGATTTAGAAAGTAAAATTCCATATGATTTATTAGATTATATCTATTTTGGTTTATCAGGATGATTTAAGATAAGTCCCATTTAATTTAGTTCATTCTGAATACTTAAGAAAAGTTCCATCTGATTTACAAAGTTTTATTTGTCTGGTAAAAATATAGGTTTTCTATAAAAAGTTCAAAATACCTAGAAATTATAAAATTATCAAAATAAATTATTTAAATAATTATGTTTTTATTTTAAAAACTAAGGTTATAAAGTGTAGAATTTAAACTATTTACTCAATAATATCCCTTTTTTAAAAGAAGAAAACACAACTACCTACGAGAAAAAATAAAGATTAAATCAATTTTAAAATACCAACTTCATATTTCTTACATATTTAAAAACATTACCCTTATTACTTATTTCTCTATTTCTATAAATTAATTTATTTATCCCCCTCTATTTAAAAACCTTATATGATTGTTTTGTTTAGAGATTATTTTTCTCATTCTTTCTCCCCCTTTTCATTTTAAATGAATTTGGAGGTAGAAAGTGCACCAGAAATATTAGTGAAAGAAACATTTATATGAAACATTTTTATAGAAATGAATAAACATACATAAAAATAATATATTAAAATATATTCATCCAATTAAATTGGAAAACATTAATCTGAAAAATATATAGAATCATTCATTCGACACATTTATCCAAAAATATTTTTCTTCATTACAAAAAATTTCAAGAGTTCAAAAGAATAGAATCAATATTTCATCAAGAGTTTCTTTATAAAATCCTTAAACTTCCTAAAATCATCTTGATAATTTTATAATTCAAAAAAATTGAGATTTACCATCTCTTCTTAAAAACATGAAACTTTTTATCCTCACTCTTGTACTTTAGATTTTCTTCTTCTAAATCTCAAGTCATCTTTCTTTATTATGAGATATTATTATCTTACTATATATCCAGATATTTGAGATTTTTAATTTACATAATTATTCTATTGAATTCAGGTCTACTATATCTTATAATATTTGAAAGTAATTTTGAATGTTTCCATATTACTTAAATTTGATCATCATAGAACTTTATATCACCCTTGGTGTGATTTAACTATCTATCAATTTGTTTTAAGTTCCTATTCTCTGGTTTTGAATATCCTTTGAAATATTTAAACTACATATCATATAGAATTATTTTCTTTGAAAGTTGTTTCAAATAATTAAAATTTAAATAAATTAGATCCCCCATTGAATTTACTTTCATAGTGATTGAATATTAGAGAAAAATGAATAGAATATTCAAGATTCTAAGTAACTTCATTAAAATAATCCACCTTCATTTATGTTCTTTTATTAGATGCTTTGGTGGTCTAGTGAGTCAAATAAGATGATACATCTATAATATATGGAGGTTGAGTTCATGATTCACTATATTCTTCCTTCTTTTTAACAGAATTTTCTTCATAAACTTCTACTACATGAATTTCTTTATCAGACCCAGGTTTATCCAAAACCTTAGTCTATGAATATTGATCTTATTCTTTTGAAGTTTTGTCTCTATCCCATACTTATATATCTATATCCTTATGGTATTTAGTTGATATATAAGTAAAATACATGGTTATACTTTCTTCAACTTACATTTATTTATCTAACTCCTTTTCAAGTTCTTTATCACTTCTAGACCGTCATTTTCAAGATTTTATAAGAACTTTCAAAACTTCAATTTAAACATCTTCTTGAGACTGAGAAATTTCAAAAATAGCTAATTTTCTTTTTTCCTTTTCAATACACATAGGAGGTTTTGAATATTTAGTGGTTTGTCCTTATGATGGAATGGTGTGATTTTTTTCTAGTTTTAAAAATTTTAGAGGAGAAACCGATATAGGTTCTCCATAAATTTACACTTCAACATTAGCTTTCAATTTCTCAATATCCTTTAGAAGCATTCTGGATAAATAATATTTTTAATATTTTTTTCTTAAATTTATTATTCATTTCTTCTTCCCAAATATTCTTATAGGTATTATATTTAAGAACCTTGACCTCAGCATTATACAATCCAAAACTAAGATCTCTAAGTTTCTTATTTTCTTTCTTATTTATAAAGGACAAAAAGGCTTCACAAGACATTGTTTTCTCTTTAATATTTGGAAAAAAGGGGAAAATTATATTTTTTTCTATTTTATAATACTTTCTCTTTTAACATCAATGTTTCTACACCATACACAACTTTTTCTAGCTTTTCAAAAAACCTTTTCAGATGAGGTACACACACTAGTCTCTTCTTTCTAATATTTTCTTCACCAATAAAAGATACCATATCCTTTACTGGAGTTCATTTGTTATTAATCATTTGAAATTCTATAAATTTTAATAAAATTATGTTTAAAAAAATTAGAAATAGGCGAATATTATCTTAATCGATCTGAACTTAATATATTTTATGCTATTAAATAGAAAATTCACAAGATTGAACTTTCTCATTTTGCATAAGAAAACCAAAACATATATATCTTGTATTTTTAGGGTATCCTTATCCCCTTTACATGGCATGAGATAATTCTTTATCAAAATCTCTTCTATAATTGTATATAGAGATAGATGATGACATTTTATAACTTTCTTATAATAAGTAAAAAAACTAAGAATTAGGCTTTTATTTTTAAAAAATATATATCATTTTAGGTAGTTTATGAGTTACCTAGTTCACTTTTCCTTCTATGAAAAATCTAACCAATTCCAAAACATGTTTAATTTTTAACTTATAACTCTTTGAAAAGAGTAAAATTACAACTTTCTTATTTCTTGCAACATTGAATTTAATAGAATAACATAATTCTCTTAAATTATTAAGAAAATAAAGGCTGAAATATTCTTTTTCAACACACAAATCTTCTAATTCTTGGAAAATATTGACATATTTTATAAAATAATCATACTTTTCAAACTGGATTCTTTCTATGGGTATTTATTTGAAAAAACAATTATTTTAAATATCATATGAGGAATCCATTATACTGATCAGAATAACCAAGGATAACATAAAACCATAAACAAATGGATATACCAAAATTTGGATGGATAGAGTTATTGATAGAATCAAGCGGTAATGAAAGGAGTGGTGAAAAAAAACCACTTTATATAGGCTTAATTAAAGAGTCAATTAATCTTCTCCTATATCCAAAATCTCAGATTAAAACTCCTTTCCTGATCAAAAACTGATAATTTTATCAAATGATGAAATAAATTCACTAAACTCTTGATATTTGTTATAAATTTTTTAGAATAATTTTATCAGATGAACATTTTTCCGAAATAAAAATATAAAAGTTTGAATTTTTTAAGTTATAAAATCTAAAAATTATAAATAACATAAAAAATATCATAAATATTTATCTTAAAAACTAAATATTTAAAATTTACATCTCAGAGAAGATAATAAACTTTCATTAGGATAGTTTTTCTAGTGATTGTAACTTATTGGTTTTATAAGAAAATATTTTTTAAAAATATTTTTTCAGAAAAAAATTTATCAAAAAAAATTTATAAAATTTTTTCTGAAATTTTTTTACATATTTTTTGTTTAATTTTTTTAGAAATGTTTTTTCGAAAGACTTTAAAGAAATTTTTGGTTCATAAAAAAAATTAAGGGAAATTTTTTTGATTTTTTTTGGAAAACATAATAAAACGTAAAAATTTAAAATAGGGAAATATTTATTCTATTTTAAGGAATTTTTTAATGTAATTAGAAGGTTTAAACAAGAATTAGATATGAATTATCATTTTATATTGAAAATTCATATTTTTTTTAATGTATTCAAATCTTTCAGAATCCAGTAATGTTTTTTTAAAATATTAGTAAGTTGTTATTGAATTATAATGAATTGTAAAACAATATCTCTTTTCTATGGGTTTTCCTGATATTAATGGTGACTTATATCTATTTACTTAGCGCATGGGTGATGTTTTGGGTTTTTAATTAGTGCTATGAAACATCTATTATCACGAAAAATTGGTATTTTAGTAAAACTAATGCTAAAATCAATGAGTGTGTGTTGGATCCCCAACACATGAGCACAAAAACATCCAACTACTAAATATTCTGCTTCAACAGTGAAAATTTATACTAATTTTTATTTCTTGCAAGACTATTATAATGATACAAGCATTTCATATATAGATATTAAATCTTAATATGTAAATATTCAACACATTTCACAAATACATGTTTGGGGATCGTAAAGGTTTCGTGTATTTGGTGACTAGATAAAAAATATTATTATTTCATGAAAGATCATTAACATCACCCATAAATATTTTCCTATATAGTACACTTAATTGAAATACCCTACTTAAACCCTTCCTTCATAAACTGGGGAAAGGAAACATAATAAAGGGTGAGCTTAGATGCTCAGTAAGGGTAAATAAGGGAGATATCAACAAAACATGAGTATAAGGGTATGAGAACATGAGAGTAACATTTTAAAACCATACCATTCATATCATAGATCATAAAAAACATTCACGGTAATTATATACACAACACAAAATAAATAATTGGTGAATATGAAATGTGTCCCACAAAAATAAAAGTGAGGAAAAAATCATTTAACAATTCGGTAAATTTTGAATCGTAAGCCCAATGAATGAAATAAACTTATATGTATATGTATATATCATAATTTTCAAAATAGTAATCATAAAATACATTCATAAAAAGTATATACACCACACAAAAAGTGTTAAATATAGATTATGTCTTGCAAAAATAAAAGTGAGACGAAAATCCCTGACCTTAAGTCTTAAATTCCTTCATACACATTAAAACCTCATGTGTAATAAATATAAAATTATTACACATATATTATATTACCATTATCATATGTATCATATCATATATTATTTACTTATAACATTTTTCAACTTGTTTATTAAAAAACTATTTGTTAAAATCATTGTTCCATGTTATAACCCGTCCATCATTCATGTATGTTTTGGTTCAGTAGTTTCAATCATTTTAATTTGATCATGGTTAAATCATATCTATATTTTTAACATAATATATATTAATTATATAGTTATTTATATTAATCCAAAAAAATAGAGATAGAAAATGAATTACATTGTTCATAGAGATGGTAGGTTGTAAGTATGCATGAATGTTGTTTCCATTTTATCAATGGATAAAAAGAAAGTTAAATGATTTATAACCTTTATATAACCATTACTATCTCATATGTGTCATATATATTCATTAAATTTATCATTAATATCTTATAGTTAAATCAAAAGTGAAAAATGAATCACATCGTTTCACAAGGCAATAGTCTATCATAATCACGAGCGATGTTATTGTATTCCCAAGGAATTTAAAGTAATAATTTATATGAAATATTATAATTGCAAATTTATAATTATGTTATTAATATCATATATAAACATTAAATCCATAATTATATCCAGTCATGATAAGTGGTGATGGAAAACAAATTACATGGGTTTGCAAGGTTGTACTCTGTCGCACACATGATAAATGGTTTTGTTTCCCATTTGATGGAAGATGATATGGAAATAAGTTATTCCATTAAAATAATAAAATATTATTATATAAAATATAATTATTTTTTATATCTAAATATTTTAATAATATTTGAAGGGGGTGGAATAGAAAATAAAATAAAAATGCTCGGTTAAGAACAATACCTATTTTTCATACAACCTCCTTAGATTAGCACAAAAAGACTTATTAAGTGGGTTTAAAAATCAGAATAAGGTCTCTAGGATTTGTGAAGGTAATTAAAGATGTTATTTTGGTAGTTATTTGTTGATCCAAAAATTTTTGGAAGTGTAAAGATGAGAGGAGCGGTGGTTCCCTTTTATAAGTTGGGGAGAGGACACACTTGTAATTTTTGAAAAGAAAAAGGTGTACCTACATTTTTAATTTTAAAAAAGGATCCAAAATGAATTATTTAAAAACCTTAGATGATATAGGGCCGAAATATGGATATAAAATGGTATTTTAATGAGTTTCTAGGTTATTTTACCCCTTATATTTTCAGTTTAACCCCTCATAAACTCATTTTAACATTAATCGTGGTAATTAAATTTTACTATTTTTACAATTAATTTTGACCAAAAATTAAATTGAATTATTATATAAGATAAATTATTATTATTTAAAAAATTTAATTGATTTTTATAAATTCCATTCATAGTGTCAGAAAATTTTAATTTAAAATTAAACTCATAGAAGTGATGAAGAAATGGTTTTCATGGGAGAAAATTTTCATAAGTAGAGAAAGTTTTAATATCAAAATTCAATATAAAATTGATTAAAATATACTAAATTGGATTAATTAATATATAATTGAAATAATATTCCTTTTAAAACCATATTAACCTGAAATTAATCATGTAAATTCATTAAAAATAATTTAGGTTTTTAATAAAAATCTGCAAATGTTTATTTTTCTTCAAAGAATTAATCTTCATAAAAAATTCACAAAAATTCAATGAAAGATAATTTTTAAATGATGATTTAAAAAAATTAATTTAATTTTTTCAAATAAATTATCTAAAATTATAGAAAATAATTTTTAATTTTTTGAGAAAAATGCAATATTTTTTTGAGATAAACTATTTTCTAAATATATAATTACTTTACTAAAAATTATTCACTTATTTATCAATATATCTTATTTTCATAAAATTTATAATTAATTTTTTAAATATGTTTATTCCTATTCATATCTGCATGTTTAATGAATAGGTTATAATGATCTGTCTAAAAAACAATACTAATAATATATTACGGTTTGTTAAAACTCAGTATTGTGTGTAATGCAAGCTATCAAAGAAATTAAATTTATTTAAAAATAAATAAATTTCATAAAATCTCAAGGTTTTACATTATATAAACCTTAAAATTAATTTTTCCCATAAAATTCCAAATGATGAAACTTATGCCTCCTCATATCCTCAAGTTCCCATATAACTTCCACAAGTTGGATGTTTCTTCATAAAACCTTAACCAAGTGAGTTGTATTGTTTCACAAAACATTCTCTATAAAATCCAGAATCTCCATAGGTTTTTATTCGTAGGAAAGATCCAAATCTAGTGGTATTATGTTTTAGTTCAGTTCATGTGAAGGATCAGGTGTGTGCTTCCTTATAGAGATACATGGAACACATAGTGGACTTGAGAGAGGTTTTGTGGAGAGGAAAAATAATAATAACCAATCTCTAATCAATCAAGAATACTGAAAGGTATAATATACCTATGGCTTATCTTTCTTTTCTTCTTGAATCTCATAACTTTCTTCCAGGAATAAATTCATAAGAATACCTTCTCACCAACTTCAAACTCCTGATCACTCTAACGGTTGTATGCATAAGTTTTCTATCGAATTTGAGCTTCCATGATTTGATGTTGAATGGATCTAAATTTATCTACCATTTACTCGCTTAGATCATGTACCGATATCATTTTTTCTCTAACTTTATGCTAACATTTTGGAGTTCTACACTTCTTTTCAAAGAGGGATTCATAAGGATTCATCTGAATGATCAAGTGAAAGCTATTATTTTAAGAAAACTCGACAAGGGGATGTTTTTTATCCCAACCACCTTTTTGATTACAAATTGAATGTTCTAAACATATCCTCTTGGGTATGAATTATTCTCTCTGACTGACCATAATTTTGAGGATGATTTGCAGTGCTGAAACATAACTCCATATCCAGATCCTACTAAAGACATCTCCAAAACATTGATGTAAATAAAGGATCCCAACAAGACACAATATAATGTGGTAATCTATGAAGTCTTACCATTTGCTTAATTTATATCATGGAAATATGATCTAGAGAGAAATAATCTCTAATAGAAATCATGTGTGATGACTTGTTATGGTGATCGACTACAACACTTATAGCATTATTCCCTTTAGATGTTTTTGGTAGTCCAAAGATAAAATCCATAGTGTTGTTTTCTCATTTCCATTATGGTATTTGTAATGGTTTTAAATTCCCCTAATAATTTTTTCACTCGTTATTTACTTGCGGACATACTAAGAACTGAG
Organism: Viscum album; assembly: GCA_963277665.1. Taxonomy (NCBI): domain Eukaryota; kingdom Viridiplantae; phylum Streptophyta; class Magnoliopsida; order Santalales; family Viscaceae; genus Viscum; species Viscum album. The sequence continues at coordinate 923,736,762 of OY728126.1, read as the reverse complement.
ATACATATTTTGAAATATCACTCTTCATATAATACCACTAGAAATACGCTTTAATATATCTATAGATCTTCCAACTTCCATGATGAATAGAGAATGAAAAACTATGATCCTCCTCTAATAGATCCTTTTTTTAAATTTAGTATGGATGGAACACACAAACAATTCCTCAACCTTGTCATTCATCATAATCAAGGTTAAACTCCAAAAGATTTTTAACCTTCTTCTACAGATCTACATATTCCTTTTTTTCCTCTTTAATATTTACTTTGGTAGATGTGATAGGTTAGTATAATACAAAGAAACACTAGAGTGGGTGAATTGTGTCTTTTTGAAATTCATCCACAATTCTGGCTTTAGACACCCTATGTGGTTTACACAGATATACAGTGTTTTATTCTCTATGAAATATAAAAAATAGATAAAAATAAAGAAAGAAAATAAATTTTTATAGTGTTTTGGGGCACAAATATCCTCTAGTACACTCCACCAATCCTTCTCTCTACGATTTTGGTTAATTTTACAAGCAAGGTCCTCTTATCATAAGATCATAACTACAAAACATAGTGTATTTAGTTGAAACCTTTAAAAATATGGATAAACATAGAGCCTTCTGGTTATTTTACAAGGAATTGGTTATCCACATCTTAGATTGATAATTTGATACTCCACCATAATTGAGTACGAGCAATTGATACCCTATCAAATCAAAAGAGTTTGATTTGAAGGTAGGGGTTGATCTTCATAGTTGCAGAAGAAGCAAATGACAGTAGAAAAATATTCTTCAGAAAATAATGTCTCTAAGAGAGGGTAGTTATGAAGCGATTTCGCTTTCAAATAATCTTTAATAAATGTAGAAACAGAAAGTAGAAATAATGTTATGGTAGTAAAATATTTAACATGTATGTCTCAAAACTGTATCATCCTTTATAATAAAACATTCATTATACCATCACTATCAAAAAATAGGTTTATGAGAATGAAATTTTATATAATAAAATTTGAGTTATATCTATAATATATTGAAATGATACATTAGAAGAATATATATAAATCAGAAATCCATTTTCAGAATTTTAGATCACCAAAAGTTGCTTGAATTTTCATGAATATTTAAATTCTAAAATGTCCAAAGGATTCATAACATCCCTTTAAAATAGGAGATAATATCTCCATTGAATATGGTTCTTTGAAACAATGATAATAATCTTTGAATGGGTCAAAAATGATATTTAAAATATCTTGTAATTCTATAAATAACATTGTAGGAATCTTAGATAAAATCGTGAATTTAAATCTCTGACATTGAAAAGACAAACTTATTGTTCCTTCACAAAACTAGAAAATAGAAAATGTAGGGTTCAACTATGTAACATTAATTATACAAACTTAAGTATTGAAACATAATTTTGGTTATAAAAGTAATGTTTATGTACCATACGTTTGTGTCCCCAAATGTGGGGTTCCTTACATACATTGGGTTCTTTAACTATAATTTCTTCTATTTACAAACCTACGGTTCCTTCTAAACTTATGGTTATTTTTCTACACATTCCTTGAAGTGTAGGATTTATGATCCATACACACCTTCTTCTAACATAAGGTTGAATATAAATTTAAGGTTAATGATCTATACATATTGTCCCAAGCATAAGGTTTATTCCTTTTATTACATTATGAATGTAGGGTATGAAAAATGATTGCATAATACAATTAAGAGTGTTCCAAACACTTTAACAAATATCCTCAGTGAATTAAAATCTTGAATATATTTCCATAATAACTAAGTAATTTAACAATAATTTCCTAAAATACACTTATGATAATATAATTCGTAAAACAACAAGGCTATTTGAGAGCATCAAAATCAATTAAGATTTATATAGTATTTTTGATACAATACATGCCCCAAAATCTCCCCCTTTTTTATGAACAAAAACCCATAAAATATCTAATATAAAATATAAAATTTTATAAATAATTTGAGTATAAATTATTATTTCGATTTCACATTACTATTTCAATAATTATATAAATATTAAAAAATGAAATTTTGTGCTTACCTAAATTTCTCCCCCTTTTTATGATATCAAAATGAAAGTAAAACAAGTTGATACACTTTTAATTTTGAAAAAAATAGTAAATGAATGTTTATATAGTGTACTGTGTGGAAAAATAATGTATTAATTATGATAGAAGAGATAAAAATAATAATAAATGATAAATAAACAAAAAATAATAAAAATAAAGCACAAAAAGTATGAAGAACAACGAAATTTTGTTAAGAAAAACATTATAAATACATGAAGATAGTTTTGGACTAAAGAGGAAGGATTAGATAGTAGGTCTAGTGGAAAGGGAAAGAGTTTGGTTAGGAGTAGGTTCTGGTTGACTCTGATCCACCGGAAAAGATTCTTTTAATTTTTCCATATGGAATTGTAGCTTGTCTTTAATATTGTCTCATAACTTCCTTATAAAAATTCCTGAATCTTGACTGAATTTCATATTCTCAATCAAATTGAATTTCAAAAATTCATGAAAATTATCCTATGTTTTCAAAAACTGGGATAACTTATCACTAAACATGTTGAGCAGTAGCCTGATACTTGGTTCACTTGAAGTCAGTTTCTGAATAAGATACTTTTAATTGTCCAACAAGACAGATAAATGTGTATTATTTCACTAATTATTTTGAATATATCCATTCATATCTGTCATTATAGATGTGATATTCTAAAATTTTATGATCATGTCTAGTGAGGTTAGAGGTTCATAGGTAGAAGTACCAACTTGACTAACACTTCCTTTGATAGATTCAAATTGGCTCCCCAAATATCATTTTAGATTAGAAAAATCAATTTTGGAAATAGATTTAGATTTGATCTTCCAAATATGATCCAACGTTTCTCTTTTAAATGCATCTTAATCACTTTTTGAAATAGAATATTTTTTGAGTTCCTGAAGCTGAGCCTGAATAGACTCTTAACTCTATCCTTGGGACTGATAAATTTTGAAAATAATGAAAAGATTTTATTGAAGCTTTCAGCTCTTATCTAAGAATCAAACTCTCCTCACAAGTCTTGTTAAACTTATGCACAACATCTTTAATCTGATTTTTCATTGAATCAGATGTACCTTTATCTTATTTCTTTGTCTAAACAACAACTTCCACAATTTCCCATTGATAAGAAGAATATTTCTCAACCAACTTCTTAATCGAATTAGAAATAACATTAAATACCTTTTTTCTTTCTCCTGAGATAGATATTGGTATCTTTAATGAGTGGTCCATTACAGATATATCTTGTAACTCAAAAGTTGCAGAGACTGAATGATTAACTTTTATAAATTCTTAAACAACTTGTTTTTGTATATCTGGTTGAACAATAACACGAATTTCTTGGGGTTGGATATCTTCTTGATGATCCTCAACATGATCTGTTTCTTCCAAATTAACTAAGCGATTTTCTTCTCCAGGTACAAAAATTGGTTCTTAAATATATTATTCTTCTATATTACTTGGTTTTAAAACAAGTTCATATTGAACTTATTCATCGTCTTCATCTTCCTCTGCATGGTCTACAGTATCATAACATAGCATTCTCTTTGTTGATTTTTCAACACCTTCTATTCTGGATTCCCCAACTTCTTCATCTCTTAAAGCAATTTTCTCCCCCTGAGCAAAAGATCTAGAAATATTTTGGTCATCCACACCATCTGGAATGAGCTTTACATTCACAGTACTTGAATAAAAACTAAAAATTCTCAAATTCCCAGTATTCAACACATTGTTGTGATAAAATTTAACTCAAGTATCAAAAAGACAAATCATGTTCTTCCTAAACAAGATAAGATACAAGATCCATCTATAAGGATAAAAAAACATCCTATACTCTAAATGAAAACAATAATTTAGATACCTCAACATTTATCTAGGAAAAAATAAACTTGATATTACTAATAAATAAAAATATAATATACATATCTGGGCACAATATTTTCTCCATCTCAGCTACTCTTAATGAAATTGTAGTTTCAATAATCCTGACTAAAACTTTTTGATCTGCCTCAAGGACTTTAACAAAAAAAATCATTATATTTTTCAATCCAAATAGAAATTAAAAAATATTTTTAGACTTATGATATTGATTTCAAATTGGTCTGAGATAAAAGTGGAATACTCCTTCGTGAGGGAATTTAGAATTTGAGTTATTTCTATTGAAGAAATTGGAACTTCCTTATCTTTTATCTGTGAGGATATAATATCTTCTATTTAACCAAAACTAAACTCTAAACTACTATAAAAGTGATTTAGTTCTATCTTGTAAATAAAATCTATATTCTCCTCATTGATCAGAAATTAAAAACCATGAAATTATATTTCCTTCTTGAGAAAAAGATTCATTTGGTATAACCATTCAAAGTCTACAACCTTTCCTTGAATAATCTTTATAGATGAAGAATTTTGATGTTTCGGATTGCTGATTTCAATTTCATTAATTCCCTTGGTATTCACCATTTTAAAGAATATGAAGGTTGACGGTTTTCAGATTCTGGGGTTTAGGGGAAAGATGAGGTTTTTGGAAGGAGAAACGGTTCGAAAATGAATTGTTAAGATAAGTCAAAGGGTTTTCTGATAGATAATGATGTGGTCTTGTTTCTTTTTATGATTACGTGGGATAATCATTAATTTTTATATTTTGAAAACATGTGATTTAAAAATAAAAAATAGAAAAATTTTATTTAAGAAACTAAATGAAATACTAAATTTGATAGTAAAAAAAATAAATAAAAATAATAAATCATTTTAATAGAAATAAATTATAAAAATAAAAACTAAAAACATTTTAATTGATTTAAACTAATAAATAATTATTTAAAATTAAATAAACCCAACTACCTAATAATAAAATAAAAACTTGTCGTAGGAAGTGGTTGAGTGAAAATATCAACTAATTGATATTCAGTATTAACTAATTCTATAGATATAACCATTTTAAGAACATGATATCCTAAATCATGATTCCTTATATCATTGTGCTTAGTCCTAGAAAGATTTATAGGATTTTTTGAAATATTTATAGCACTATTAATATCACATAAAATAGGGATACAATTAAAATTTATTCTAAAGTCCATTAGTGTGTTTTTCATCAACAAAACTTGTTCATAGAAACTTCCAGAAGAAACATAGTATGCCTCGACTGTTGATAGGGGAACTGAGTATTGTTTCTTAATCAACTATTATACTAAATATTTTTATAAAAAGTTATATGTTCCTAAGGTTATTTTTCTATCTAATTTATAGTCTCCAAAATCATCATTTGAATATTAAATTAAATTAAAATCATATGATTTGGGGTAAAGAAGATATTGAAAAATAGTTCCTTTTAAATATTTGAATATTTTTTTAATAGTAGTAAGATGTTATTATTTTTCATTTGATTGAAATCTAATAAATAAACATATGAAAAATTTAATGTCTGGTCTGGTGGTAGTAAGATATAAAAAACTATCAATCATATACCTCTATAACGTGTTGTCCACAGGTTTTTCATCTTCATCCAAATCAAGTTTTATATTGGCATGAATAAGAGTTATATATATCTTTCTGTTCTCAAATCCAAACTTCTTTAGTAAATAAATAATATATTTACTTTGAATTAAAAAAATTCCACAATCTTTTCAATAAATCTAATGTCCCAAAAATAAATTTAGTTCTCCCATCATACCCATTTCAAATTCTTTTTTCATTAGTTTTTGATAAAACATGAAAAATGTTTTTATTAGTTGAACCAAAAATTGCAACGCACTGGCCCCAGTTACCCAGAGTCGGTGCATTATTACATAACATTGGCATGATCACAAAAGATTAAGTCTTGAAGGACCGATTAGTTTAGTAGCCTTAGATTAACTAGATATATTTCAAAAGTTTACATTACATTATAAAGTAAAAAAACTACAACAACATCTTGTATTCATATCCCCTCATATTATCACTATAGTTCAGTCATAAATTACTTCTTCACATCCTGGGAAAAAATAAAACATTGAAAGGGGTGAGCTCAGATGCTTAGCAAGGATAACAATATAGCAGGAACTTTAATAAATAAACGTAAACATTTAAGGAAATGTTTAACTAAAACAAAATACTTTTAAACTTCAACTTAAACATAATATGGAAAAGATAAAATGAAATAATTCCATTTACTTATTCAAATAGATATTCTACTAGTCGAATAATCACATGAAATATCAATAACCACTTTCATAATGAGGGAATGCATAATGTCATACTATCATAACCACATAGTCAAGGCCTTGTGCCAAGACTACAAATAAGATTTTTTCAAGGCCTTGTTACAGGACACTAGTTTGTCTCATGAGACATGCCGATGCATCGAGGAGCTATAGCGGGCTCCACCCATCACTTATTAAGTCTAATGCATTCCTCATATGAACAAGTTTAAACATAACATAAACATTCATATTAAAACTATCATAAAAAATGTCAATACTTTCTCCATAAACCATGAATAGTATAAAAATAACACATCCACAGTCAAACATATCACAAAACCTTCAATAAAATATGTAATTTTTGTATCATAACAAATCAACTTTAAATAAGCTTAAAATCCATAAAAGGATGTTGACATAGATGAAATCAAAACTATTTGAGAGAAATATCTATTTTTTTGAAATCATTTAAAAGTCACATAATTATAAAAGAAAACATTTACTTTGAAAATATTCTTATAATATTGTAAGGGAAGCTTTGATGATTTTATAGCGGCGAAAAATAGCTTCACCCACCGTATAAGTTAAAAAAAATACATTCTTACCTTAATTCTGTCGAAAATGTTATAAATGGTCTTGTTTGGAAAAGGAGAAACAAATTCATTTATAAACTTATTACAAAACTTAAAAAAGGGTATAAATTACTTTAACCCATAGTCTATAAAATATTTAGAATGATTTGGAATACATTTTTAAGAAACATGGATGTGGATGATAAAGAGGTCCCAGTAGAAAATCATGTATAAACAACCTCAGATAATTAAGAGATTGTGAAACAAACTCTTAACTTGTACATTTCATTGGTTGAGGGTAGGTTAACCTCTTATATAATGGTGAAATAATTTTTATTAAATTATACAAGAATCATTTAAATTAATATGATATCATATATTATCTTTAAACATTGCTTTGTTAATAATATCTTAGTATTATCGTCGTTTCGGGTGTTAACGAATTCATTTTCTTTAACATTATTTGTTATGTGAGCTATATTTGTTATTTATGGGATGTATATTATTCATACCCATAATTATATCATGTCTCTAAAAATTAATTTTAATCATCAAATAAAATTTATTCTTGAATGGATACGATGGGGAATGAATCTCATCATGTTCATGGAGATGGTAGTCCGTACGTATGCACAAGCGACAATATCATTCTTTTGATATTATAATAATATATAATTGGATGGTATATCATATATATAGAATCATTATATTGTTATATTTATTATTTACTTCAATTACACGTCAATATCATACCCATCGAAATAATAATGTTTTGAACAACAATTACACCATGACGTGGAGACGGTAAGCCATAAGTACGCGCGTATGGTGGCATGTCATTCAAAGGATAGATAGAATACTGAATATGGTTGTACCATATTTATAATAACATCACAGTATATATAATATACTAGATTTATTGTTTTATAATGGAAATAACAAAGAAAGAATAAGTGGAAGAAGAAAAGAACTTGAAAGAGGGTGGTGAAAACATTACCTCTTCTTCCAGTTCTTCCTTTTGATTTGATCAAAAGGGCTCCTTAGGTTGGCTTTCTGATCAAACTAATGCCTCTAGATTGAATTTACTAAAGTTGAGATAATATTTGGGTAGGGGTTTGTATAGAAAAAATGATTTGAAGGTGTAAACTATAGAGAAAGTGGAGTGCCCTTTTATAAGAGCGGTGAGGGGAACCTTTGGAAAAGATAGAAATATTATTTTATAATAAATTCATATTCAGTTTTAATGGCTCAAAAGTGGATTATTTAAAGCTTAAGGTGTGGATGGGTCTAAATCCTTTCAACCAACAGATTTTAGATAGGTTTGGGTCACTATATTAACCTTATCTTTTAGTTTGAACTCTTAGTTAATTAGTTTGACATTTACCATGTCTCTTTGTATTTTTATATTATATGGTTAATAAACATACTTTAAACTTCCAATAAACCCCCAAGTAGTCCATTAATGATACAAATCTCATGATATAAGTCCTTTGGCCAAACCTTAGATTTTTAGGAATATAATATCAATTAATTATATAATATTGGTTTTAAAAACTCTTTTATGTCAATTTTGACACTATTGGGTATTTTGTTTTTTGATAAATTTACAACAACATTTTTACTTAGAAATAAATTCATATAAACAATACTAATATTTCATATTAACCTATAAAAATAGTGGAATTCATAAAAATATTCAAATTACATTTATTTGGGTATTTATAATATCAATTATCTTAATCTTTCATCAATATGGTAATTATTGCATCATCATTATGTCATAAATAAATTAACTTATTTGATGTCTAAAAATTATAAATAAAATACCATTATGTCATAAATCGTTTTAGATTTATAATGAATATTTATAATCAAATTTATCTTATGTATAACCCCATATTAAAAAAAAATTAGTTATTAATCTTTGATTTTAACTCTTTTAACTCTTCTTTGAATTAAATAATAATAATTTTCCTAATCTAATCCAAGTGGACCTAAATGATAATATGTTATTACTAAGGTTGTTTTTGGTCGAGATACACTTTTCAAGTAGAATTAGGACATGTTTTTGGGTATTATTAATATCATTTTTACCCTTAATTACCAAATTTACTTTTAACCGTGGTAAATAAGAGTAAAAAGTTAATATTCACCAAAAAATATTTTTATCTTATTGAACCACATTTTACTCCTCAATATTAACCATGTCTCTCAGATTTTTAAAATTCCACTCACATAAGTGGTAAAATTATGTTTTATGTGAATTTACATATTCTCCTGGGAGATGGGTAAAAGACGGTGAAAAGTTCAATAAAATTATTATATATCTAAAATTATTCTAAACTAACTTTAATGAATTACATTGAACTTATATAGGTATTATGTATCTATTTTGACCTTAATTAAATTTAAATAAAATACATTATTATTTAAATAAAAATTTGGTTTTAAACTATAACTCAGTGTTTTTTAATATTCATCAAAAATTTAATGTTTTCAGAAAAATACAAAAAATTCACCCTAAGCTAATTTTGATATTCCGAATCCAAAAATTAAGTCCATTTTGAAAGATAAAATTTATAATATTTTAAAAAGTGGGTATTACTATTCATAACGGCTAGTTTGATTGGTTGTGGTGTGTGTAAGAACTCGAAGTTGCGTACAACACATGCTACTGTATTATTCAAAGAGAAGCGCACCGTGGAAGATTGCGGTGTTACATTCTCCCCTCCTTCAAATAATTTCATCCTAGAAATTTCTAGAATACTACCACATAAAAAGACTCGGGTGGTTCTTCATCATATATTCCTCGGGATCCCACGTTGCCTCTTCCATCTTATGGTTTCTCTATAGAACTTTTACCAGACAAGTCGTCCAGTTTCTCCGCACTTGTTCTCTCATATCAAGAATATTGACAGGATCTTCGCAATAAGATAGGTCGGGTTCAAGTTCTAATTCCTCATAGGTGAGTACATGCATTGGGTCAGGCATGTATTTTCTCAATAGTGATACGTGGAACACATCGTGAACTTTGGAGAGACTTGGCGGTAATGCCAAATGGTAAGAAACAGCTCCAATTCGTTCTAGAATTTCGAAGGGTCTGATGTACCTGGGACTCAATTTACCCTTTTTACCGAAACTTATAACTCCCTTCCATGGAGATACCTTCAAGAAAACATGATCTCCTATCTGAAATTCCAAATCCTTCCTTCGGTTATCGGTATAGCTCTTCGGACTACTTTGATCTACTTTGATGTGGTTTTGGATTACCTTTACCTTTTCCATCATTTCCTCCACCAGTTTTGGGCCTACAAGTTTTCTTTCACAAACATCATCCCAACAGGTTGGTGTGCGACATCTCTTTCCGTATAACACTTCATATGGTGTTGTCTGAATACTCGAATGGAAGCTATTGTTATAAGAAAATTCTAGCATAGGTAAATATTGATCCCACATACCCTGAAAGTCAAGTGAGCTTGATCTCAACATGTCTTCTAAGGTTTGAATAGTCCATTATGATTGTCCATCAGTTTGGGGGTGGTAAGCAGTGCTCAAATGAAGTTCAGTATCCAGGGCTTTCTGAATACTTTTCCAGAATCTTGAAGTAAAACGGGGATCACGATTAGAAACAATCGATAGGGGTAAATCCTCCCTTATAGCAAGAAAATGTGCTTACTTGGTAAGACGGTCAACAATGACCCATATTGCATCGTTCCTTCTAGGATTATTTGGTAGTACCATGACAAAGTCCATCGTGATATTATCCCATTTCCAATCAGGTATGGGAAGAGGTTGCAATACTCCACTAGGCTACTGCCTTCCAGATTTCACTTGTTGACAAACCATGCATCTTGACACAAAATCACCAATCTCCCTCTTCATGTTGTCCTACCAAAAATGTTCCTTTAAATATCTATACATTTTGGTGCTCCCTGGGTTTATAGAAAAATTGGAACTATGAGCATCGTCCAACAATTCTCGTTTTAGATCAGGTATATCAGGAACATAAAGTCTCTTCCCAAATTTCAAAATTTCATCTTCATACACAATGTCATTCAATCTCCCATCATTCACAACTTTAATCTTCTTTTGAAATTCTTCATCATCGGTCTGAGAACTCTTTACCCTTTCTAGTAAATATGGTTTGGAAACCATTTGAAAAAGTATTAATGTTTCACCTTCCATGGTTATTCCCATATCCAACATTACTAGATCCATGAAAATAGGATCCCTCTCAATTATCATCTTGTTCAAAACTCCATGATATTTTCTACTCAATGCATCTGCCACCTTATTTTCATTCCTCGGGTGGTATTGTATCGTGCAATCATAATCCTTGAGTAGTTCAAGCCATCTCCTTTGCCTCATGTTGAGTTCTTTCTGTGAGAAAATATACTTCAAACTCTTATGATCAGTATAAATCTCACATTTTTCACCATAGAGATAATGTCTCCATATCTTCAAATAAAATATTACAGCAGCTAACTCAAGATCATCAGTAGGATAGTTTTGCTCATGAATTTTTGTTGTCGTGATGCATAGGCAATAACCCTATCATTCTGCATAAGGACACAACCATGTCCTTTCTTTGAAGCATCACTATAAATAACAAACCCATCATTCCCTGATGGTAGAGTCAATATAGGAGCATTGACTAATCTTTTCATCAATTCTTAAAAACATTATTCACACACTTTGGTCCAAACAAATTTAACTACTTTACGTGTGAGCTTTGCTAAGGGGTTAGCCAATCGGGCGAAATTCTGGACGAAACGTCTATAATAACCTACTAAACCAATAAAACTGTGTACCTCGGTTATACTCGTTGGTGCTATCCATTATTGGATTCCCTTGGTCTTAGAAGGATCAACAGAGATTACATCCTTATAGAAAATATGGCCAAGAAAATAATTTTCCTAAAGCCAAAATTCACACTTGATAAACTTCCCATATAATTCATGTCTTCTAAGAGTCTTCAGGATAATGCGCAAGTTATTTTCATGATCTTCGTATCTTTTGGAGTATACCAAGATATCATCAGTAAATAACACCACAAAATCATCGAGATATTCCTTAAAAACTCTATTCATTAGATCCATGAATACAGAGGGTGCATTAGTCAATCCAAAAGGAATTACTATAAACTCATAATGCCCATACCTGGTTTGAAATGTTGTCTTCAGAATGTCTTCCTTCTTCACACACAACTGATGGTATCCAAATCGAAGGTCAATCTTTGAAAAGTATTGAGCTCCATGCAGTTGTTCAAACAAATCATCAATGTGAGGTAGGGGATACTTTTTCTTTATTGTTATATCATTGATTTCTCCGTAGTTGATACATGACCTCATATATTCATGTTTCTTCTTAACAAAAAGGACAGGGGCTCCCCATGGAGAAATAGTAGGGTGAATAAATCCATTATTACTCTATTAATCTTGTTGTTTCTTTAGTTCAACTAATTCAACAGTGGCCATTATATAAGGGGTCTTTGATATAGGCCTTGAACCAGGAATTAAATCAATGGAAAACTCAATTTCTCATTCTGAAGGATGTCCAGGTAAATATTCTGGAAACAAATATACATATTCTTTCACAATAGGCACATCCACAATTTGAACATTCCTTTTCTTAACCACTATTATTACATTCTCTTCCTCCCCAATAATTGATTTTAGTTGAGATACTGGGGGTGGATCTAGGTAAGAATCAGGTGGTGACAATTCTTCTCTAAAGATATGGTGTTCCTTATCATCATCATCAGAAATCGTAACCTCCTTCTTCTTATAATAAATCTTCCCATCATGGTCCGAAATCCAATCCATACTGAGGATTATATCAAACTCAATCATAGGTATGACGATGAGATCAGCAGATAAATAACATTTATATTCCCTAATGGGAATAGATTCACGGAACTTTATAGCAATGATACTTCCCTTAGGAGTTTTAACTGACAACTCCCTTGTTAAATCTAATTTGAAATATCTAATTTTCCTACCAAACTAGGAAGATAAGAAACAATGCGATGATCCAGAATAAAATAATGCATTTTCTAAACTTGAGGAAACCATTAAATTACTTGCCACCACATCTTTTGGAGCTTCTATCTCAGCAGTAGTGATAGCATAATCTTGGCCTTGATACCTTGGCCTTTTCTGAGGTAAGTTCCCCTGACACTTAAAACATTCATTTTCACAATTTCCCATCTCCCTACAATTGTATCATTGAGCATAAGTAGCTACTTTCTTCCCCTTGAAATCACGAGCTTGGTGGCCTTTTTCACCACACTTATAACAGACTCCCATTCATTTCAAGAAAATACCGGGGTGTTTCTTCCCACATTTACTACTGTATGGATATTCACTTTTCCTTTTATACCCTTATTTCCATTTCCAGAGTGATCAGCAGATCTCTTCTTCTCTTGATTTGCCTTAAAGTCATAAGACATAGAGAATTATTTTTCTGTCTTGATAACGCATGATACAATATATTCGTACAACGAGAAGGTTTGTGAGACTAATGATCGAAGAAGAAATGGTTTTAATCCATCAAATAAACGATCAATCTTACTTCTTATGTTACGTATATAATCTGCAACATACCTCACTAACCTTGAAAATTTAGCCTTATCATCATCGAGTAAATTTTTATTCAAGAAGGAAAGGCCCAAAAGCCCCAGATTCGGGACCTAAGGAGGTCGAAAGTATTATAGGCCTAGGGAATCCCCTCAAACCAGATTGACTCCCTCTACTTTCATGGTGGACATGTTGTGAATACAAATGGGATCCGGACCGGAAACATCAAGGGAGGCAAGGTGGTCTGCGACCTTGTTCCCTTCTCACCACGTGTGGTCCACAGTAGTATTTGTGCCAATCATGCCCCTGCACTTTAAGATGATGTAAAGGATAGACCACGGGATGGTACCATTGACTTGAATGGTGTTGTGGAGAATTTGGGAGTCCGTTTCCACCATTGATAAGGAGATCCCCTTCTGATGGCATAGGAGGAGGCCAGCAAACATCGCTTTGGTCTCTGCCTGGAGTGAAGTCCCATGGACCAAGTGCACAGAGAATGCCATGATGACCGAACCTGAGGGGTTACACACCACCCCTCCTCCTCGTATAAGCCCCTTATTTCACTACCCATCGGTGTTAAGTTTGAGCCCCCTGCTTGGCGGTGTCCAACATACCTAGTTACATCCCATCGCCCTACTCCCCAGAGTAACAGGATTGTTACTGCCTCGAAGCCTCCTAAGAGTAGGCGTATCCTCCCAGTTTCCAACAGATTGGATCATATCCAGAAGAAGGAATTTGGTTTTGTGATTGACACCTTTGCGACATTCTCATCCTCCTTTTGCCTCAGAATCAGAAATCGCCTTTCCATATCTGCTCGATGGTCATGAGGAAAGTATTTTTCTAAGAAAATCTCTTTGAACTCCCTCCATTTCATAGTTGATACTTAATCATCTTCCTTTGTGTTTTGAATCAATGACCACCATTGATCAGCATCTCCAGTGAGGTGGTAAACTACCGTGACAACTTTTTCCCTTTGACTACTCCCCAAGGCATAGAATATTTTATCTAAGGAGTTTATCCATTTCTCAGCTACTAAGGGATTTGTACTCACATTGAATGTTGGTGGTTTTTTCCTCATGAATAGATCTAAGGTTGATCCTCTATTCTTTCGATCCAGGTGTTCCATACGAGTAAGTTTATTATTCATAACCTGAGTGAGTTGAACCAGTATGGTGATAAGATGATCTGCACCAGTTGTATCACCAGCTCCACTATAATTATCTTCAGCAGGAGAGAAATCCCTATATGGAGTGTGTGCTTTGATACGGTTTCCATTTCTTCTTCTAGGATTCATTTCTAAACAATGGAATACACTAGATTACTTTATGAATCTCAATACATAATTCCAAACCTGTAAAACACTTAACATAAATTGAACAGTTTATGGATATAATCCATAATCATAAAAATGTTTTCATTGAGGAAGTATATACTCATAAACCCTTCATAATTATTTGTAAATAAAATGAGAATTATCCTAAGCATATCCCCCGGGAGTGTCGTAACCAAGAGTGAAGAAAGTCCCATTATCGTGCACCAGTTCCCGTTCGAGTCTATCTCAAAGCGGTGTTTTCGGGTTTTAACTCTAGGTACATCTGTGCTAGAGCTACCTCTACCTGCTCTTATCCAGACAGGGATTTATTGCTCAGAAAACTCACAAAATCTTTACAATACCAAAATTTAAGGAAGTTCTTCTATACTAATCCTCAAAGTCCATCTTAGGTCTATGTGCTCTAATCAGAGTTTATCTAAATATAGCTTCCAAGGTTTGTACTAAACTTCCTCTAATACCAACTATGATGCCCCTAACACAGCTACCTAGAGTAAGTGCATTATTACATAACATTGTCATGATCACAAAAGATCAAGTCCTAAAGGACCGATTAGTTTAGTATCCTTAGAATAACCAGATACATTCATAAAGAATACATTACATCATAAAGTAAAAAAACTAAAACAACATCTTGTCTTCATATACCCTCATACTATCCCTACATATCATTCATAAATTACATCTTCACATCCTGGGAAAAAATAAAACATTGAAAGGGGTGAGCTCAGATGCTCAGTAAGGATAACAATATAGCGGAAACTTTCATAAATAAACATAAACATTTACGGCAATGTATAACTAAAAAAATCATTTTAAATGTGAACTTCAACATAATATGGAAAAGATAAAATTAAATAATGCCATTTACTTATTCACATGGATATTCTACTAGTTGAATAATCACATGCAATATCAATAACCACTTTCATAATGATGGAATTCATAATGCCAAACTATCATAACCACACAGTCAAGGCCTTGTGCCAAGACTACAAATAATATTTTGTCAAGGCCTTATGCCAAGACACTAGTTTGTCTCATTAGAACTACTGATTCATCAAAGAGCTATAATGGGCTCCACCCGTCACTTATTAAGTCCAATACATTCTTCATATGAATAGGTTTAAACATAACATAAACATTCATAATAAAAATAGCATATGAAATGTCAATACTTTCTCCATAAACCATGAATGGTATAAAAATAACACATCCACAGTAAAACATATCACAAAACCTTCAATAAAATATGGAGGTTTTGTATCATAATAAATCAACTTCCAATAAGCTTAAAATCCATCAAAGGATGTTGACATAGATGAAATCAAAAACTATTTGAGAGAAATATCTCTTTTTTTGAAATCCTTTAAAAGTCACATAATTATAAAAGAAAGAATTTAATTTGAAAATAATATTATAATCTTTTAAGGGAAGCTTTGAAGATTTTAAAATGGCAGAAAATAGACGCACCCGCCATATAAGTTAAAAAAAGACATTCTTACCTTAATTATATCGAAAAGGTTAAATAGGACCTTGTTTGGAAAAAGACAAAAAGATTCCATTATAAAATTCTTATAAAAATTCAACATGGTTATAAATGACTTTAAACCATAGTCTATAAAATAATAAGAATGATTTGAAATACATTTTTAAGAAACATGGATGTGGATGATAAAGAGGTCCCAGTAGATAATCACGTATAAACTACCTTTGATAATGAAGAGATTGTGAAATAAACCCTTACCTTGTACTTTTCCTTGGTCGAGGGTAGGTTAACCTCCTCTATAATGGTTAAATAATTGTTATTAAATTATAAAATAATCATTTAAATTAATATGATATCATATATGATCTTTTAACATTGCTTTGTTAATAATATCTTAGTATTATCTTCGTTTCAGGTGTTAACGGATTTGTTTTCCTTTATATTCTTTGTTACGTGAGCCATATTTGTTATTGATGGGATTTATATTATTCATATACAGAATTATATCATGTCTCTAAAAATTATTTTTAATCATCAAATGAAATTTAGTCTTGAATAGATACCATGGGGAATGAATCTCATCGCGTTCGTGTAGACGGTAGTCCGTACGTAGGCACGAGCGACAATATCATTCTTTTGATATTATAATAATATATAATTGGATAGTATATCATATATAAAGAATCATTATAATGTTATATTTACTATTCAATTAAATTACACATCAATATCATACTCATCCAAATAATAATGTTTTGAATAACAATTACACCACGACGTGGCGACGGTAAGCCGTAGGTACGCACGTATGGTGACATGTCATTCAGAGGATGGATAGAATAATGAATATAGTTGTACCATATTTATAATAACATCAAATTATTTAGAAGATATTGGAGTTATTTTTTATAATGTAAATAACAAAGAAAGAAGAAGTGGAAGAAGAAAGGAACTTGAAAGATTGCGGTTAAAACATTACCTCTTCTTCGTGTTCTTCCTTTTGATTTGATCAAAATGGATCCTTAGGTTGGATTTATGATAACAATAAGGCCTATAGGTTGAGGTGAGGGAAGTTTATAGAATATTTGGTCAGGGGTTGTTCGAGACAAAATTCTTTGAAGGTGTAAATTAGAGAGAAAGGTGAGTGCCCTTTTATAAGAGGGTTGAGGGGAACCTTTGGAAAAGCTAGAAATATTATTTTATAATAAATTAATATTCGGTTTCTAATGGCTCAAAAATGTATTATTTAAAGTTTAAGGTAGTGATGGGTCGAAATACTTTCAACCAATAGATTTTACATAGGTTTGGGTCACTATATTAATCTTATCTTTTAGTTTTAACTCTTAGTTAATTTGTTTGACATTAACCATGTCTCTTTGTATTTTTATATTATATGGTTAATAAACATACTATAAACATCCAATAGACCACAAAGTGGTCCATTAATGATACAAATATCATTATATATGTCCTTTGGCCAAACCTTTGATTTTTAGGAATAGAATATCAATTAATAATATAATATTTTTTTTAAAAACGCTTTTATGTCAATTTTGACACTATTGGGTATTTTGTTTTTTGAAAAATTTACAACAACATTATTACTTAGAAAAAGATTCATATAACCAATAATAATATGTCATATTAACCTATAAAATTATTGTAATTCACAAAAAGTTTCAAATTACATTTATTTGGGTATTTATAATATCAATTATCTTAATCTTTCATCAATACAGTAATTACTACATCATCATTGTGTCATAAATAAATTAACTTATTTAATGTCTAAAAATTTTAAATAAAATACCATTATATATGAAATCTTGTTATCTTTCTAATGAATATTTATATTTGAATTTATATTATGTATAACCTTATATTAAAAATGTTTTAGTTATTAAACTTTGATTTTAACTCTTTTAACTCTTCTTTGAATTAAATAATAATAAATGTCCTAATCTAATCTAAGTGGACATAAATGATAATATGTTACTTCTAAGGTTGTTTTTGGTCTAGATACACTTGTCCAATAGTATTATGACATGTGTTAAGGTAATATTAATATCATTTTTACCCTTAATTACCCTATTTACTTTTAACCATGGTAAAAAAAAGTTAAAAGTTACTATTCACCAAAAAATTATTTTTGTCTTATTGATCCTAATTTTAACCCTTGATATTAACTGTGTCTCTAGAATTTTCTAAATTCCACTCACAAAATCGATAAAATTATGTTTTATGTGAATTTGCAAATTCTCCTAGGAGATGGGTAGAAGACGGTGAAAAGATCAATAAACTTTTTATATATCTAAAATTATATTAAACTAACTCTAATGAATTAAATTGAACATATATAGGTATTATGTATCTATTTTTACCTTAATTAAATATAAATAAAATTAATAATTATTTAAATAACAATTTGGTTTTAAACTATAACTCAGTGTTTTTTCACTATTCATAAAAAATTCAATGTTTTCCGAAAAATACCAAAAATTCACTCTAAGATAATTTCGATATTATGAATCAAAAAATGAAGTCCATTTTGAAAGATAAAATTTATAAAATTTCAAAAAGTAGGTATTACTATTCATAACGGCTAGTTTTATTGGTTGTGGTGTGTGTTAGAACTCGAAGTTGCGTACAACACACGCTACTGTATTATTAAAAGAGAAGTGTTATGTGGAAGCTTGGGGTGTTACAAAAATAACATCATCAACATAAATTTGAACTAATAAAATATTATAACAAATGGTTTTCTTAAAAATTTATGGATCTACCAATTCAACAGTTAATCCATTTTCAAAATAAAAGAACTTAATATTTCATACCAAGATCTAGGTGCTTTTTTAAGACCATAGAGAGATTTAGTATGTTTAAAAACATAATTTCATTTTCGAGGATTTTCAAAACTATGAGGTTGTTCAACATGAAATTCCTCCATTAAATAACCATTTAAAAAGGAAGATTTAGCATCCATCTAATATAAATTAAAATTCATATGAGATGCAAAATCTATATGGATTCTAATAGATTCTAAACCACATACAAGGGAAAAGGTTTCATCATAATATATACATTATTCCTAATTATATCCTTTATTTAACAATCTAACTTTATTTATGGTTATGGTAACTTGATCATAAAATTTATTTCTAAATACCCACTTGGTTCCTATAACTGGAAAATTGGTTTGTCTCTCTACAAGTTCCCAAACATCATTACTTTTGAACTAGTTTAGCACTTCTTAAATTGATAGTATCCAACTCCCATATTCTAAGGCTTCTTCAAAAGACTTAGGTTCTAAGTAGGATTTAAAGATAGGAAATTTAGTTAGGTTTACTATATTTCTTATAGTTCTAATCCATGTGTCTAGTTATCCTATAATTGTTTATAGATGATGATTCTTCATTATTGTAGATTTTATAGGTTGGATACTTTTAGGTTCTTCAGTTTCATTTTCCTTTGAAGTGAACTGAATTTTTTTAATATTATTTTCAAAATCACCTTTAGGGTTTTCATGTCTCATGTCATCAAAAAAATTATTAACTTCATATATTTGATCTTTCTCTTCAATGAAATGGTCATTTTCATCAAACTTCACATGAAATGATTCTTAAAAAATCCTTGATTTTTTATTAAACACATTATAGGATTTAGAAGTAGCAAAATATTCTAAAAATATTCCTTCATCAACTTTTGGATCGAACTTACCAAGATTATTTTTAGTGTTAAAGGTATAAACCTTTCATCCAAAAACATTAAAGTACTTTACTTTTGGTTTTATGTCATTTCAAATTTCAAAGGGAACCCTTTTGAAAATAGGCCTTATTGAAACTCTATTCATGATATAGTAGGTTGTTCTTATAACTTCTTCCTAAAAAAAAGTAGGAAGAATGTATTCATTTTGGATAGTCATTTTACATTCTGGAATAGTTTTATTTCTTCATTCAATAATTTCATTTTGTTGAGGTGTTATTGGGGTAGAAAAGGTGTGTTTGATACCCAGATTTGAGTATAAATAATTAAATTCCTGAATCTAAAATTATTCACTATGATCACTTCTCAATGAAATAATTTTAAAACCTTTTTCATTTTAAACAATTTTTCAAAAACATTTAAAAATAGTTAAAACTTAACTTTGGAGTTTTACAAAATATACCTATTTAAATGGAGAAAAATCATCAACTAAAACATAAACATATAATTTACCATCCAAACATGAAACTCTTGATGGTCCAAAAAATCCATATGAATAAGTTCTAATGATTTAGATGTACATATTTTGTTAATATATTTGAAAAAGGACTATGTTGTTTTCTAATTTGGCATAAATCACAGAATCTATCATTATAAATTTAAGACAAGGTAAATCAGAAAATAATTGCTTCTTTGAAAATTTATGTAAAGAATAAATATTACAATTACCAAGACTCATATACCTGATCCATGAATTTTTTTTAGCAGTTAAATAATTTAGTTTCTACTTACATAAGGAATTTAAATCCAAGGTAAAAAAATTATCTGTTCTAGGTTCTCTAAACTTAAACAATTTATCTTTAAAAATTGAGCATGAATTTTTAGAAAAATCAACATAAAAACCATCATCATAGAGTTAAGAAATACTTATCATATTTTTCTTTATCCCTTGCACATACAGTACTTTATTGATTGATATAGTCTTTGGATCTCTAATAGTTCCAACTCCAATAATCTTTCATTTTTCATTGTCACCAAACGTGGATAAACCTCCATTCATTTGAGTTAATGTATATAACTTTGACGAGTCTCCACTCATGTGCTTGGAACCACCATTATCCATATACTATACAAATTTTCTATTTCTATGGCATGTTTCCTATAAAATAAATTAAAAAAATGTTTTTATAGGTACCCATATCATATTGGGTATTGTAGTGTTAGCTATAAATGATATGGGATTCAAGATATGATTTATTTTTCCATAATTCATATTACTTTCTTCAAAAAAAGTATTATAAATAAGGGATATTTTAATACCCCTAATTAGAGAATTTTTTATATAAAATTTTTAGTGAAATAGCCTTTATTCTACCATGATAACATGTAGCATTATTCAAATTGGGCATAAAATAATGTTTATACAATTTTGATTTCTCACCCTTGCTTCTTATTCCAAACATTTCTCTTTCAAAGACATTTTTTACAAGAATTTCATTCAAAAACTTTTCTTATTTGGTAAAATTAATTGTGGTACACTTATAAGATTATACTTCGTCTTGGATTTCCTTAATCCCTTTATCATGATCAATATAATGTGTTTTAGATGAGTTGAATTTATCAACTAGTTCCTCATATTGTTTTAGTAGAGTGTTTATTCCACATAAAACATCATTATGAATTTTTTAATAACTTGTGCTTCTTTACCTAAGAATCATATTTTTATTCTAATATAGAACAGTAGGAAGCTAATTTATCATTCGAGCAACTGTCAATATCAGAATCAGAATAATAATAAGTTTTTCAATTTTCCTTCTCATCCATAAATCACATGTTGGATTTTATATTTATAGCACCTTTTTTTAATCATATTTTTAAGAGTTGATGGATTCTTCCGATACAATCCATGTATCTTTCATTACTCTTTTTTCCATTGTGCAAAAAAATAGTATTATTCTGGTATCTCTTTAACAACCTTTTCTTTTCATCTTAGTTGAGGGAAATCAGGTCTGATATGACCCAATTTCTTTCTTTTATATCATTTAACTTCTATAGGTTCTTTTCCATCATTAATAAAGGACTTTCTAAATCCTCTATTCTTCTTATAATTTTTTTGAACTCTCCAGCTAGCTGAACCAGTTCCATTTCAAAATCCAAGGAATATGAATTCTTCTCTATTTTTTCTTCTTATTTTTTTATACTATAATTCCAGGATGTTACTTTTAGAGAATTATTTTACATTTTCACTACTATTTTATGATCTTTAACTTGAGATTTCAGCTTAACTTCATACATCATCAGTGCCCTAATCATTTTTTATATTGTTATATCCTTAATAGTTGATGATTGGAAAATAGTAACGAGTTTTCCATTCCATTTTAAAGATAGTACTCTGAGTACTTTCAAATAATGATCAGATTGTTTGATGGGATCTCCCAAGGTAGTAATATTGTTAAAAATATATATAATCCTTCCATTCATTAGTGCAATGATTTCACCATATATCATTATAAATGTGTCAATTTTTATCTTTGAAGTCACATACCTCATATGTCTAACATTTTTTATTCCTTCATGAGTAACTAAAATGGTTTTCCACATCACCTAAGAAGTATTACATTATAATACACAATTAAACTCATCTGTTCTGAGAACACAAATAATGATATTCATCAATTTTGAATTAATATCATACTCAACTTCTGTTGCTTCATCCCAAGTCTCTAGTTTTTCAGGAATCTTATAAGAAGTGATGATTTTTTAATAAACATTGAAAATAATATTTTCAAATAGATAACCATCTGGGATTTATATCACCCATAATTTTCACCATTAAAGTATTGATAATGTACCATAGACATTTCTTCTCTAGGATTATCCATTTCCATCTTTGTATTGAACTTATACTTTTAGTTTTCTATATATTTATCCAAAGATTTTCCTATGATACCAATTGTTAGGTCAAAATAATACAAAGAAACACAAGAGGGGGTCAATTGTGTCTTTTTTAAAATCCTCTACAATTATGGATTTAGACACCCTCTATGATTTATATGGATATGTAGTGTTTTCTTCTATATGAAATATAAATATTTAATAAAAATAAAGAAAGAACACAACTTTTTATAAGGGTTTGTGACACAAATATACCCTAGTACACTCTAATAATCACTCACTATGTGAGATTGGTGATTTTCACTAGCAAGGTCCTCTTATCAAAAGACCATAAATCCAGAACTGAGTGTAGGAACTTTAATCCTTTACAAATAAGGTCAAATGTAAGGTTCCATCCAAATGTAAGGTTATTTATCTATACGTTTCATTAAGAGTAAGGTTTATGATCCATACACACCTTCTTATAACATAAGGTTGAATACAAATTTATGGTTCACAATCCATACTTGTTGTCCCAAGCATAGGTTTTATTCTTTTTCTTACATTATGAATGTAGGGTATGAACAGTGTTTCCATAATACACTTAAGAGAATTCTGAACACTTTAAAAAATATCCAAAGAGAATTAAAATCCTGAATATAATTCCAGAATAACTAAGAAAATTAACAATAATTTCCTAAAATACACTTAAAATAATATCATTATTCAAACAAACATGGGTATTTCTGAGCATCAAAATCAATTAAGATTTATAGAGTATTTTTGAGACAATACATTCCCAACAATCAACCACTATAAAAAGCTATGTTCTTTCTTTCTATTTATCCTATATTTATATATCATATAGAATAAAACACTATACATCCATATAAATATCATAGGGTGTCTAAATCTAGAATTGTAGAAGATTTTCGAAAAGACACAATTCACCCACTTCTTGTATATCTTTCTATTATTCTGAACTAACAAAATGGTTGAACACTCATTTGAGAGAGATAATATGTCTCCCCTTACTTCATTATTTTCATATCTAACCTTTTAAAATTCATAAATATTTGATCCTCTATGATCCTCATCATAGATTAGCTCAAATGGTCCTATCAACTCAAATCGTTGGCCACCATGTTCACTTTCCCTATGAGGTAATGTACTGGGTAGTCATAATCATTAATTTGGTCCAAACATCTTCTATGGAATATATTCAAATCATTCTATGTGAATATTTACTTTAAAATTTTATGATTAGTAAATATATCACACATTTCTCTATAAATATAAGGCTTCTATACTTTTAATGAAAAAAATATTGTAGTTGACTCCAAATATTGAGTTGGGTAATTTTTCTCATGAGAAATTAATTATAATGAGGTATAAGCTATCAATATATAATTATATATAAGAACACATCCAAATACCTTATTCAATGCATCACTATAGATTAAAAACCCTTCTCCACTACAGGGTAATGTAATCACAAGTGCACAAACTAATCTTCTCTTCATTTCCCTAAAATTTTCCTCATATTAATCTATCCATAGGAACTTATCTCCCTTTCGAGTTAACTTGGTGAGTGTATTGGACATCCATGAGAAATTTTTTAAAAACCGTCAATAATATCTAGCCAAACCAAGAAAAATTAGGATCTTAGTTTCCAGGATTATTTTTCTCCAATAATCAATTGCCTTCTTCTTTGATGGATCTCTCGATATACCTTCACTTGATATTATATAACCCAAAAATGAATCTTTTTCTATCCAAAATTCACACTTTGTGAAAATTTTATATAGATTTCCCTTCCATAGTTTCTTTAGTACAATCCATAAATGATCTGTATATTCTTCCATTATTTTTGAATATATAAAAACACCATCTATATAGACTAACACAAACAGATCAGGGATGTCTATAAAGACTACTAATTAAATCCATGAAGATAACAGGGGCTTCAGTACGACTAAATAGAATCATTATATATTCCTAGTGTCCATAACATGTATAAGATGATATATTGCATATATCCTTCTTCTTAAACATCAATTAATGATATCCATAATGAAGTTCAATCTTGGAAAATTATTTTTATCCTCACAGTTGATCAAACAATTCATCAATATAGGGAAGGGGATACTTTGTTTTTATTTTGATCTTACTAAGTTCTTCATAATCAATGAAAAGTTTCATTAATCAATATTTATTCTTGAAAAAAGAACATGTGAACCCCAAGGTGGAACACTTGGGTGAATAATTCCTTTGTCGGGATTCTCTTTGAGTCAATTCTTTAATTTATGCAACTCAATTGGGGATATTCTATAGGGAGTCTTTGAAATAGGTGTAGCACCAAGTATGAGAATTACAGAGAACTGAACTCTATGTTTCTATGGAATAATAGGAAACTATTTCTAAAATACATAAAAAAACTCCCTCACAATTTACATATAATCTATATTTATTTTCTCACCAACCATAATAGTAAACACCCCTTTTAAATAGGAATTAAGACCCATACAATGGGTGAAATTTCCATTATAAGCTCATATTTATCGTTGCACTGGTATATAATAATAGTTTGGTTCATAATATCAAATGTTACTTACCGTCCATGAAAATTAATGTGGAATTTATATAGAGAAATAAAATCCATTCCTAAGATAGCATCAAATTCAATTGGAGGGACAATAACCAAATTTATAGGAAACACATTCCCAAAAACTTCAACTGGAGAAGAATCATAGACTTAAGATGTGATCATTATTCCATTAGGGGTTATCAATAATAATTTAATATATAATAATTGAGGTGGTATTGTGATACCAATATAAAATTAAATAGGTATAAAAGAGTGGGTAGATGTATATTTGAATAAGAAATTTGCAATTATATAGTGGATTGTGAGCGTACCTTTAAATATGTCTTTATCATACCCTTCATCATAAATAGTGATCAGATGATATTTCCCTTTATCCATCAGCTTACCAAGTTACTATCATCGATCATCATTATTAACATTTGGATTCTATCCCTTGTTAGTATAATTTCCAAACTCACTATATTTAAAACAGTAAAGTGTATGAGGGTATTTAGGTGAATATTTCTCTTTATTTGTATCATTATATAACCTCTTCCCATTACTTCAGCATTTATCCACTCAAGGACCTCCCTTTATGTGACAACTAGGCCCCGCCCACCAGTTTCCCAGCAGACAAGTGGGCCCCACCCTAGGTCCCAACCATGTTCCCTAATGGGTTATCTGACTAATGACAGTCTCCACAGGCCAACACATGTTCTTTCTAGTGTGCTTTTCCCTCACCCGCACTCCTAGGAAACTTCCCAGAAGGTCACACATCTTGATCACTACTCCAAGCCAAACATGCTTAACTATGGAGTTCTAATCAGATAGGCTCCAAAAAAAAGGTGTGCCTTGTTGACATGAGTCATATCATTTAGTCATTTAACCCTTTATCATTTGGGAATGTTAAAATCACCCCCCTCCCCCCATTTAGAGCACAACGCCCTCGTTGTGGGCCCTATATCTCAACCCAGGCAGTGCATCACAATTAAGGCTAGGTTCCTCCTCTGATACCAAATGTGACAACTGGGCCCCGCTCATTCTCACACACCCTGAGAAACTTCCCAGAAGGTCACCCATCCTGATCACTACTCCAGGGCAAGCACGCTTAACTATAAAGTTCTAATCAGACAGGCTCAAAAAAAAAGGTACACCTTGTTGACATGAGTTATATTATTTAGTCATTTAAACTTTTATCATTTAGGAATGTTACAATCACCCCCTCCCCCACTTTAGAGCACAACACCCTCGTTCTGGGCCCTATATCTCAACCCAGTCAGTGCATCGCACTTAAGGCTAGGTTCCTCCTCCGATACCAAATCTGACAACTGGGCCCCGCTCACTCGCACACACCTTGGGAAACTTCCTAGAAGGTCACACATCCTGATCACTACTCCTGGCCAAGCATGATTTGCTATGGAGTTCTAATAAAACAGGCTCAAAAAAAGGTGTGCCTTGTTAACATGAGTCATATCATTTATTCATTTAACCTATTATCATTTGGGAATGTTACAATCACCCCCCCCCCCCTTTAGAGCAAAATGCCTTCGTTGTGGGCCCTATATCTCAACCCAGGCAGTGCACCACGCTTAAGGCTAGGTTCCTCCTCTAATACCAAATGTGACAACTGGGCCTCGCTTACTCGCACACACCTTGGGAAACTTCCCAGAAGGTCACCCATCCTGATCACTACTCCAGGCCAATCACGCTTAACTGTAAAGTTCTAATTAGACAGGCTAAAAAAGGTGCTCCTTATTGACATGAGTCATATCATTTATTCATATAACCTTTTATTATCTGGGAATGTTACAATCACCCCCCCCCCCCTTTAGAGCACAATGCCCTCGTTGTGGGCCCTATATCTCAACCCAGGCAGTGTACCGCACTTAAGGCTAGGTTCTTCCTCTAATACCAAATGTGATAACTGGGCCCCGCTCACCCGCACACACCCTAGGAAACTTCCCAGAAGGTCACCCATCCTGATCACTACTTCAGTCCAAGCACGCTTAACTATGGAGTTTTAATCAGACAGGCTCCAAAAAAAAGTGTGCCTTGTTGACATGAGTCATATCATTTAGTCATTTAACCCTTTATCATTTGGAAATGTTACAATCACCCCCTCCCCCCCCCCCTTTAGAGAACAACACCCTCATTGTGGGCCCTATATCTCAACCCAGGCAGTGCACCGCACTTAAGGCTAGGTTCCTCCTCTAATACCAAATGTAACAACTGGGCTCTGCTCACTCGCACACACCATGGAAAACTTCCCAGAAGGTCACACATCCTGATCACTACTTCAGGCCAAGCACGCTTAACTGTGGAGTTCTAATCACACAGGCTTCAAAAAAATGGGCGCCTTGTTGACATGAGTCATATCATTTATTCATTTAACCCTTTATCATTTGGGAATGTAACAATCATCCCCTACCCCCCTTTAGAGCACAACACCCTCGTTGTGGGCCTTATATCTCAACACAGGCAGTGCACCGCACTTAAGTCTAGGTTCCTCCTCTTATACCAAATGTGACAACTGGGCCCTGGTCACTCGCACACACCCTGGGAAACTTCCCAGAAGGTCACCCATTATGATCACTACTCCAGGACAAGCACGTTTAATTATGGAGTTCTAATCAGACAGGCTCCCGAAAAGGAAGGTGCACCTTGTTGACATGAGTCATATCATTTAGTCATTTAACCCTTTATCATTTGGAGATGTTACAATCACCCCCCTTTTAAAGCACAATGCCCTCATTATGGGCCCTACATCTCAACCCAGGCAGTGCACCGCACTTAAGGCTGAGTTCCTCCTCTGATAACAAATGTGACAACTGGGCCCTGCCCACCAGTTGCCCCACAGACACATGGGCCCCACCCTAGGTCTCACCCACATGCCCAAATGGGTTATCTGACTAATAACAGTCCCCACTGGCTAATACATGTCCTTTCCAATGTGCTTTGTCCTCACTTGCACACACCCTAGGAAACTTCCCAGAAGGTCACCCATCCTGATCACTAGTCCAGGCCAAGCACACTTAACTGTGAAGTTCTAATCAGATAAGCTTCCGAAAAGAAAGGTGCACTTTGTTGTCATGAGTCATATCATTTAATCATTTAACCCTTTATCATTTGGGGATATTACACTTTACACACTCGGAAAATTTAGTATTCCCCTTAAGACAATTTCTTCCATGTCTCTTTCCACACTTAGAGCATAAAGTAAAGTTCATCATCTTCTCTCCATGGTTTTTAGAGTCTCCTTTGAATTTCATTATTATTTTCTTATCAAAACCATGAGATTGATGGGTAAATCCAATCTCCATTTCTACCTTGATAACACATCGAATGATTTCTTCATATCTAATGAAGTACCTTATGGATAATTCCCTTCATAAAATTGGTTTTTTGCACTGAAGAATCAATCAACCTTACTTTTTGGTTGGATTATAATACCAGAAGTATACCTCCTAAGTCTGGTAAAATTTTCCTCATAGGTACCAAAAAATTTATCATCCTTCTATATTTTATCAAGGAATTCCTTATCCATTTTTATACAAAGAATATGAGGAAAGTAATTATTGAAATATAATCTCTTAAACTCATCCCAATACAAGGATTTTATTTCTTCATGTTACCTCATATTCTTGATAAGGTACCGTCATCGATCCTCTTCACCATAAAAAAGATAAGAAAATAAAATGACTTTTTCATGCTCTAAAACTAGAGAATGTAAAATAAATTTTTAATGGTACTGATATATTGATCAACAACGAGTAGATCAATAGAACCAATAAATTAAGTTGGAAGTTTCCTCATGAAGGACTCAATAAAACTTTGTTCCCTACTTTTCATATTTTTAGGTTCAACATGATTCATATCCTAAAAATTTTGAGTGAGTATAAAAATAATATTTTTCATTCTAGATCCCATAAAATTTGGTTTCATAGGAGGAAAATCATTTTGTGGTCTATTTCATTCAACGTTAACTTTGTTCCTTTCGGTTCAATCCATTTACAAAAACGAAAAAGAATAGTGTGACCAATAATAATCATAGTGGGAAACCACTTAATCATGATAAATCACTTTTAGAATGTTTGATTCATGAAACCTTATTTTAAACATATGACACATTAGGATTAACCTAGGTCATTCATGGTCATTATTCAAATACATCCGGATTTTACAAAAAGAGTTCATGAATTTCCAAATAATATCCCTTCGAAGTGTCGTACCAAGTGTGTAGCAAGGCCTATTATCGTGCATCAGGTGACAATTAAGTCCATCTTAATGAACCATTTTCAGAGTTATTACCCTAGGTAAAACTATGCCAGAGTGACATCCCCTTGTAGTATCCATAAAGGGATATAATTACTTATAAACCAATCTTTTATCCATCTCCAAAGTATATGACATTTTTCTGTACCTTGACTTATCCTTATACTTATCCATAAGGTTCTCACTAAATTTTTCTCATACTAGTTCCAAAGGTTAACTAAACCTTTCATCTGAAACTAATTATAAATACCTTGGATTTTTATAGGAATTTATTACATCTTAATAGATAAATATTCAATACATTTCTCAAATACACACCCAAAGAACATAAATTTTTAGTGTATTTAGATACTATATTCCCAATTTCCTTATTTCATGAAAGACCAAAAAAATATCCCATAAATATTTCCTTAAATAGTAAAATTCATAAAAAATACCAACTTAAAACCTTTATTCACAAAATGTGGAAGGAAACACAATAATGGGTGATCTCATATGCTCAGTAAGGGTTAATAAGGGAGATATCAATATAACATGAACATATGGGTATGATAACATGGTATTGACATTGTAAAACCACACCTTTCATATCATAGAGCATAAACATGAGTCATGAAATAAATACTATAAGATCATAAGACATTAATCATAATATAATCAATTAAAATTATCCATGATATCGTAACATTTACATAAAACATAAATTCACTGCATACACTTAAGAATATAAAATTTCATGTCTAGGATTCCCACAAAGAAATTCATAACATGTTAGGATTGGGATAACCACCCATTTAATTTATTCATTTATAGAATAACCTCTCATGTACCCTCTTTCAGTCTTGAGATAATCTCCTATGTACCCTTTTTCGGGCTTAGGATAACCACCAGTATACATTTTGAGCTCATGGAACATTAATTATTACCCAATGAATTGGAGGGAAATATAGGTTTTACGTATCACATAATCCATACATTTGTGTTTTACAATATCATAAAAAAATTCTTCATGTAATTACCCATATTAAAGTAATGGGTTTCAAAATCATTTCCTCATATCATAACCCATAGAATGAAAATAGACTTTATAATCATCTCATCAATTCATTATAAAATAATCTATAAAAAGGAATAGGTTTTATAAAAATTTCATCATCATAATAATAAATCATCAAAATAAATAATAATGATGGTACAGTTGGACAATATCCCCATTAAAACATAAAAATAATCAATGGCTATTGTCATTGATGAAAAAAAAATTCCATAAAAGGACATTAAGACATTCTTGGGGAAAATATATTTTATATTTTGAAGACACTTATTTAAAATATCCAAATTTATGAAATATTAAATAAAAAATTTTATTTGAAAAAAAAAACTTGGAAACTTATAAAGGAATATTTAAATAATTGTGTTTTCATGATGGTGGAAAATATTATTCATATTGTACATGTTTAAATGATGATTCCTATTATGTTTTCAGTTAAAAATCAAGAGAGATATGTTCATAAATCGAAATGAATATTCATTTTAATCCTTTTTTTATAAATTAAAACATGGGTGAAAATTTATTTAAACAATAATTTTTTAACATGATAAAATTTCTTTAAAACATTTAAAAAACATTGATATGGAATAAAAAAGTATTTTTGAACGAAGAGAAATAAAGTCGTCTTTTATTAAAAACATATTTATCAATAATTTTAATTACCAAAGGGAGTAAAATGGTACTATTACATGAATATTTCAAGAATAAAAAAGTTGATAAGAAATTTAATTAGTTTCTTGAGAGATATATTACATTAGTTCATCATCAGAAACTTACTTATAAACAATCTCTATAAACAATGAGATTGTAACATAAAAATCTTACCACTTTGGTAACTTTTGAATCGTAATCCACATGAATTAAAGAAAAATAGATTTTCATGTATATACCCTAATTTTTATGATAATTATCATAAAATAAATTCATTTTCAATATATACACTACACAAAAGAAAATATTTGGGAACATGTCATGTGTCCCACAAAAATAAAAGTGAGATGAAAATCCCTTACTACTTTGGTAAATTTTGAATCGCAATACCCATGAATGAATGAACATTAAATGAATATTTATATCCCATAATTTTCTTAATAATAATCTTAAAATACATTCATGGTCATTATATACACCACACAAAAGAAACAAGTGGTTAATATGGCATTTTTTCCAGACAAATAATAGTTAGATGAAAATCCCTTACCTTAAGTCTTAACTTCATTCGTACATGTTAAAACATAATGTATAATAAATATATTTTTATTATAAATATATTATATAACCATAATAATATGTATCATATAATATATTATTTACTTAAAACCTTTTATCAACCATTTATTAACAATTCTTTGTTAAAATCATTGTTACAGGTGATAACTGCTTCATCTTTCAGGTATATTTTAGTTCGGTAGTTTTTGTCATTGTACTTTGATCATAGTTCCATAATATTTAGAACTTTAGATATGATATAAATATAATATATATTAAATATAAATTTATTTATTTTAGTCCATAAAATTTACATATAGAAAATTAATTACATCGTGCATGAAGATAATAGGTTGTACACATGCATGAATGTTGTTTCCATTTTCTCAACAGATGGAATGAACTAAAGGTAAATAATATAAAATTTATAAAAGAAATTATAATTCTATATATATCTCATATATTCATTAAAATTATGTGTATTCCCTTCCATGTAAAGCATTAGTGAAAAACAAATCACATCACTTCATGAGATGGTAGTCCATCGTACACAAGATCGACGTTATCATATTTCCATGGAAGGAAAAGTAAGAAGGTAAATGTGAAATTAAAATTACATAAGTATAATTATTTTATAAATACATTATATAAAAATAAAATCCATCATTATATCTAGACGTGATAGGTGGTGATGGAAAATGAATTACATTGTTTCGTAAAATGTTAGTTCTTTGTGCACATGATCGACTGTTTCATTTCCCATTTGATATAAGAGGATATGGATATAGATTATTACATTAAAATAATAAGATATCAATGTATTTTATATACTTAGGTAATTATATCATCGTATTTTAATAATATTTTAATGAAAAGGAAGAAGAAATAAAATAAAAAATCTCAGTTAAGAATGATACATCTCCTCTGAACCACCACTTTAAGTTAAATCCTAAATACTTAATAAGAGGGTTTAATAACAAAAATAATGCATATAGGATGTGTGGAGGGAACTATTAAAGTTATTTTAGTAGTTATTTTCCAAACTAAAGGGTTTTGGAAGTGTGAATGGGAGATGAGAGGTGGTTCCCTTTTATAAGTGGGGGAGAGGATGCACTTGTAATTTTTTAAAAGAAAAAGGTGTATGTGCATTTTAAATTTAAAAAAAAGAACAAAATGTTTAATTATATAAAATTATTTGATATAAGGTCTAAATATATAAACTCAATTTCAGTTATAAAAGTTTTTAGGTCATTTTATCCTACATCTTTTTAGTTTAAACCCTGTTTTAACATTAACATCATTAATTTAGTTTTACTTTTATTACTATTCATTTTGAAAAAAAAATTAAGTAAAATGTATTATATAATATTTTTTTTATGCTGATTAAAAATATGGAATGATTCTTTTTCAAATTAAATTCACATAATTAGAATATTTTAATTTAATATCAAACTCGTAGATTTAATAAAAAAAGCAGTTTTCCAAAGAGAAAGTTTTCAAAAATATATAAAGTTTGAATATAAAAATTAAATATGAAATTAATTAAAATAGACTAAATTGTATTAATAAATATATAATGGAACTAATTTTACTTTTAAAACCTTCCTTAAATAAAATGGATATTGTAAATTATTTACATGAAAAGATAGTTTTTAATAAAAATTATTATTTTTTACTATTTATTGAAAAATTGATCTTTGAATAAAATTATAAAAAATTAATTTAAATATAATTTTGAAATATAGATATAAAATATTAATTTTATTTTTTAAAAATAAATTTTCTATAATTGGAACAAATTAATTCTATAATTTGTTCAGAAAAAGAAATAATTTTTTTTTAGAATTTTCTTTTGAAACATATAAAGGCTTTACTAAAAATTAAGTAATTATTAATAAATATATATTGTTTTCTTTAAAATTTATATTTAATTTTTTTAAAAAAATTATTCTAATCCATACCTCTAAGTTTAACGGCTATGTTATATTAGTCATGTTTAAATAATAAAATTAATAGTATATAACAGTTCGTTAAAACTCGATGTTGTATATAACACAAGCTATCAAAGAAATTAAATTTATTTGAAAAAATTTATTTCATAAAATCATGTGGTGTTACAAAAATTAAACTAATTCTACTCAAAATAAATTAAAATTTCTTGATGTACTTTTCTCTATATATTTTACATCTAGAAAAATGAGCACCTAATAATCTTATTAAATCAAATTCATGAAGTATAAAATAATACTAGATCTATTGTTCGTTTAAGATATCAAAAAATAAATTTTAAAACTTTAGGATGGGACTCTTCTGTATTTTATTTACATCTCACAAATATAAATATAGGTAATATTAAATATGGTCAACTAGCTGTGAGATATATGAAACTAACAATAATTCATCTAATGTTTTTTGATCAAATGGTTTCTAAGATTCCTCAAGATCCATAGTTTTTAAGTTCCTGATGGGAGTACAAATAATTTTAGTATAATCATATCCAAAAATTTTAAGAAAATATCTTATATAATTTTGTTTAGAAATAATTTTTTTTATGGTTTTTGAGAAATTTGAAAAACACGGAAAAATGTTAATTCCCTCATAATGCTCATTTAAAATTTAGATTTCATAAGATCCACAAAGTAATTAGTGTCATAAAATTTTACATGAGTTATTTATTCAACAGTACATGCATTTTTATTAAAAACTAAATAATCCTTAATAATTATAGAATAATATAGAAAATTTACTTCATCATATTTTGGAGAGAATTTATATAAATTACATTTAGTATTTTGAATGAATACTTTGATTCCAAAAACAATAATTAAGAAAGTTTTTATTTTCTTTTTGTGTACAACTCATAATGAGTTTTATTAATAAAAGGTCCAAGTAAAACTTAATTTATTATATATAAGTAAGTAAAAACTTCTTTAGACCAAGATTTTTTAGAAACTTTTTATTCACTCAACATGGTTCTAGTAATCTCCTAAAGTAATTTATTTATTCATTCAACTACAACATTTTTTGAAGGGGTTCTAGGTATTTAGAAGTTATATATCATAAATTTTTTACTATAAAAATTTTCTAATTCAAAACTTAAACATTTTCTACAATCGTCAATACAAATAGTTATTAAAGGTTGAATTTTCTAATTTTTAAGATTGGTTGCAATGTGTTTTTCTAAAAAAACATCTTTTAACGTTTTATTTAAAATAAATCCTTGTATATTTATTGTAGTCATCAAATAAAAAATATAAAATTAATTTTCAACAAATAATTCTTTTTTTGTGTTAAACCAAATAAATCCTTATAAACTAAATTTAAATCATAAATATTTGTAACTTCACTAATATATTAAAACTTTAATTATATTTCCTTCCAAATTGGAAAGGATAAAAAACTTTAAAATAATTAAAGAAAATATCTATTATATCTCTAACAAGTTCTTTATTATAAGGTTTTGATAAACTTATAACATTACAATTTATTAGTATTTTATGCCACAACCAAGATTGATCTTCCATTACACTAAGGCAAGTTGGATCTTGTCTAGTGAAGTCTTCTAATTTTAGTGTTTAAACATTATCATGCCAGTTTGTAGAAAGAATGAATTTACCTTTTGAACTTTGAAAACTACATTTATCATTCCTAAAGTATATTTGGTATACTTTATCACATAATTTGATAATGATTATAAGGTTTTTATTAACATATAAAACAAATGAAACTTTTGAAATTAATGGTTTTCATAGAAACAAATATTACATATTCCATATATTTCTCCTTAAGAATTATCACCAATGTCACTTTTCCACTTTCATATTTATAATCATCTAAAAGAATATATCATTTTAATTAAAATAATGAGAAAACCAACTATCCATATACCAAATATTGTGATTGATGTAACTTTACTTATTTTTCAAAAAAAAAGATATAAATATTTTTGGAACCCAAACTTTCATGGGCCTCAAATTGATAGAAAATAAAACTTTAGGAATTCTCATATATACATATTTTATTTATCATATAACAGTAAATACTTTAGAAAAATATTTTTTTTAAACCAAACAACTATATTTTATTCAAAGAACATTTGTTATTCCAATTTTTATTTGACACTTTTTTCTGAGGGGATAACTTTTTAGAGAAATATTTTTTTAAATGAGTTTTTCCTTGAGTAAAACCTATCCCAGAGGTATTTCTATGAGGATTTATTTATTTATAATGTTTTTCTATATTTTCATTCCCAGAAGTAAAGTTTGATAAATATTTATTTATACTAAATATCTTATTATTTAGTTTTATAACTAAATATGTATCCTCACAAGTTTCATTATAATTAGGTTTATTTTCAAATTATAATGTAATATTTGAAATATTTTAAGTAAATAAATTTTTGAATTTTACTTTTAATTTTCTACCATACCATCATTATAGTTTTTATAAATTTTATAATTTTTTTTAAAATAATTTAGAAAATCTAGAAACTTATTATAAGCTTGGTAAAGTATCCTCGTCATCAAATGAGGTAAATTTTTTTTCTTCTAAACATATATAATGACACACAACATCAGAATCAAGATATTTTAATTTTAAAGTTAAATTAATTAGGTATTCAATAGATACCTTATCAATGTATCATTCATTTTTATATATAATACTAGCATAAAATCCCAAAACAATCACCACTATTGTCAAAATAATTTTCAGAAGAACTATCTCCCCCACATTTAGTGCAAGTCTTAGATGATTTTATAGATTTCTTACTCTTATTCTTATGAAAATTTATTTTGCTTCTGAATTTCATATCCTTATTCTTTATATTAGGAAAATATAGCATAATATGTCTTGACTTCTTTCATTTATAACATATCACTTCAGAAGAATTGTTCTCCTAATTTCTATCTTTAGAACTTTTGTTATATTTATAATTAAAAATATTTATTTCTTATTATCTAGTTCATTCTCTTTAAATGATTATCAATATCATTCCCACTTTTTCCTGAACAAATTATTTCTAAATAATCTTTTAATTTCTTTTTCTTTGAATATTTAGTAACATTCTGAGCTAAACTACCTTTCTTCACTATTGTAGAAATAAAAAAAATTCTAGTCCATTTTTCTTCTTTTATTTTTTAGTATCCCATTTTAATACACCCTCACACTACATGGGAGTCCCAATAAAATCATCTATATACAGATTAGTCAAATGTTTAGTATCATCAAGAGTTTTCCTCTTAGATTTAAATTCTTTGGGAATGGTTACTATAATATTTTATACAAAATTTTTATCAGTTAAATCTTTATCTTCCAACTATTTTAAAATATTCCAAATCATCGTGAATCTTTGATGCATCTTAGAAAAATATTCTTTATGTAAAAAATAAAATACTTGATAGTTATATCTTAATGTAATGCTTATTATTTCAATATCATTGGTTGTTCTAGAATGAGTAACTTCAAAAAAAAATTCCATATACTATTAACTACATCTAAAGATGAAATTTGATTCTATAGGTTCCTTATCATATAACATAGTAAAGTATTTTTTACTTTTTAATTTATTTGAAATTCAGACTTCTTATATTTAGTAAAGGTAGGAGCCTCTTCACTATAATAACCTAATTTATAGCTATCATCACAATTTTATTAACTCTAGTTTTGATTATGAGAGTATTCATTCTATCTCTCTAGTATTCACAGTTAGCACTATAAAAAATTAGTGGTCTTCTAAGATTCAAATTCTCAAGAGTCTTAATATTTAAACCTACCATCTCTAAAAATAGGAATACACTTTTATAAAATTAATCATAGTGTAAATAGCTTACAAAAAGTTGAAACCTACTATATTATAAAATTTAGTTGTTTGAAACAAAGTATAATGGTAGAAACATATCTCTGATTCCAAATATAAGATCATAAGAGTAATCATTTTACTACCAGGGGTGAATTTTAGTTTATAAAAATTAAATATATAACATCACTATTCTCATAAGATTGTAATTAAGACAAACCTTTTTCTCATATATATATATATATATAATTAATTTGAAAAACCCTTTTACCGATACTTTATAATATTAGTGTTATAAAAATTTTATAACAAAAGTAAAATTTTCTTAAGTTATGAAAAGAAGAAATATAAACATATAAAAATAGGAAAATTAAACTATATAAAAAAAGTAATAAAAACATAGCAAATTTTTATAAAAAATATATCTACTCTTTAACTTCAATATTTAAGGAAGTAAGTAACAATAACATTAGGTATCTAGGGATTTCACCAAACTGTAATGGTCTGTATTTCGTAATCAAGGAATTCCTTGACACAAAGATTGAAATGACTTCTATTTCCCTCGACTTGGGAACTACTGATCAAAAAGATCATAAAATATTTGTCTTGTTAACCCTAGAATCCCTGAGTAAAAAAGAAAATTTCAATCATATAAAAAAATTAATGCATTTAAAAAGATCCTCAAAAATGGAATCCTTAAGTGAAAACTATCTGAAGATATAATGAAGTATTATCTCATAACAAGATGTTACAAACTCTTAAAAACATCTCTAGATCATTTGTGGTGCAAAATATTCCTCTTCATAAAAAGATATATCTATTTATAAGTATTAATTAAATGGTTATATTATTAATTTCTTCGAGGTGGTTACAATTACATCAGATGAAATCGTCTTCACTTGATAAGGTTTAGTACATATTCTTCACCTGATAGTTTGTTTTGATGAAGCACTATTATAATTCTTGAAAGGTTCCACTTGATAGTATGATTTTAGTTTATCCAAAAAAATAAATGAAGTTCATTTAGTAGGTATTTATAAAGTATCATCCAAAGATAATGTATCCCTCTGTTTGATAAGTTTGTCTGGTAGACTTTTCATAACTTCATATAGAGAGACTTTTTTATACTTCATCTTTTGGATGTTATAAATCTTCATCTAATTTAACTTGAAATCATCAATATAATATACAAAGTAGAAGTCTAGATAATTTATAATATTCTATCTAGTTTGGTTCATTTGGAAGATTTAAGCTATGGTCTATATGATTTAGTTTATCTTGAAGAATTAAGTAACATACTATCTAATTTATGAAGTATTATATGTCTAGTAAAAATATAGGTTTTATACAAAAAAAATTATAAATTATTTGGAAGTATAAATTTAGTTAAATAAAGTATTAAAATAATTGTGTTGTGATTTTCAGTACTAATATTAACAAGTGTTGAAAGTAAACATTCAACTCAACATGGACATGTGGAGAAAGAATCAATAAGGATAAATAAATCTATGGTGGATCTAATGGATGTAGAAGAGGAAAAACATAAAGTATTCCATAGTGGTTTTATAATTTATTACACAATTCAAGAGGTGAATAATGGTGTAATATTCCTCAAATGTAAGAGGAATCTTAAATAAATATGCTATGATGATGATTATAAGAGATATATACGAGTGTTATTATTCTCACTATTGAGTTGAAGGAAAAGAATATAATGTTTGAGGATTCCAAAGTAAATATTTAGAATGAAATGTGTATAGGTTGAACCAAAATAATAACTTGGAATAAATTTGGTAATAAAGGGTTGGTTCACTAAAACCAACCACATTTATTTAACTAATGATGATCAGGAAGTTCCCTTCTCCATATGAACTTAATTGTTATATCTGATGATTGAATTGATATAGGTTTAAGGTGGAGATTAATTAGATGGTGCAGATTCATTGTAATATTTGAGTGGTATCAACGAAAAATATGTATATAGAAAATTAGTGTTAGAGATATTCTGAGTGAAATATCATGTGGTTTTAGATAAATTCAAGTAATATCTTATTGAATCTATAATTGCATATAGTGATAAAGAAGTAAAATTTATATGAATCATTATTTGAAATTCAATTAGTGTAAAGTCCATATATGAAATATCAAGTGGTACCAAGTCAAATACAATGATCGAAAAATAATATCATTTCATATCCTGTTGTATCAAACCTTAGAGAAGATAACTTGAGGGAGAATTAATAAATTCATTAAAAATACATTTTTTATTTGTTTATGATCTGAAAAAGTGGTATCATCTAATTTTTTTAGTATAGTAAAGGATGATAAATGGAGCCTCTTGTGTCATATTATAAGTGGTTAAAAATATGAATGAATTTAGTAGAAGTATTAAATAATGATATAAAGTATGTATATCTTATTTGGAAAAGGTGGATAATCATGTGAAAGAAGATATATATTGTAAAATAATTGATATCACAATTTTTTCATAACAATTGATATCAGTTAGTAAAATATATAGTATTAATCACACAATTTTTACATTATTTCTTATTTTATGATGAGTTTCTGTAAGTGTGATTGATATCCTTGAGAGATAAATGTTGAAGGAATCTATTTACTCAAGTTGCATGTGTTTACAGAAGTAAGTGAGTGGAATAGATAACATTAATATTATTGATGAAAACTCTTGTTTCCTACACTGAGTTTTGAAACTATAGGCATATAGGATTAGTTTATAACTCATTAATAAGTGTTAACTTCACTCACTAAAACAATTTTAGAGTGAAACAACAAGTGAAATAGGCTATGAGATTGAAAAAAAAGTTATTTGTTTTTAAACAAGTATAATTAGAAAATATAAAGAATTTGTTATAATTCAATTGAAAATATTTTTTTGGTGATAATAATTGAGATATTCTTATAATTAAAGGATGATTCTCAAAAATTTGTAAATATGTATGTAGGTGTAGTGAATAAGTAAAAATTAAAAATGGATATTATAACATATAATTAGTGGATATAGCTTAGAGGTTTTTACGATGGCTTGAAAATTATTGAAAGAACTCAATGGTTTCAATTGAAAGTATCAAATTGGTTAACAAAACCAAAATGTGTGGTGGATACATAATGTATTTGGATATAACTAAAGGATAAAAAGGATTTTTTTAGAAAAGGGAGGTTTTGAACTCTCTGAATATAGATTTTATAATCTGGTGTGTTTCAACTAATCCCAATAATTTTTTCATGTAGAACATTGAGAAAAATATAATGTAATAATTGTATTGACATAGGGGGTATATTTGATGAAGGTACCATTATATGATAAAGTGCAAAAATTGAACTTAAACATATTTTATATAATTAAGAATAACTAATGAATGTACCTTTGTACTTTTCATGGTCAAAGGGGGAGTGGATGATGAAAAAACATATAGAAAGATACCCTTTTCATTTTATTATCAAAGGGGGAGAGGAATATGAACCATAAAAACACATATGGTGTATTTGATTAAAATATTAGGGATATAATTATTTATTTCTTTGGAAATGGTAATAGATTTGGATTTATGGTAGGATTGATAAAAATATCTATAGTGAGATAATGTTGCAACCACATAGTTTGTGAGATGGATTTTTTTAGTTATTGTTTTTTTAATTGTGGTGATATGAAAATTTTATGATGCATAAAGGAATTTAGAGAGGATTAGAATACATTAAAATCATATTTAGTGTAATATATATTTCAATACTATATATAGATTTATAAATTTAATAATTAAAGAAGATATTAATATTTGGAGTTTAAAGATCATTGATATAGATTAAAAGGTTGCGAGATGAGTGGAATTGTGTTTATTCTCATTTTAAATGGTGTTTGGCGGAGTTTTTCTAACATTCGGCCCATCCTAATTTTCTTGAGAAGTGAAAATGGTGTTACTGTCCTTTGGTGACATCCCCAAGACACCAAAGGCTGGTAATAAATTTCATTGTATTGAAATAATGTTGGAGGATGATTTTCAATATTTAAGATAAAACAACCAAACAAACATAAATGTAAACATCCAATAATCTTATATGATTTATTAATAAACAATATAACTAAATTTATACCAAACAGTAAAAAACAATATTAGAGTTCCAATGGAAACAAAATACAAAACCAATATGATTTAAAGATAACAGCACCCAAAGACACCAGATATCTAGTACCCAAAGTAACACCTAAACTAGCTTCAAGATCCAACTCCAAATGCCATTCCCATGGTATCAAGACATGTCATTTGAAAAATATGATACCTTACCTTTTCCTATATCTCAGTATATGACATCAACAAACACATTGAAGTTCCTAAGTAGGGGGTGAGTATAAAATCATTAGTCATTTCCCAAAGACTTCCTAAATCATGCCACTATAATGAGAACTAGTTAGAAAATTTCATATAAAATAGTTTATAAGTAGTTAAAATCATTTATATCAAAACCATAAAAATTTCCATGGAATGTAATAAAAAATGTCTAAAAACCATTTCTCGTTATTTGGAAAACCCATTTACATGTTTCCACACACACATTCTTACAAGTGATAGTTCCGTACCCATGATATCTCTCTCATTGATTCAACAATTTTTCACAAGGTTACCAATGTCTAGGAGCCCCAATGTCACACACCCCTTATCTAGGGTCTTGTCCAAGAAATGATGGTTCCCCAATGAAATATTACCCTTATCCCAAGTCATGCACATATAGTGAAACTACACCAACTATGTATAAAAAATCCAATTCCAAATATCATTAAATATAAAACAAATTCCTTCTTGAAAACATTTCATCAAAAAACTTGTGTCCATCAAAAAAATACTATAATTTTAAAACTATCATTTTAAAATTATAAACAAAGAGGGTTTTTAGAAAACCATCCAATTTTCCACCATTCCAACATACATAATTAGAAAGGGGTTTCCTTAAAGAACCAAACATGGTTTTCACACCAATATAAAAAAAATCAAAACTAATCCTTCAAGTTCTGGAATGGTAGAGGTGATAAAGAAGCCACCTACATATCAATGATTGGTAAAAATGAATAATTGCGCTTAGATATTCAAGATCTAAACTTGGATCTTCTTTCTTTAAATGAATTAAATCATATGTCATCAATATTCCCATAATATATTATAGTTCTATCCATAATGGAAAAGATATAAACTTTCGAGATATAGTATTAGAGTAGATCTAAGAAGAATGGGGAAGAACAATGGCTTACTGATGAATCTATATCTCCAACATGCTTTGATTCAAAAAAAAATATCACTATTGATCAAAGGGAATATCCAAATGAGCCTTGGGGGGAGGATATTTTGAGACCCTCAAAGAATAGAAGAAAAATAAGGGTTTTAGGGCCCTAAACTAAGTAAAAATTAATTTTTAAGACAATCAATCCTCATCAAGAGGTTAGGCCCCATGGTTTGGAAAGCCTTAAACGAAAAACATGATGTTACTATCTCAAAGAAATACCTCACACAATTGGATCATAGGGTTATAAAAACCCTCTAAAAACTATGATTTTCCATATATTTCCATTTAAAATCTTTCTCTTGGGAACTCTCATGGTTTTTCTAAACCATGTTCCTACCTAGTGACTATGAAAACATGTTGCACGATTTCCTAAAGGTGGTGCGTGGTATATACTGATTGCACCCAAACCTTAAACCACCAGAAACACATCCAAAACATGATAAAACCTCCCCAAACATACCAATACATAACCCAATAATTAGTTAGGGTAAAAATACATAAACAAAGGTCAATTACGTGAAACTAGGGGCATCACAGTCTCCCCAAAATTACTATTTTCTTCCTCCAAAATTAGAAAAATAGTTCTATTTAAAGAGATCTCAAGCCATTCCTCTAACATTTACCTCTAATGTTCAAAATGTATCTCCTTGAATATGACCATGATTCCATACAAACCATTCTAAACTGATGATTTTCCCATGAAAGATCTTCTCTTGCCTATCCATAATCTATATTGACATACAGATCAA
The DNA here is from genome assembly GCA_963277665.1 of Viscum album. Taxonomy (NCBI): domain Eukaryota; kingdom Viridiplantae; phylum Streptophyta; class Magnoliopsida; order Santalales; family Viscaceae; genus Viscum; species Viscum album. Next base: position 923,693,020 of record OY728126.1, on the reverse strand, counting down.
TGTAGAATATAGTTCAAGATCATCATGGTCCCATCAAATCACATGGTCAGGATTAGGTTGTAACTTCTTAAATTGAGATATATGAAACACATTATACATAGAAATAAACTTTGGTCATAGTTATAACCAATAATCCATATCTCCTACCCATTCAAGTATCTCAAAAGCGATAATGTACCATGGAGACAAATTTACTTATTTAACTAAATGACAATACCCTAGCCTAGGGGAGATTATCAAGAAAACATAGTAAACTACCTTATATGATAATTGTAATCAATGTCGATGCATGTATGATTTCTTATGATAATGATCCATCGTTGTTCTCTTTATGATCATTTCAATCATCTCTGTTGGCTTATATACTAGGCTAGGTCCGATAAGTGAAGTCTCACATGTTTCCACCCAATAAAGTGTAGAATGATAAGGGTGACGATAAAATTCTTAAAAAAGATCTATATGTATAAGTCTTGATAACTGTTATTGTATGAGAACTCCAATAAACTTATGTGATCTTCCCATGAGCCCTCAAAATCCACCTACAAGCCCTAGTAATGTCTTATAATGTTTAGATCATACTCTCAGATTGTCCATCTATTTGAGAATGATAAGCTGTGCTCAAGTTCTATTCTATTATAAGGTCTTGTTATAAGGATTTAAAAAACTGATATGTGAACCTAGGATCCCTATCAAAAACTATCAAATATAAAACCCCGTGGATATTTAAAACATTTTGAATGTATATTTTATAAAAATCCTTCTATTATATTTGATATATGAATGGGGATGAAGTGAGAAAACTTCATGAGTATATCCACAATCACCCATATATAATCATGTTTCTGAATAGTTCTTGGTATAAATTTCACAAAATCCATAGTTATTTATTCCCATTTCCACATAGGAATTGATAAATAGTGAAACAAACCATCCACCCATTGGTGCTCTGACTTGAACTACTGAGATTTGAGGAATCTCAAAACAAAATCTTCCACTTTCTTCATCATTCTAGACCAAAAAATGATTCCCTCAATTATTAATGAATATTCTAAATTCTTAGATGAATAACCCATCTCAAATAGAGGTATACATAAAGAATATGTTCATAATAGGTTGGAGGAACCACAAGATGATATATAAAATGAAATATTAATATCCTTTCTATCATCTATAACTCAATAGTATCCCCACCATTTAGTTTTAAACTTATGGTAACACATTTTAGATCAGATATCTTAGCCTATCTAACTAGCTCCACCATATCAGGAATAAATGAAACTATAAATAAATTTACAATGTTAACTTTCTTCGTACACTCCAGATGTGTATCTGCTCTGAGTGACATTAGCTACCACTGATCCTAAGATTATTTAGCTATTTTATTATATGAATTAATACTTAATGCATCATTCATCTATTTCACATTAATCAATATATGCATCAAGTTGGAATCAAGCATTTTATGATTTTCCATCCATCTTAGTTGCCTTATATTGAAACCCCTTTGTGAGAAAACATGTGTTAAACTCTTATAATCCTTAAAAACCATAAATCTCTCTCCAAAAAGATAATGATTCCTTAGTTTCAAATAATGTACTGTGATTTATAAATCCAAATCATGAATTGGGTATTTCTTCTCATGTACCCATAACTTCTGTGATCCATAAGCTATGATATTATTTCCTTTCATGAGAACACAACCCAACCCATATCTCAATGCATCAGAATATACCAAATTACCTTATCCTGGATCTGGTAATATGAGGAAAAGTTCTATTGTAAGAAGAAAACTAATTTATTGAAAATATTTCTAACACTAAAATTTACATTGGAAAGGAACCAATTTACTTGTAAATTACATCATTGATAATGAATGACGTAGAAAATTATGAATAAAGAATCGATAGTATCTTGATAATACATGGGAATTATGTATCTCAAATTTATTATTTTGAGGTTTCCAAAAGATACTTGCTTCTATATTTTCATGATATATTGAAACTAATTGTTCATAAATTACATAAAAATTATATTTACCTCATTTATACATAAATAAAACTTTTAAATCCTAGAAAAAAAAGATAATGTTACTACAATGTACCCAACACTATATCCAATTGTTCTTCATGAACTAATTTAGTTCTAGAATACAACATGATATCATCAACAAACACCACTAAAATGGAATCAATATATCTTTGGGATATTAAATCCATAAATTCCATGAAAACCATTGGAAAATTATTAATTCCAAAGGGAATGAAAACATACTCATAATGGTCATATCTTCTCTTGAAGGTTGTATTCAAAATATACTCCTTCCAAACTCACAGTTAGTGATATTCTTAATACAAGTTAATTTTAGAGAACCATTGGGATCCCTTTAATTGATCAAACAAATCATCACTTCATGTAATAGGATTTTAATTGTTTACCATAACATGGTTAAGGTTACTATAATCCACAAAATCTTAAGTATACCGTCATCCTTATTTACAAAAAGAACCATTGCCTATCAAGTGGATGAGCTTGGTCAGATGATCTATTTGATTTCAAAAACATCTAATTATAAATCCACTTCTCTCAATTATATTGTTTCTATAATATAATAAGTATGAAAAATAAAACTAGTCCCTAGTAGGAGATCAATATTAAATTTCATTACTCTTTTGGGTGGAAACCTAGAGAAAATGTAAGGGAAAAAAATTAGAAAATTAGTCAACGATGGTTGGAAAATATCTTTATTAAAATTCATCAATATATCCCAAAGTAACCACTATCAACTGGAAAGATACAACTCTAAACACCATTACCAATGTTTCTATTATAGTTTCTTCCACATCCAAACCTCCTCAAAATAGATTCTTATTACCATCGAAGGATTTGAAACTGAATTTCTTGCATGAAAGTCAAGGTGGGAGTTAAATGATGTAAACCAATTAATTACAAAAATCAATTTATAAGTGTCTATATCAAGGTTAGAGAAGAACCTTACCAATAAATACTTATCTATATTCATTATACATGTTTCACACTTAAAATATTGACACTCACATGGGCCAAGCGGAAAATGTAGTTTCAAAACATAAGGAAGAAATTCAATATAAAAACCATAAGATCACAAGCATGAGAAGAAATAAAATAATGGGAAATTATTATATTAAACAATACCTTCATAAGGGTAAAATCCAAATGAATTCCAGCTTTCACCATCAAAGGACCAAAATTATTATTTGTGATCACCTAATTAGAACCATATAATTTCTTAATCATTGTACCTTTCTCTATGTTACCCTACTAAGATTGCATAACCTGAGGAGTCATGGAGTTTCTAGAATCACCTTGACTCACATGGTTATGAGGATGATAGTTATTCTAATGTGGTATTCCTATCCAAGAATACGATGCATAAGAGGCGTGAGATGTATTACCAGCACCAGTATTTGGAGAACTATGGAAATAATTTTTTAAATTTACCATCTTGTTACAATTGTGACATGATCTATGTGGTTTCATGAAATCTCACATGATATGCTCAAAGGAACCACATTGGAATCATCTTCGCTTACTCTTAGGCTGAGGAAGGAATTAGACTGATTCTATTCTCTAATATTGATATATAGAACCACTTTGGATATAGATTTCCCTCTTATGTTTATTCCAAATATTGGAGTTACCACTTTTTCCTGGTGGGATAAACATGCTCCCTCTAACCATATTTCTAGAGATATACCTTTCGGACATACTCACTCCATTTACCATCTCTATATATTTTTTAATATAGAGTATGACAATTTGGAACCCATTGGGTCATTATTACATCTAATTTTGAGTTTTATTTTTCCTTGAGTGCATTCTTAGAGTTCATGGGTGTCAGGGGTGAAAAACATGAGTTTTGTAGAGGAAGAATAAAACGCATGGTTAGTGAACAATTTCCCTAAACCATGTGGCGACCGTATGAGGGGTAATGTAGTTTTTGATATTGTGGGTTTTCACGGTTTGAGGATATTTTTTAAAACTATACAAAACCCTATATAAAACTATGTGGAATATTTTTAGTGGATAGTGGAACCTACACGGTTGGTGCACAGTTTTCCAAACGATACGCCCAACCATGAAACCCTATCTAGATTATTAAAAAGTGTGAATTTACCATTTTATCATTTCAATTTATTAATGTTTGGGGTTTTTTTCTTACCCCATGTGTGAATCTCCTTGTCCATGGCCATGGATCTCCCTCCCTCATTCCATAGTAATTTTCTCTTGGAAATCTTGGTGTTTTCTCATGAGGTAAGGTGGTTTATTTTGGATTTCTTCCTTCTTTCCCCTACTTAAGACTTATTCTTCCATTTTTATGGAGTTGTGGAACCCTAGGTATTTTGTGGACTAAATTAAGTATTTTTAATGGGGTTATTGGGATTTATTTATTATTTCTTTGGTGTTTGAGGTTTTGTTCTTTCTCTTATGGGTGGTCTTCGTAAAGGGTGATGATATTTGGATCGAATATAAGGTTGGTGTATCTATTTAAGGGTTTTTTTTATGTCATACCTTTAAAGTTATAATCAAATTTGGTATATATTGATTATATTTCCTTTAAAATGATCTATTATTGGTGTGTATACCATGTTTGATGTGTTTCATAGATCTTATTTTCAATTTGGTGTTTAAAGTGGGGTTTTCTAATTGGTTTTGGATTTTATGCACACCAAGTATTTGGTAAAATTTAAAAAAAGAGGTTTTTTGGTTTTAAATGTATTTATAAAGTGGTTTTATTAATGCTTTTACTTTCTAAGGCTGTTTTGTTAAATTGGACATGTTTTTTATTAAATCGATTATGTTATGGATTGAATGATATGTGAAATTTCTTGTGATGTGTTTTTTTGGAGTAGCACATGGGTTAATCGAGGTGTGAGTGAGAGGTTTGTTTGAGGGACCATGTGAGCCTTTGGAGGGATGAATTTGAGATCCTCTATTTGTTTTCAATGGATCAAGTTATAATTTATGTATAAAGTCCTTGTGAGATTCCAAATTGGTCACCGATAGATAGTGTGAGATTTAGAGATGGGCCCAAGGAAAATTGTGTGAGATTAAATTTCTTAGATAAATATAATGCTTGTTTACTCACTCTAGTTAGGCCTAATAGTTATATCCCCAAGGTTCACAACACTCATTCTGGTTTATTTCTCTTGTTGTATGCATTTGATTTGTTCCATTTTATGGGATAATATATATATATATATATATTATTCTCATTTTGTCATTTTCCATTTATATGATTACATGATGTTGATGTTATTATCACATTTATTATTCCATTTTGGTTATGTTTGAGCATGTTGTTCCTTGTGTCGTTATTTATTTATTTTCATCCATTTTTGGAGATTATTTCGGAAAACCATGTTTTATTTTAAAAAGGAAAACCAAAGGGATTTAAAAGCTATAGTTGAATGTATTAGGTTTCTAAAGTGGTTTATTTTTAAAAATTATTTAAAACTAGTTTATTGGTTTCTTAGGTAAAATCATTAAACAAATTCATGGTTGTATCCTACTAGAATTTGTTCCTCACACCCTACTAGGGACCTCTGATTTGTTTATAGATTTTTTCTTGCAAGACATAGATAAAGAAAAGGGAACCATGTTCCAGGGTGGCTCTAATTGATTGCCACTATCAGTTTTTTTGTGGAATTGACATGGTCTCAGAAGGATTCAATTAAGTTTTATTGGAATTTTTTCACCTTTTGGGTTGTACTTGGTCCTTGTTTGGAATTACACCCTCTTTTTGAGCTTTAGTTTGTTTTTTAGATACCATGTATATTCTTCGTTGTGGAATGTTTTTACTTCAATGTATATCATTATAAATAGTATCTATTTATCCTCTGTTATGGGATATGATGATATTTCTATGGCCATCCCATTTTTATGGATGGGTGATTCCTTTTTTCTAGTGAAGAAACTATTCCCATGTGCTAGTTGGTTATGCTTGGTTCTTGTCACCAGCCCATGGTGGTCGTGAACATGCTTCGGTCCATGTGGAGAGCCGACTCAGGTGATAGATTAGGTTGACCTAGTTTGGACCATTACAAAATGGAATCAAAATAGGTTTTTATTTGGGAGTCAGTGGTAGTTTTGAGATAGGACCATTGGGAATCAAGAGGTAGAAATGGGTAAGTTCCTGGACATCTCTTCTTCATATCGAACCCTAAGTTTCTATGGGTGGTATGAGATTGTGGTCATGTTTTGAACCATGTTATTGGTTTTTTATGATGATTTTCCCCTTTTTAATTTTCTATTAATGACCATGTTAGGGGTTTTCTTATGGTAATCTTGATTTTAATTGATATAGTATTGTTCATGATGGATCTTATAATTTTTTTCTTGTAGTAAATGACTCTTATAATGTTCTCTTCCAAGCATTGAGAGGGTGTAGTGGAAATTACCCAAAAAGTGAACCCTCCTATGGATTTGGATTTGGTGGATATGGTAATTTATGAAGTCTAAAAACCACTTCATGTGGGTGGTCTTGATAATTCATGGGCCATGGACCATGCTCAAGAGTTTTCAATGTATATTCTACCACTGTTCCATAGAGATAAGGTACCCAATAAGCCAACAGAGTGGTTGGATCATATAGAGTAGAGATTTGAGTTCTTGAGGACCCTTGAGACTTTTAAAGTGGGATTTTCTATGCATGTATTAGAAGGGCTAGGTAAAAATTGATATGATTCAGTGGGCTCTCACGTAATCATGAGGATCTCATATGGACCACTTTTAAGGTGGTGTTTAATTTTATGTTATACTTAAAGAAATTGAGAGAAGAAAAGGAACGTTATTTTTTGAAGATGGAGTAGGGTGATTATTCATTGATGGAGTATTCTTTCTGTAAGAACCCAGATCTTCTTTTCAGGTAAGTTTTCCTCTTTTCTGGTGTTTTTGAGAAAAAGAGGAGTTTCTAGAAATTTTTGAAGTACACACCATGTACTTATAACTACATGTCATGTATTCTTTTGCTTCATGTAGCCGTGTGTTGGATGTGTAACATCCGAGCACACGGCCGTGTGTGGTGACCTAAAGACCACCTTATGCGGGGGATGGTAAGGGAAAGTACACACCATGTACTTTTTTTTCATTAAATGGACTAGGGTCACGTCTAATTGTAAGAAGCGTCTTCGTATTCGCCTTCTTCAACTGAGAGCATCCATAGGGTGTTGATCTTTTCCTGAGTCCCCGATCGAGCATCTATTCTCCGAATTGAACTATGTCAATTGCATTTTAATTGCATTGGTGAGTTCTCTCTTCTTATTGAACCTTATTTCTTGATTTTTATTCTCTTGTGATTTATCCTCGGTTGAATGTTTTATATGTTTTTGTAGATCTACCACATTCCAGGTTGATTCAAGGGCCGACGACGGAATATATCGATCATACAATGCTGAGGTAGGTGGTTTGTGCCTTTTTGTAGATAGTCTTGAGTTATATGTGAAAAAGTGCACAATACCCTTGATTGGGGTATTGTGTGATTACAGTTTAAACCCTATTATTTATTTTTATGATTTATATGCTTTATTAGAGGTAAATTGAATGTGAATAGGGTTAATTATTATGCTATGGATGTCTTGACCATGCCTTTTTTGTTTATGACCTTTGGTCTTGCTTATCCTATTAGGCTGCTTGCTTTCTATTCCTAGTGTTGTTAGGATGAAGTGATATTATTTATATGTCATGCTATTATGTTGTATATTGTTTAGTCAAGTAGTTCTTGATGTATACTTTGGCCGTTATATATCACTGTGCTCGATTGATTTACATAGGGCCGTGAGAACCTAGTGTAGTAGACCATAGGAAGAATAGACAATGAGGGCTTCTCTAGAGTGTCTATTTACTGTTACGATACAAGACCATAGGGGGAGTGGACATAAGTTATTCCTTAGAGTGTCTGTTGTTCTTCAATGCATGCCACAGGGGGAATTGGACGTTGAGTGCTTCCCCAGAGTGCCTATTAGTTACCGATACGAGACAATATGGGGAATTGATGGTGAGTGCTTCCTCAGAGAGTTTGTGAAAAAGATGAACCAGAGGGGTTAGACTGTGTGTGATTCCCAAAGTGTTGCTTATGTTTTTTTTGGTTGGACCAGAGGGGTTAGGCTATGAGTACTTCCCAATGGGTTCCCTGTTTATGTTTAGCTGCTTACTTGATATCTGATAATTGAATGCATTTGAAACTATAGGATTTTTTACTTTAGAGTACTTCCTTGTTTATTGATTCATTTTGATTATAGCCTACCATATATATTCACTGACTGTTATTCATAGATCTTTGGGTGTTTTCCTATTGGGATTTAGTCTCACACCCTATTTGGGTCATGATTTTGGGCCCAAACATATTATATTACTGCAGGTATAGATAACGGAAAGCACCCTTCTACTTTGGGTACTTGATTGATGCAGAGCTTCGGAGCATGGGACCAAGATGAGGCCTGCGATGCTGTGAATCATTTTATTTGTTTTTTTTGTACTTTGGATTAGTATTTAATTCCATCGTTGTGACTTGTTTGGATGCTTTCTTAAAAACATGTATCATGCATCATATATATGTGTGTGTGTATGTTCTCTAGTTGTGTATTACTTCTGTTGTTTACCTATTGCATGTTTTACTATTTTTGCTATTGCTATCTGTTTTAATTCTATTGTGTTACTTTGTTAATGAGGTAATAGTTTCCCCACTATCATACCTAAGGCCCTCACTTCTATTTGGAAACCTCTGGCGTTCGGGGAAATGCGCTTGAGGCCATGTGACCAACATGGTATGAGGCACCTTTGGGAGAATTTAAGAATTGGGATGTTACAAAGTGGTATCATAGGAATTTTTTCTTCTTGACTTACTATTTTAAGCATATATCTAGGGATAGGAAGGAATAGGTACTTAGTAATAATTTGTGCCTGGAAGTATCTAACCCATGTACAAGGAAAAGTCAATCTACCTCGTTATTGCAATTTTTCTAGTTTTGTAATTTTACAGTTGATTTGATTTCACCATTGGGTGATTCATATGTTTTGTGTTGTTATCGTTGATATTATTGAGGTTCTATTTTTGTTTCAACCCGCTGAGCTGAGCTTATTCTATCCCATGCATCATATAGTCACTTTCTATAAATCACATGTCATGCATTCCTGCCATGCCATTTAGGGTGCATTAGTGATTCCATGTTGTTGTGATAGAGGTTATGTTAGATATGCATTATGTTGTGATAGATGCCTTGATAGAATACCTGATTTTTGATAAGGTATTGGCTGTGTAAGTTTTTGTTTGAATGAACACCAAACTTTGGTTCTTGAGGTATTATGTCCCATCATGGATCAGAATTTGGTGGATCATTACAGTGTTATCCTTGTTTATGATGTGTATGAGATGCCAAACTTTGATTCATGGGGAGTATGCGCCCTCATAGATCTGAATTTGGCACTTTATTGTTCATTTCAATGTTTTTCTAAGTTCTGGAATAGTTTATGAAGCTTATTGTCCATAAGAACCCAGAATACACGGCATGTAATGATCAATACACACAATGTGTCCTTATGTTTGGGAAGAAACTATTTTTCTTGAGTGCACTTCATGTATTGTATGTACACGTTGTTTAGTCTCAAACTGTGTCACTGACTATGTGGCTAGAGAAATAGGGTTGACAAATCATTGGGGGAACATGGCGTGTACCGAATGTATATGTCGTGTTGTGTAGACTCTGTGTCCACCCGTGTGACTAACGACACAGATGGATAAAAACATAAGTTATGCACACTGTGTCAACCTTGAACACACCGTGTATTGTAACCCAGGTATCCGGCCATTTAGCAAACAACACGGGTCAGTGAAACCTTTCTAGTACACGCTGTGTCTGGAACAAACATGCCGTGTAGAGTGAGCCGTGTAACCGGCTGTATGACTAACAACACGGGTTGGTAAATTTCGTCTAGTACACAACCTTTCTAGAACTAACATGCCATGTAGTCTGATTCTAGGAAAATCATGTGGCTTAACTATGTAGAAGAACTTTGGCAGGGGTAGAGGATTCAATTACATGTTGTGTGTTAGGACAACACACCGTGGGTTTGGGGTGTTACACGACCTGGGTTGGAAAAATTATTCGCCCATGTGAAGTCTTAAGGGAACATGCCATGTAGTCATTATACACATCACGTATCCATGTTTTGAAAAAAACTTAAATTCTTTATTTCTCTTTTTCCCTTTTCACACTTCTAAAGTTTCATTCCCTGTTAATCTTGATCTAAGGTGTGCGCTTGACCTTTTATAGTCATGCCACCAAGATTTCCTTCGGTTTTCCGCTAGTTACAGGGAAGTGATCAGACACCGGATATGGCTGATCAGGGACTACCAGTAGATCCTCCAATTGTTCCAGTCTTGGCACCAGCTATCATTCCAGTCACAGGTGCTGAAGCACAGTTCCTAGAGGGATTTATGAGGTTTATGAAGACCTTCCGAGGAGTACCACATCCTGCCCCCTCAAGGGAAGAATTGACGCAGGTCTTTCAGAAGAAGCATCCTCTGACTTTTTTTCAAGAAAAGGAGGACCGCAGGCTGTAGAGTCACGGATAGAAGCCATGCTGATGATCTTCGAACATCTGGAGAGGACTCTAGAGAGAAGGGTTAATCTTGCTACATATATGCTTTGGGACTCCACCAAAAGATGGTGGGATTTGATCTCACAGGTGAGATGCCAACAGGTTATGGTTTGGGGTGAGTTCTAGAATTCCTTTTATGAATACTTCTACCCCAAGACCTCGAGGGCTGATTGAGCCTGAGAGTTCATGAGTCTGGAGCAGGGTACTCTTTTTGTTATGGAGTATTCTTCTCACTTCATAGAGCTTCAGTGCATCACACCTATTATAGGAGGTGATGGGTTATTTTTGGCAAGAATGTTTAAGGATGGTCTTAGGAACGACATCCGATCACAGGTGAACATATCCGGGTTGACTTCCATTACTTCAATGGTTTACCAGACGCTAATCACATAGCCCAATCTGAGGGATTTTGAAGTTGTGATCTAGGAAGACTTGACATCCAGAGTTGGTATTCCTCCTACTGATAGTAGGAAGCACTATATAGAGTCTATGCATAGATATCAGAGGAGGCAGGACACTTCTTATGGTAGCCAGGTGGTGTGCTACCAGTGCGGGAAGAGTGGGCATACGAGGCCGCGTTTCCGGAGAGATTCAGTGGAGTGCCGATCTTGTGGTAATATGGACCATTTTCAGTGCTTCTCTCAGTTATTCTCACCAGTAGCTGGTGATATGGGTTCTTCTATGACTCCTCATTCCAAATCAACCCCACCATTTTACCATCCAGAAAGGAACTGGAGTTCTTTCGGCTATTCAAACCGAGGTGGAGGTCATGGCCATGTTATCCAATCACCAGGCATTCAACAAAAATAGGTTATATTAGCTCAGAGGGGTTATCCAGAGTCGTATGGCCGCAGTGCAGGTTAGACTTTTGCGATGGAGTAGACCCAGTAGGAGCAGGATCCCGGACCCTCAATAATATGAGGTACGATCATAGTTGCCTTAGTTTTAGCTTCTGCTCTTTTCAATACATGGGATTCCAATAGTTTTATATCTATTTCCATTGTGGAGAGTCTTGGACTCTGTATCATTTCTTCTACTGAGATCTTGATGCTAGACACTTCATTGGGGAAAAGAATGACTAGTGTATGACAGTTCAAGGAGTGCCCTCTAGAGGTTGGTGGGTGTCACTTTTTATGGGACCTTTATGTCCTAGAGATGCCAAGCTATGATGCCATTCTTGGAATGGACTGGTTAGTTCTATTCTAGGCAGTTATCAATTGCTATCGCCATAGGGTGAGTTTCACATCATCAGTGGGAATATAGTTTCTTCATAAGGGTGAATAGGATGTCCAGGCGAGTAGAGCGGGACATGAGAATCATGTGTTGGGAGAAGTTATATCCTTGATTGCTAGTCTATATCTGGATGACTAGGGGACTTCACAGATAGACATTCCTCCAGTGGCAGATCATTTCAGGGATGTCTTTCTAGAGGACTTTTTAGGTTTTCCACTAGATTGAGAAGTGTACATTTCTATTGATCTTGTTCGAGGAGTGGTATCGGTGTCCATTATTCCTTATAGGATGGATACAACAGAGTTACATGATCTCAAGAGGCAGTTTGAGGAGTTGTAGGAAAAGGGTTTCATCAGACCCAGTACTTCTCCTTGATGTTTGCCTGTCCTAATTTCGAAGAAGGTGGACGGTACCCTCAGACTTTGTGTGGATTATCAGATATTGAACCAGTTGACGGTCAAGAAATGATATCCCTTGCTGAGTATTGATGATATCTTTGATCATATTTGAGGAGCTCAAGAGTTCTCGAAGATTGAATTGAGGTTCAATTACCATCAGTAGAACATTAGATCATCAAATGTACCTCTTGCAGCCTTTCGGAGTAGGTATGTCCTATAAGAGTATGTGGTTATGTCATTCGATCTCACAAACGCACCTCCAATTTTCATGGCACTAATGAACCGATTGTTCCATCCATACTTGGATTATATTGTGGTAGTCTTTGTGGATGATATCTTGGTGTACTCTTACACTTGACATTATATTTCCACATATCTTGATGTCATTTTGAGTACACTGAGAGATCATTAGTTATATGCTAATATCTCAAAATGCCACTTTTTGATGGACTAGATTCACTTCTTGGGTCATGTTATCTCAGAGTCAAGAGTATCAGTAGACCCAGAGAAAGTGAGAGCAGTAGTTTCCTAGGATCATCCAAAGAATGTCTTTGAGGTACGGAGTTTTCTAGGACTAGATGGTTACTACAGACATTTCATACAGGACTTTTTGTGCTTATCAGCACCACTGATGGGCCTGACTAAGAAGGCCACAAGGTTCTTCTGGTCAGACTCTTGTGAGTCATCCTTTCATGAGTTGAAAGGGAGGATGACTTCAACACTGATACTAGTATTTCCAGAGCTTGGCAAGAGATATAATATTTAATGTGATGCATCAGGTATCAGGCTGTGAGAAGTGATTATGTAAGGGGAAGGGGTTGTTGTGTATGGGTCTTGGTAGTTGAGGCTACATGAGAGGAACTACCCAACACATGATCTCGAGCTAGCTGTAGTTGTTCATGCTTTACACTATTGAAGACATTATCTTCTTGGAGAGAATTTTGTGGTTTTCACCAACCACAAGAGTCTCAATTATATATTCACCCAATGTGATTTGAATTTGAGATAGTGAAGGTGGGTTGAGTACCTTCTATCCTTTGAATTTGAGCTTTCCTACACACCTACGGAGGGCAACGCTGTGGCTGATGTGTTGAGAAGGAGGACTCAGATATAGGCAGTTCAGGAGGCCAGCAGTGAGTGGCAGCTTATGGCTCTATTCTCTGAGATGCATATGAAGGTGCACAATAGGCAGGGGAAAACTTTTCTTTCTTTTGTAGCTATTACCTCGACTCTACTTGATCAAGTAAAAATGAGGAAGCTATCAGATTCAGAAGGATTGGTCCTACGGGAAAAATGTGTTAGGAGAGGTCCCTATTCCTGGATGAACCATAGGTGAGGATGAGATCTTTCATCTTCATGGGCACGTGTGGGTTCTAGTGGACATACATGAGGAGCTTATGTGAGACTTTCATTCCTTAGTTTGGGCAGTTCATCCTAGAGTCACTAAGATGTATCATGATCTACACCATCAGTATTGGTGGTCAGTTATAAAGAGAGATGTTACTAGTTCTGTTATGATGTGTTCCACCTGCCAGTAAGTGAAGGTGGAGTATCAGCGACCAGTAGGGCTTTGGCAGCACTAACCCATTCTTGAGTGGAAGTGGAATGATTTCACGATGGATTTCATGACAGGTTTACCGAGGTCGCCTTGAGGGAACATTGTAGTGTGTGTTGTCATTGATAGACTCATGAATTTTTCTCACTTATTGCCGATCAATGAGACATTCAGAGTTCATGAGTTTGGAAGGTTTTACATCCAAGAGATTTTACGTTTATATGGATTTTCACTCTATTGTTTCTGACAAAAATGATCATTTTACTTCTTAAGTCTGGAAGGGATTACATAAAGCTTTGGGTACATAGGTACTTCTGAGTATAGAATACCATCCCCAGACAGATGGTCAATCTGAACATACAATTCAGGTTCTTGAGGACACACTTCAAGCATGCATCCTAGATTTTGGAGGTTCTTGGGAGAAGCACATACCTCTTGTGAAGTTTTCCTACAATAATAGTTTTCAAGAAACTATTCAGATGGAACCTTGTAAGGCTTTGTATGATAGGCCATGTTGATCACCCTTATGATAGCTAGAGGTAATAGAGGAAGCTATTCTAGGACCTCGCATTGTTTAAGAGACCACAGAGAAGATATAATTGATTCAGAAGAGTATGGATATTGTATAGTTTCGACAGATTTTTTATGCTGATCGACGGAGATGACCTCTTTAGTTTGTGGTTGGGGATTAGTTTTTCCTACGTGTCACACCGAGGTTGGGACTCATGATGATTAGAAGATAGGGTAATCTCTCACCAAGGTACGTCGGGCTATTTTAGGTTTTGGAGAGAGTTGGTTTGGTTGTCTATCCATTGCAGTTATCTCAGAGGTATCCGGATATGCACAACATCTTCCACGTTTCTCAGCGTCGACATTACTTCTCAGACCTGTCTTGTGTTTTTCAACCCGAGGAGGTTTAATTAGAGGTGGAAGACTCATTTGAGGAGAATTCTATCCAAATTTTTGATTTAAGTACAAAATTGCTTCATGGCTAGTATGTTCCTCTAGTACAAATGTTATGGCAGCACTGGCGAGTACAGGACGAGACCTGGGAGATGGAGGCTGATGTACGATCACAGTGGCCATAGCTTTTCAAGGATTCTTCTTCTATGCCACCTTGCTAGGGAAATTAGGGGACAAATTTATTTGAGGGGGTAAGATTTTAAGAACCCAGATATTCTTTTTAGGTATGTTTTTCACTTTTCTGGTGTTTTTGAGAAAAAGTGGAGTTTATGGAAATTTTAAAGTACACAACATGTACTTATAAGTACACATTGTGTACACTTTTTTTCGCATGTAGTTGTGTTCTGGCTGTGTAATGGTTGAGCACACAGTCATGTGCGGTGACCTGGAGACCACCTTATATGGGGGACTGTAAGGGAAAGTACATGTTGTGTAATTTTTTTTCATTAAGCGGACCAGGGTCACATTTAATTGGTAGAAGCATCTTCTTCTTTGCCCTCTTCGACTGAGAGCATCTGTACAACGCCGATCTTTCCCTGAGCCCTCGATCAAGCATATATTCTCCAAATTGAACTATGTTGGTTGTGTTGGAATCACATAAGTGATTTCTCTATTCTTCTTGAACATTGTTTCCTAATTTCTCTTCTCTTGTAAGTTATCCTCGTTTGAACGCTTTAGACATTTTTATAGATCTACTACATTCTAGGTTGATTCAAGGGCTGACGTTGGAGTATATCAATCATGAAACTCCAAGGTAGGGGGTTTGTGCATTTTTGTAGATAGTCTTGAGTTATATGTGTGAAAGTTCCCAATACCCTTGATTAGGGTATTGCGTGTTTACGGTTTTAACCCTGTTATTTCCTACTATGATTTATATACTTGAGTAGTGGTCAATTGAATGTGAATAGGGTTAATTTTTATGTTATGGATGTATTTCTCATGCTTGTTTTATTTATGACAATTTGGTCTTACTTATCATGATAGGTTTCTTTCTTTCTATTCCTAGTGTTGTTAGGATGGGGTGATATTATTTATCTGACATTCTTTTATGATGTTGATTGTTTATCCAAGTAGTTCGTGAGGTATACTTTGGCCGTTATATATCGATGTGCTTGATTGACTTACACAGGGCTATGAGAACATGGTGTAGTATACCATAGGGAGAATGGACGTTGAGGGGTTCTCTAGAGTGTCTGTTTACTGTTACAATACAAGACCATAGGGGGAATGGATGTAAGTGCTTCAACAGAGTGTATGTAGTTCCTCGGTGTAGGCCACATAGGTAATTAGATATTGAGTGAAACCCCAGAGCGCATTTTATTTACTGATATGAGACTATAGGGGGAATTGATGGTGAGTGATTCTTTAGAGATTCTGTGAAAAAACTGAACCAGAGGGGTTAGACTGTGTGTTCTTTCTAGAGGGTTGCTTCTGTTTGTTTTGGTTGGACCAGAGGGGTTAGGTTGTGATTACTTCCCAAAGGGTTCCCTGCTTATGTTTAGTTGCTTACTTGATATCTGATAATTGAATGCATTTGAAATTGTAGGATTGTTTTCTTTTGATTAATTCTTTGTTTAATGTCTAATTTTGATTATATCCTGCCATATATATTCATTGATTGTTAGGCACAGATCTTTGGGTGGTTTCCTACTGGGATTTAGTCTCACACCCTATTTGGGTCATGATTTTTTGCCCCAACAGATTATATTTCTATAGTTATACATAATTTCAATCACCCTTCTACATCAGGTACTTGATTGTGGTAGATCTGGGGAGCGTGGGACCAAGTTGAGTCTTTCAATACTGTGGAGCATTTTATCTATTTTCTGTTGTACATTGGTTTAGTATTGAATTCCAACATTGTGACTTGTTTGGATGATTTTCTAGACATATGTATCATGAATCATATATATATATATATATATGTGTGTGTGTGTGTGTGTGTGTGTGCTTTAGTTGTTTATTACTTCCACTTTTTACCTATTGCATGTTTTACTGTTTTCGCTATTGCTATCTATTTTACTTCCACTATGTTACTTTGCTAATGAGGGTATAGTTTCCCCACTATCACACCCAAGTCCCTCACTACTAGTTGGTAGCCTTTGGCATTTGAGGAAATGCACTTGAGGCCATGTGACCAACCGGGTATGGGGCACATCTGGGTGGATTTTGGAATCGAGACGTTACACTTCCAGATTTACTTAGTTGGTTCTTATTTCTATGGATCTCCTCATGAATGATTATCTTAAGGCTCAACGTTTTGAGATGGTATTGAGTCCATAGATCAAATATATTCTTATTAATTGATGTCTACCAACCTATTTAGAGGTGTTTGACAAGAAAGTGATGAGAAAATAATATATTGTCTATAAAGATAGGTCTTGGTGGTGTTCCTTCTATGGGATGTATCTAAATTTCTTTTTTGGGGGAAAATGAAAAAGTGGGACAAACCTTAGAGAGGTAATAAAAATAGTGTCCAAAAGTCTTTGGGATCATATTCTGTGGTTTCTATAAGGCATATACCAACTTTATATTATTAGTGAAAAAAGGCTAGACACACCAGGACTCAATGCTTAAAGTCTCTGATGACATGCCACTTCTATTTTTAGTTGAGGCATATCCAGTTTTTTTTGTTGGCTTCACGTGGGAGCAATGTGGGCTCTGATTTTTCAAAAGGCTCTTAGGTGCAGTTAGAGGCTTCCAAGGGTGTAGGATATCAACCTTGCGGAAAGGGGTATTCTCACTAGGGAAAGAATACATAAAGTGGATCTAATCTAGGATGACTCTATACAATGGAGGTCATTCTATTGGAATCATATTATGGGTTGACCACCATTAGATGTATAATGTTTATTTCTTATCCTATGGTATCAGTTTTATTTGACATCGACGCATCCCATTATTTCATTTCACCTAAGATAATAAATGATTTGGGTATTTAGGCTACGTTAATTCCACATGTCATGGATTTTATAACCCCATTGGGTAGGAGGAATGATCATGGTTTTAAGTTCCCTGAGTTCCATGTTGTGGTAGATGGAATAGAGGTCATTTAGGACTTCCTTGTTTTCTACAAGGACATGTTCAACTTCATTATTAGCATGGATTAGTTGATCAACTTTAAGGAATTAGTTAGTTTTTATCATTATAGGGTATAGTTTTTTACTCCTGATTATATCAATCACATATTTTAGGTTGAGTGGGATCATTGTTTAGGCATGGTTAGATTAGTTTCTTCTAAGTTTTGTTTTTTTCATACCAGATGTGCAAGTTGGTACTTGAGGATATTGAGTAGGTTTCAATGGGTGAACTTACAATGGTTGTGGAAAGGTATATAAATGTGTTTATAGAAGATTTATTAGGATATATAACCTAGAAATTGGTCAGGTTTAATACTAATTTACTCTTCAAGATGATCCCTATTTCCTTTCCGTCTTATCAAATAGCTCCAGCAGAGTTGAAGGAGTTGAAAGTTCAGTTATATGAACTTAAGGGAAAGGGTTTTATTCACCTTAGCATGTCACAATGGGATTCACTAGTTCTATATTCAAAAATGTGGATGGTATCCCCTATATTTTCATAAACTACCATAATATTAACAAGGTGGTTTAAATAATAAGTACTTATTTCCTAGAATTGATGATCAATTTGACCACCTCAGAGGGACCTACTGGTTTTCAAAATTGACTTGAGATCAAGGTACCATTAGTTGAGGGTTTAGGAAGAAGATGTTCCAAAGAACTCTTTCTAATATCGGTATGGAAACTTTGAGTATTTGGTTACATAATTTTGGCTTACCAATTCTTTGGTTGTTTTAATCGATCCAATGAACTAGATCATTCATATCTGTTTGGATTCCATTGTGGTTGTTTTTGTATATGAAATCTTGGTGTATTCCAAGATGGATGAGAAACATGTGTACCTATGAAGGTTGTTCTAGGTTATTTGAGAGATAATATTCTATATTCCAAATTTAATAACTTCGAGTTTTGGATTCAGGAAGTAAAGTTTATGGGTCATGTGATTTTCAAGGAGTATCAGTGGATCGAGAGAAGGTTTGAGCAGTCATATCTTAGAAACATCTGAAGAATATGTTTGAGATCTATATATTTTTTTCGGTTGGAATAGTATTATAGATGTTATTTTCAATAAATATCTAGGATATATTATCTCTTGATAGCTTTGACCAATAACAGGGTGAGGTTTTAGTGGTAAGAGAGGTGCTAGAGTGATTTTGAGTTGTTGCATACCCATTTAAAATCCACACAAGTTTTGAGTATTCCATAGCCTGATAGGGCTTATATAGTTTATTATAATGCTTCAAGTGTGATTCTAGGGTGTGTTCTATTGTATTATGACCATTTGGAAGCTTATGGCTTGATGAAACTATGCCCACATGAGTGGAATTGTCCTACACATGACATGGAATTGGCCATAGTTATCCACACACTGGAGACGTGGGGACATTACCTCATCAAGGAGAAATTCATAGTGTATTCAGATCATAAGATCCTGAAGTAAATTTTCACCTAGAGGTACATGAACCTAAGATATAGACATTGGGTGGAATACCATTGGACATTTTATTTCAATATTTCACATATGCCCAGGAATGGAACTGTGGTCATCGACGCATTGAGCATGAAGCTTCCAGTGCAGGTAGTTTGGGAATCAATGGATGAGTGGGGTTCTGATGAGTATGTTTAACAATCTATGGTTGAATGTACATGAGGAAAAAAGTATGTATTCATCTATAGTGTACATGTTAATCCCTATCTCATTGATCAGTTAAGTATTGAGCAGGAATCAGAATCAAAGTTCTATTAAATTAGTTGTTCTTTAAATGGTGGGGTGACATCGGGTGATTGGTCTCAGTCTCCTGGTGGTTCTCTTCTTTTTCAAAAGTGAAAAGTAGTTCCTTTGAGCCTGAGGTAAGAGGTGATGCATGAGGTGAATCATTCTGGTTTGGTTGTTCAACTTAGGGTGACCAAGATGTTTTATACCATGAGAGGAAGGTACTTGTGTCTTGAGATGATACATGCTATAACAGACTATGTTTCCCAGTTATTGAACTTCCAGAGGATCAAAGCTAAGCATTAGAGACCATCCGAGTTATTAAAACTACTTCTCATAATATAATGGAAGTGGTACGAGATATCTATGTATTTCATGATTGTAATAACTCATAATCTGAGTGGTAAAGATCCCATATGGGTGATTTTAGATCATATGATGAAATCAACACATTTTTTTCCTATTAGAGAGTCAATAATGGTTGAGTACCTAGAATTCCTATATGTTCAAGAGGTTTTTTAGATTCATGGAGTTCCCTCAATGATAGTTTCATAATGGTATGGAATTTTTTAAAATTTATTTTTTAACAGACTATAGGAGGCCTTGGAAACCCAATTTTGGTTGAGAACCGTATATCACTCATAGATGGATATGTAGTCTAAGAAGACCATCTAGACTCTCGGGGATATAAATCAGACATGTGTTCTAAATTTCAGTGATTTTTGGGAAATTAACCTCACATTGGTAAAGTTTTCATATAATAATAACTATTATTACATGATAAGGATAGACCTATTTATGGTGTTATATGGGAAACCATGATAATCTCCCTTATGTTGGGGTGAGGTGGGCGAGCGTTCTTAGGTTAGACTAAGCCTCGTCTGAGAGATGAATAAGATAGTGAAGCTAATTCATATATGAATAGTGATAGATAAGAGTCACCATAAGCCATATTATGATTATAATTTTCGTTCATTAGAGTTTCAGTTTAGTGGTTAGGTATTTATATAGGTATCAGTTCAGTTAGGTCACAGCTGTTTGGGAAATCAGGGGAAGTTGGATCCATGTTATGTTAGGTCATTTTGTGTCATGGAGAATATGGGAAAGGTAGCCTATCTATTGGAGTTTCTTCTTTGGATATCCTCAGTCCATGATGTATTTCACATATCCTAGTTGGAGATATATCATCTAAACTCATCCCCCATACTGGATTAGGAAGATTCGGTGTTAAAGCCTAATGACACCATTATAGAGAATCATGTTTGTATCATGGATGTTCAAAAAAGGTTCTATGTTGGAAGGTGTTCTCATTGGTCTATGTACTCTAACAGTGTGGAGGTTATAGACATGATACATGGGAGTGTGAAGGTTAGGTGATGGAGATGTGTCATCACCTGTTTTATTCTATTGAAGCCTAATGACTTTTGGGGGGAATAAAGTGGCATGTTTTGGAGTTTGTGGCACCATTCGGGTTATTAGTACATCGAATTTTCAGTTTTATTTATCCTTGAGTGCATTATTAGAGTTCCCAAGTGCTGAGGGGTTGTAACTAGGATTTTTTAGAGAGGTAGACCAGGATTCATAGTTTGCATAAACCATGCAGAAACCATGCGAGAGGTACTGTAGTTTTTGAAAGTGTGGGTTTCCCCAATTTGAGAATAGTTTTTCAAACTATGTGACACCCCATAGAAAACTGTGTGGCATGTTTTGGGTGGACGGTAGCACCTGCATAGTTAGAGCATAATTTTCCTAACCATGCGGCCAAACCGTGTGACCATATCCAACTCATTAAAACCAATGAATTTACTCTTTTACCCCAAAAAAATTCTTAATGTTTGGGGGGTTATTTTTTCAAATTTCACACAAGAATATCCTTTTCTATGACTATTTATATCTTCCAATCATTAATTTTTTATTCTCTATTTGAAATCATAGTGGGTTGGCTTTAGGTGAGGTGATTTTTTCATGATTTCTTCCTTTTTCCCTCCTCAAACCTTCTTCTTCCATTTTTATGGAGTTGTGGATCCCTATGGGTGGTGTTGGAAGAATTTAGGGTATGTAATGGTGGTTTTGGTTTTATTTCTTATGTATTAGGTGTTTGAGGCATTTTTATTCCTCTTCTAGGTGGTCTTCATCAAGGGTGATGAGCTTTAGACCAAATCTGAGGTAGGTGTCTCTAATTATGGTCACTTTCAATGGAATACCTTTAAATTTATAATCTCTATTTATTTTTATTAATTACATTTCCTTTAAAATGATTTATTCTTATCTCATATTCCATGTTTGACGTGTTTCATTAATTTTATTGGTAATTTTGTGTTTAATGTGGTGTTTTCCAAAGGGGTGTTTCTTTTATTCCCACTAAGTGTTTGATAAAATGGATGAAAGAGGTTTTTTGGTTTAAAATGGATTTATAAAGTCGTTTTTGAAATTAATTTTCCTTATAAAGGTTTTTTTAATTGGGAATGTTTTTTATTTAATGGATTTTTTTTATGGCCTGATTGATATGGAAAATTTCTTATGAGGTTTTGGAATGAAGTAGCATATGGTATAACCATGGTGTGAGAAAGAGTTTTGATCATGGGTCCCTTTGAGCCTTCATATGGGGGACCATGCAAGCCTCTATTTGTTTTAAAGGGACCAAGTTATTATTTTTGTATGAAGACTATGTGAGATACAATGTTTTTTATCGAGAGACAATGTGATCTCCTAGATTTGGGCCTGAGGAAAACCATATGATCTTCTATTGCTTAGCTAGCTAGCATGCTTGTTTACTCACTCATGATCAGACTCATGGTTAGAGAGCCTTGGAGAAAATTACTCATGTATATTAGTTTACATGATTTATGTATTTTATTTATTCCATTTTTTGTAATGATATATATATATATAATACATATTTTATCGTTTTCTATTTATATGGTTACATGATGTTTATTTTATTATCACCTTTATTATGCCATTTTGTTACATTTAAACATATGGTGCCTTATTTATTTTTTATTTATTTGACCAATTTTTGAAGATTATTTTGGAAAACCATGTTTTTTTAAATGAATCCCAATGGGATTTAAAAGGTGCAGTTGAAAAAAGTAGGATTTAAAAGTGGTTTAGCTTTTTAAAATTATTTCAAACTAGTTAATTAGTTTCTTGGGTAAATGCCTTAAATAGATTCACGGTGGTATCCTACTAGGCTTTGTTCATCACATCCTTCTTGGGACCTTTATGCAATTTGTAGATTTTTTCTTGCATGATACATGTAAAGGTAAGGGCACCATGTTCTATTGTGGCTCTTATTGATTATCACCATCTGGTATTTAGGGGAGGAGACAGGGTCTCATAAGGATGGAATCAGGAGGAGTTGTTTTTGGTATTTTTTCCCATTGGGTTGTACTTGGGCCTTGATTATCATTATACCCTTTTTTGAGCTTGAGTTCTTTTTTAAGATACTGTGTATATTCTTAGTTATGGAAAATTTTTACTTTGATGTATGTTGTTATCCATGGTATATGTTTATCCTCTATTATTGAACCTGATGATATTGGTATGTTCATCCCATTTTTATGGATGGTTCATTCCATTTTCCAATGGAGAACCCATTCCCAAGTGCTATTTGGTTATGCCTAGTTCTTAACACCATCTCATGGCGATCGGGAATGGTCTTCTGGATAGTGGCAGGCTGACTCAGGTGACATATTAGGTTAAACCTAGTTAGTTTGATATATAAAATCTTTGAGTGAATTTTTAATTATAGTACTAACTAAAAATTAATACTTTTAAGGATGCACTTAAAGCTACTTCTAGATAAAAGAAAACTTATTTCCTAAACACAGTCGTGTACTCTATTATTGAGAGATTATCTTACATTAAATTGAAAAAATCTATTGTTCTAGAGATTTGAAAGGTGTGAGGGTAGAAATTATTATTGAAAAAATAATTTAAATCGTCCAATGAAATGACTTAGTAAACTTTAGTCTGAATAGATAAATCTCACCACTAGCGTTCTATATTCTCTTACATATACGATTCCAACTTTACTATTAGATCAAGTTACCAAGAAAATTTATTTTTTTCTTTCAGTTGAGCCATGATTCAACTCTTTCAGGTTCAAAATCACCTTGAAAATAGGTGGATTCTATTTATAAAACTATACTGAATGACCCACTTTCCTCGGTTTATCATTTCAATTTCCTTTTTCAATGACCTAAAAATATTATATGATACTATTTACTAGTTTTTGGTTCACCTGTGGCTCAAGTGTAACCTCATTATATATAGCCTCTTTTGGTGGATTTTTATAATTTCTAATCAGTTTAATTCTCTAAAACTAGAAGAAAACTCCATTTAGTCTCACTCATTAACAATTAAATCCATAAAAATTATCAATGACCAAATCAAAAAATTCCACAACCATTATTTTCAAAACCAAAACATTGTAATAAAAAAATATTTTTTTCATAAATCTAACACCAAAAATGATCAATGGAGTTATAATGAGTAGTCTCACTACTAATACATGATATTCTATCCTTATCAGTTAAACCCATGATGATTAGATGATAACTTACCTAGAATTGTCTTAAAATGCCTTTGTACCTGAACACCATGGTAAATTTAATCTCAACATAAATAGGTTATTTATATATTTTTAAGAAATACATTTCAAGTTATGAAATTATTATCTCCTTGGTAAAATTCAAAAATATAGAAATACTAACCAAGAAAAATACCATTTGTATCATCCCACCCCTCCTCATTGGATGGAGAAGTGACAGTAGTGTTACTGGCCATAGGTGGCATCCTAAAAACATCAATGGTTGGAAATAAATTCCTATGGATTCAAATAATATTAGGGGGATAATTTTACCTTTTTAAGATAAAACACCCACATAAACAAAAACAATAAATATCAAATCCTCCTATATGATGCATGAATAAACTATAAAAACAAAGGTACACTCAACAGTAAACAACAATATCAGAGTAGTAATATAAAAAAAAGACATAACCAATAGAAACAAAAATAAAACACAACCCAAAGACACCAATGAGGAATCACTCATAGAAACACTGAAACTAGCTCTATGCTCCAACTCCCCATTCTATGCCCATAAAATCAGGATGAATCACTTGAAAAATATAATACCTTCTGTTTTCCTATATCTTGGTAAATGACATCTATAAATTTAGATAAGTGAACAAGTAGGGGTGAGAATAAACTAAGAAGGAATTCCTCAAAATACATCCCAAATCATGCCACTAGGAAATAAACAAGTTAACACATTATATATAAAATTCTTTAGAAGTGGTATAAATAGTTTAATCAAAACCAAAACAATTTATATAGAAAGTAATAAACAAAGACTCAAAAAATATAAATAATTGGAACACTGGTTTCCATGTTTAAACACACACACACACATGAATTCCAAGTGATAGTTCCATAATTATGATAAGTATCTCATCGATTAAAAAAGTCTTCACAAAGTGACCAATTTCAAGGATCCCTAGTGGATAATTCCACTTATCTAGGGTTATACCTAAGAAATGAAGGTTCCCCAATAGTGAACATCCATTATCCTAAGTCACATCCAAAGAATGAACTCACAAAAACTATTTATAATAAACCCCATTCAAAATCATATTTCACATAAAACTAATTAATTCTTGAAAATATTTCATCAAACAACTTGTGTGCATCAAAAAAATTATTTTTTAAACTATCATTTTAAAATTTAAAATTAACTAAGTTTTCTGAAAACTATCCAATTTACCAAAATTCTCAAATCCATAAACAAAAATGGTTTTCCTTCATGAATAACACATGTTTTTCATTAAATTGAAAAGAAAAAAAATTTAATCAGAACTAATCCTTCAAGTTATAGAATTGTTGATATGAGAGAGAATCCACCTACCTCTTAATGGGTGGTGAAAACAAAGAATGGTACTAAGATATTATAGATCCTACATTGAATATTATTTCCTTCAATATATTCAATCATATCACATCAATATTTCCATCATATAATATAGATATATCTATAAAAAACAAGATCTATGGTTCTGGGAGAGAGTATAAGAGTATATCTAAGAAGAGTAGGGGAAAATAATGACTTAGCAAAGAATCTAGATCTCCAATATTCATTTATTTGACATAACATAACTCTAGATCAAAGGGAATTTACAAAGGAG
This sequence comes from Viscum album, assembly GCA_963277665.1. NCBI lineage: Eukaryota > Viridiplantae > Streptophyta > Magnoliopsida > Santalales > Viscaceae > Viscum > Viscum album. The sequence goes on along the minus strand of OY728126.1, from coordinate 923,667,250 downwards.
CCTTATTAGGGAGGTGAGTTCAAGACCCTGGAAGAATTGGGGAAGAATGAAGGATTTAAGTCCTTTAAATGGGTGAAAAATAATTTTTGATATTAATTAATCCCTATCACAAATTTAGTTCAAACAATTGGGAAAACTGTGTGCCAACCATGCGATGATACTATCTCAAGGACACACCTCAAATGGTTGGATCACAAGGTTAGACAAACCATTCGCCAACAATGATGTTACCTCTATTTTACTCAATATGGTTTCCCATGGAAACTCACATGGTTTGTAAAAATATTTAGCCTTCCCAATTACTCCCAAAATATGTTTCATAGTTTCAAGGAGGTCGTGCATGGTTTCTGTTAATCTTGCATAAACCATAAACCTACAAAGACACCTCCAAAACATGTCTAAACCTCCCTAAACCTCCAAAAACATAACTCAAGAATTATATTGGGTAATGAAACATAAAATAAAGTTTATGTACCAAAAACTTGGGTTTCATAGTTTAATCTAACATGAAGGCATTTAGAGAATAATAAGAGAAGATTTGTGGAAGTGGACTAACTATGGGAATTTTGGCAAAAAATTTGCAATGTTGGAGATAAAAAACAAAGATAATATGGAGTTTATGAGTGTTTTATAAGTTGTTCTCATCTGATGATATTTCAATAAGAAATTTATTTTCCATTTATTCCATGGTTGATGGCATTTTAGATAGTCAAATGATAAGGAGAATGTTGAAAGGAAGGACATTGTCCTGGTGGATTGAATATTTTAAAGGAGATAAAATGGATATGAAATAGAAGTAATATAATGATTTTTAATTCCAATTTATAGATTTTAATGATGATATATACATTTTATAGAGGAAATATCATAGAACTAAGGTTATACTAAAAGTGGAAATTGATTTATAAAATGGGTGTTACACCTGGTGTTTTTATTTGAAAAATCACCATTGTGAAATTTGAAGGCCTAAAATGAGTGTTTTGGAAGTTTTTTGATGTTAGAGGTTAAATTGTAAAATGGGTATCTCAAGTAGACCATTCCATAGAGAAACTCATTCTCAATTATTGATATTTCAGGATTTGAAGCTAAAACAGGGATTTAAGCATGGAGACAAATATTTTAGAAGGTGTTTCACCTAGTGATGAAATATATCATGTATTGGGAAGAGTTATATTATATATGTAATAAATTAGGTTTGGTTAAAACTTTGAAATGAATAAAAAATACAAAAATTTGAAGAGATCATGCCACATTTCATGGAGCTGATGTTGAGATGGATCCTAAAATGGATGTTTCAAGAAGTGACCACAACATGGTGGAATTTAATTTGGAAAAATAAATGATTTGTATTTGAAGTAAAATATAAAATATATGGGTTATGGTTGGAGTGAGAGACTCAACTTTAATGTAATGTTTTATCACACTAATCATGATAGAAACTTGGCATAATTTTGGGGTTTTGGTAAACATGGATTGATCCAAGCCATTGATAGTAGGGCTTGGAGTTTGGATGTGCATACACAATCTACCTATGGAAGTTCTAGATATATAGGTAAATCACATTACTAAATTAGGAAAATAGGGAAAGAAATTAATATATCTAGATTTGAGTAGAAGATGAGAGACAAGATAGATATTGATTATTAGATCTGGTGCTAAGAGGATAAGAACAAGAGATGAGCATGATTTCCATATCTGGATTGAATTGAAGGGGATACAAAAAACTGATTTCCATATATAGTTTAGAAGAGTATAAGAATATGGAATTTAGTCATCATATTAGACTATTGAATATGGTGTGTAACAATGATAATTTTATTGTGGGATTATCTTCCTATGAAATAGGTTAAATGTTGTTGTGATCATGTTGAAGACAAAGATCAGACTTACTCTTTGAGGAGCCTTTCTCATCCAAGCTCAAAGAAGAAAATTGTAGTGTAGTGGATAATAATGAAACATCACATCTAGATTTCATGATGTATAGAGAATCAGTATCGTATAAATATAGGATAAATATAATTTAGTGGTGGTTTACAAAATCACCACTAAATGTGTCATTTTTATTCTTTAGTGGTGTTTTAAGAAAACTATATTTAATTAATTGTGGTAAAAACCATTACTGATACTAATTTTTATTTATTTATGTAATTTTAGTGGTGGTTTTTAAAAAACCACCATGAAAATAATGATAATTAATAATTACTATTACCAATTAATTAAAATTTTGGTTACTTCTTATTAATTAATAATTAATAAGTAATTATTATTTAACAATTATTATTTATTTCTTATAATCATTTATTATTTTCTATTTAAAATTTTAATTAATTATTAATTATTTATAATGAGTAGTTATTAATTATTAACTAAATTAATTATTAAGAATTAAGAATTAATTATTTTTTAATTATTAATTAATTACTTATCTTAATTATTAATTAACAATTATTTACATATGCATATATTTACAAACAAACACACACACACACAAACAATCACAAATATAAAAACACACACACATACATACATAAATACATATAGATATATATACATATATACATACATACATACATATCTATATACGTACGTAAAAACATATACAAATTAAAATCATTGACCCGACATGACCCACCATAGCTCGCCTGGCCGGCGATAAGTTGTGTGTGACACCCCAAGCCTACCTGAAATAGGACAAGGGATGGAGACCTGCACCGAGTAAGCATATCACTCACATGAGAGGTCTTATCTCAAGGTACATGTATTCACACAGACATCTTCAAATACCCATACAATATTGAAAGGTAAAATACAACTGATTTCAGAATTCATGCATACATCTATATCCCACATCTAAGTATGGAAAATGCACTGGAAAACATAAAGGAAAAATAAAATCCAACCATAACTAATAATATATTTCAACCTGCTAAGTAGGTGTGGACTGTTGTCAAATGAAACACCCGGTATAGACCACCATCAGTCTTGCTCAACTTTTCTCTTCCCGATCTTGGTCCTCCCATGACTTCACTAAAAGGAATTCCATATGCATAAGATATGACATGCACATCCAGAGCCCATGTATTGATGAGTATATACATAATAATTAGGCACCCCAAAAACCCTAAAAGGGAGAAATATAAACAAAAATAGTTAGCCAAACCCATAAGTAAGATGGTATAGAAAACCCAACAATAAATATTCTCAAAAGAAACCCAAGTTAGAAAGAAAGGGGGTCTCTATATCTACAACCTAGCTAAGAATGATGATTCAACTCATCATCACAAAGTAATGTCAATAAGGATTTGATAGATATAAATTATAACCCTAAATGACCAAAATTAACCAAAAATTCCCATGATATACTCAAGATAGACACCAAGTCTCAAAATGTAACAACCATACTTCTAGCCATAGGATTTTGATCGATGATTCAAGGTGATGCTTGTCAGGATAACTAACTCCATGATCTAAATAAAATTTATGGAACTAATCCAAGGATTAATGCTCATTAGGCTTTCTAAGAATAAGTACTCATTGAGACTTGGTAGTTCATCCTTTGGGGAATACCATACCCTACCAAGAATAACTAACTATGTAGGGTATTATATGATCATGTATATTGATCATAATGATTCCTCAAACCTCACCTAGGTAATAATAAGGAATGATTGAGGATCACACCCCATGGAAAACTGAGTGATACCTGAACTCTATCCACACTAATCCCACAAATGCGATCACACCCAATGCTCAAAATGTTAATCCACTGTGTACCCTCATGATTATGGTCCCAAGGGAAGGTTCCCAGCTAATTTTGGTCTATACTAAAGAGAGGAAGGGACTTAACCTACCTTGGAAAAAGTACATAATGTACACTAAGAGCACGCAACATGTCCTGCTAAGTCCAAACATGCCCATGTACATTCCTATGCTCAACAGCCCATACCCATATAATCTATCCATGATTGTGTACTTTGGTTATATCCATGTACTTGGTTGTTCCCATGTACACTGGTCGTGACCATGGACAATAGTTATTCCCATGTCCCTCTCCATGTTCATTCCTGTGTATATTGGCCATTTTTGTGTAAACTTTATGTATGGTAATCTATTTTTTCACGGGCATGTACCTTTAAATGGGGTGTTGCATGTACTTGGATATATGGCAATGTCCCACTACATGGTGTGTAATTTCATTACACAGCATGAAGTACCCAAAACTCTTTCTTCCCCAATGATAAGAACACATGGAATGTTCTCTTAAACTACATGTCATATGATTGGGATTCCCAAATGGGAAATCCTTATAAACCTCATGAAACCACCATTTTCCCCCGATTAATCACATATCAACCCCAAGGGGTCCTTAGTAGTCATAAATTTAAAACTCTTAAAAGGAAAAACTATGGGTATCAATACATAAAACTCAAAATACACTAACATTTTAGTTAAAACGCTGAAGCTTCAAGTCTAAATCCACATCCTGAAGCTAATGCACCTTGGTTTAATCTCTATTTATATTAAGGAAAAAATCTGAAGGGACCTCTTCTCCCTATATATTGATCCATTTATCGTGGGATAAACCCTCCCATCTTTTTTTATGCATGAATACAAATGGGGAGGGGGTATGCTACTCATTTTAATTAATCAAATAATATTTTAATTTATTATTGCATCTGCCAACAGTTTTATTCCATCGAACGCCCAATACTAAACAACATTATGTCTCACCTATGGCAAAATCCATGTTCTAGAATTAATGGAAGTTTCATATTTTTTATTAGAGACTCTATTCCATTTATTTTAATTTATTTTAAAAAAATTGGGCATGTGTTTGATATAGTATATTTAATTATTTTATTATATAAATATTGATCCTCCTTAGGCCTCAAAATTCTATGAAAACTCAATGACTAGCTATAAAATTATTATTCATAATATTAAAAATCATTAAAAGGTAAAACATATTTGTTACATTATCCCCAAATCAGGTATTTTAATCTCGAAATGTAAAAAACCTACTACAAAAATGTGTGTGTTAGGCTCTCATCTAGTTATCCTACTCCTAGGTGATCTCATGAATATTCCTATGCTTTTATCAGAAAAACACAAAGAGAATCACTCACCCATGAAGGATATTATCATGTTGATCCTTGATATCTTTTGGGAACTTTGGAAAGGTAGATCCTACTCGCCCTAGTAAAAAACATGTGATAGGTCATGCACATACCTCCTTATCTATGAATCATAGAAGATATCGTGCATCTATTCTAACTACAGTGGTAGGACTAAGTGATATACCACCTATGAAACCCTATAAATATCTTGAAAGGGTCAAAGAATATAATATATAACTTGTTACCTTATCCAAATATCTATATTATACACTATGGAGTTACCTTCAATAACACAAGGTTTCCCTCACAAAACTCCAAATACCTCTATCATCAGACCACATATAACTTGTGATTTCTCTAGTTAATCCTCATACACATCTAGATGATTTGAACCTTCTCTATCATTACTCACACAAAATCTAGACCCCTGAGTAATGGATCCCCTAGGTTAATCTAGTATAGTGATTTTTGGGATAAGTGTTACATTTTTTATTAATAACATGTCAATATGTGTTTGGTATGATGGTGATGAGAAGTGGTGATGCCTAAATAATTGTTATGGATACATAGCATTATATTTAATACTTGATAAATTATTTTTGTTGTTAACTCTGATGATTTTTGTGCTCATATTTAATTCTTATATAAATGTGCTAAGAAGTTTTCACATTTGATACAACAAGTGAATACTATGAAAATGTTAATTTTTATGATGATGAGATGAATCGATGAAGGAAATGAAAAAATATAATCTTCATTTTTCATGATGAATTAAGATGAAGATAATAGGGTTTGAGAATTGGATTTGAATTGAATTTATTACTTAGTATTTTTTCTATGTAATATAAAGGGGAATTACTTGAAAAATAGGTGAACCAATGGGCTAACCCCATATAGGCTCAACTAAGACCCATATAGGAACCTTAGTGGTCATCCATGCCCATAGGAGCACATCTAAGTATATCTTACCGGCGAAAACGAAGCTAGACCATGTATAACCCCATAAGTGTCTCTGTATAAAGAGTATGATTGAGCACATGGTATGATCGGTGGTGCCACCGTGTAGGGTGGCATAATGAGAAGGAGGTTTTAAAATTTTGGCCAGTCATCACAACTTTTGATTGATATAATGTAGTGAAGAAATATTGAATATTTGATGTGGGATGGTGGTGCACATGTTACCATTACCGCATCTTAAAATGTTTGGAAAAACCAGTGTTTCATGATCATTTGTTCTAGGCTGTCATATTGATCTCAAAAATCATATTCAACCTATGACTTCCTAGAGAATCTTCTTCACTCTAGAGCTTAGCTTATCCATCGATCAATTGATTCTGGACATCGTTGATGATGTTTATTATGGGATGAGGATCTAATGATTGAACTAACATCATGCAAGAAACTATGTTTTTCATGAATGTGAAAACTTAAAGAATGAGCTATGGATGATATGAAAATGATGGTTGTAGGAGGAAATCTAGGCATCGTGGTGTTTTAATCTTGGATAAATGAGAAGCATGTGATCTGTATCACTTTCATGTGTGTATCTCACCACAAAGGAGGATCTCAATGTGGAGACACCATTATTTTTGGTGTTATATAAAGATTAAAATAACTCCAGATCCTCAGAAATTTAAATTTTTGTGACTCTATAGTATTTACAAGTGTTTAATAGGTCTTGTACTCATTATGAAAAGTGAATCTTGGTGGTGAAATCCACTTTCATCCTTTCATATAAATATTAAAGAACTAAGGCTTGTGGTGACTTCCAAAATATTGAGAGAGATCTCATTTTTTTAGAGAGAAAATAGAGCACTGAAAACCCCTTTTGTTCATGAAGAGGAAGAGAGTCCCATAAATCATTTTATCTTACATGGAGGAGTATTTTTATAGCATTAAAATTGTGGAAACCACTCTTGAAACTCTTCTCAAAGAAACTAGTTTTCCTGAAGCCATATTGGGACACTACATTATGCATCTCCCTAGTTTGTGTAAATCACTTGGATCCTATTCCTTCTTATATTCAATGAAGAGGGTTAAGACACCAAGAAAATTTATAATTACACTACATCTCATGAAGAAGATATTTCATGCATCAAAATCTTATACCCATTCAGGTTTGCGTGCATGAAAGAATAATAATAAAGAAGGTAACTCATTCACTTGATTTTTTTGAGTTGAGTTGCATGCACCATGAACTTACAACCATAAGGGTCAGTTCAAAGGGATCATAGAATAACTTTCATGCATAAATTCATTCTCATGTACACTAAAAAGAATATTGAGAAATAATTTTTATGTGTGTGTGAAAAGTGGACAGTGTGTGGTTGGGGTTTTATGTGAAAAATGATTACATGGATTCATGTATTCTCACTTAAACACATGAAATATAAATAAAAAATTCAATATATGTTCTATTCTTGAGATACCCAAAACTATATTTTCAGATACCATTAAACTCATACATGAATTGGATTTGTATTGATCTTGGTAAAGTATTATTATTATATAAAAATTGAAGATGATTATGTGAATGAATTGAACACATCCTAGTGAGGTGAGGTCTTCATTCAGAAGGATGAATATCCTGAGTATAGTTGCACTAATGAGACTAGCCATCATAGGTGATAAGAATTATTGAGAAATATCAACAAACATATTCAGTGGGTTTAGAAGGTTCTTGAATTGGTATATGAGCAAGTTATATCCCATAATATTGTAGAGGAATATTATAGAATCATCTTGTATTGTATAAATCCTTTGAACAGAGGTAAATCCTTTTGGTTGGTGCCTATAGTAGGTGACATCTTCGCATAGGAGCCAGGAGAAATCAAAGTCTCTTAGTTGGAGCTGGAGCAAGAAATATTTTGGTTGGAGTCAAAATAAAACGGAGTCTCTCAATTGGAGCCAGAGCACAATTCTTTTAGTTGGAGCTAAAATCTATTGTAATAACTTTAGTTATAGTGGATTATAATGAAGAATCCATGTTGGGGGGAATAAACAACATGGAGATAAGTAATTCTTTGGGAAAAACATTTTAAATTAAACATGATGCTCTTTTTATTGTTATTACTACACACGTGGTGAGTTTGAGTGATAATATTTAGTGGATTGAGAACCCTAACAAGTTCAAGATGATTAATTTAAAAGAAAACTAATTCATAAAAATAAACCACTGATTCTCCCCTCCCCTCTCAATGGTTAATCTAACCTAGGGATCTACAAGTGGTATTAGAGTGTAGGTTTCCTATAAAGATCCAAGAGAGTCTTTATAAAGTTTATATTGTAGGAAAGGAGAGAGCTACCTTAGATAGAGATCTCTTCCAGGACTTAGAATAATAGGATGAAGAAACATTCTAGGAACCTAAATAATAATCTCATTCAAAGTTAAGAGAAACATCAAATTAGAGGTAATCATAAGGGTACAACATGAAATAATTCTTTCAAATGTGATTCTTCTGGATGAATCTTATTCAAGATATGATGATAATGGAAAAATAATTTATCTTAAGAATATAATCAAATAATATTTGAAGAATATCCCTAGATATGTGGTAAAACATGTAATTTTAGGAATTTAGGGTCTTTAGGATGAAAAATTACCGCTAGAAGAAGATGTTATTTCCATGGAAGATGCATTGGATAAAAGGGTTGGCATGTCCAACACTCTCACAAATCCTATGAAAGAAAAATAAGAGGCATTTTCCATTTGGAATGAATGATATAACAAATATATTAAAGAACTAAGAGGATGTTTTTGTGAGAAATAATTATTTGAGATTGTATTTTTTGAATCTTTCCATGCATTTGAAAAATTTCACAAAGTTTATATGGTTGTTAAATCTTCTCAAAGATAGGATAATTATAAACAAGGTAAAATAGATTAACATTTCTTTTTAATAATAAAATAATAATCTTGAATAACAAATAAATAAGTTTAAATATGAATGGGAATCCAAGATGTGATTTATTAAGGATAAGAAGAACTCTCTCGACATGAAGTTCTTAGAGGAAGAGGTGAGAATAAAGAATCAAGAATCACCACAATCTGGAACTTCCCATATTTATGTGAAAATAGATGTTGATACATAAGTGTTATCATAGGTTCATGACTCCAAAAAAATCATTATATCAACCTCTAATTAAAAGGAAGCATCCTTTAATAAGAAGGTATACCATAACCCAAAGACTTTTTTATATACTAATGATGTTTCAAGTGATGATACAGGTTTAAATTCAAACTCTAGGAAATTATGGATGGTGAAAAATGATTTTAAATTCACCAAATCATGGGTGGATATGAATAGAATAATAAAGGTATGTTTTCCCCAAAGTATTCCAATGGGTGATATTTATACTCAGAAGAAGAATGATTCACAATCTGTGAAACCTAGATAAACTACACCACAAAATAAGAGAAGGGTATTACTAGAAATTTCGACACAAGGCATTGGATTACTATCACAATACGTAAAATCATGAAAATCATATAAGGCCAACATTTAGGGAGATAAAAGTAAAATAAAATAGAACTCATACACCAGAGAAGACATATCCATAGAATAACAAAGGTGACAAATCATCCTTGCTCTATGTATAAAATAAGAAGATGGTTAAACCAACTATAACCACAAAGAATAATGAGAGATCCTATACATTATAAAAGGGATAAATAAATGTAAAACCATGTGGAAACTATAAACAATATTTCAATATTCCCAAAGATATTCTTGTGATTTTTTCCTTCTGATTTTGAGAAATCCATAAATTTAGAAAAATCACAAGAAAAACAAGAGATAAAGGAAAAATCAAGATTCCACATGAAGAAAATGAATGTATTGAGATGTTTTCAAAAAAATACAACTCATGTATTGAAGATGTTTTGTGTGATAGACGCAATAAAGATGGACACAAAAAAGAGGATGTTTAACCAAATTTCCATCCTAAGAAGAATACTTGAAGAAAATAAAAATTTCATTAGGATATTCATATGGTTTGATGGATAAAGAAATAACTATCGCACACAAAAGAGTGGTAGTAATGATAAGATCTCTGATAACAAATGATAAATCAGATTCGAGAATTAGATGTGGAATCATGATTATTAGAGAAAATAGAACAACTTGGTTGAGAAAAATATCTTATCATTTATATTCACATTGAGGAATAAATATGGTTCTTTCTTATTCCCTATTATCTCATGTGTTTTGATATAACAATACAGGGAATTAAAGAAGATGATTGAGGCAATCACTTCAGGACAACATGATGAGATTATACTTTATGGAGTCTACTGACTTCCATCGAATGGAAGGAAAGAGTGAATCCCTTAAGGGGGATCCATATTCAATAAAATATGTCAATTAATTAACTTTTAGTAAAGATAAAAAATTATGAATAGATTTCAAATCAGAAGGATAAGGTACCCCAATCAAAATTTCATCCCTCATTCATAATTGTGTTTATCATATCAATTATGGGGGAGTTTTTAGTTGATGAAAAAAATTAGAAAATGGGGGATATTTATCTGTTTTACATGACCTTTATGATGTGTTTATTAAATTATGTGAAGGATTTAACATTTAATTGATAAATCAAATTATTTTCATACCCCTTGGATAAGAATTGAGACATTCTGAGCATGATTTTACATGCACGATTGTTTATGGACAGCATTGAAAACATTTTTCATATCTCTCTTTTTTTCTACACTAGGTTAGCCTAAGTAGACATAGAGTTGATTAACTAAAGTTTTTTTACAAATAGAACCATGTGACATAATCCCTCTCTCATAGGTATTCATGAAATAATCTTTAAAGTTATGAGAACATGCTTTTGAGAAAATTCCCACTTTTCCTTTGCATTTTATTTCCAATAAGGGGTATAAAAGTTTGAGCACACATATTGACTTATATAAAGTGCACTAAAGAGGAATTGACAAAAAAATACAAAGCAGAATATTTTCAGGCCTAGGGATTCATTTGTTTTCAACAAGTCACTATGTGTTTGGTAATCTAATGATGAGAAGCAGTGATGGTCAGAAAATTATTATGGATTCATAGTATTGGATTTCAAATTTGATAAATTTACTATATTGTTAACTCTGATGATGGTGGTGATGATCTTTAATTCATAAAGACGTGTTTCAGGATGTTTTCACATTAGATATTACAAGTGAAAATCATGAAAATATTTATTCTCATGATGATGAGATGAATCGATGAAGGCCATGCACAAATATAATATATATTTTTCATTATGAATCTAAGAAGAATAGAATAGGGTTTGAGAATTGGATTTGATTTGAATTTATTACTTAGTATATTTTCTAAGTAATATAAAGAGGACTTACTTAAAAAATAGGCCAACCAATGGGCTAGCCCCGACTAGGCTCAACCAAGTCCCATGTGGGACCCACAGGGGTCATCCACACCCACGAGATCCTATCCAGGGCCAGACATAAGGCATAAAAGACTTTGGGCCATGTATAAACCCAACAGTTACCATGTATAAGGATTAAGAGAGCACGCTATAAAGACCACAAGGAAGGATCAGTGGCTCTACTGTGTGGGGTGGCACATTGATAGGGGGTTTGGGAATTCCGGATGCTCGTCTTATATCTTAATTGATATTCCATATAGAAGTGATACATAAGATTCGATGTGGGATTTTGGTACATAGTTTATTATTCTCACATATTAAAATGTTGGACATAACTAGCACCGCACAACCATTTTATTGGGATCGTCTGATCGATCAATGTAATCATATTCAACCTATGGATTCCCTGAGTATCATCTTGGGAGATTCGGGTGCATTGAGAGCATTTTAGAGAGAGTAGGGTAGGGTAGGGACATGATACAAGGTTTTTTAGGGAAGAGAAGTGGGATCTTTGGTGTCTTAATAAAGGAAAAGAGAGGAAATTCTTGATTATTTAGGTTATTGACACTACACATTAAACTAATCAAAACCAAAAACCATCCCATGGTTTTTGCCCGTGTTTTTTACCAAATTAGAGTGGAAAAAATTATTTTATAAGTAAAATGAACTAACTTTTTAAAATATTAGTCTTGATTAGGTGGAGGTGAGTCACATTCTCAAAGAAATCATTTTAAAACATAAACTTTTTTATAAGTCTTGGAGGGTCCACGAAGGCACCATAAAATTAATAAAAAAAATAAAATCACATTATTTTATATCTAAAAAATATATTGGCCTAAAATCCCATTTATAGTGTTTTATTACATCACTGTTGGGTCATTATGATTTCATAAAACACATTATATATTTAAGCGGTATTTAATTTTTATCCAAAACATCGACTATATCAGAATATTATGAAAAATTTACCATTGGGTAATTTTAACGTCCTTATTCCAAAAATAATATTCATCTTATATGAATAATTTTCTAAATATGTAAATTTTTTATTTTAAAATAAAAACTGACATTTATCAAAAATTCATTGGTTTTGACAAAAACAGCTTTCAAACCTTAATAAAAATTATAATTGTATTCATAAAAAATTATATGATCATTTATATTTAATATAAATTAATTTAGTAATAATATTTTATTAAAATATTATTTAATTTAAAAATCCAATAATTCATAAAAATGTATTTCTTAATTGAATATTAACTAAAAAATATTATTTGTGCTTTTAAAACTATTTACAAATTAAAAAAATAAAATGAATGTATATTCATTATTATATACAAAAATAATGCACATAATAATAGTGTTAGTGTCTTTCTACATAACCCCTTATAACACCCGCATATGACCTAAGGGTAATGTGTGCAATGGTGACAAACTCTTGGGGTGGCTTGGATAACATCGCTCTGGTGGTAATACATATCAACTTCTACTTCTCCCCTAGGCAGTTCTATTCGAGTTTAAAGTGTTGAATCTCGGATTAATATTATTCAAGAGCGAAGCCCAGTGATGCCACCACCTTTTCGAGATCTGACAAATAGGCTTCATATAGAGCAACTCTACTAGAAAAGGCCATCGCTTCCTTTGTCTGAGTAAATTGGATTTGCTAAAGCCCCATATTTATACAAATCAGTTGATCACTGTTCAATGTCTATATTAGAGACGGTAACAATTCTTAACGATATTTTGAAATCCAAAAACATAAAACCAAGGAAGATCATATTTTATATAAACATTTTACATAATAAGACATTTAATTAGATCAAGAGTAATTTTCATTAATAAAAGTTTGGGTCTTTACAAATGTTATTCTCAAACACAATTGTGTGACAGATTCCTCCAACAACCATCTCCATAATCATGATTTCAAGAAATAATCATGGTCTGAAGTGATCATTGATGGAACTTCATGAAGCTGGACTACCAATTGCATGTAAATTAATCCCAATATCTCTACTGAATTCTTCTCTCAGATAGCTAGGAAGTAGTCCAGCCATGAGATTTAGACTATGATCACCTAGATTTAATAACCTCCTCTTGATGATCATGGAGGACCCATTATGAATTCTGTAGATATAGAATCTCACTTTGACTTTATCTCTTCAAGGAGTTTATCTAAACTAGTTGTAAACTGGTTCTATTCCTTTACCTATTGACAAGAAATACATCAGTAGAAAAAATTCAATACACCCTTCTTTAAACCTATCCCCAAAAACTAGTGCAAAAGGTCATAGTATATCTTTTCTACATTGGGATATACCACCAATGGGGTGTTTTAAACTCCCACAAAACCTCCTCTCACAACATCACTAGTATCATCCTCTACCCTCTACAGACGATGATGTGCTCCCCACCTTCATATAATTCATTAGGAGCATGTCGAGTGGATATCATAACATTCAAGGTCCCATAGTTGGTATCTTCAAGCCGATCTTCCCTAAAATTATATACAACCAATGGGGTAATAAACATCTATTGGAGATAAGTTTCATCATCTTCATACACCTATTACATCTAAGACAATGACAACTACTCAACTCCTTTCTCAGCAACTACAAACAAGATCTCTGGTCAAGAGAGTATTTCACACTGCTTTATTTCCTGAGAATTAGAATATATTGAAGTCACAATCCTAGAGTAAATCAATACATCATCTCTATCTCATGTTAATATCATTCTTTGAGAAAATATAATTTATACTCATATGTTTAGAATAGAAGATAAACCACTCACACATAAATTAGTTTCACCATATTTCAAGACAAATACTATCACTAAATACTCAATATTATAGGTCACATAGTTCTACTAATGAGTTCTCATCTTTCAAGACCCAAAGGAAATCTCTCCCTTTCTCTTCCTCAAAACACATCCACGTACAGTCTAAAAGGAATTACAGAACACTATATACTCAACATCCTACTCTAATAGTCTTAGGATGGGGTCACTGATTATCTTCAACCTCAACTCTTTATAATACTAATGGAACCTATCCATCCACAATAAATGATTCCACCTTTTGATCAAATAAGTCAAGGGTGATGATATCCTCGAGAAATCGAGCACGGATCTCCTATAGTATCCTGACAACCCAAGGAAGCTCTGAACCTCAATCGTGCTAATAGGAAGATCCCAAGATAGAACTATCTCAACCTTAATTAGGTCTACTAAAATACCATATTCTAAAATGAAATATCCTAAAAAGTGGACTTATCAAATCCAGGACTAATAATTTTATGAATTTCTATAAATATAGTGTTCTCAGAGTATGTCTAGGACCATCCTCAAATGTCTCACATGCCCCTCCTCAGATTCTAAGTACACTAGGTTGTCATCAATAAAGACTATAATGAAATAATCTAATAATGGCTGAATGATATGGTTCATGAGTCCCATGAACACTATAGGGGAATTAGTCGCCCCTAAAGGCATAACTAAGTACTCATAATGATTGTAGATACATTATAATGTCATCTTTGGTATATACTTATCTCGAACTTAGAACTGGTGATTGCCAGATCTGAGGTCAGTCTTTGAGAACTATCTTACAACTATCAATTTATCAAAGATTTCATTGATCCTTAGTATTTGATACTTATTCTTCATGGTCACCTGTCTCAATCTCCAATCATACTTAGAAAAAAACGTCGAGATTCTCAAGGTGATAGACTGGGTCTAAAAAATCCATTTATTTTTAAATCCTCCAAATTAAGCATAATCTCAAAAATCTCTGTGGGATCCATATGATACATTGGAAAAGATATTATGGAATTACCTAGGTGAAATTCTAGACATAATATTATCTCTCAATGGGGAGGTAAACCTATAATGTCATCGGGAAAGAAATCCTCATACTCTACCACCATTGTGGAAAGGTGGAAACTCATAACATCCACCAACACAAGGGTAATAATAGAAAACTGATGGGTAATCAGCTATATCCTCCTATGAATAGTCCCAAACTACTCTATATGGGGTTCTTTATCAACTAAGAAGGAAACCATCATCCCTTCTATGTAGACACACCGCATAATCTGCCTAAAGCTATCAATATGTGCATGAACTATGGATATCCAGTACATACCTATGATGATTGAAAATAGATCATCAATTCTACAAATAGATTCCATAAAAATATATCTCTTATAAGATTCTTATCACACTACAAACAAAAGTGTCTGATCTCCAATTCCCTAAACCTGGAATGGATTATTTGGGGAATTATGTTATTCTAGATGAGCACATTCATGTAGTGGAATCCTAAAATCTCTACTTAAATCTTGTCTCAGATAGTTAGGAAGTGGTCTTACTTGGTTGGTCAGTATATACTCACCTGTATGGAACCATGTACTCTAGATGATCATGAAATCCCCATCATAAATCCATTATATACAACATGTCACTTTGACTCTAGAACCTCAAGGTGTTGAGACAAACCAACTAGAAGATGATACTCAACATTTACCTACTGGTAAGTGATACATTGAGTGAAAAACTCTATTATATACATCTACAACCATGTCCATAAAAACTCACATCGAAGGTCTTGGTACATATTTTCCAAAGTAGGATGTACCCACAAGGGGGATTTGTTAAACTCCCCCAAAAAATCCTCTCACAACATCACTGGTACTATCATTCACCCTCTATCAAGGATAACATGATCCCCATCTCTAAAAAATCTATCAGGAGCATGTCCAGTGGATATCTAAACACATATGGTCTCATAGTCAGTATCTCTAAGTAGATCCTCCCTAACATACCATAGAAGAAGTGGAGTAACAACCATATATTGGAGTTAATACATATCATCCTATTCCACTAATTACAAATAACATAATGTCGACTACTTTCATTCCTCAATCAGCAACTGTGAAGAAGATCTCTCATTGAGAATATATTCCACCATGTTCTCTTTCCCAAGAGTATAAAGTATGTTGAAGTTATAATACTAGAGGAACTATAGCAATTAAATATTTATCAAGTTAAGATCCTTATATGAGAATATATACTTGAGACTCATGTGGTCAGAACCTAAGATAAACTGCTCACCCATAAAGTAGTGTCGTCGCATCTTAAGGATAAAGACTATTGATTCTAGCTCTAGATTTGGGGTTGCATAGTTCTACTCATGAGGTCAAAACTATTAGCACCCATAGGAAATCACCACGAACCACTATATCAGAACATGTCCTAATTTGGTCCTAGAGGCATTGTATAACAATTTTTACTCAACACCATCCTCTGGAAGTCTTAGTATGGTGGAGCTTCTTAGCCTCTATTGCAACTCTTTAAAATCTTGTTGGAATCTATCCATCTATAAGGATTCCCCTTTAAGATAAAAGTTGTCAAGGGTTCAGATATCCTATAGAAATTGGGCAAGAATATTTTATAATACCCTACCAACTTAAGGAAGCTTTGCATCTATGTTTCTCTCTTGGGTGGATCCCAAGGTAGCATTAACTCAACCTTCACAAAATACACTAGAACGCCCTATAATGTGATGAAATGTCCCATAAATTATACCTGTCAAACCCAAAACTGATACTTTGAGATCTTACCATAAATCTACTACTCTCATATAATGTCTAGTATGATCCTCAAATATCTCACATACTCCTCCTCAAATGCTGAGTGCACTAGGATGTCATCGATGAAGACTACCATAAACCGTTCTAAGAAGGGATAAAAGATCTATTTCATGTGTCCTGTGAATTATATAGGAGAATTATTCATACCTAAATACATCACCAAGTACTCATAATGACCATAGAGAAATTTTAATGCCATATTTTGTATATCTTATCTCAAACTCAAAATTGGTGATAACCATATCTGAGGTAAATATTTGGGAACTATCTCACATCTCTCAAATGATTGAAGAGGTGGTCGATACTCAGTAGTGGATATTTATTATTCAAGGTCACCTAGTTTAGGAAATGGTAATCCACACAAAACCCCAATCTCTAGTCTTCTTTCCTAATAAAAACACTAGGGATGCACAGGGTGACACACTAGGTTTATCAAAGACCATTCTATGAAAATACTACAAATGCACCTTCATCTCATGAAGCTCTATGGGATATATCTGATATAATGGGATAAATATCATATAATTACTTTGATTTAATTCTATATAGATTTATATCTCTATGTGGGGAGGTAAACATAACATGAACTTATAAAAGATGTCCTTATACTCTACAACCATTACAAGAAGTTGGAAAATCATAAAATCCAGCACTCCAAAGGTAATAATATCCAACTAATGAGTTATATCTTATATCTAACTTCTAATGAGCACATCATACTCTATATAGGTTTCCTTTTCACTGAAAAAGTAAAACCACATCCCATTTACACACAATATCCTTTACCTAAAACTGTCAATCTGGGTGTGAACAGTGGAGAGACAGTCTATACCTAAGATGAAACTATAAGGCATAATCACTAATAAAAATAGATTCCATAAGAATAATTCTCTTCCAAGAGTCAGGTCACACTATCAGAAGAATTTTATGATACCTAAATCCCCTCCGATAGGAGTATCTAAGTGCAAGGGTTTAGACAAGGGCTCAACCAGAATCTCCAAAGTCTCAAACTACAGAAGTTTAAAGAAAAGTGCTACTCTCACCTATGTTTATTAGTACTTAATGAAAAGTATAGAAAATAATAATTGAACATTTAATAATTCTTTGAGTCTCTATGTTGTATGCCTCCATGGATTATAGCTATCCTCACCCCTAATTACCAACTCCCGGATCCTAGTACAGATCACTGGGTGGTTGTGGTGGTAATAGGTCAAACAGTATGCAACCTCATGAAACTCTCCCTACTCCTTTATCTTTAATTTCATCCCAAAGACCTCATTTATCTTATTTATATCTCTACTTAGGTGTTCCATAAATCATCTCTTTGTTATCTCTATGAAATTTTGGACAATCCTATATGAGATGTCCCCAAACATTTCCAGAGAAACACCACCTCTCTCTTATATGACTTGAACCATCCTGAGAGCCCTAAACCATAGACCCTTATTCATGAGACTCTCTCTTGAAGAATATCACATGACCATATCCATATATCTTCCTTAATCTATAAACTTCCAAATTATTATCTTCTGTGTGCCCACTACTAGCACCAATTGTTGACATCTACTTGACCAAAAAAAATCTGCTACTAAAGAATACTCTATCACCCCATTATTGGTAAGAATAAAAATAGATAAAAATATATACCTAATATATCATTATTTTCCCTGTTCAAAGTTTTGTTCCCAGAAGAACAAATCTCATTCCATATCTACAAAGTATTATGAGAGGTTGGTGAACCTTGAAGAATAATCTTCCATGATCATGATTCCCTGTTAAAGCTGCGGAAGCTCAATGATATGCACATCTCACAACATGGTTGGATATAACTCTTTTATAAATATATGATTGAAATATGAAAAAGAGTGATCCATATGATCATGCATCTGAGTCAATAGACTCCACCATCACCTTATGGATCCATGAATAAGAGTTTCTGCTAGGACCACCATTTGATAATAGTTTTTTATCACAAGGTGAAAAACTCACATAAGTGCCATAAAAAAATATTCCACTATTTGGTTGTTTAAATCATCCAAAAACTCGAGGGTTCGATTACTCTAAAACTTATGGAGTGATATCATCCTTTTAACATCCTTATCTGGTACTTATGGTGCAACAATGTGCTCAATTGGTGGTGACAAGACTAGGAAACCACCCATAGGTACCATCTCCTATACTAGCACCTATACTAAATCCTCATCACTAGGAATATCATCATTGTGATATTACTATGTATTCCTAGATGGACGCAATTTCATATTAATCCTAAAATAGTTAAGATATACTATGATCAAAAAGTATATTTAGGGAGTTGACTTAAAAATTACATGGAAACCACAACACATTTTTATATTATGCATGTTCCAATATTTTACCTAGAACTAGTGTCTGAATGTACCGGTCAACAAGAAGGTTGTCAGATTCATGGTGAATGGATACATCGGATTCCAGACCAATACTAGAGACCCTTACCTAACTGAAAAACTTGAAACACTTTAAACTCTTTTCCATAGTTCCCGAACCAAACCACATAACTAGATAATATCTAAACTCTATTCCAAATACAACCTTCATTGATACCACTCTGACATGACCAGACCCACTAGAGCCTTCTTTTCCAGCAATAAGAAAAGTGTGACACCCTAATCCTTCCTCCAATAGGCCAGGGGATTGTGACTTGTGTCAAGTAGGCATATCACACACTTGGTAGGGATTAGGATAAGGTACCTATACATAAATACACATTTTCAAATAACCATAAAATGGTGAAAGGTAAAATAACACCAATAACAAAATGCATGCATACATATATATCCCACATCAGAGTATGGAAAAAGTAATAAAGGTCATAAAGGTCCTAATAAAATCACACCAGAACTAATAAAATAGTATAAACTGCTAAGTAGGAAGGGGATGTTATCAAATGAGACACCTAGTATGGACTGTAGTCCTTCTAGATCAACCATGCTCCACCTGCTTCTAGTCATCCTAGGACTCCATCAAATGGAATGTCTTATACATAATACATGACATGTGTGGGTAAATATAATACAAGGGTGAGTATATAAATACCAAGTAGGAACCCCAAAAGCCCAAAATGAAGCAACATAAAAAATAAAATTAATTCATCCCATAAAAAAGAGGGTATAGAAAATCCAACATTAGGTATTCTCAAAAGAAACCTAAGAAAGAGAGAGGAGGGTCTCTATCTCCAAGACCCAACTACGAAAGATGAGTCAAATAATCTTAATAAATGAATGTGAATTAGGATTTTACATGTATCAATAATAACCTATAATTACCCAGAATATCCTAGAATAACCCAGATATACTAAAGATAGAGACCATGTCTTAAATATATCGCAACCATACTGAAAACTATAGGATTATTCTTTATTATTAAAGGTTAATTTCATCCATGAAAACATTACATGAGACTTATAACACTAATGGTGATCATATGAGGATTGATGGTCATTGAGCATTCCATGAATAAGTATTCTATGAAAGTCAAAAGATCATGATGCTCAGATATGGGATCTCACCTTGGAAATATAGGGTATACTAGACCCTTCATGGAATAACCCACTAAGTATGGGTTCATACATCCAAGTATGTTGGTGAGGATGATTCCTAAAACCAATTCTTGGGAAGAATTAGGAATGATAGAGGATCATATCCTAGGTCACACAGAGTTATACCATAACACTATCTTTATTAATACTATATAGGGGATCACACCTAAGTATCAAGACATGATGCCTCACTGTATCCCCATGGGGATGGACCAAGGTAATATACCCAACTAATATTGGTCTATACTGAAGAGACTAAGGGACTTAAGCTACCCTATAAAACACACATGATTTATATTGGGAGTACACAATGTTTATCACTAATTTTGGGCAGGCCTGTGCCTATTCTCATTCTCAACAACTCGTTCTTGTATACTTTTTCTATACCCATGTACTATATCCATGCTTGTGTACTTGGTCATTCCCATGTATACTATTTTTTATCATGTACCTAGTCATGCCCATGTACACTGGTTGTGACCATGTAGTTGGTTATGCCCATGTACATTGTCTGTGACTGTGTAGCTAGTCGTTCCCATATACGTTGTTCATGACCATATTCCTGGTCATTCCCATGTACAGTAGGCATACCTATGTACTTGGTTGTGTCCTTTCCCATTTACACAATATATGTTTTTTCTCGTGTACACCAGGGGTCTGGCCCTGTACTTCTGTAAAACCATGCCCCCTTACATGGGGTGTCTATCCATGTACTTGGCCACATGATCATATCCCACTACATGATGTGTACTCCAAGTACATGATTTATAGTCACAAAAAACTATTTCTTCCCTAGTGGGAATAACACATGGTGTGTGATTAAAAACTACATTCAGTGTGATCAGGATTCTTGAAGAGTAAATCCATGGAAACCTCCTGAAACTACCATTTTTCCTTGAGTAATAATAGATCGACCCCCTATGGTTCCATATAATTCAAAAAAGGGTTTAGGACTCTTAAAAAATACGTCCATGGGGATCAGGATGTATAACTCAAAATCCACATACCTCATGGTGAGAACACCAAATTATTGGGTCCAAATATATGCTTGGATGTTGTTGCACCTTGATTCGGTCTCAATCGCCATCAAGGAACAAGTCTGAAGGCATATATTCTTCCTATCAGTTTGGCTATCACCCATGGGAGAAACCCTCCCACTCCATTCAAACATAGTAATCCAGGGGTAGGGGAGTATTTTATTCTTTTTAATTAATAAAATAATTTTTTAATTAATTATCTCATCTGTTAATGGTCACCTTCCATATAACACCAGAAACCGACCAACTTTTTTATCATATACAGGGTAAAACATGTGTTTTGGATTTAATTATGGTCTCAAATTTATGATTTTAGACACTGTTCAAGAGTTATTCCGTTATTTCATAAAAAATGTGCACACATGTGATACAATATATTTAATATTTTTGTTACATCAATACCGACCCTCCACAGGATTCGAAATTTTACGCTAACTAATCACCTAGAACAAAAAATAATATTTAAAATATTCCAAATATTTACAAGGAAAAAATATAGTCATTACACCCATGGTCGAAATATTCTCACTTAACTAATGTTCAAAAAGAAGTTGAAAATTAGATTCTAGCTTCAAATGACCATAAATTTTTATTATTGTGTTCATTTGCACTCCATGAAAAATCAAATCAAAACTTATGTAAATAAATATAATAATATTGGATCAAGATTTGGTAATAATTAATAAAAAAATTCATGACCCATCCCCTAGGGCTCGTGTCATGAAAAACCCCAAGCTCGCCTCCTGAAGTCCAGGGGTTGGTGACTAGCGCCGAAGGCGTCAACCTAAAAGTGGGAGGCATTTCCCTGAGTAACTGTATGCATGCACACACAACAATGTACTAAATATAGAAAAGTAAATGTGTATTCCACTAAACAACCATCAGTAAAAGTACAAACAGTAGGTCAAATGGTTCAGAATTAAAACCCAAAAAAAGATGAACAAAAAATAGGAATGTACAAGGAAAACACTGAAAGTTGTCCAATGGAAACCCCAACTGATGGGTAAGTACAGAGTAGCTGCTGGAAGCTATAGAAGTATGCCCTACCTACTTGGTCTCGTTGGGAATCATCTGGTCCTGGGCCACCAAGTCCTTTTCCATGTTGTCAGTCATTTGCACCGGACACAACATGTGTGGCAGAAACCTATATAGGGGTGAGTAACGAAATACTCAGTAGGGACCCCAATTAAACAAGGAAATGCCATAAATAAATCCACAAAGAAAACCACAAAGCATCATCACAAATCATGATTATGAAGCAAGATATCTCATACCATGTATAATTTAGAGTATGAAATTTGGACCATTAGTCACATCATCAAACCCCATGAGCTACTGGAGAACTCCTCCTCAATGAGTATAGTGGGCCTACTGGGTCACACAGAAGATACTTCCTACTAACCTTGGAACTATTTTGGTACTCATACCTGATGAGTATTGTGGGTATGTTAGGTCACACAGAGGCCTCTCCCCATTATGGTAATGTCGGGTCACACAAAAGGCATTTCCCACCGTGACCATACTGAGGTACTCCTCCTGTCGAGTACTATGGGTCTGTTGGGTCACACAGAATTTGCTCCCCACCTTGGGTGAGCTGGGTCACACAGAAGCTTCTTACCACTATTTCATAGAATTTGGTCCACACAGGGTCGCTTATAAACATTCTTTAGGTCTCAACCAACTACAGGGTTTCCTCATGTAGAACGATTAATCTTGGGAGAACCGCTCCCCAATCCATTCATCAAATTTCAACTTCCATTAAATCCTCTATAGGGTATTACAAATGATCTGCCACATTGTGAGGGTTCCAACACTAAAAAATTATTATTAGTAGGATGCTCAGTTTTCAATATATTGACATTTTTCTAAAAAGGGACTAGTTGGGTCTGGGTCCAGTCTATTGGGCCATGGGTCCGGCCTGTTGGCCTGCTTGGTCCACCCAGTCGGGACACAATTGGAAGCTGCATCCAGCCCCCTGCTCACCCCGTAGTCAATGTCGATTCCTTCCCTCTAATTTGGTCAAGCGACCATGGCTTGACTGTAATGTGGGGTCATTCCCTCCGCACCATTGGTATGTTCTTCGTGTCGCATGTCCCTTCAGCCCCCATGGGACACCGCCTTCCCTGTGAAGGCCTTGAAAATTTTTCCACTATTTTGAACACTCTTCAACCAAGAATGTAGAAGATAAGAGGCTTGGGACTTGTTTGTGTCGATCAGAACCCTCTGAGTTAGAATATTAAAATAGGGGAGCCTTTGGAATGATGTTCCATCAACAATAAACTAATGATGAATAAAAAAATCCAAAGAAACATCACCCTCCTGCAAGAACGGACAATACATAGATCAACTTTTTTGGGTTATTCCTTTTTTATCGCTTTTATAATAATGAATGGGGAAAATCAAGAATAAAGAAAACCCCTACCTAGATCAACATTCTTCATTGAAGTGTTTTTCCCTCGAGGATTCAAGCTCTGTTGGAATTCATCACCTCTTGGTATCATTCTTCGTAAATCATTGACATTACTATAAATCCTTTGGGTGTTCATCATTCATCATTAGAGGGAATCCTTTCCATAGGTTCATCAGAGAATTTCCACAGTTTAATTCTCATTTCTCAAAAGCTTTATCCTATTAAAAAAACATGTCACGGTATTACACTGTTTCAATTATGAAATAGTGTATCTGTTACACTTCAATTAATGCATCGATACACTACAAAAAAAAGATTAATTAATGAGATTCATTTAATGTGCCTCATCGCCGCACCATAGCACTATTGATCTTTTCTCAACGATGAGGTAAGTAAAATAAAATTACTTTTTTAAGTTATTTTATTATTTTATGAAATGTTTTAAAAATATCTTTTCTGGTCGACCCTTGTCAGTTGAAGTTAAGTCATTTATAGAAAAATCCTAGCATTCTGAGTTCAACGGTGCCCTCATATTTTTGATCTGAGAACCAGTTTAAAAGTTATAAAAACCTACTCTCACATTTACTTAAGTGAACTACAAAAAGTTATAAATTATGTTTCGGGCTCATCGGGCCTTAGAATCAGGTGTCTTCAAAGCACATGGTTTCAAAATAATTCCATATAATTTTAAAAAACACGACAATTTTGAGACATTACATTCTCCCCACCTTAGGGATTTATATCCTCAAAATTGAAAAAAATACTAATCAAACAAATAGGGGTATTGATCACGAATCTAAGCCTCCCACTCCCATCTGCTCTCCTGGATATCCCCATGCTACCACCGAAATCACACTAGATGAATCGACCATCCATGAATGACCCTCTCCTATCAATCCTCTATCTCTACCAAGAACTCTGCAAACGTCTCCCCATCGTTAATGTCCATCTCACCCTAGTAGATGAAGTGTGATGGATCATGAAAGTACCTCCTCAACTACGACATGTGAAAAACATCATGCCCTAGGTGTATCTATAGGGGAAGAGCTAGTAAATACACCACCTATCCAACTCTGATTAGAATATGGAATGGCCTAATGAACCTCTAAGATAACTTTCCTCCCCAACCAAATCTCTATAATCCCTATCAGGGTGAGACCCAAAGTAAAACATGGTCTCCCTCATCAAACTCCATGGGGCTCCTCCTCCCGTTGGCATAATAATTATGCCTACTCTGGGAAGTCATCATCCACTTCTGCACGATATGCACCTTCTTAGTGGTAGCTCATACCAACTCTGTACCCATGAGTGATAACTCCCCTGGGTCTATCCAGCTTAGAGGTGATCTGTATGGCCTCCCATACAAGGCCTCAAATGGTTCCATTTCGATGGTGGAGTGGTAACTGCTATTGTATGCAAAATACAATAGTGGTAGGTGGTCCTCCCAACTACAACCAAAATCAAGGATGCAAGCACAAAGCATGCTCTCTAAGGTATGTATGGTCCGATCCATCTGGTCATTTTTATGTGGGTGGAAGGATGTGATCAAGAACAGCTAAGTCTTTAATAGCTATTGTAATACCTTCAAAAACTGGGATGTAAAGTGTTCATCACGATTTGATATGATCATCAATGGAACCCCATGAATCAACATTATCACCTGGATGTAGAGGCATCCTAAGATTTCTATTGATCCCTACTCTCGGATGGGTAAGAAGTGAGACAACATGGTGAGTCGGTCAGCGATCATCCAGAAAGAATATTTACCTCTGGATATATGAGGTAACCCTGTCACAATGTCCATAGATATACCATCCCACTTCCATTATAGTACCTCAAGTGGTTATGCCAAGCCTTCTGGGACCTGATGCTCAGTCGTCACTTGACGATAAGTGAGGAATTGTGAAACAAACTTTGCCTTCACTTTCTTCATTCCTGGCCACCTGTGCTGACATCAGAGGTCCTAGTACATCTTCTCCACACAAAGATGTACCACCAAAGGCGATGTATGGAACTCCCTTAATACCTCTTCCTATAATGTCATTGGTACTATGGTGCATCCTCTAAAAAAGATGACGTGCTCTCCACCTATCAAAAATCCTTCAGGATCTTGTTCTGAGGATAACTAGGCACATCAGGCCTCACAGCTAGCATTTCCAAGTTGCACCTCCCTAACTCACTGTAAGAGTGGAGGGGAAACTACCATTGATGGAAGAAAAGCTACCCCATCTCTATCCAAAAAGTATATTTGAAGTGAAACCAACTTCTATGGGGCCTCATTTAGTAGTTGTGAACTGGGTCTCCTACTAAGATCATCTTCTACTATGTTCCCCTTACTAAGAGTATAGACTAATTTTAAATCATAGTCCTAGAGGAAATCCAGCCATTGTATCTATCACAAATTCTGAAAAGCCAATGGGAACCTTTCCATCCAAGAAAAAGGATACCCCTTTCATCTGATTTATGTGATCATCGACCCTTTATTATTGGATACATGTTCTCCACATCCTCTTGGTAAAATTTCTGGTAATATATACATAACCCCGAATAAGGGGTCTTACTAAGACCTTTCTCTAAAAGTCCTCTAACCTACACCACCATCTCACGAAGCTTTATGAAATACCTTCGATGTACTGGTGCTGGTATCAGTACCATATCAGGGTGTATAATGATACAAAATTCACTATCCCTATAGGGAGGTGATCCTGGAAACATATTTTTAAAGTACGTTCCTATGATCTACCTCTATATTTGGGAACTGAAAACTCAAAACATTCACTTCCATGAGGGTAAGGCTGGCAGACTCAAGAGTGATCGACTACACCCTCCTATGCACGATTTTATCCTGTGATGCCTGGGTTTCATTTTTAACTAGCCAAGGAAAACTCCATTCCAATGCTATGGATATACCACATCCTTTTTCCTAAAATAGTCAATTTGAGCATAAACTGTGGATGACCAGTCCATACCCAAACTAACGTTGTAAGGCCTCGATGCTTCCACCAAGAGGTTCTAACCAAAACTATCACCTCAAGGTCTAGATCACACCATTATCATAAGTGTGATTATCGAGTCTCCTCCCATAGGTATCTCCAGACAAAAGGATCAATTCAATGGTTTAAATGGAAACTCTAGGTCTTGAAAAAGATTCATGATAATAAGGAATGATTATAACTAATGTCTATTAATAAGAAAAATAATAGTATACATATAACATACCTTGAATCATTCCTGGATCCCTTGGTTCATATTCCTTGACCGCATGTAGCTACTCCCTTCCCCTATCCTATAACTTCTTGATCCTAGGATGGACCACATTGGGATGGTGGTTGTAACATGTCAAAATGTATACCATCTCTTGCTACTCTCCTAGCTTCTTTTCCACATCTTCTTCCCTGAAAATTCATCTATACCTACCAATTTCTCTTCCTAGGATGACTGTACTCACCCCATGAGTCCCGAGATGTAGATCCCCTATCTTGGGACCTCTTCTCAAAACATTTTACACATCCAAGTCTTTGAGACTAATATCCTCTGCCTATTTTCCCATTGGTGACATCCACTGGCTAAATCAACTCAGCCAAAGGACTTCCAACCCAAAAGTTTCTCTATAGAACCCTAGAAAAAGTGGGAAATCGTGTAGAAGGAGTAATATCGTAGATGTCCCTAAACACACCTCGCTCAGAGGTCTAATCCCAAAAACATTGGTTGTATCATACTCATCGAGTACCTGGAAAAGTCCGTACACCTCAATGAATATTCAGCTACCATCATGTTATCCAGTTGAAGCTATAGAAGATCTTGGGCATACATAACCTTATCTTTCATGGATAGAGACCTTTCTCTGGAAAAGGTTCTCATGATATGACCATAAAAGAGTCACCTAATCATAAGATTAGGTAATCTAAACCCCACCATCACCCTATTGAGTGACGTAGAAGGCTCACTACTAAGTCCACCATCTAGTCTAATTGTGTCCATACTAGGTGGAAAACTTGGTCACCACCTCAAGCCAGTCCTTAGCTGCCTCTAAGTCGGGCTCACCTCATAACTTGAGGGGTATCGGTCACTAAAAACTCGTGAAGTGTGCTCCGCCCACACTTCTCATCTTCTAGTACTATGAGTAACATGTGCCACTCCATAGGCAGTGGTATAGATGGTACAGAACCCAGTGGTGAAATCTCTGGTATGAACCACTATACCCAATTAGTTACCCCATAGATCATCCTTGTGATTATACGGTGGTATCTTTGCTAGCTATCTACATAGAAGCATTTTGAAATAAAATATGATGTTCCATAGTCAATAGATTATACTGGGTAAAATTACTCCAATTAAAGAATAAAACAAGGAAACACTCACTTCATCTATGATACATTCAACCGGTTTTTCTATGTATAGAGTTAAAAAACATAATTCAAGGTCCTGGTGAATGTATACGTTGGCTGCTGCAGCATCACTGGACTCCTCGAATCTCAATGCCTAACTAGAAACATTTAATATTATTTTCCAAACAAAAAACAACATACAATTGGTGTTTTATGTATAAATGACAACCTATGAAACCACTTTTTCATGACCCATCCCCCGGGGCCTAGGTCGTGACATACCCCAAGTCCGCCTCCCGAAGGTCGGGTGTTGGTGACTAGCACCGAAGGCGTCAACCTGCAAGTGGGAAAATTTTCTTTAGTACCTGTATGCAAGCACACACTACCAAATCCCAAACATGGAAAATTAAACATTCATGCCACTAAAAATCACAACTAAAATTACAAACTATATGTCAAATGGGCCTGAATACAAACCCAACAAAAGATGAATTGAAAACATGAAAGTATAAAGAAAATGATGAAATCCATCTACTAGAAACCCCACCTGATGGGTAAGTATAGAGTAGTTACTAGATTTTATAGAATTATTCTCCACCTTCCTGGTCTCACTAGGCACTTCTTGATCCTAGTCCACCAAGTCCTCTGCTAAGTTGTCGGTCGTCTGCACCAGACACAACACATGTGGGCAAAACCCGTGTAGGGGTGAGTAACGAAATACTCTGTATGGATCCCAAACAAACAAGTAAATACCAAAAATAAATCCAAAAAAAAACCATGAAGCATAATCACAAAACGTTATTAGGAAGCAAGACAGCTCACATCAGGTATAATTTAGAGTATGAAAGTAGGGCCATTAGTCACATCATCGAACACCATGGGCTGCTGGAGAAATCCTCCTCAATGAGTATAGTGGGTATGTTGGGTCACATAGAAGATACTTCCCACTAACCTTGGGACTATTGTGGTCCTCATATTTGATTAGTATTGTTGGTATGTTGGGTCACACAAAAGTCACTCCCCACAGTGGGCATGTCGGGTCACACAAAAGTCGCTTCCAAACATGGCCATATTGAGGTACTCCTCCTGTCGAGTATCGTGGGTCTTCTTAGTCACACAGAAGTCTCTCTCCACTATGGGCCTGTTAGGTCACATAGAATTAACTTTCCATTGGGATATATTAGTTGATCTACACAGGTTCACTTTCCAATAGTCTTTAGATCTCAGCCAACCGTAGGGTTTTCGCACGTAACACGCTTGATCTTAGGAGAACCGATCCCCAAGTCATTATTAAAATTTCAATTTAGAAGAAATCATCAATAGGGTATTTCAAAATATTCTATTTTTTGTGAGGGTTCCAACTTTGCAAACAGTTCGTCAATTAGACGCTCGGTTTTCAAGATATTGGCGTTTTTTCAAAAAAGGATTGATTAGGACTGGGTCTGGTCCAACTCGGTCAAACCGACCCAACCTGAGTCCACTGACCTAACCCAGACCCAGCATGGCCTGGGTCCGGTCCTTTGGGTTGTGAGTCCAGTCCATCCCACTGGCCTACCCGATCTTCCAGAGGCGGATCAGTTTTCCTGACTAAGACACATTTGGAAGCCGCATCTGATCCCCTGCTTGCCCCGCAGTCGACGCGGGGTCGTTCCCTCTGTCGCGGTCAAGCAACTGCGGCCTAGATATGACGCTGCTAGCCAATTTGGACGGTCATACTAACACACATAGTCAGGAGACTATGTACCCCCAAGGAGTGTGGTGCACGGTTATGGGTTACTCCATTGACATAGTAGAGGGCCACGTCTCTGTCTCCAGTCAGCGACTCTTCACAGCGCGTCGTCATGGTGCACCGACGATCTCTTCCGCACACCACAGGGTCTAAACTAGTGGTCTGTTATTCAGATACCTATTCATCTATCCCCCTAGGTATGTCTCCTTCCCTATCAAGTCCTTTATATTTTCCCGCCTCTATTTTTAATGTTCGTCGACCAAGAACGCACAAGCGGAGGGGTTCAGACCTTGTTTGTGTTAGACCACACCCTCCACATTAGAAGTCTAAAATAGGGGACTCTTCGAAATGATGTTCCATCAATAATAAACTAATCCCAAATAAAAAAAATCCCAAGAAATATCACCCTCCTGCAATAACAGATGATCCTCGGATCAACCTGTTTGTGGGTTGATTCACATTCGTCATTTTTAGAATAAAGAATGGGGAAAATCATGCACAAAGAAAAACCCTACCTCATTAATTGTTTGTCTTTGAAGTGATCCACTATCAAGGATTCAAGCTCTATTGGCGTTCTTCACTTCCCGGTCCCTTTCTTCATAAAGCGTCGACATTGCTAGCGATCCTACCGGTGTTCATCATTAGTCGTTGGAGGTAATCTTTGTCGTAGGTTCGTCTGATAATTTCCATAGTTTAATTCTCATTTCTCCAATTCCTTATCCTATTAAAAAACACATCGCCGTGTTTTTTTTACACTATAAATTCTCTTTGTTACGTTGTTTCATTTATGAAACAGCATATCTGTTATGCTTCAATTAATGTGTCATTATATTACACAAAATTGAGCCATTAATGTGATTCATTTAATACGCCTCATCATCGTACTGTAATTCCACCATCCTTCGCTCAAAGGTGAGGTAAGGAAAATAAAATAACTTTTTGAAGTTATTTTATTATTTTCTGAAAATTCTGAAAACTATATTTTTCAATCGACCCTCACCTGTTGAAGTTAAGTCCTTTTTAGGATAATCCTAGTGTTCTGAGTTCAATGGTACCCTCAGATTTTTGATCTGAGTACCGGTTTAAAAGTTAGAAACACTCACTCTCACATTTACTTAAGTGATTTAAAAAAAGTTCAAAATTCCATTTTGGACTAACCAGACCTCAGAATCAGGTGTCATCAAAGCGTGTGGTCTCAAAATAATTCCATATAATTTAAAAAAATTTCATAGAAATTTCAATAAATTAAAAAAATGTATTAATGCTCTAATAGATGTTGAAAATAAGTCTTTAACTTTAAAAGGTCATGAATTTTGATTTGGGTGTCCATTTGGCCTCTATGAATTATCAAATCAAAGATTACAATGATCTATACAACATTTAATATCATGGGGACCATGAACCACATTTTTTTCTTGGTAAAAAGTGGCTCATATGGATTCTTAAAATGAGTTTTAAGTTAAGTTACACTAATTTTAGATCTTTTGATGATATTTTGGCATTGTTTAATAGGTTCTTGTTATTCTTTTTGGGTGGGGTGTGAATTTATTCTCTAAGTTTATAATTGCATATATTTATAGATATTTATAGATATTTATATTTATATATTTCATACGGGTGTGTGTATATATACATTTATATATATATCTGTGTGTGTGAGTGTGCATGTGTTTGTGTATTTATATATATTTATATGCGTATATATATATAATTATATATGTTTGTGTGTATTTATATATATTTATGTATATTTATTTATAATTTAAATATATTTAAGTATTTTTATTTATAAATATATATATAGATATATTATGTTTGTGTGTATACATATATATACATTTATATGTATATCTATGTATTTATGTATATTTGTATGCATATATATATTTATGTATATTTATATATGTGTATATATATATTTAAATTTATATGTAATTATATTTAATAATATATATATATATATATATATATATGTAAATTAATATATATTATTTGGGTATATATCAATATATATATATATATTTATATATTTATATTTATATGTGTTTATATATATGTGTGTGTATATGCAGTTATATTTAAGTATATATATTTGTATTTATGTAAATTTATTTATATTTATATATATTTATAGATATTTATATATCTTTTTTCTTATTTATAAAAATTAATTAATATTTATAGGTGTTTATATATATATATATATAATTATGTTTACTTATATATATCGGTATTTATATAAATTCATTTAAATTTATTTAAATTTATTTTTATTTAATAGAAATTTATTTCTATTTTCATATAATTGTAAATTTTTATATAACCATATTTATATAAATTTATATGCAATTATATTTTTATATGTATGTATTTATAAATTATTAATAAATATATGTATGCACATATATATACATATATTTATCTGTACATATATAAGTATATTAAAGTTTTTATAGTAACCATATGAAATGATTGAAGGAGTGGTAAATGATTTATAAAATAACCAAGAGGTAAATTGTTTAAATATCATCACACACACACATGTGATTAATTTTGCAGGGTGGGTCTAGGAGTGGTGGGTTTGGGTTTATTGGGATGTGAAGACTATTTCATTTCATTGGATTTAGTTCACCAAATTCGGGTTTCAGATTCAGGTCATTATAATATGGATTATCTAAGTGTGTAGACATTAGTAATAGAACCTTTCCTGGTGGCATTGAAACATTTTGAAGTACATATATTTCTATGGAACTTTGAAGGGATGAAAATTCAGTAAAAATTAATTAGAAGTTTGGAAAATTAAGAAGTCTCCATAATGATGTTTCTTTAGGATTTTACCAAGGAAATTAGTTGAATTTGATTGGCCACTAGAGATCTCCGCTCACTTACCAAATGGAATAATCATCGTGATGTTTTAAGGCTATGTAATTGGGAGGACTAGCTAAGTACTCCTAAAAAAGGAGTGGGGGGCTCATTGAATAGTATACCAGGGAAAATAATAGTGTACCATGAGTGTATAAAGTGAATTAAAGAGTGATATTCCTCTTTAATGAATTCTCAAAAATTTATTTTAAATTTAATTGCATTTTCTTATAATTCTGATGAATATAGTGAAAGAAACAATGTTTCTACTGTGAATATTGAACAACTTGTTTGAAGAATGTCAATACCTTGTTTTTTCATTGAATTTTGTTCTTCCATTGGTTGAATTTACATTGGATTTAGTTTTTATTTCTATGCTATTGAGTTTACCTAGAGTTGTATGAAAGTGTAACAACCAGATTATTTATGATATACTTATCTTTAAATAAGTTAGATTTCATTGATAATTTTCTTTATATGCAACCCAATGTTTAAATAAAACTCTATAAACTATTGAAATATTAATATTAAATGTGGAATTTATCATCTAGCTATTGGATTTATGGGTTTGAATAAAACCAACTAAATTATGATAATTTATTATTTAAATATATATAAAATTAATTCATTGGTTACCAATTGGTTATAAAAGAAAATAGAAGCATTTGAAAGTAAAATAAGGGAAGTTTTTTTTTGAAAATATGATTTTATGTGTGCAATGTATTTTTATTTTAATAAATTAAATTAATCACTATTGATGAATGATTTATATAAAATGTGCAGATAATATGTTCAATCAATTATTTTTAAAATTTATTTAATGGTTATTACTAGGAAAGGAATTAGAATAAAATTAGTTTTATGCTTAAAAAGTAAATTTTATAATAGTGCCCCGACCCTAGAAGCCATGATTCAGTGCCTGATACTATTACATTGGCATAATTATAAGGAACAAAAACTTTGAGGATTGAATTGTTTATTAGTATTGGTAAACAAGATAAATACATGAGTCTTGAATTGAAAATGAATAAACAAACTGTAGCATAATTTTTTTAGAAAATAACTGTATTCCATCTATCATATCCTTACATATCTTTCTTAGTACACTTCCTGGAATCATTGGTAAAAGAAACAAAATAAGGGTGAGATAAATTTCTTGGTAAGTTTTATGTATTTCGTAATCAATAATTAATCAATGAGAATAATAAATATAGAAAGTTAAATAACTAGGCACACATTCCATTTAAATAACTGGATAAGGCCTAATAAATATGGCTAGGTAAATAACATAAGACACATTCCATTTAATCAATAATCTGAGAATGAAAAGCATCCATAGTTTTTTTTCATTGTGAAAATTATCTAGATAATAATATCTAATCAAAATAAATTAAATGATTAATTATTGGATGTCATGTTTCTTAGGTACATGATAGATTTACCATCAAGACCTTTAATTATATGGTTTATAAAATACTGGGTACAAACCGATTTGGTTTGGTCAACATTATCTCCACTATCAAGTCCTTTCACAAGATAGTTTAAAACATACTAGTTAAAAAGCATAGGGGTTTCCATCCTAATTTCATCACATGAGACTAAATATTCATTGAGAGGATTGCATTAACCATACCCCAACCAGTGTTATATCTATCCTAGTCATTCCCCAAATATCGAATAATCAATTTAATTAATAAATATTGAGCCTTACCAAATATCTGTATTGAGTAAAGAATGTAAATTTATCAATATTTCAATAGATAATCAAATAACTATCAAATTAAACACCGTATTTTGAAATGGGATATGATTTAGATAATAAAAATATCAATGATAAATGATATGGATGATTAAGTGAAATTTAATGTCCACATATCATCATAAAGTGAATATTTAAATGGGATTACCAAAATGAATCAAGGAAGTGAATGTCAGTATTATCCTTGTAAAAATCAATCATAAAACACCCAAAGTAATAATAAGGACAATATCAATATAAAATATCCCAAGTGAAGTAAAAATAAATGGTTTTTTTCATTTATGAATAAGAATACTATAAAAATATCTTTTAAAAACATTATTTAGGAAAATATTCTTTTCTATTTGAAAAAAATTTTGAAAATAAGTTTCTCTGAAAATAATTTTTTTTAATCTTCAAAAATTATCCATTTAAACTAGAAAATTATGTTTCAAATAAATGATGGTAGGTAAATCCATACATACTGTATAAGGTAAAAATGAAATTCCTTTTGCAATGTAAAAAGGTTAGATATGTGTCTTGTTTAGAAAACAACAAGAGGTTTCCTTCTATTTTTTTTATAAAAACACCTTTAATAAATCATTTTTAATATTTAAAAAAAATTAAATATTTTTTAGAAATTTTTTTACTAATATAAAACATTATTTTAAAAGAAAGTAGATTTCTGACTGAAGATAGAAATAATTTCAAGTTTTCATAAAACATTTTCTAAAACATTTTAAATACTAAAGAGTGGGAAAATGTTACTGTTAATTTAAAAATATCATTATTAACTAGAGGAGAAAAAAATTAATAGGTTTATTAATAAATTATCAAATAATTTCCTTTAATGTAAATTCAAGTGTAAATAATCCCGAATAGAATGAGTTTGTGAAGTAAACCCTTGAAAATACCATAATGTTGGAGTGAGAATAAACCAATGAATCGATTATGGGTATCAACTAAAAATAAATATAAAATAATTTTAAATAAAAAAAATATATATTCAAATGTTTTTATATACATAATCATAAAATATTAAGGACAACAAAAAGGTAATATAACTCATTGAAAATAAATTGAGTTATGAAATTATTTAACACTTTGTAAGTCTTAATTAAAGTACCCTTAGATTAAATAATTAAAATTTAAACTTATAATACCATGAATAATGAAGTATTAATGGTATTTCATGTTAAATTTTAAGGGTATAAACCATATAAAATAATTTAGGTCCATAATATTACAATATGCCTCAATGAAATGAAATCGAGATAGAATCCCTTACCTTATGCTTCCCTTCGGTAGAAATTTCATTAAACTCATGTATAATGGTTTTAATCATTTTATTAACTTATAAAATAACAATATAAATATTTTTATATCATATATAATCCTTTTATGACATATATTAACCCATTAATTAATAATATTTCATTATTTTCATAATTTTGGGTATTAATCTCCTTGTTTTTTCAGTATGTTTTGACTTGTTATTTTTCATTCCTCTTACATAGATCATGATTTAATAAAATCAAAAATTTAAAATAAGATATATATATATATATCATATATATTCATTATATTTTTATTTAATGTAATCTATAATATTTATTTATAGGAAATGGAATACATAGTTTATGGACATGGTAGGTTGTATATACGCATGAACGCAATTTCCATTTTTTGTCGTATTGAAAGAATAAAAAGTAAATGATATATATGTATATTATAATTATTGTATAATTTTTATTTCATTTATGTAAAATATTTTTATTAAACTCATCTTTAATATATTCCATTTAACGTGTAAATGAATCACATACCTTTGAGGAGGTGAAAGTCCACTCATCCACAAACGATGTTATCTTATTCCCACAAAATGGAAATCAAGAAGGTATGTGTTATATAACAATTAAAAAAGCATAATAAAATTATAAATATCATATATATCATATAAAAACATTAAAATCATCACTATTACCAACCTTGAGTGGTGGTAATGGAATAATGAATGACATCTGTTTGCAAGGCGGTTGTTTGCCATACACATGAACAGCGATTATGTATCCCATTTAATGGATGTGTGGTAGGTTTTGGTCATACCCTTAAGAAAAACATTAATTATATTTAGGATAATTATTTTATTATATGAATTATATATAATAATAATTTAAAATTTATAGAAATAAATTAAACTAAAGTGCATGTTGAAGAATGTTACCTCTTATTCAGGTAACTCTTTTTGGTTTATACCAAAATCCTTCCATGGTTGGATTTAATCCCAAATTTAGGCTTCTAAGATAAAATTGGTGAAGTTTTTAGCTTATTTTGGAAGGTTTTTTACTATCCAAAAGTCTTTAGAGTAATGAATAAGCGGGGGTGGGGGTGAGTGGCCTTTTATAGTGGAGGAGGAGTGGCATTTTTGTAAATATAAAAAGGTAAACACTATTGGGAGGTATCACTTACATCATGTGCCTCCAATAATAAATAAAATTTGATAATAGTGAGTATATAGTTGAAATATGGTCATAAAATAGGTTTTAGAAAAAATTTAGGTCATTTAACCACTTAATATTAATGTTTGACCACTAAGTAAACTCATTTTCACCTTAATTGTTGTAATTAAGTTTAATTTCTTCCACAAATATTTTTGGTAAAACACTAAATTGAAATTGATATAAATTATAATTTTTTTTTATTATATATATTAAATCCATTATTCAAAATTCCAATCACTAAAGAGGCAGAAATTAATTTAAAATTAATCCCGCAGATGAGACGACAAAGCGGGTTTTTGAAGTGAAAATGTCCAAAAGTTTATTGTGTTTTTTCTATGTAAAATCAACAGTAAAATGATTCTAATGACCTAAATTGGATGAAATTATATAAAATTGATCTAATTATACTTTAAAACCAATTAAAATATATTTTTACACTATAAGTTATTTAGACGAAAAGTCATTTTTCAATTAAAATTCATTATTTTTAACTATTCATAAAAATATAAAAGTTCTCATAAAAATATCAAAAAAACAACCCAATAAAATTTTTATATTAAATTTTAAAAAAAATATTTTATTTTTTCATATAAAATTTATAAAATTTATAAAATTTAGTTTTAAAATAGGTGCGCCATTAAATGGCGGAAAAATTTTATTTTAGATAAATACATCTTTTTATGGGTAGAATTGGATTTGTTCTTATATTATGCCTATAAAATATATTGGATGAATTTAAAAATATTCAATTGAATATATAACATATAAATTTCATTAATATCAATCACTAATTATAATTAATTTAATTTATTAGGATTAATATTCCTTTGGTGTATTAATATAATTTTTTATAAAAAACATTTCC
This sequence comes from Viscum album, assembly GCA_963277665.1. NCBI lineage: Eukaryota > Viridiplantae > Streptophyta > Magnoliopsida > Santalales > Viscaceae > Viscum > Viscum album. Next base: position 923,629,056 of record OY728126.1, on the reverse strand, counting down.
TTTATATTTAATTGGTTTTTATATTCAATTATAATTAATTGGTAACCAATGAATTCTGAAATATATATTCATAAGTTAGTTAATCCTATTCATAACCTCTAATTTAATGGCTAGGTTATATATTATTATATTACATAATGATATTTTAAAAATATGTTGTTGTTCGGTAAAGAATGGAATTGTGTGGAATGCAAGATATCAAAGGAATATGACATTGTGTGTAATACAAGACAAACAAAGAGTTTCATGTAACAATAACCTAATAAAATGTTGTTTATAAATAAATATTAACTTGGTTCAATGTTTATTTTAATCTATGTAATACATTTAATTTTAAATATATTGGAAAGTCTCGGGATGTTATATTCCCTTCTACACTTGTTGTTGAATATCATACACATTATTGAATAAAATTTTATTCTATTATAATTTTCAGTGTTAATATTTCTAAAAATAGTCTTTGTTATATTTTTCATGAATATTCTAAAATTATATTCTTCCACTTATAGAAATTGAATTTTATAAAAAAAAATCTAAATTTGGAATCATTATTTCCAAATTTGGTAATGATCCCACTTTACATTTTATTCAGAATGAATATTTACTATGTTAAAAATTTGTACCATAGTTAATGCTAAAAATGGTTTAAAAGGAGATAAAATAAATGAAAAGGTTTAAAATATCTATTAATTTTTTTTAATTTGATTAGTTAAAAATATTTTGACATTACCTTATATTATCTTTGAACCTTTATCCATTTGGTGACACTTTCACTTGAATATGAATTTATTATTTTAAGATACCAAATTTTATAGTAATGTTTCTAGGTCATTTACAAGTACTAATTTTTCTTATTTTGAGTTTTTTTGTTTTAATTTGGGGAGTTTTGGGGTAAAATTGACAAATTTTGAAAGGAATGGGGGTTGTGCATGATTGGTGCACAATTTTCCCAACCCATGCACCCATGACAAAAAACTATGTGAACCCAAACTAAGTGGATTAAAATGGTGGGTTCCTTGTTTGAAAAACTATGCACCCTTCTAGTAGTGACCGTGTGACCCCTAGGAGGAGGTCCATGGTTAGGGAAAACTATGAACCCCATATATAAAACTATGCATGCAAAAAAATAAACCCCAAAAAATAAAAAAAATTATCAAACCCCCATATTATATCCCAAAATACCATGTCTTGACCCTTACTATTTTCTCTCATTTTTTAGGCTTCCAGATTGATTTGAATGGCTTTTTCACTCTTTTCTTGATGAAATGAAGACTAGATTGAAGAATCTGCACCTATCCTAGTAAGATATTTTCACCCTAATCATTTTCCTCCCTCTATCCTGTAGTTCTATCATATTTTGAAGAGATGTTTTCCTCTTTTGGATATGTATCTAGATCTATTTTTTGTTAGATTTTAATCCATTCAATTTTGGATCTAGGTTTTGGATTTAGATATCATACTTCTCTATGAAATTGAACATTCTACTTCAATTTGGGGATTTTTGTTGGCAAGTGTCCATCAACAATCTTGAGGTAGGTGGTATAAAGTGAAAATACAATAGTCTTGATTTAGTTATATGTATGTAATTGTGAAATTTCAATTTCCATGATTGGGAAATTTCATCTGAAATTTAATTGGTTAAATTAAATTTCCATGTGATAATAATTTTGGTTGAAATGGGGTAATTGAAATTGGTTGACCTGTTATTTTTAAATTAATGGGATAATGGGGTTATAGAATTTTTCAATTGATGGGATTGTGTATTTTATTGATTAATTGAATATTTAATTGGTTGGTTAGTGGGAATAAAGGTATTTTTGGCTTAACTATGAAGGTTTAATGAATATTTTTATTAAATGTTGATAGTTGTTTTAATAGTGAATGGTTCATATTATTCCTTATTATTGAAATAAAGAATTGTGATTTTTTCATAAATTGGAATGGTATAATTTAATTATATTGTTTGATAAGAATGTTATTGATGCATAATAATTATGTATATATAATTTTCGATTTGTGTGATATTGTGAAATTTTTGATATATTTGACATTGAGGTGTGGGACAGGGACTGAGGCTTCAAATACCCATATATGATAGTGAGGGGTGTACAAGTAATGTGGCTCCAAATACCCATGTGACATTGAGGAATGGGATGGGGACTAAGGATCCAAATACCCATGTGAGTTAGTGAGTGTGGGACAGGTACTGAGGCTTCAAATACCTCTGTGACATTGAGGTGTGGGATAGTGATTGAGGCTCCAAATACCCTTATGTGAGAGCGAGTGTGGGATAGGGACAGAGTCTCCAAATACCCATGTGGCATTGATGTATGGGATTGGGACATGGTATATAAATACCCATATGGTGTTAGATAAAACATTATACGCCCATGAGATTGGCATTGGACTATGATTACAATTGGCTGTGAGATGAATTGAAATGAAATAATAAATGAAAACCATGGTATTGTGATATGTGATATCCCTTGGGGATAGTTCAAAATATAGTATGGGATTAATAATGTATTAATAGTATGAGAATCATCATGAACCTAGGGATTTATGTGGTTAATTAAAAAATATTTAAATGTCACAATTTTTTACTTATGAATTATACTTTATTATTTATACAACATCATACACTATTATTGACCAGATATTGTTTTATACTTCATTGGTGGTGGCCTAATGATTTTTACTCATACCCTACTTGGTATTCCTAATCAATACCCAAATAGAATTCATGTTTTTAGGATGGATAAGGGTAATATCCCTATTCTAGATGATTAAGTTGAGATGGGGCACGGATGAGAGAACTATACATTGCATTGGGACCTCCATAGGGAGTTGTTAGTGTCTTTATTTTGAGCTTTCTTTAGACACTTGACACTTATTATGGCATGACATGTGTACTATTATTTTTGGATATTTTTTTCTTATTCTGGTTTATCATGTATTACTGGTCTGTTATGGTTATGGCATTATTATGGTTACTACTTATTTTCTTTTTCATATTGTTTAATATTTTCATTATTGTGATACTTTGATAAAGAGGGTATAGTCTCCCCATATTGATATATTAGAATCTCAATACTAGTAAGTAGCCTCTATCATGTGGGGAGGTTCTCTTGATGGCATGTGACTGACTAGCTTAGGGCACCAGTGTGTGGCACCCAGGTCGGTACATTACAAAGTGGCATCAGAGGAAGGTTTTCTTTTCTTTTATTTTATCTATCTATTTGGGAAAGGTAGACAAAATACATTAAAGAGTTAGTAATTATACATGAGATATTGAAAGGGAGTAGAAAACCCATGTAAAGGGTAAACCCACTTACCTAGGGTGGGATTGTTGTTATTATTGCTTGCTGTTATGATAGGATGTTATTTTACCTCAATTGATGCATTGGCTGTGTGATGTTATTATTGTTTTTGATATTTTATGATATTTGAATCATGTCCCAATATGTAACGGGAGTTTAGTATACATGCATAATTCTAGGAACTCATAAATTATTGTGACATGCATCATTTTTAGGCACTCAAGGAAAAGCAGGTTTTGGGTAAGTTGTTGAAATTGAAATTTTTTTCCTTGCTTGTACAATTGAACTGAAAATTGTTCCTGATATAGAATTGAAAGTTTTAAAATGATGATACATTTTAATAATTGGGTATCTAATGACAAAAAGGAAAATGATAATGTTTTTACCCTTATTGACCCTGACCTATATGTAGGATGGTTAAGGGTAGTGATAGTGAAATAGTTTTGACTGTGTGAAATGAAAGGGGGGATGGCTTGTTATGGATTTATGTGAATCCCAATTATTAAATGTATTAATGTTGTGAAATGTGTCCTAAGTTCTGTGTTTTTAATTATAGAGATATGCATCCATGCCGCTATTTTTTGATAGGATGATAGGATGATATGGCTAGAAATGATCCTCTATAGTAAAACCTAAGGCACTGATAGTGTTTAGTAAAGGATATAGAGAGAACTTATGTGAGAACTTTTCTAACCTCAAGAAAGTTATGAAGAGAGACCCATAGAGGATTGTGAAGAGTATGGATGAATTGACATGGGAGTTTCAGTTATATCACCCTCCACCTTTAATCAGAGAGGGTGGACTTGAGGCAGCTAAGTTCCAAATTGAGTCCATTCAAACAATACTTGACCATTTAGTGACTTCTATTGTGAAGAGGATCAAGCCAGATACTTATATGTTATGAGGATTAACAAAGCACTGGTGGGATGTTCAGGATCATATTGGGTTGACATATGGTATGGTATGTAAGGATTTTTTGGAGAATTACCTAGAGCAATTTTATCCAGATACACTAAGGTAGGAGAGGGTAGCTAAGTTCATACGGTTGACCTAGGGGAGTCTCTCTATGATGGACTATATTGGTCACTTTACTGACTTGAAGTGATTTTCTCTAGTGGTGGAAGAGGATGGGAAAACTATGGTAAGTCATTTCTAGGACAAAATTAAATGTTATATTAAGTCCCAAGCCAACATATTTTAGTTAAAGAAAATTTTTGAGGTTGTAAATCATGCTCTCAAATCTTAGAGGAACCCGAAGGAGGCTTCCAGTAAAGGAAAAATGGTTTCTTCTAGATGGTCAGGAGGAACATCTTCTGAAGGTAGGAAGCATCATTATGATAATTTTAACTAGATAATTGGAAAGAAGAGTGGGTAGGGGTAAGGACCAATTACTCAAGATCTTACTTGAGTACTTTTCCACCAGTACAGTGTCCTTGGAAATATTTGTAGACATTTTCACCGACCTTCAGAATAGTTCTGAGCTTAAAGAAGGATGATACATCTAAAAATATTTTGTAGGAACCCATGGAAGATAGGAAATTATGGGGAAACTAGGAAGAACTAGAGTGTTGTAAGGGGTTATTCTACACCGTATTAGTCTTGAATTTGGAGTTTTACTGGCCACAAAGTTAGTGGTAGTGTACATGGTGCTTCTGGGCAAGAGTTACCATATCAGGAGAGTGGTGTAGCTTAGGGGGATAATACTGCATCAAAAAGAATATGGGAAAGACCATTTAATGTAGTTCATCCTACACTTGTGGAGGGTAAGGTTATACCATCGATAATTATAGGTACTATTCTTGTATATTCTATGATTTATAGTGCTTTATTTGATACATGTGCCACTCATTCCTTTATATCTGCATAACTTGTGAATGAGTTAAGTTTGGAAGTGGGTTTTTTATATAGGGTTATGACAATAGATACACATTTGGGGGTATGGTTGAGAGAAATATGTTTATAAAAAGGGTGTTCTCTCAAGGATGGGGAGTATTGTTTTCTTTGGGATCTTTACATTCTAAATATGTTAGGATTTAACCTAACTATGTGCATAGACTGGTTAGTGGCATACGGATCCCATATAGATTGTTACTACAGGAGAGTAACTTTTAAATCTTCATATGGTGACAATTATATTCACTGTGGAGAGTGGGATATCCAGGAGGGCCATGTAGGGTCAGTTCATCAACAATTAGAGGAGCTCACCACCTAGGTAGATATTCTGTTATTAGATAATTGGGGTGTAAATAATGATATCTTTCCACATAGAGTGGATAGGTTCCAAGATGTGTTTTCTGGGGAATTCTCAAGGCTATCACCTGAGATAGATGTGTAATTTTTTATTGAACTCATGCCGGGGGATGATCCAATTTCTATTCCACCATAAATAGTGTAACTAATAGATATTGAAGAGTTAATGAGTAAACTAGAAGACCTGATGTTAAAAGGGGTTTATCAATTAGAGTACATTGACTTTGGGTTCTCTAGTTTTGTTTGTAAAGAAGGATTGTAGGATGTTGTGCTGATGTGTTAATTACTGGAAGTTGAACCAAATGAAAGTAAAGAACTGATATCCCCTTCCACATATCAATGATATATTTGACCATTTGAGAGGATCTTGTGTTTTCTCCAAGATTGAATTCAGATTGGGGTATCATATGTTGATAGTTTGACCTTATAATATACATCAGACAACTTTTAGAATAATTTATGGCCTTTATGAGTTCATTTTGATTCCATTTGGGGTTTATAAATACTCTTTCAGTGTTTATGGCCTTGATTAGTAGAACCTTCAACCAGTACCGAGATCAGTTTGAGGTAGTATTTGTGGATTAAATCATGGTGTACTATAAGAATCATGATGATCATGACCAACATATTTACATAGTCCTGATTATGTAGAGAGATAATCAGCTATAAACAACTTTATCCAATGTCAAATTTTGGACTGATCAGGTACAATTCTTGAGTTACATCATCTTGGAGGAAGGTGTATCAGTGGACCCAGAGAAGGTGCATAAAGTTGTTTCTTGGAAGCATCTAAGAATATTTTTGATATCTTTAGTTTTTTGAGATTATTAGGATATTATCATAGGTTCATACATGAATTTTTCCACTTATCAACACCGCTTTGAGGCTTGACCAAGAAGCAGGTGAAGTTTGAGTGGTCTGGAGCATGTGAGAACGACATATTGGAGTTGAAGAAGCATTTGAAAACTACACCGATATTGATCCTACTGGAGCTGGGTGAGGATTATACCACATTTTTTGAAGCTTATGAGATTGGGATTAATTAAATTTTGATGCAAGGAGATCAAGTTGTGGAATATGGTTCATTAAATTTGAGGTCACATGAATGGAACTAACCCATGTAATACCTCAAGTAAGCTGTAGTGGTTTATGACTTGAAGTATTAGCAACCTTATCTAAAGGGTGAGAAGTTTACTATGTATACCAACCATAAGATATTAGATTATATAATTTAATAGTGGTATTTTAATCTCTAGTAGTGAATATGGGTTGATTATATGAATTCATTTGACTTTGATCTAGCATATACACCCAGGAAGGGAAATAGTGTGGCAGATTCTTTGAGTGGGAAACCTCAGACTCAGGCAGTTCAAGAGTCTAGATCAGAGTGTAATATGATGACCTTGATAGATGAGATGTGTGTTATGGTTCCTGAGGGATAGGAACAAATGGAAATCATATTGGTAGCATTGGAGTCCACACTTTTGAGTCGGATTAGAGAGATGAAGTATGAGGATCTAGAGTTATTTTCCTTGAGGGAAATCCTTGAAGGCAGGCCCATTTTGATTGGACTACAGATGAGGATGAGATAATTTATGTATAGTTCCATGTAGTCATGCATAATTTTATGTGTGAGGAGATGAGTTATGAATTTTGTGCCTCAAAGTGGGAGGTGCATCTAGGATTGACCAAATTGTATTCTGACCTACGTCGGTAATATTGGTGGTTGGGTATAAAAAAGGAGATTACAAGGTTCATGACATGATTCTACACCTATCAATAGGTGAAGAATGAGAATCAATGAACCAATGGTTTACTACATATTCTCCCCATTCCAGTATGGAAGTGGGATGAAGTTTCCATGGATTTCATGGTGGGTCTCCTAAGAATTCCATATAAGAATGGCACTATTTGGGTGATAGTATATCAATTGATGAAAGTAGCACATTTATTTCCTATACATGAGAAATTATTTTCAGATTATTTGGGAGATATGTATGTTCAATAGATAGTTTGTCTGAATGGGGTTCCATGGAATATAGTTTTAGACTGTAAATCATGTTTTACTTCACACTTCTGGTGGGGCTTGCAAAAGGTTCTTAGTATACTAGTTTTTATGAGTACATTATTCCAACAATAGATAGATGGTCAATTAGGGTGTATGATACAAGTACTTGAGGATATGCTATGATCATGTGTTCTTAACTTTGTAGGGTCTTAGGAGAAGAACCTAGCACTTGTAGAGTTCTCCTATAACAATAGTTATCAGAAAACTATTCATATAAAACCATTTGAGACACTTTATGGTAGGCCATGCAGATCACCTATATATTAGATGAAGGTAGGTGAGTCATTTCTATTAGGTTGAAGTCATATACAAGAAATTTTAGAACAGGTTCAGCTGATTCAAAATAATATAGATACAGCTCAGAGTAGAAAGAATTCATGTGTTGATAGTTGTTAATGACCCCTTGATTTTATAGTGGGTGATTGTGTATTCCTTTGAGTGTCGCCTAGATTGGGTCACCATAATATTTGGATACATGGAAATTTAGCACCCAGGATTGTTGGACCTTTTGATATTATAGTGAGAATCAGGTATGTGACATACCGATTGTCTCTTCCACAGAGGTATAATTATTTTCATGATGTTTTTCATGTGTAAAAACATTGATGGTATCACCCTGCTCCTTATCATGTGATCGATGTGGATGATGTTATTATTGAGACTGATGCATCCTTTGAGGATCATCTGAAATGTGTGTTTGATCATAGGAAGAAAGTGTTGCGGTAAAAATAGTTCCAATAGTTAATGTATTGTCACATCCTAGGCATGTTCCAGAGGAAACATGGTAGATAGAAGTAGATATGCGAGCTCAATGGCCCAATATTTTCACCTCAAAATCTTAGATATTCTTGGGAGTATAGCTCAAGGATGCTCTGTTATAAGGTGGGGATATTTTAAGATCCCAAACATTTCTGTTGATTTATTGAGCTCATTCATAGGTAATATTTTCCTTTTTTGAGTTTATATTTTTTTGTTTTACTTTGGTGAGTTTTAGGGTCAAATTTGATAATTTTGGAAGGAATATGGGTAGTGCACGATTGGTGCATAGTTTTCCAAAATTGTGTTCCTAGGCCAGTAAACCATGTGAACCCAAACAGAGGGGATTCACATGGTTGGTGGTAAATTTTAAAACCCATTTTCCCTCAAATTAGTAATTGTGAAACCACTTGGATGAGGTGCATGGTTAGTCACACACTTAGGGAAAATTGTGTGCCCCATATAGGAAATCAGGCATGAAGAAAAATAAACCTCTAAAAATTCATAAACAATTTCTCAAACCCTATTACTATATCCCAAAACACCTTGTCTAAACCCTAACATGTTTTTTTTATTTTTAGAGGCTTCCAGATAGATTACAAGGGCTTCCAAACTCTGTTCTTGACAAATCGCAAACCAGATTAAAGAATCTACACCTCTCTCATTAATATATTATTATCCTAATTGGTTTCCCCCCTATCCCTCATATTTATCTCATATTTTTAAGGGATGTTTTACTCTATTGGTGATGTATTGAGATCTAGGTTTTTTTATCATAATCCATTGAAATTTTGAACTATTTTTTAGATATTTATCTCATTCTTCATTGTCAAATTGAATGTTCTACTTCAATTTGGGGATTTCCATTGGATAGAGTTATTCAACGATATTGAGTTAGGTGGTCTAAATAAAAATTCCCATAGTTTTGATTTAATTACGTGTATGTAATAGTTAAATTGAAATTTCCATGATTGGGAAATTACATCAGAAATTGAATTAATAAAATTAAATTTCCATATGATAATGATTTGGGTTAAATTGAGGAAATTAAAATTGGTTGACTTATGATTATGAAATTGATTGGATTATGGGGTTAATGAATTGGTAAATTAATGGAATTTTGGATTTGATTAATTAATTGAATGTTCAATTTGTTGATTAATAGGAATAAAGGGATGTTTCACTTAACCATGATGGGTTACTGAATTATTTGATTAAATGATGATAATTTGTTTAATAGAGAATGGGTCATATTATTCCTTTCATTGAAATAAATAATTATGATTGTTGTAATAAATTGAAAAGGTATACTTTAATTATAATTCTTGATAATAAGGTTAATGATACATAACCTTGATGTATATGTAATTGTGATTTGTGTGAAATTGTGAAATTTCTGATTTACATGACCTTGAGGTGTGGGATAGGGACTGAGGTTCCAAATACCCATATTTGATGGTGAGTGTGGGATAGGGACTGAGGCTCCAAATACCCATGTGACATTGAGGTATGGGATAGGGATTGAGACTCTAAATACCCATGTATTAGAGAGTGTGGGATAGGGACAAATGATCCAAATACCCATGTGACATAAAGGTGTGGGATAAGGACTAAGGATACAAATACCCATTTCTGATAGAGAGTGTGGGATAGGGACTAAGGATCCAAATACACATGTTTAATTGAGGTTTGGGACAAGGACAAGGGTCCCAAATACCCATAGGGTGCTAGACATGATGTTTTGCACCCATGAGATTTGCATTGGACTATGGTATTAATTGGTTGTGATATGAATTGAAATGAAATGAAAAATTATAACCATGGTATTGTGATATGAGATATACCTTGGGGATAGTTTATACTACAACATGGAACAATGAAAGTATTTATATTATGGGTTTCATCATGAACCTGGGGATTTATGAGGTTAATTAAAAAATAATGAAATGTGATAACTGTTTACTTATGCATTGTACTTTATTATTTATAAAAATGAATACACTATTATTGATTGGATATTGTTTTAGACGCCACCGGTGGTGGCCTACTAAGTTGCACTCACACCATACTCGGGATGCCTAATTGGTACTCGAATAGACTTCATGTTTACATGACATGAAAAGTGAAAGATTCCTATACTTGATGGCTGATTTGGGATGGAGCATGGATGAGGGAACCAGACACGATGTCAGGACCTACTTAGGGAGTTTTTAGTGCCTTTATTTTGGTTTTTCTTTAGAACCGTGACACTAATTATGGAATGACATATCTACTATTAGTTTTGGATATTGTTTTCTTATTATGGTTTATCATGTATTATTGGTATTTTATGGTTATGTTATTATTCTGGTTGTTGTTTATTGTCTTTTTCCTATTTTTTATTTATTTATATTGTTGTGATACTTTGATAAAGATGGTATAGTCTCCCTTTATTAATATATTAGACCCTTTCTGCTAGTTGGAATCTTCTAGCATATGGGGAGGTTCACTTGAGGTCATATGACCGACTGGCTCAAGGTGATGGTGTGTGGCACCCAGGTCGGGACATTACAATTATATTTTAATCTTTTAAATATTTACATGTTTTCCACCCACTTCACTTATACAAGGGATCCTTCTCCCTTCACCTATTCACGCCTTTTTATCTAACTATTTTGGCCAATACCTAACCAAATCACTTATAAAATTCCCTACACACATTCTAAAGGTCCTTGTCTCTTTAAATGACAATCACAAGGGTGTTTAAGAAGAGATCCAAAGGAAGTTTCACTAAGAATAGGTAACTATATTCAACAAATCATTTAAATTTTATTTCTTCTTCTACCTAAAAAAATATTTTATAAATGTGATAACATGATTAAATCTGTATATTTACTATACTTATATGTTTTATATTAATTTTATATCCATTTTTTACCATTTTCCATCCTATGAGAAATGATGATGTCATTCGCGAGTACGTGTGGAATACCACCTCCATGAAGTAATGTGATTTATTTTTCATGTATTTCATTCATGGATGTTCATATGGATGAGTTTACTTAATATATATATGATATTATTATGATTATGTAAAGATATATTATTATTTATCTTTCTTTATTTCCATTTTTTGATTAATGAAAACATTATTACGCATACATACAAACTACCATCTCCACAAAGTGATATAATTCATTTTCCATTGCCATATTATATGAATGGTTATAAAACCTTATATATTTAAAAAATAAAATAATTATAATTAGTAGTTGTGTTTTCATTCAAATTTTTATTTTAATAAAAAAATATTAATAAATATGTAATTGGAAATAAAAAGGGAATGTTATATTTTATGAAAATCATGAATATGGTTCTGTTATATATTTATAATAAATCAAAATTTATTATAAAAGATCTTAAGAATGAATAAGAAGTAATATGACACCTAAGGTAAGGGTTTATGTTATAATATCATTTATTTTTAGGATTTTTATGTTAAATTTTCATTTAGATAGGTTATATGATACTTATCTTTTAAGTCTCACCTATTTTCTTATACTATGGTTATTTTTGTATTTTCTATTATTTTTTATCTCTTTAGTATTTAAAATGATAATGGAAATTTTTTTTATGAAATTTCATCTTCATTTTCTCTTCGGTAAAAAAAATCTTTTATGTCCATGTTCTTTAAAATGATTTCAAGAATGTTATTTTCTATGATCAAATAATAATTTAATATAATCTTCAACCATATTTGAATTTATTTTCAAAGTTTCATAATTAATCATCTTTTCATTTTCTAAATAAGGTAATTTTAGAATTCTTACAAAAAGTGTGAAAGGAATAATTATATTAATGTTTACAACATGAATGGATTTTCCCACCATCATGACCATTATTTTCATTGAAGTTTAATTTACAATTTTCCATGTATATTTTCAATGAAATGTTTTTCTATTAATATTGTGGAAATTTTTAGATTTAAAGATACCGAAGTAAAATTATATTTCCAAATTCTTTTAATGAAATGTTAAAATACTCTATTAAAGTTATTTTTCATCTATGTAAATCTCCTTTGATGTTTCTTATACTTTATTGGTGTTATAATCTAATGAAACCGTCAATGTTATTTATTTGTATGGATTATTATTATGTTATGATGAAATGTTTTTTAACCCATTTATTTTCCATGGGTTATGCTATGATAAATTGATCAATGATTTTATGATATTGTGGAACACATATGTATGGTTTTCATTATGTGACAGGTGAGTCCATTGAAACCCTCTAATGAATTGGGTAATGATTTATATCTTATGAGATAATGTGGAGTGTAATGGGTAGTGAACCTAGTTCAGTAAGGGACTTTGTCCACTATGATAGTCTTTGAAGTGAACCTAGACTAAGGAAATGATGAAATGGGGAGTGAACCCAATCAACTATGGGACTTATCCACTATCATATTATTGGTAGTGAGCCTTTACTAATGACATAATTTTATATGATTATGATTATTACACACAATTATTAGGAGATATTATTATACCTATTATATGATCTCATGTATCATGATTTATTAATGACAATTCCTCACTCTTATGACTCAAGATTTTTGAAATGATAAATATTTATACCATGAATCTTAATTTATAATCTATGATAGATTGAATATGATCTTTATAATTGATACACATGATCTCATACCCTTGTATGTATCTTATAATTTAATATGATCATTTATTGTTATCTCCCACCTATACCCTTAATGAGCATATGAGCTCACCCTATATTATGTTTCCATTTTCCTCAGTTTTAATTAAGAAATTTCTAATAAGGTTACTATGAGATAATAACTTTGTGGGAGATATTGAAAATAATTTATTAAAAATGATATATTATGAATCTAGTATCCAAGACTCTAAACCTTTACAAAACTTGGGTGTGTATTAGTGTTAAATTTATTGAATATTTATATAAAATTATATAATATTTATGTAATTTGTGCTCAGGTAACCTTATAAGGATTTAATTTTTTAGGACAGTATGGTGAAAAGACTTCCAACTTTTGGTATAATTAGCTTGTGGAGGGAGATTTGGGAGGTCTAAATTTCACTATGTTCAACCCCTAGTGTGTGAACTTCTCATATATTGAAGGTCACAGTTTCAGTGATCACATAACACTCTCTCCCAACAAGTGCTATAAAAAAATGAGGTTCTTTTTCTAGTGGTACCATGAGATTTTGGTGTAGTGATTACTCAAGACACTAGAAGCAACTCAGGTTTCACTCACTATTTCAATGATGGACTTTCATTTTCAAAGGGATTTTACACCCAATGTATGGTTTTTAATTATCTTAAGGTATGAAATAGGTATATATTATTTATGTAATGGATTTTTTCTTATAGAGAATGAATTTGAAGGATAATATATTTCAAAAGGACCTGGAAATTCCATTAATGAGTGTGTGTTTAGAAAAAATTAAAAGGTGGTATGAGAAGAGATGGACATGAATGCCCTTGGGTTGGTTAGGATGTCATTGGTATGGAATGTTTCGATTAACATATATTAGGTGAAAATAATGGTATATCTCATGAAAGCCTCAAAAAATATGTACCAAAAACTAATAGCACATAATAAATTGGTTATGATGAAATGATGGTTTAACATAAGTTTGTAAAAAGGAATAAATTCAAGATATCACATGAATAAATTTAATATCATCTAAGTGAAGATTGAATTAGTAAAGGTGAGATTCATGGATGATATATGTGAACTACTTCTACCATCATCACTTTTAGAGATTTGGGATGTGGTGGTGACTTTTCTTAGTAACTCCTTTAAAAAGACATACTTGTTATTTGATGATTCATATAATTGTATCCTTGATGAAGAAATTTATTAGTGGGAAGTACAAGAACCATTTAGTAGTGCTATTAATGTTGATGTATGAGGATGGTCACCCTAGTGGAGATATCTAAATAAACCCTTAGAGGATAAGACTTGATAAAGAAGAAATAGTTAGTCATCAAGATCTTTTCCAATGAGCCAGAGTTGTGGAAAGAAAGGATATATCAAGATTAATTGAAAAATTAATAAGGATAACTATGAAATATAATCAAATTCTGGTAGTTTAAATTCTATTAGTACTATGGAAAGATCCAACAATAGGTTAATCAGTGTAAATATTTTCGTGGAAACATGGGTGGTTGTCTCTATATTTATTTCTATTCAATGATTAAACATGGATAAATGGTGAATTATGCATCTTGAACTTTTTTAAATGTTCATCTATAATATGATGAATCCTTGGATTTCATTAGAAAGGTTTATTTGAATATCTAGATGAATAATGGTGGGGTATTGAGACTAAAAGGAGTCATGCATATCCTAGGTATATGGATAACATATTATTTTCTTTATACATCAGGATAAGGAAGGATATGGGATGAATTTTTCAAATGGATTCTGAAAAGTAACCCTGGGGATCAATGGTGGTTAAAATAGGGTTAAATTATTGGATGTTTTGTAACACCTCAAGCTTCCATGGTACGCTTCTCTTTGAATAATAGAATAGCGTGTGTAGTATGCAACACTGAGTTCAAACGCACCACAACTTACCAAACTAGTCGTTCAAAAGTAGTTATGAATAGTATTAAATGAATTTTAAATTTTATATTATCCTTATAATTTTATAATCCATATTATGAGTTTCTAATACATAATTTTAGAACAAATTCATTTTTTCAGAAAAAAGAAGTATTTTTCAAAAAATTCAATTTTACCACCTTTTAATGGCGAAGCCTTTTTAAATCCAATATTTGAAACTTTTATATATTCGATTTGACAAAATTAACTTCTTATTTAGAATTGGTACATAATAATTTAGTTTCAATAATGTTTTGGTGTTTTTCTGATAACTTTCAAATTTGGGTGAATAGTGAAAAATACTATATTTTAACTGAAAACACCATTTTTAATCAAAATAATTTATATTGTTAAATGATACATTTTAATGGTTTGGAAGTATAAATAGATTAAATTTTTACCATTTAATCCAATGACGGTTATTCTAAGTAATTTCACTTTGAAATTGGACATAAACAAGTGCCAAACTTTTGATGGTTATTATTTCTTAAAAATACGCCTTTTGGTTTTGATAGCAGAAATTAATTTTAAATTAATAAATGAAACTTTAATGTTTTTAATTTGGTAAAATAGACTTCATTTTTGGATTTGGAATATCCAAATTAGCTTAGGGTGAAATTTTGGTACTTTTCTGATAACTTTCATATTTTGATGAATAATGAAAATTACTAGATTTTAATTAAAAACAACTTTTTTAATCAAAATAATTAATAGAGATAAATTATGAATTTGAGTGGTTTTAAAGTATATTTATAATATTTTATTACCATTTAATACAATGTTTGTAATTGGACATAATTTCACAATTAAACCAGACATAAACAAGTGTCAATCTTTTGATAGTTATTGTCTCTTAAAAACGCGCTTTTTGTTTTAACAGCAGGAATTAATTTTAAATTAATTTATGCCACTTTTGTGTTTTGAACTTGAAAAAATGGATTCTATATTTGTAATCAGTTTTTCCAAATTGTGTAATAGGTAACTTTTATTTTTAGACATTTTGAATAATTACTTCAGTAAATATTTTATTTACCATGGTTAAAGGGTAAATCCGGAAAATAAGGGTGAAACAATAATATTAGAATTATTTATAAATTACCCTAAAACATGTTCTAACCTTATTGGTTGATACATGTATTACCATGGGCATATTTGGGTTGATTTTGGGACCCCATGGAGCCACTTGTAAGTGATAATGACACATTATATTAATTAAGTTAAAATAAATACAAAAATGACATAAGCATATATATTTTAGAAAAACAATTTTTACATATGGTTATATATGTTGGATGTAACACCCCGACCCCAGCTACCCAGAGTCGGTGCATTACTTCGTAACATTGGCATGATCACAGAATATCAAGTCTCGAAAGACCGATTAGTTTAGTAGCCTTGGAAACACTAGATACATTCATAAATGTTACATTACATCATAAAATGAAAAACTACAATAACAAAGTCTCCATAGAACACACTCATATCCTCTTCTGACAATCCCTGCAGGTCATTCATAAAATACTTCTTCACATCCTGGAAAATATTGAAACATTGAGAGGGGTGAGCTCAGATGCTCAGTAAGGATAACAATATTGCGGAAGCTTTCATAAATAAACATTAACATTTTAGGCAATGTATAACAAAAACAAAAGCCTTTTAAACTTGAACTTCAACATAATATGGAAAAAGTAAAATGAGATAATTCCATTTACTTCTTCACATGGATATTCTACCAGTCGAATAATCACATGCAATATCAATAACCACTTTCATAATGATGGAATGCATAATGCCAGACTATCATAACCACGTAGCCAAGGCCTCGTGCTAAGACCACAAATAAGATTTTGTCAAGGCCTCGTGCCAAGACACTAGTTTGTCTCATGAGACCTTCCGTTGCATCGAGGAGCTATAGCGGGCTCCACCCTTCACTTACTAAGTCCAATTCATTCCTCATATGAATAGGTTTAAACATATCATAAACCATAACATAATCGTATCACATAAAACATGCATAAAGGAAACATAAAATTTCCATATTTCAATCAAAAGATATCAATACAACACATTGATATAATAAAAACACTTTCAAAACCATTTTCAATACCAAAATAAAAGAAAGGTAAAACATGGTATTTATTTTTCTTTTAAAAAAAAGTATGGCTTGTAAAGGAAGCCGAAACTCAAATAATGGTCACGGTGGCGGAGAGGTCATTGTCACCGCATACGTACGACAAAAACATTCCATTTTTTCATTAAGTAAATGCTTCGTATAAAATGATTCCTTTTGAATAAATGTAAAAGTCAAAGGGGTTTATACATCGTATAAAAGAAAGTTGTGTATAAAACCAAATATGCCTCAATGAAGGGAGATTGAGACGAAGTCCTTTACAAAGATAATTTTTTAAATAAAATAGATCTATTATTTGTATAAACTATAATTAAACATAGTGAAAGTACAACTACAAGATAGGACATAATAATATCATGACGTAATTTGAAAGTAGGAGATTAACCCAAAGAATGGATATTGGGTTAAGAAGTTCCCTTACCTTGCGTCTTGTCCTGACTCGACCGTTCTTTAACCTCCTGAATAATAAACTAGAGTTGATTTCTATTTACTTAAGAACCTTTTTCATGTTCATTATTCCTTTTATATCCCTTATTACCATGTTATGAACATTATGTAATTATTAAAGTTTATAATGGTCATTTGGTCAATCTTAGGTACTTGAGTCAAAAATAAAATTCTTATAATTACAAGTTGTTCATGTGGTGATATATCTATTATATCCATAATTATATTCAAGATATAGATATCATATATCACATATATATCCATTATATACATTCATTTATAATATTACATAACATTTAGAGGTAAGAAATGAAATGCACCGTTCATGGAGACGGTAAGCTGTACGTACACATGAACGCTACATTCATTTCTATTTCGTATTTAATGGAATGAAATCATAATGATATAAATATATAATATAATTCCAGTATAATATATCATATAATACAATTTACTCCATCCTTTATACATCCCACATATGGTATTAACGATTCAAATCACTTTGAGGGGGCGGTAGTCCGCACTTCCTAAAATGAAAATATCGCGTTTACCCATAATGGAAACCATAAAGGTATGCCATAAATGAAAAATACAAAATCATAAGGTAGACAAAAACATAATATATATCATATATAAAAATAGTTTCATCATAATGGCCACCATTAGAGGTGTTACATGAGTGTTGAACAATCATCGTTTCATGAGGCAGAAATTCGTCATCCACATAAACAGTATGTTCTTTAACCATTAGATGTAAGTGTGTGTAAGTGTAGCTAGAATAATTCTTATAAAAACATCCTATTATATTGAGTATACTGTTTTTGTTAAAAAAATAAATGAATAAAAAGAGTTTATGGGGTTGGAGAAGCAAAATAAAACAAAATAACATAAGAGAAGACATTACCTCAAAATCGGGTAACTCTTTTTGATTTGAGCCAAAGGCTTCGTTGGGAAGAGTTCTGCCCAAAGTGAGGCTTCTAGAAGTAAGAGGGGGATGTTGGGAGAGTATTTGGGCAGAGGTTGGCCGAGCCAAATGGCTTGAAAGTGTGAATGAGGTGGTAGAGGTGGGAAACTTTTATAAGTGGAGAGGAGGGGAACTTTTGGAAAGTAAGGAAATTTTACATTATTATACAATGCTTTTCGGATTGTAAAGGTCCCAAACTTATATAATTCGTGGATAAGGTGATAAGGGTTCTAAATCTATCCATCCAATAGTCTTTGGACAAGTGTAAGCCTTGGATTGTACATTATCTTTTCATTTTATTAAAATCATTAAATAATGAGGTCATCGCTGTATCATAATGATGTCATAAATAATTTAATTTATTTAATGTCTAAAAATTAAAAAATACTATGATGTAGGAAATATTTTTATATTTCCAATGACTATTTATAGTCAAATATATGACTTGTATAACCCCATGTAAATATTGTTTTAGTAAAACATTTCATGTTTGTGTCATTTTTTTACTTTAACATTAAATAAAAGGTATTTATGTCATTTTCCAAATAAACTGGATCCATAGGGTCCCCAAGTTGACCCATGGATTGTCTTGGTCGGCCATGGCACATCCAATGAGGGTAGGACATGTGTCAAGCTCATCTCATATTATTAAAACATTATTTTTACCTTAAACTACACTAATTACCTCTAATCGCGATTAAGAGCTTAAAAGTTACTATTCACCAAAAAATTATTTTAATCTCATTGAACCACATTTTACTTCTTAATTACAACCATGTATGTCGGATTTTTGAAATTCAAAATACATAAGTGGTAAAATTTCATTTAAACGAAAAATCAGTTTTTATAAGTACCACTTAGTGGTTTCACTATTCATCAAAAATTGAAGTTTTTCAGAAAAATCCCAGAAAATCACCCTAAGATATATTTGATATTCCGATTTCAAAAATGATGTCTATTTTACAAAATTCCAAACATATAAGTTTCATTAATTTATTTTATAATTAATTCCCGATGTCACAACAAATAGCATGTTTTTAAGAAACAATATATATCAAAATATTGACAATTGTTTATGTCCAATTTCAAAGTGAAATTAATTCTAATGAACACCATTGGATAAAATGGTAAAAATATATTCTAATTATACTTTAAAACCACTCAATAGTATAACTTATCACTATAAATTATTTTTATTAAAAAAGTTGTTTTAAGTATTTTTCACTATTCATAAAAATTTGGAAGTTCTCAGAAAATTACAAAAAATTCAACATAGGATAATTTCAATATTAGGAATACAAAAATGAAGTCCATTTTGAAATATAAAATTTCTATAAATTTAAAAAGTGGTTATTACTATTCATAACGGCTACTTTGATTAGTTGCGGTGTGTTAGAACTCGAAGTTGCGTACAATGCAAGCTATTGCATTATTGAATGAGAAGCGTATCATGGAAGCTCGGGGTGTTACATTCTCCCCTCCTTCAATAAATTGCATCCTCGCAATTTGAAATTTTTCTTTGAAAACAAAAGGTTGAAAATAGAAAATACCTTTGTGGAAAACCCACATCGGAAATAAGGTTAATAAATATATAACATTAAAAGAAAGCAAGATAAGTACAAAGTCACCCGAGATAGCCCATTCTAGGATTCTATGAAAATATGGATATGGAGGAGAAACAAAACATCAAGGTCTGGTGGAGAGTTATATAAAACAGGATTAGGAGAAAGTTTAACTACAAGAAAATCACAAACTTGTGATTGGTTAAACGATCATTGATTCCCCATTAGGAAAAGTTAACCGACAACATTTTTGTTTTGAGTTAACTTTTATAAAGTTTAGGAATTTATTTAGGAGATTTACTAAGAATGTAAGGGAATATACATACTTGTCATGTAGACTTTCATTCTTTAATAAATTTTTTACCACAAACCCATCTTTCACTCTAAAAGGTATTACAACTCAAAAATATTCTATTTATCCTAATTGTATAAGGTTCCAAATATTAACACATACCATTTAGATTAGTAAAATTATTTTTTAATAACCAGGGACTTCCTGTAGACTAGTGGTAGGAAATAAAGGCTTGTTGCACTATGGTTGTGGGTTCGATTCCTGCAGCTTTGTCCGACACGACAGGTTATGCCCCACCCTGCAGGTTGTCCTTTTCCTAAAACTATAGTATTATAATATTCCAAAAATAATCTTCATAAATTTTTTAACCTTAAACAATACTATCCAAAGATCAACTTTATCCACTCCAACCTTTATAGTTATCCAAAATACCTCTGTCCATACTTTCTCTAAAAGGTCTCTTAATTCCAAAATCAATTTATCAGATTCCCCAAACAAAGTAAAGTTTCTCTTATTGTCACATACTAAAAATATAATTACCTTCATCATATTAAAACCTTACTGAAATCAACATGTACTGCAGTACAATCCTTATATATATATCACATTATTCTAATAACCAGAATATAATCCATGAGTCCAAAAGCACCAGTACATTAGTTATTCTACTTCAACTGTAATAACATCATAAGATTGTCCTTGATCCCTTGGCCTTTTCTGAGGTAAGTTTCCCTGATTCATAGGAAATTCATTTTCATAATGCCCCATTTCCCTACAATTGTAGCATTCAACATTGATAGCCTCTTTCTTTCCCTTGCAATCACGCGCCTGGTGACCTTTTTCTCCACATTTATAACAAACTCTCATTCCTTTTAGGCAAGTACCAGGGTGATTCTTCCCACAATTATCACATAATGGAAAATCCTTCTTTCCCTTTTTCCCTATATCTGTCTCTTGTTCCACCGTTCTCTTCTTCTCTTGCTTTACTTTGTTGTCATAAGACTTAGAGAATTCCTTTTCTGTCTTGATAGAACACGAGACAATATCTTCGTATGACGAGAAGGTTTGTGAGACTAATTCTTGACGGAGAAATGTTTTTAACCCATCAAAGAAATGATCAATCTTACTTCTTGGGTTACGTATATAATCTGCAGCATGCCGCACTAACCTTGTAAAGTTGGCCTCATACTTTGCGACATTCTCATCCTCCTTTTGTCTCAGACTCAAAAATTGTCTTTCCATATCTGCTTGATGGTCATGAGGATAGTATTTTTCTAGGAAAAGCTCTTTGAACTCCCTCCATTCCATATTCGATACGTCATCATCTTCCTTTGTGTTTTGAATCAGAGACCACCACTAATCAGCATCTCCAGTGAGGCGATAAACTGCCATGACAACCTTCTCCCTTTCGCTACTCCCCAAGGCATGGAATATTTTCTCTAAGGAGTTTATCCATTGCTCAGCTACTAATGGATTTGTACCCCCATTAAATGTTGGCGGTTGTTGCCTCATGAAGTGGTCTAACATTGATCCTCCATGTTGTGGATCAGGGTGATCCATATGAGTAAGGTTATTATTCATGACTTGAGTGAGTTGTCCCAGTATGGTAATAAGTTGATCAGCACCAGTTGTATCTCCAGATCCACAATAATTATCTTGAGCAGGAGGGCAATCCCTACACGGAGTGCGTGCATTGATACAGTTTTCATTCCTTCAACTAGGCGCCATTTCTAAACAATGGCATAAACTATATTAGTTTATGAATCAAAATACATAATTCCATACTTGTAAGATACTTAACATAAATTTAACTATTTATGGATATAATCCATAAAAATGTTTTCTTTGAGGAAGTATATACTCATAACCCTTCATAGTGGTTTATAAAGAAAATGAGAATTATCCAAAGCATATCCCCCGGGAGTGTCGTAACCAAGAGTGCAGCAAGGCCCGTTATCGTGCACCAGTTCCCGTTCGAGTCTAGCTCAAAGCGATGTTTTCGGGTTTTACCTCTACGTACATCTGTGCCAGAGCCGCCTCTACCTTCTCGTATCCAGACAGGGATGTATTGCTCGGAAAACTCACAACATCTCTACAATACCAAAATTCTAGGAAGTTCTTCTATACTAATCCTCAAAGTCTATCTTCGGGCTATGTGCTCTAATCAGAGTTTATCTAAATCTAGCTTCCAAGTTTAGTACTAAACTGCCTCTGATACCAACTGTAACGCCCCGACCTCAGCTACCTAGATTCGGTGCATTACTTCGTAACATTGGCATGATCACAAAAGATCAAGTCTCGAAAGACCGATTAGTTTAGTAGCCTTGGAAACACTAGATACATTCATAAATGTTACATTACATCATAAAATGAAAAACTAAAATAACAAAGTCTCCATAGACCACACTCATATCCTCTTCTGACAATCCCTACAGGTCATTCATAAAATACTTCTTCACATCCTGGAAAATATTAAAATATTGAGAGGGGTGAGCTCAGATGCTCAGTAAGCATAACAATATTGCGGAACCTTTCATAAATAAACATTAACATTTTAGGCAATGTATAACTAAAAAAAAGCCTTTTAAACTTGAACTTCAACATAATATGGCAAAAGTAAAATGAGATAATGCCATTTACTTCTTCACATGGATATTCTACTGTTCGAATAATCACATGCAATATCAATAACCACTTTCATAATGATGGAATGCATAATGCTAGACTATCATAACCAAGTAGCCAAGGCCTCGTGCCAAGACCACAAATAAGATTTTGTCAAGGCCTCGTGCCAAGACACTAGTTTGTCTCATGAGACCTGCCAATGCATCGAGGAGCTATAGCGAGCTCCACCCGTCACTTACTAAGTCCAATGCATTCCTCATATGAATAGGTTTAAACATATCATAATCCATAACATAATCATATCACATAAAACATGCATAAAGGAAACATAAAATTTCCATATTTCAATCACAAGATATCAATACAACACATTGATATAATAAAAACACTTTCAAAACCATTTTCAATAACAAAATAAAAGAAAGGTAAAATATGGTATTTATTTTTCTTTTTTAAAAAAGTATGGCTTGTAAAGCAAGTCGAAACTCAAATAATGGTCACGGCGGCGGAGAAGTCGTTGTCGCCGCATACTTACGAAAAAAACATTCCCTTTTGTCGTTTAGTAAATGATTCGTATAAAAATATTCCTTTTGAATAAACGTAAAAGTTAAAGGGGTTTATACACCGTATAAAAGAAAGTTGTGTATAAAACCAAATATGCCTCAATGAAGGGAGATTGAGACGAAGTCCTTTACAAAGATAATTTTTTAAATAAAATAGATCTATTATGTGTATACACTATAATTACACATAGAGAAAGTACAACTACAAGATAGGACATAATAATATCATGACGTAATTTGAAAGTAGGAGATTAACCCAAAGAATGGAAATTGGGTTAAGAAGTTCCCTTACCTTGCGTCTTGTCCTGACTCGACCATTCTTTAACCTCCTGAATAATAAACTAGAGTTAATTTCTATTTACTTAAGAACCTTTTTTGTGTTCATTATTCCTTTTATATCCCTTATTACCATGTTATGAACATTATGTAATTATTAAAGTTTATAACGGTCATTTTGTCAATCTTAGGTACTTGAGTCAAAAATAAAATTCTTATAATTACAAGTTGTTCATGTGGTGATATATCCATTATATCCAGAATTATATTCAAGATATAGATATCATATATCACATATATATCCATTATATACATTCATTTATAATATTACATAACATTTAGAGGTAAGAAATGAAATGCACCATTCATGGAGACGGTAAGCTGTACGTACGCATGAACGCTACATTCATTTATATTTCATATTTAATGGAATTAAATCATAATGATATAAATTTATAATATAATTCCAGTATAATATAGCATATAATACCATTTAATCCATCCTTTATACATCCCACATATGGTATTAACGATTCAAATCACTTTGAGGGGGCGGTAGTCCACACTTCCTAAAATGAAAATATCGCGTTTACCCATAATGGAAACCATAAAGGTATGCCATAAATGAAAAATAAAAAATCATAAGGAAAACAAAAACATAATATATATCATATATAAAAATAGTTTCATCATAATGGCCACCATTAGAGGTGTTACATGAGTGTTGAACAATCATCGTTTCGTGAGGCAGAAATTCACCATCCACAGAAACAGTACGTTCTTTAACAATTAGATGTAAGTGTGGGTAAGTGTAGCTAGAATAATTCTTATAACAACATCCTAGTATATTGAGGATACTTTTTTTGTTAAAAAAGAAATGAATAAAAAGAGTTTATGGGGTTGGAGAAGCAAAATAATACAAAATAACATAAGAGAAGACATTACCTCAAAATCGGGTAACTCTTTTTGATTTGAGCCAAAGGCTTCCTTGGGAAGAGTTATGCCCAAATTGAGGCTTCTAGGAGTAAAAGGGGGATTTTGGGAGAGTATTGGGGCAGAGATTGGCTGAGCCAAATGGCTTGAAAGTGTGAATGAGGTGGTAGATGTGGGGGACTTTTATAAGTGGAGAGGAGGGGCACTCTTGGAAAGTAAGGAAATTTTACATTATTATACAATGATTTTCGGATTCTAAAGGTCCCAAACTTATATAATTCGTGGCTAAGGTGATAAGGGTTCGAAATCTACCCATAAAATAGTCTTTGGACAAGTTTAAGCCTTGGATTGTACATTATCTTTTCATTTTATTAAAATCATTAAATAATGAGGTCATCACTGCCTCATAACGATGTCATGAATAATTTAATTTATTTAATGTCTAAAAATTATAAAAAAAATACTATGATGTAGGAAATATTTTTAGATTTCCAATTACTATTTATAGTCAAAAATATGACTTGAATAAGCCCATGTAAAAATTGTTTTAGTAAAACATTTCATGTTTGTGTCATTTTGTTACTTTAACATTAAATAAAAGGTATTTATGTCATTTTCCTACTAAAGTGGCTCCATGGGGTCCCCAAGTTGACCCATGGATTGTATTGGTCGGCCATGGCACATCCAATGAGGGTAGGACATGTGTCAAGCTCATCTCATATTATTAAAACATTATTTTTACCTTAAACTACACTAATTACCTCTAATCGCGATTAAGAACTTAAAAGTTACTATTCACCAAAAAATTATTTTAATCTCATTGAACCACATTTTACTTCTTAATGACAACCATGTATGTTGGATTTTTGAAATTCAAAATACAGAAGTGGTAAATTTTCATTTAAACGAAAAATCAGTTTTTATAAGTACCACTTAGTGGTTTCACTATTCATCAAAATTGAAGTTTTTCAGAAAAATCCCAAAAATTCACCCTAAGCTACATTTGATATTTCGATTTAAAAAATGATGTCTATTTTAAACAATTCCAAAAATATAAGTTGCATTAATTTATTTTATAATTAATTCTCACTGTCACAACAAATAGCGTGTTTTTAAGAAACAATATATATCAAAAGATTGACAATTGTTTATGTCCAATTTCAAAGTGAAATTAATTCTAATGAACACCATTGGATAAAATGGTAAAATATATTCTAATTATACTTTAAAACCACTCAATAGTATAACTTATCAGTATAAATTATTTTGATTAAAAAAGTTGTTTTAAGTATTTTTCACTATTCATAAAAATTTGGAAGTTCTCAGAAAATTACAAAAAATTCAACATAGGCTAATTTCAATATTAGGAATAAAAAAATGAAGTCCATTTTGAAATATAAAATTTCTATAAATTTAAAAAGTGGTTATTACTATTCATAATGGCTACTTTGATTAGTTGTGGTGTGTTAGAACTCGAAGTTGTGTACAATGAAAGCTATTGCATTATTGAATGAGAAGTATATCATGGAAGCTCGGGGTGTTACATTGGAGTTTAGTCTATAAATATTTATTAGAAATATAAAAATATTTCTTACATAATGGTATTTTATTTATAATTTTTAGACATTTAATAAGTAAATATATTTATGACATAATAATGATGAAGTATTTTCCTTATTAATACAAGAATCAAATAATTGGTATTATAAATGTTAAAAAAAATATAATTTGAAAGTTTTAATGAAATCCAAGATTTTTATTGGTTAATATTACATGTTATAGTTTATTAAATAAATTTTATTCTAATTAATAATGTTTTTAAGACTTTAATAAAAATAAATTATCGAATTGTGTCAAAATTGACATAAATGAGTTTTTAAAACAAATATTATATTATTAATTGATATTCTATTCCTAAAAATATAAGGTTTAGTCATAGGACTTATATAATGATATTTTTATCATTAATGTACCACTTGGGGGTCTCTTGTATGTATATGGTATGTTTATTAACTATATAATATAAAAATGCAAAGTGACATGGTAAATGTCAAACTAATTAACTAAGAGTTAAAACTAAAAGATACGGTTAATATAATGACCCAAACCTGTCCAAAATATATTGGTTGAAATTATTTAGACCCATCCCTACCTTAGACTTTTAATAATATACTTTGGAGCCATTATAAACCAAATATGAATTTATTATAAAATAATACCTTAAGTTTTTCCCAAAGAGCCCCTCCTCCCCCATATAAAAGGACACCACTTATAACCAATTCTTCACACCTTAAAAGACTTTTGGTTCAGCAAAACCCTGCCCAATTATTCTTTAAACTTCCCTCACTTAAACCAAGAGGCCTTAGTTTGATCATAAAGCTAACCTAAGGATCCCTTTTGATCAAATCAAAAGGAAGAATCTGAAGAAGAGGTAATGATTTCACCACCCTCTTTCAAGTTCCTTTCTTCTTCCACTTCCTTTTTCTTTGTTGTTTCTATTTTAAAATAATAACTCCAGTATATTCTATATACTGTGATGTTATTATAATTATGTTACAACCAAATTCATTATTATATCCACCTTTTTAATGAAATGTCACCATACGTGCGCACGTACGGCTCACCGTCTCCACGTCGTTGTGTAATTATTATTCAATACATTATTATTTGGATGGGTATAATAATGATGTTTATTTGATGTAAATAATAAATATAACAGGATAAGTAATATATATATATGATATACCATTCAATTATATATTATTTTAATATCAAAAGAATGATATTTTTGCTCGAGCGTACATACGAATTACCGTCTCCATGAGGCGATGAGATTCATTTCCAAGTTCACCATTCATCGACGATTATAAAAATATATATTACTAATAAGTAAGTAATATCTGAAATAATAATGCTACTGAAGATATATATAATTATATATATAAGTATTTATATACTTACATATATCTTAGTCACTTACTTCTGTTCAATACTGTATGAAAACAGAAACAACATTTATGCGTACGTACGGACTACCGTCTCCGTAAATGGTGTTTTCCATTTCATATATATGTCTATTATACATATTTATATTCTAAATATATATGTTATATAAATAATTTTTTATATTCTAGAAGTATTTAAATCATGATCTAAGTGATACAATCAAGAGTAAAAAAGTTAAAACACGTACGATAAAGCGATTATTACCCGAAATATTAATATAACATGGAAATTATTATTAAATGGGTAATATAAAGTCATAAATGAATAATGTATGATATTATAAATATTAATATGGTTCGGGTATAATTTAATAACATACTATAGTCATCATACAAGAGGTTAATCATACCCTCGACTAAAGGAAAGTTCAAGGTAAGGGGTTTCTTATCTCACTTTTAATTCCGTGAGATTTCCATTGTTCACCACTTATTTATTACATGTGGTGTATTGTGTACTGAAATTTGATATGTATTATCATGATCCTCTTTATATTCATGATATTATATGATTAATTGTTTGTTTATTTACTATTGTTCATATGACTCGATTCATTACAATGAGGTAAGGGTTAATTTCACAATCTCTTTATTATCCTAGGTTGTTTATTTGTAATTATCTACTGTGACACCTTTATCATCCACATCCATGTTTTTTAAAATGTATTTCAAAACATTTTTACTATTTACTAGACAATGGTTTAAAGTCATTTATACCCTTGTTTGACTTTTTATAAAAAAAATTTAAAGGAATCTTTTCGTCATTTTCCAAATAAGGTACTTTATAACCTTTTTGACAAAATTAAGGTAAGAATGTTTTTTAACTTATATGGTGGATGTAGTTATTCTCCGCCATTATTACACATTTTAAGCTTCCCTTACTATCTTATAAGTATATTTTCAAAATAATGGTTTTCTATATAAATATATTATTTTTAAATGATTTAATAAAAAATATATTTCTCTCAAATAGTTTTGATTTCATTTATGTCAACATCCATTAATGGATTTTAAGCTTATTTGAAGATGATTTATTATGATACAAAACATCCATATTTTATTGAAGGTTTTGTGATATGTTTGACTGTGGATGAGTTATTTTTATGTCATTCATGGTTTATGGTTAAAGTATTGACATTTCATAAGTTAGTTTTAATACAAAAGTTTATGTTATATATCAACCTTTTCATAAGATGAATGTGTTGGACTAGTATGTTCTGGGTTGGGGACCTGTAAAATTTATCCCTCCAAGTTGGTTTTCGGATTTTAGAGGCACTCCGGGTTGGTGTCCAGTTATTAGAGGCACTCCGGGTTGGTGTTCGGTTATTAGAGGCACTCCGGGTTAGTGTCCGGTTATTAGAGGCACTCCGGGTTGGAGTCCGGTTAAAGAGGCTCTCCGGGTTGGGTTCCGGTTACATTTATCCCTTAGGTCTTGGTACAAGACCTTGACATAGAAATTAAAGTTCAAAATTATGCATTCCCTCATTATGAAATTAGTTATTACATGTGATTATTTTATTAGTAGAATATCCATGTGCATGTTTATATGTTAATATTTGATTTATTTCTTTCCATATTATGTTCAAGTTTATGTTTAAAAAGGATGTTGTTTTTATTACACATCTTGCCTTAAAAGTTTATAGCTTCCGCTAAATTATTTACCCTTACTGATCATCTGAGCCTACCCCTTTCTATGTTATATTTTTCCCAGGATCCCAAGAAGTGTTTTATGATTAAAATGCAGAGTTAAGCTAAGGGAACAATGGAATCCTCAAAGGATTATTTATGATGTGTTGTATGTTAGAAAGTGTAATGTAATTTTCATATATGTATTCTATTTTCCAAGACTGCTAAATTGATAGGTCCTTCAGGACTTGATTCCTTGTAATTATACCAATGTATTAAAATAATTCACCGACTCTGGGTAACTGGGGTAGGGGCGTTACAGTTGGTATCAGAGGAAGTTTAGCAATAACCATTGAAGCTTGATTTAGATAAACTCTGATTAGATCACATAGACCTAAGATGGACTTTTAGTATTTGTATAGAAGAAATTCCTAGAATTGTGGTATTGTAGAGATTTTGTGAGTTTTTCGAGAAATGCATCTTTGTCTGGATACGATCAGGTAGAGGTGGATCTAGAACAGATGTACCTAGGGGTAAAACCCAAAAACATTGCATTGATCTAGACTCGAACGGGAACTAGTGCATGGCAACGGGCCTTAATGCACTCTTTGTTACGAAACTCACAGGGTATTTTCTTAGGATAATTCTCATTTTCTTTACAAACCATTTTGAAGGGTTTATGAGTATATAATTCCTCAATGAAAACATTTTTATGATTACGGATTATATCCATAAACTGTTCAATTTACATTGGGTATTTTAAAAGATTGGAGTTACTCATTGCAATTCATAAACTGACCTATTGTATGTCATTGTTTAGAAATGGTTCCCAGTAGAAGGAATGAGAACTCCAGCAATACGCATGATCCAAAGAGTAAGAAGGATCATATCTTTCATGGTATTAAGCTAGAATTTAGAAGGGAAATTGTCTCCCACGTATTATCATCATATGTTGAAATAATATCATGTGTTGATAATATAAGTAAAGAATTATCAGAGTCCTATGGATTTGAAGAGAATCCAGATAAGAAATGGATGGTAGAGAGAAGGATAGATAAAGGGAAGAAGGAAAAGAAGAATTTTCCCATATGTGATAACTGCGGGAAGAAACACCCTAGAACTTGCCTGAAAGGAATGGGAGTTTGTTATAAGTGTGGAGAAAAAGGACACCATGTACATGACTGCAAGGGTAAGAAAAATGTTTCAAATGTACAATGCTTTATCTACAAGGAGTTGGGACACTACGCGAACCAATGTCCCAATCATCAGAGTATGCCCCAAATGATGCTATTAGATAATAATCAAGTTATGATACTACCACAGATAAGGAGGAATGATTAGATTTCATATGTTGTTATTAGAGAATTATTTCATATGAGTGTTGTATCAACAATGTACTAGTTATAATAATTATGGAGTATGTGAGGATTGTACTGCAGTACTATTTCATTAAGGATTTGAGATTTTATGGTACTAAGAAAAGTGACTCTATAGCAAGTTAATCGTTTTGGAAATTACATGGTTGAAGGAAATATAAACCTTAATATGGTCCTAATATTGAGGTACTGATTTTGGAATAAGATATGGTTGATTTGGGTAAATTATATTGGATATTCTTAGCTACCTTGAAACTGATTAAAGATTTGTATATTCCATCATTGTTGGAGTTTACAAAATTTTTGGATGGATAAATTATATCCAGTATTCTATAAGTAATGAGGGAGCATGGATTTAATCAATAAGGTTTTATGGTAATTCAGGATGTTCCAGTGTTTTAAAAGAATACATGATGAAGGTATTCAAATGCTATTATGGGGTAAAAAGGATCTACATTATGTTTACCTTTCATATAAATTTTGGACTGAGGGTTTATAGAAGTATTTTGGATAAGTATAAAGGTTGGAATGGATTATATTTTACATTGGATACTATTGTTAAATTTATTTTTTGATATTTATAAAAAAGACAACACGCAGACCGTGTGACAACCCGTCGCGTCGAAAAAAGCTGCGGGAATCGAACCCACAAACATAGTGCAATTGGGATTTATCACCTACAACTAGACTACGTGAATTCCTTGGAGTGTATAATGTAGTTTTCTTTTTTTTAAAGTTCTGATAGAAGAATTATAAAATTTATTTTTGGAACCTGATACAGTTAGGATAAATAGAATATTTTTGAGTTCTATTACCTTTTGGATTGAAAGATGGGTTTGTGGTAAAGATTTATTAAAGAATAAAAGTCTACATGACAAGTAAGTATATTTCCTTACGTTCTTAGTAAATATCATAAATAAATTCCTCAACTTTATGAAAGGTAACATGAAACAAAAACGTTGCCAGTTAACTTTTCCTACTGGGGAATCAAAGACCATTTAACCAATCACAAGTTTTTGATTTTCTTGTAGTTAACTTTCCCCTAATCCTATTTTCTACAACTCTCCATCAGACCTTGATGGTTTTTTTCTCCTCCATATCCATATTTTCATAGAATCCTAGTATGGGCTATCTCGGGTGACCTTTATACTTATTTTTCTTTCTTTTAAAGTTATATTTTTATTAACCCTATTTCTGATGTGGGTTTTCCAAAAAGGTATTTTCTATCTTCAACCTTTTATTTTCAAAAACAAATTCAAATTGCGAGGATGCAATTTAATGAAGGAGTAGATAATGTAACACCTCAAGCTTCCACAGTACGCTTCTCTTTGAAAAATACAATAGCGTGTGTTGTACGCAATACTGAGTTCAAAGGCACCACCACTTACCAAACTAGTCGTTCAAAAGCGGTTATGAATAGTATTAACTGAATTTTAAATTTTATATTATCCTTATAATTTTAGAATCCATATTATGAGTTTCTAAGACATAATTTAAGAAGAAATTCATTTTTTTCAGATAAAAGAAGTATTTTTTAAAAAATTCAATTTTACCACCTTTTAATGGTGAAGCCTTTTTAAATCCAATATTTGAAACTTTTATATATTAAATTTTACAAAATGAACTTCTTATTTTGAATCGGGACATAATAATTTATTTTCAATAAAGTTTTGGTGTTTTTCTGATAACTTTCAAATTTGGGTGAATAGTGAAAAATACTATATTTTAACTGAAAACACCTTTTTTAATAAAAATAATTTATATTGTTAAATTAAAAATTTTAATGGTTTGTAAGTATAAATAGATTAAATTTTTACCATTTAATCCAATGATGTTTATTGTAAGTAATTCTACTTTGAAATTGGACATAAACAAGTGTCAATCTTTTGATAATTATTATTTCTTAAAAATATGCCTTTTGGTTTTGACAGCAGAAATAAATTTTAAATTAATAAATGTAACATTAATGTTTTGAATTTGATAAAATAGAATTATTTTTTGGATTCAAAATATCTAAATTATCATAGGGTGAAATTTTGGAACTTTTCTGATAACTTTCATATTTTGATGAATAGTGAAAATTACTAAATTTTAATTAAAAACAACTTTTTTAATCAAAATAATTAACCATTATAAATTATGAATTTGAGTGATTTTAAAGTATATTTAGAATATTTTCTTACCATTTAATACAATTTTGGTCATTGGACATAATTTCACAACTAATCCGGACATAAACAAGTGTCAATCTTTTGATAGTTATTATCTCTTAAAAACACACTTTTTGTTTTAACAATGGGAATTAATTTTAAATTAATTTCATACACTTCTGTGTTTTGAATTTGAAAAAATGGATTCCATATTTGTAATCATTATATCCAAATTATGTAATAGGTAACTTATATTTTTAGACATTTTGAATAATTACTTCGGTAAATATTTTATTTACCATGGCTAAAGATTAAATCCGGTAAATAAGGGTGAAAAAATAATATTATAATAATAATAAATTACCCTAAAACGTATCCTAACCTTATTGGTTGATACATTTACGACCATGAACATCTTTGGGTCTATTTTGGGACCCCATGGATCCACTTTTATGTGATAATGACACTTTATATTAATTAAGTTAAAATAAATACAAAAATAACATAAGCATATATCTTTTAGAAAAACAATTTTTACATAGGGTTATATATGTTGGATTTTCTACTATAAATATTAATTAGAAATATAAAAATATTTCCTAAATAATGGTATTTTATTTATAATTTTTAGACATTTAATAAGTAAATATATTTATGACACAATAATGATGCAGTATTTTCTTTATTAATGAAAGAATCAAATAATTGGTATTATAAATGATAAAATAAATATTATTTGAATGTTTTGATGAAATAAAAAACTTTTAATGGTTATTATTACATGTTATTATTTCTTAAATAAATTTTATTCAAATTAATAATGTTTTTAAGACTTTAACAAAAATAAATTATTGAATAGTGTGAAAATTGACATAAATGAGTTTTAAAAAAAATTATATTATTAATTGATATTCTATTCCTAAAAATATAAGGTTCAGAAAAAGGACTTATATCATAATATTTTTATAATTAATGGACCACTTGGGGGTATCTTGTTTGTATATAGTAAGTTTATTAACTATATAATATAAAAAAGCAAAGTGACATGGTAAATGTCAAACTAATTTACTAGGAGTTAAAACTAAAAGATAAGGTTAATATAATGACCCAAACCTATCTAAAATATATTTATTGAAAGGATTTATACCCATACACACCTTATACTTCTAATAATCCACTTTGGATCCATTATAAACTGAATATGAATTTATTATAAAGTAATACCTTAAGTTTTTCCTAAAGAGACCCTCCTCCCCCTTATAAAAGGAAACCACTTCTAACCAATTCTTCACACCTTAAAAACCTTTTGGTTCGGACAAAACCTGACCAATTATTCTCTAAGATTCCCTCACATCAACCTAGAGGTCTTAGTTTGATCATAAATCCAACCTAAGGAGCCCTTTTGATCAAATCAAAATGAAGAAGCCGAAGAAGAGGTAATGATTTCACCACCCTCTTTCAAGTTCCTTTCTTCTTCCACTTCCTTTTTCTTTGTTGTTTCTATTCTAAAATAATAACTCCAGTATCTTCTATATACTGTAATGTTATTATAATTATGATACAACCAAATTCATTATTCTACCCTTCCTTTTAATGACATGTCACCATACGTGTGTACGTATGGCTTACCGTCTCCACGTCCTGTTGTAATTGTTATTCAATACATTATTATTTGGATGGGTATAATAATGATGTTTATTTGATGTAACTAATAAATATAACATGATATTTATTATTTATATATGATATACCATCCAATTATATATTATTTTAATATCAAAATAATGATATTTTCACTCGTGTGTACGTACGGATTACCATCTCCACGACTCGATGAGATTCATTTCCAAGTTCACCATTCATCGACGATTATAAAAAAATATATTACTAATAAGTATGTAATATATGACATAATAATTATACTGGAGATATATATATATTTATATATATAAGTATTTATTTACTTACATATATCTTATTCACTTACTTCCGTTCAATACTGTATGAAAACGGAAACAGCGTTTATACATACGTACGGACTACCATCTACGTAAACAGTGTTTTCGATTTCATATATATGTATATTATAAATATTTATATTATAAATATATATGATATATAAATCATGTTTTATATTCTTGAAGTATTTAAATCATGATCTAAGTGATACAATCAAGAGTAACAAGTTAAAACACGTACGATAAAGAAAGCGATTATTACCGGAAATATTAATATAACATGGAAATTATTATTAAATGGGAAATATAAAGTCATAAATGAAAAATGTATGATATTATAAATATTAATATGGTTCTGGTATAATTTAATAACATACTATAGTCTTCATACAAGAGGTTAAACATACCCTCGACTAAAGTTAAGTTCAAGGTAAGGGGTTTCTTATCTCACTTTTAATTCCGTGAGATTTCCATTGTTCACCACTTATTTATTGCATGTGGTGTATTATGTACTACCATTTGATATTTATTATCATGATCCTCTTTATATTCAGGATATTATATGATTCATTTGGTGGTTATTGATTATTTTTCATACGAATCGATTGATTACAACGAGGTAAGGGTAAATTTCACAATCTCTTTATTATCCGAGGTTGTTATTCGTAATTATCTACAGGGACACCTTTATCATCCACATACATGTTTCTTAAAACTGTATTTCAAAACATTTTTACTATTTACTAGACAATGGTTTAAAGTCATTTATACCCTTTTTTGACTTTTTATAAAATGTTTTGAAAGGAAACTTTCCGTCGTTTACCAAACATGGTACTTTATAACCTTTTCGACAAAATTAAGGTAAGAATGTTTTTTAACTTACACAGAGGGTGCGGTTATTCTCCGCCATTATTACACCTTTTAAGCTTCCCTTACTAGCTTATAGTTATATTTTCAAAATAATGGTTTTCTATATAATTATATTATTTTTAAATGATTTAAAAAAACATATTTCTCTCAAATAGTTTTTATTTCATCTATGTCAACATCCTTTGATGGATTTTAAGCTTATTTGAAGTTGAATTATTATGATACAAATCTTCCATATTTTATTGAAAGTTTTGTGATATATTTGACTTTGGATGAGTTATTTTTATGTCATTCATGGTTTATGGTAAAAGTATTGACATTTCTTAAGTTAGTTTTAATATGAAAGTTTATGTTATATATCAACCTTTTCTTAAAATGAATGTGTTGGACTAGTATGTTCTGGGTTGGGTACTAGTAAAAGTAATCCCTCCAGGATGGTGTCCGGTTATTAGAGGCACTCCGGGTTAGTGTTCGGTTATTAAAGGCACTCCGGGTTGGAGTTTGGTTACAGAGGCTCTCCGGGTTGGGTTCCGGTTACATTTAGCCCTTAGGTCATAGCACGAGGCCTTGAAACGGAAATTATAGTTCAGAATTATGCATTCCCTCATTATGAAATTAGTTATTACGTGTAATTATTTGATTAGTAGAATATCCATGTGCATGTTTATATGGTAATGTTTAATTTATTTTTTACCATATTATGTTCAAGTTTATGTTTAAAAAGGCTATTGTTTTTATTACACATCTTGCCTTTAATGTTTATAGCTTCCGCTAAATTATTTACCCTTATTGAGAATCTGAGCTCACCCCTTTCTATGTTTTATTTTTCCCAAGATCCCAATAAGTGTTTTATGATTAACATGCAGGGTTAAGCTAAGGTAATAATCGCATCCTCAAAGGATTATTTATTTTGTTTTGTATGTTTGAAAGTGTAATGTAATGTTCATGTATGTAATCTATTTTCCAAGACTACTAAACTGATTGGTCCTTTAGGACTTGATTCCTTATAATTATACCAATGTATTAAAATAATGCACTGACTCTGGGTAACTGGGGTAGGGGCGTTACATGTTTTATTTGAACTGAAAGAAATATGGGATTGCAATGAATTAAATCACATCATCAAAAGACACAAAGGCTTGAAATTTTAGTCTTGTTCATTTCATTGTGAA
The DNA here is from genome assembly GCA_963277665.1 of Viscum album. Classification (NCBI taxonomy): domain Eukaryota; kingdom Viridiplantae; phylum Streptophyta; class Magnoliopsida; order Santalales; family Viscaceae; genus Viscum; species Viscum album. The sequence goes on along the minus strand of OY728126.1, from coordinate 923,592,087 downwards.
GAATATTAAAGTTATAATTTTTAAAGGCATTTTGAAGCTTGATTATAAGGAAATTGGAAGGTGTAAAAAAATTCTAGGGAAATAGAGAAGGGTTTCATTAATTTTGTATATATGAAACTCTAGAGCTATAAAGATATAATTGGTTCACTCATTTGTTTGGGGACTTTACCCTATCCAATATCATTGTTGTTCTCTTTCCTTTGTGACCTTTTTTATGATTATAATATAAATGTTTGGGTTAATATTTGAAGAATAAATTTTATCTGGTAGAATTTAATTCAAGAGAAGTCCATAGTGGAAAGGGAATGTGTTTGGAAGTTTAAATGTTCTCATTTTAAAAGTATTAGTGAATACACTATACACAACTTCTAGATATTTTTTTTAATAAAGGGATAATTCATGAGAATATGGTTCCTAGAAAACTATAATAGAATGGTATGGATGAATGTATGAATTCAAATTTGACTGATAAATATAAAAACATTATATTTAAATCTAGAATTCCCAAATTATTTTAGGTGTAGACACTCAATATATAGGAAACAATTGTGAATAAGAGTCCAAAATTGATTTCTGGAAAGAACTTTAAGAGGATCTATGGTTTGGTAAACAAAATGAAGTTTTCCAATTTAAAGTATTTAGAAGTTTGGAATATGTTCATGTGGATTCTAAGAATCAATTCAATGTCATGAAAAAAATCCAAAGTTTTTTTTCTCATTGGGTATAGTGATGATAACTCTAGATTTTGGATATGGTATTCTAATAAGTTATATGTCATCTAGAGTTGAAATTTTATCTTAAATGATGTCGTTCTATGGAAGGATGAGAACTTAGTTGAGAATGAAATTGAAGGAAATGAATAAAATATCAACATCCATGTAAATCTATATAAGAATACTGGAAGTGACGAAAAATATTAGAACTTATATAAAATCATAAAAAAATCTAGAGGTGGGGATAGTAGATGAAATACCATAATATTCTGTTGAAGCTCGAGTGGGAGAATTAAATGTTATGAATCTAATATATAGTGATGATATGATAAGTATATAGTATCCATCTTTGTATATGGGATCAATCATAATCTAAAAACTATTTTAGAGGTTTATAGTTAAGATTAAATTTCTACTTTTTATAGATGTAGGAAAACCCGAATGCCTAAAAAAAGCAGTGACACTCAATAACAATAAAAAGTTAATAAAGAATAATGAGATGCCTTCATTGAATCCCAATATAACTTGGAAATTGAATGATTTAATATAAGGTAAATAGGAACTTGATAATAAGTGGGTTTTCTATTTAAAATAAGAGGTCGATGGAAAGATACATTTCAAATTGTTTCTGGTTTAAAAGAGATCAAAAAAAGGAAGGAATTGATTTATTAGAGATATAGTCACCTATATTTATATATAAAACCACATATATAGTAGAAATAATAGTGGAATAAGAATATATATACTTGGAACATATATACATAAAGAATATTTTCCTTCATGGTGAGTTAGAGAAAGAAATTTACATGAATTGATTGGTTGGTTTCACAGAATTTGGGAACAATAGTTTGGTTTATAAATTAAAGAAATTTTTTATGGGATGAATCAAGTACCGAGACAATGGAATCAAAATTTCAATAGTTTTATGTTATAATAAAGATTTTATAGGTGAAACAAAAAAACATTATTGTTACTAGAATCAATGAGATGACATGACATTCATTATATTACTCTTTTATGTCAATGACATGTTGTTGGTGGGTCCATAGGTTTCATGGATTTAGAATATTTAGTTTATTTTTTCTAGAAGATTCTAAAATAAGTATAACACCCAATGTTTTTATGAATTTTTTTTGAATATATTTAATTTCTTCGATAACTTGTGTTACACACAACACTATGTTTTAACAAACCGTAATATACTATTAATATTATTATTTAAACATGAAAATTATAAACTAGAAGTTAATTTTAGTGGTGTGAATTGGAATAAAAACATTTTGAAAACAATTTATATTTTTTTAGATAAATAAAATATATTCATAAATAATTATTTAACTTTTAGTAATGTCTTTATGTTCTTTGAAAATACATTTTTATCAACAAAATGATTTGTATTTATTTTTTGTGAAAAAAATAAAATAAAATTGAAACATAGAGAAATTTTATTTGAAAAATTAAACTTAATTTTTTAAATCTACATATCAAAATTATAATTTAGTTATTTTTTGATAATATTTTTAAAAGATTAATTTTTTTATGAATAGTAAAAAATACTTATTTTAATTAAAAACTTCATTTTCATTTAAAGTATTTACAAGATAAATTTTATTTTAAGATGGTTTTAAAAGTAAAATTAGTAAAATTATATATTTATTAATCTAGTTTAGTTTATTTAAATCAATTTCATATAGAATTTTTATATTAAAATTTTCTCTACTAATTAAACATTTCTCTTTGGAAAATTGCTTCTTCATCGTGTCTATGGGTTAAATTTTAAATATTAATTTTCCACTTATATGAATGGAATTTTTAATAATGGATTCAATGTTTTTAATAATAATAATTTATATTATATAATATTTTTAACTTAATTTTTGGTCAAAGTGACTACGAAAAACAGTAAAAATTAATTATGCTATTAAGGTTAAAACAGGTTTATCATGGGTTAAACTAAAATGATAATTGGTAAAATAGATTAAAATATAGTCCAACTCCTGTTTTATAGACATATTTCCACCTTTTCATCTCTAAGGTTCAATATTGATCCATTTTGGTTCCTTTTCTATGGAAAAAATGTGGGTACATGTTTTTCATTTTCAAAAATTTCACATGTGTCTTCTCCCTCAATTATAATAGGCCAACCCTTCTCCTCTCAAATTTACAGTTAAAAAACAATTTGGTTAAGAAAATAACTACCCAAATAACTTCATTACTTCCAAAACCTTTTCTTATATGTCATATTTTTATTATGAACCCCTACTAAAAGGGATTTAGGTATAAACCTAAAGAGGTTTTCGGAAGAAGTGGTAAAATTATTGAACTTATGTTTTCGTTTTATTTATTCTTCAACCTCCTTTGAAAAACTCTTAAACCATGATTATATAATAGTATTATTATATCCCATTTAATTATATTTTATTATTTTAATATCATGACATATATCCATCTTCTCTTCCATTAAGCTGAAAACAAAATTGTTGATCATGTGTACAACGAACTACCACCTCACGAACAAATGTAGTTCATTTTCAATCACCACCTCTCATGGCTATATATAATGATGTATTTAACATATTTAAATGCTATTTATGACATAATTATACTTTTGGAATTATAATATCATATTTATCTTCTTACTTTTCATTCCGTTGGAATGTGACTACGTCGCCTTTGTGTGTGGCGGACTTCCGCCCCATGAAGTGATTTGGTTTTTTAATCACATACACTTTACATGGAAGGTGATAATGATAGTATTAATGAAAAAATGTGATATATATGAAATAAAAAGGACTCTATAAAGGTAATATATTATTTACAATTATTTTTTTCATCCTCCAAGAAAATGGAAACAACATTCATGTATACATACAGCCTACCGTCTTCATGAACATTGTGATTCATTTTCTATCTCTAACATTAATGGATTTACATAAATAAATATTTAATTAATATATGTGATATTAATATTATTTTTAAAATTAAATATATTATGTAATGATGATAAATGTAAAATTACGAAAATTACCAAACCAAAACATATAAAAAAATGAAGCAGTTATTACCCAAAATGTGATTTTAACAAGGAATTGTTAATAAATGGGTAATAAAATGTAATAATTAAATAATATATAGTATGATATATATTATTATTTATATTTAATCTATGTAAAATAAAATTATATTTATTATATAGGAGGTTTTAACATGTACACATGAAGTTCATACTTAAGGTAATGGATTTTTTTGTCTCAAATTGCCTTCATTGGGAGATAAATTATGTTATGAACCTATATTCTTTTATGAGGTGTATATATTTCCATGTGAAATTTGGTATCATAAATCACCTTATTTTAATGATATTTGAACTTTCATTTTATTTTACTCTTTAACGGGTCTTATAATTCAAAATATATTAAAGTGGTAAAGATTTTTTTACAATATCATTGTTTATGATTAAGTTTATGATAATGAATTCTTATGATCTAACTCCCAAGAAACTCTTTTATTTTCTTATAATATGGTTATTTTAGTAGAATATATTTTTTACTTTCATTTTCCTCTGCTAAATTATTAATGAGACCAAATTATTTTTTTAAGAAAAATTATCCTTATTTCTCTTTCTGTCAAAATCCCTTTTTCTTCTATATCCATGTTTTCAAAAAAAAATCAAAAAAGTTTTCAAAAACATTTTAAAATTATCCTAGGGATTTATTAAAAAAATTTATACCCATTTTTGCATTTTAAAATGTTTTTTAAAATGAATCTTCATGTCATTTTTGAAAAAAGGCCCGTTTGGATTTTAAAGAAAATGTGAAAGGAATATTTGATTTAACATGTATAGCATGAATAGAATTTCACACCGTCATGACCATTATTTTAATTGATTATTAATTTATAAATTTTCAATGTTATTTTAATAGAAAATTATTTCCATGATATTTTAGGAATTTATAGTGTTAAAAAAATTGATTTTCAAAGAAAGGTTATATTCCTCTAGGAACGTTCAAAGTGATTTTTCTTTCAAAATAATTTTTCGACTAAGATTTCATCCTTTTATGTTACATAATAATTAGAGGGGATATGATCTAATGATAGCATATTTATTCTTTCTCTAGATGGTTTATGTTTATAATGATAACATGTTTATGAAACCCTTTCCTTTTCCATGAGTTATACTGTAATTAAATGTTTTATGAAAAACATTTCTTTTCATAGGTTCTGATATGATGAATGGTTCATGATATTATGTCACACATATATAGGATTTTCATTATGTGTTTTATGGGACATATATATCCCTCCAATTAATTTTTTAATGCTTTATATATCATGATGTAATAATGGGAAACAAGACAAAAGGATTTATCTACAATGGAAAATAGGCTGATGGGCTTGATTCATAATGGGAAACAGGCTTATGGTATTGATTCATAATAGGAAACATGTGATGAGGCTTGATCCACTATGTTTTATGGTTTTGGTAGTTATCCTTGAAAAAAGAAATGGTTTCTATACCTATGTTGGTGTTGTTGGGCATGTATTGTCTCAATAATACTTTATAATTTATTATTGATTTTGATGCTCGAAAATACCATTGTTTGTTTTAATAATGATTTTACTGTAAGTTTATTTTAACAAATTTGTATTCATTGTATTATTTATTATGGAAATATATTCAATCTTTTAATTCACTCGAAATATTTATTATAGTTTGGAATTCTCTTAATTATAGTCTGGAAACATATTTCATACCCTATGTACAGAACGTAACGTAAAGAAATTAACCCTATGCTTGAAAAACTCATATGGATCATGTAATATATGTTTGTATTCAACCCTACATCTAGATTGGTACATATGGTCAACCAACCCAACATTATCAGAAAAGTATGGTTAAAGAACCTTACGTTTGGATGGAACCTTATGTTTGTGAAGATAAGGATGTATGGTTAAAGAACCATGCATAAGAAAAAAACATATGCTTGAGAACACAAACATATAGTTCATAAACCTTAATTTTATGATAAAACTTAAGTCATCAACCTCACATTTAGAAAATGAATTCTATATAGTTTAACCCTACATTTGGTATTCTGTCATTTTTTTAAGGAACCCTACGTTTGACTTTTCAATGTCGGAGATTTAATTTTATGATTTTATTTGAGATTTCTATAATGGTATTTATAGATATAGAGGCTATTTTAAAATTCATTATCAATCCATGTTTCCTACAATGATTGAGTCAGAATTAATGTCTGATTAGAGGATTGTTATGATTGTTTCAAAGAACTGTATTCATTGGGGAAAATATCTCATGTTCATAAGGGAATTTACAACTCCCCTAGTCATTTGAAATTTTAATTTTTTTCATCAATTAGGATATTCTTTTGGATCTATAATATCGATGAAAACCATCAACTCTATATATTTTTCTATTGCATCATTTCTAAATACGGTAAAAAAATTACATATTTTTATATTTAACTACTTTTTGGTGAATATCTTCTCAAAACTACAGCTACAATGAATGATCAATTCTGAAAGAAGCTACACTTTAGAGATATACATGTTCAATATTTTACTACTGTAAGATTGTTGCTTCTATCTATTGCTAGTTTTTATTGAATATCATTTTGTAATTGTGATTGTTTCAGTTCTATGCCTTCTTGAAGGCTTTCATTTATGATAAAGAAGAACTATCTACTTTTTTTTGCTTCTATTACAACTATAAAGAACAAACCAAATCAAAAAATACAACTCTTTTGATTTTTTAGAGTTTCAACTGCTCAGAATCAGTTTTGGTGGAGTATATGCTTCTCGATCTATGTTGTTGATAATCAGTTCTCTATTATAGAACCAAAAGGATTTGTTATTAGTATTGTATATAAAGATGTCAACTACCTACACTCAGTTACGAATTCATGGTCTTATGATAAGAGGACCATTATATGTAAATCATCGAGTTTGTAGAGAGAGTAATTGGTGGAGTGGACTAGAGGATCTTTATGCCTCGAACCACTATAAAAAGACTAGTTATTTATTTTTGTTTTATTCGATTCTTATACCCATTACATAGGAAAACACTACATATCTGCATAAATAATAGAGTTTTTAAAATCTATAATTTTGGTATATTTTTTAAAATACATAATTCACCCCTTTCTTGTGTTACTTTGTTTTATTCCAACCTATCAATTGGTATCATATTAGATATTTTTTGATAAATCTATAGAAAAATAGAAGTATAAAGTCTGTAAAATGATGGATGTTCTAAGAGAAGGAATATCTATGGTAAGTGATCTATATTTTAACGGTAAAAATTATGGATTCTTGAAATCTCAAATGATTATCTATCTGAAGAATCTGGGATTCAAAGAATACTAAAAAAATCATTACTCGTTATTAGATTCTTAAGAAACATTAAACTTAGACTACTGAAACAGAATCTGAGTGTGATATCAATTCTAAAGTGATAAATGCATTTATTTGTGTTTCTAGACCAGATGAATTCAATCATGTATCACAATGTCCAACTTCCTATGAGATGTGGAAAACTAAAGCAGTTTCTTATGAAGGAAAAAATAATGTCAGACAGATGACTTATGCTATAACAAAACTAAAATTTGACGCCTATAGAATGTTTGATTGAGATATAATCATGTAGATGAATGTAATGCTTACAAAAATTGTAAATAATATAAATTCCTTAATATAACCCATCACACAATCTAAAAAATCCCTAAAAGTACTCAGAGTACTACGTTTAAAATGGAATGGCATATATGCTGTTATTCGTCAATCATCACCTATCAAAAATCTGATAATGAAAGAACTAATTGTGGCAATGATGATGTATGAATCATAAATGTAGGCTTAATATAAATATCTCAAGATTATAGTGAAGAGGGAAAATAATTCTCTGAAGGTGACATCTCAAAAGTATAACAGAATATCAAAGTAAGAAGTAAAAGAAGAGAAACATTCAGATTCCTCAGATTCTGAAATAGAACTGGATCAACTAGATAGAAATTTGATTAAATTTTACAAGAAGAAAATAGGATTTATAAATTTTTTCATGAGAGATGATAAAAACCAAGAGAATTTTGATGTCATGAATACAAAAAATTAGGTCATATTAGACCTGATTGTCCTCAACTGAAAGATGAAAAGTAAATGATGGAAAAGCGATATGAGAAGAATTTTGATTATGAGAACAAAGGAAAAATAATAATTAAATCTACATAGAGTGTATATGAAGACTCCAGCAGACCTTCAAAGTTTGATTCAGAGAAGGAGAAAACAAATCTAAAATCCAACACATGCTTTATAACTGAAGTGGAAAAGGTAAAAACTTATTACTCCTATGATCATGATACTAATAGTTTTTCAAATGATAAATTGGATTCCTATTATTCTATGTTAGAATAAAAATAGTATTCATTATTAAAAAAATCACAAATCATTGAAAAAAGTTCATAATGTTGTTTTAGGTGAAATAGATACCATGCTAAAACAACATCAAGAGTTGATTGAAAAATTCAACTCATCTGCCTCAAACTGTATGGATCATGAAAAAATGATTAAAGAATTATATGGTGAATTAGAATCCTATAAAAGTAATATAATAAATTTTACCAAAGGAAAAAAGTGTTAAATGAAATCCATAGAAAAAATGTCATTAAAAGAGAAAGACTTTGAATGGACAGCAAGGTTGAGAAATCAAAATTATATAAAAAAATATATTGTGCCCAATTTGAAAAATAATACCTATTATTTTTTTGGAATAAAAGGTCTTTTAACTAATAAGTTTTGTTTGTAACATCCTCAAATTAGTGGTATTAAAAGATCTTTTGTTTTTTAAAAGTGGTTCTAACACAAGTGATATAAATTATGGAAAAATAAAGAAAATATGGATTCTCATATCAATGCTAGCTAACAATACAGGACCCAAGAAAATATAGGTACCAAAACAAAAACAAGTTTAATTTTTTTGTAGGTAACATGGAATAAGAACAAAAATCATATATGGTATATGAAAAATGGATATTCCAAACACATGAGTAGATATTCAGAAAACTTTCATATGATAACTCAAATGAAAGGAGGTTTGTCACTTTTGGTCACAATGCCAAAGGAAAAATTATTGGATTTGGAACTGTTGGAGATCCAAAGAATATCTCAATCAATAAAGTTTTTTATGTTTAAAAGATAAAGAACAATATGATATGTATCTCTCAACTTTGTGGTGATGTTTTTTAAGATGATTTTATTAAAATTCCTACTCAATTTTTAAATATGAACAGCTTAAATTTATAGCACCAATAACTAATAATGTTTGTAATTTCGAATTAAATTCCTTATGTAAATAGAAAGTAAATTGTTTAACTACTAATAAAAATGAGTCATGGATCTGGAATAGGATACTTTGTCATTGAAATTCATATTCTTTACATAAATTATCTAAAAATTAATTAGTTTTTTATTTTCCATGTCTTTAATTTGATAATGATAGATTCTATGATGCATGCCAAATTAGATAACAAAAAAATATTTATTCAAATCTATTAACAAAATTGCTACATATAAATATTTAGAATTTATTCATATGGATTTTTTAGACCATCTAGAGTAGCAAGTTTGGTTGGTAAATTATATGTATATGTTTTAGTTTATGATTATTCTAGATTTACCTGGGTTTATTTTTTAAAACAGAAAAGTAAGGTTTTCATGGTTTTTGAATGTTTTTGTAAAATTGTTCAAAATGAAAAAAAATTAAAATAATTTCATTAAGAATTGATCAATGTGGATTATTTAAGAATAAAGAATTTAATTCTTTTTGCTAAAATATGGGTATTAAACACACCTTTTCTACACCAAGAAAACCTCAACAAAATCGAATTATTCAAATAAGAAATAGAACTATTCAAGAAAGGGCAAGGAATATACTAAATGAATACATTTTTCCTACCTATTTTTGGGAAGAATCTATAAGAACATCCTGTTATATCTTTAATAGAGTTTTAACAAAGACAATTTTCAAAATAACACCCTATGAACTTTGGAATAATAGAAACTTGAAGGTAAAGTACTTTAAAGTTTTTAGATGCAAGTTTTATATCTTAAATACTAAGTAAATTATTGGTAAGTTCAATACAAAAGATGAAGAAGGAATATTATTAGGATATTATGCTACTTCTAAATCTTATAGTGTGTTTAATAAAAATTCAAGGATTTTTGAAGAATCAGTTCATGTGAAGTTTGATGCAACTAGCCCTTTAATTAAAGCGAAAGATCAATCCGATGAAGTTACTGACTTTTTTGAAAACATGAGACTTAAAACCCCTAAAACTTATTTTGAAAATGATATTAATCAAATTTAGTCTAGTTTATAAGAACATGAAACTGAAGAACCAGAAAGTGTCTTTCCTAGAAAATCTAGAACTCAAAAGAATCATCCTCTAGAAACTATTATAAGAGACCTATATATAGAAATTATAACTAAAAGAAGTGTAGGAAACCTATCCTAATTCTCTTCCTTCCTATATCAGTTAGAACCTAAGTCTATTTAATAATCCTTAGAAGATGAGAGTTGGATGCTTGAGAAACAAGAAGAACTAAACCAGTTTAAAATAAATGATTTTTGGAATCTAATAGAAAGACCAACCAATTATCCATTATTAAGAAATAGTATGTATTTATAAATATAGAGGATGATCAAGGTATTATTACTAGAAATAAATGTATATTAGTAGCTAAAGGATATAATCAGGAAGAAGGTATAGATTATGTTGAAACCTTTTCCCCTATAGCTAGATTAGAATCCATTATAATCTTTTTAGATTATGCATCTCATATGAATTTTAAATTATATCATATAGATGTTAAATCTTCTTTTTTAAATGATTATTTAATGGAAGAAGTTTATGTTGAATAATATCTTGGTTTTGAAAATCCTCAAAACCCAAATTCTATTTCTAAACTTACGAAAGTTTTTTATAGCCTTAAACAAGCACCTAGAGCTTGGTATAAAAGGATGAGTTATTTTCTTTTGAAAAATGGATTTACTATTGGATTAGAATATCCAAAAAAATTTAACAAAACTCTTTGTTCTAATATTTTATTTTTTCAAATTTATGTTGATTATGTTATTTTCAGTTCAAATAATAAAAATCTTTGTAATAATTTTTCAGAACTAATGTAAAAAAAATTGAAATGAGTATGATGGGAGAACTAAATTTCTTTTTAGGACTTCAAATTTATCATAAATATTATAGAAATGTTTCAAATAAAATTAAATATATTATATATTTATTGAAAATGTTTGGACTTGAGAACAAAAAGACATACATAAATCGTATGTGTACCAATATAAAACTTGAATTGGATGAAGATTAAAACCCAATTGACAACAAGTTATATAGAGGTATGATTATTAGTTTTTTATATATTACTACTAGAAGGCCAAGCATTATGTTTTTTGTATGTTTATGTGTTAGATTTCAATAAAATCCAAAATAATCTTATCTTACTTCTATTAAAATAATTTTTAGATATTTGAAAGGTACTGTTTTTTCAATCTCTTCTTTACCCCAAAACTTTTGGTTTTAAGTTAATTTTATTTTCCAATACTGATTTAAGAGGTTATAGATTAGATAGAAAAGGTACCTTAGGAACCTGTAACTTTTTGGAAAAAAACTTTAGTATCATGGTCAATTAAGAAACAAGACTCAATTGCTCTATCAATAGATGAGGAAGAATATGTTTTTACCCGTAGTTATTGTGAACAAGTATTGTGGATGAAAAACACTCTACTGTAATTTGGACTAAATTTTGATAGTATACCTATTTTATGTGATAATAAAAGTGCTATAAATATTTCAAAAAATCCTATAAGTCATTCTTGGTATAAGATTATTGATATAAGACATCATTTTGTAAGATATCATGTTCTTAAAAAGGATATATCTTTAGAATTTATTACTACTGAATATCAATTAGTTGATATTTTCACTAAACCACTTCCAACTGCAAGTTTTGATTTTATTTTGGGGGGATGGGTTTATTTAATTTTAAATAAATATTTATTATTTTATATCAATTAATATTTTTTTAGTTTTTATTTATTTTAATTAAAAAAATTACTATTTTTTATTTTTTTTCACTGTAAAATTGAGTATTTCATTTATTTTCTTAAATTGATTTTTTTCATTTTTAATTTTGAATCACGTGTTTTTAAAATCTATAAAATAAGGATTACCCTATGCAATAGGCATGAGAAACATGATCTTATCATTACCTATCAGAAAACCCTTCAACTGATCACATCTTTTAATTTTCGAACCATTTCACCTTCCAAAACCCTTGTATTTCTCCTAATCCCTCGAATCTGGAGACCTTCAAAATTAAGGCTCTTAAAAATAGTGAAGACCAAGAGAATTGAGGAAAGTAAACCCAGTTACCTGAAGCATCAGCGTGTTTCCTCAAGAAATTTTCTTCAATGAAATGTAGTTTCTTTTGAGTGGATGTATGAGATGAATCTTCTTCTCAATCAAGTGTTTTTGTTTCAAGTTTTGGAGTTTATATTCAATGAGAAAAAACCAGAATTTCATTCTGAAGTAGAACTGAATAATTTCTACATTATTTTTCAATTTATTTGTAGTGAAATAAAAGATATTGTATCCGAAAGAATATAAAACAAGGAATATTCAATTTGTTCAGTTGAAATAGATCAAATTTTGAAATTTCCTCATGAATATGTATTTCATTTCGATCATCGATATATTATAATTCATGATCATAAGTTTAAAGATATTATGTCCTTTCTTTTTATATAGAAAAATATAAGAAAGATTTTTGTGAAGGATCTTGAGGCTGATCAGAAAGTTTTTGTTAAGTTTATTTAAATTTAAATTTCCCCAAAAGTAGTTAACATGGAGAAAATATTGTACCTGGATATGTATATTATGTTTTTGTTCCTTAGTGATATCAAGATTTATTTTCCTAGATACATGTTAAGGTATCAGAATTATTGTTTCTAAGTAGAAGTAAGAATGTCATTTTATGTTTATGGAAGGATACTTTATCTTATCTTATGCAGAAATGACATGATTCATCTTTTTGATACTAGAGGTAAATGACATCACATAAATGCCTATAATACAGGTACACTTAGAAAATTTGGTTTTTATTAGAGTACTATGAAAGGAAATATCATGCCAATTGGTGCAGATGACCAATAAAAATTTGGATCTTATTATCAGGGGGAGAAAAGTGCCTCACAAAATAAATAAGTTATAGAATCCAGGACAGAAGGTGTTTTTAAATAAACCAAGAGAAAATTATGATTTTATGATACAACAAAACTTGATAAGGAAGAGGAATAATAAGTTCAAGAGGAATTTGTTTTAAACCCAAGAAATAGAGAATAACAATAGATTAAAGAACCAGTGTTAGGTTCTGGTGAAGCCACTCACTAAATTCATTTGGAAGAATCATATCATGTTGAGGATCAACATGTAGAGAGACAACCCTATGAAATTTAGGTTGTTGTTCAACCAAAAATTCAATAAGAATCTGATCAAGGAGAACATAAGCTGTATAGATAGATAAATAAGCCATGAATAATACTGATAATCGAGATATCTCATCCATTGATTAATCATTAGAGAGACCTACTTCAGTTTATAGAGAAAGAATAGAAGTGTTAGATGGTATATAATATTTGATTCAGAAGTCAGTTGAGAAATATTCTACTAATCCCTTATCATTTTTTGAAGTTGTTGATCATTCAAAGAATCCATATGAGGGGATATATGGTTCTCTATCTAATCAAATTGAAGATCTTGTGATCAAGTTTAACATGGTTTAGGAAGAGAATATGAATCTTAGACAAGAGTTGGATGTATCAAGAAAATCCTATGATGATTTGAAAAATTCATCTCCTCCAAGGATATAATTAGAGTATGTTCAGACTCATCTTCAATAGATTAAATAAAATTATGTTTCAAAAATAGATTTTGATGGCTTAAAGATGGAAATTTGGATGATATTGGGAAGAAATATTTTGAATCTATTTCTAAAACAGATTTTCGTATCTGAAATGATATTTAGGGAGCCAGTTTGAATCAATCAAGGTAGGTGTTAGTCCGACTAGTGCTTCTACCTCCAACCTCCAACCTCTCCAGATATGATCAGATTGTTTCAATCTATCACATATATCATCGCTGACATGAATGACAGACTATAGAACCTTCAATGAAATAGTGCACCTTTGTCAGTACTATTAGATAATTAGATATATCTTTTTCATCAACTCACTTCAAGTGAACCAGCTATCAAGCTACTGCTAAATATGTTTAGTGATAATTTAGCTCATTTTTTAAAATAGAGGATAATTTTCATGACTTTCTGAAAGTCAATTTGATTTAGAATCTGAAATTTAGTCAAGAATTAATAATTTTGATAAGGAAGTTGGTATATAATCTTACAGAATGGTTATAGACGTAGATGGAAGAACTGAAATCAGTTTTTGAAGTGGATAATGCTCCTAAAGAACCATAACTAGAACTAGAATCAATATCCAATCATAACAAAACCCCTTAACCTTTCACCTAACCAGCTTACCACCGTATTTTCCATATCCCAAAACTATTTTCATATATTTTTACAGTGTTTATAATAAAATTCCTTTATTATTTCTATTTTCTATTCTTTATATTTATTTTTATATGTTTTTCTCTTTTGATATAATTAATGTATTATTTATCCAAGCTGTATACTACAAACATTTATTTACTATTCTATACAAAACTAAAAGTTTTTTAATCTTTTTTCCTTTCTTTTTGATATCACAAAAGGGGTAAAAATTTGGATAAACACAGCATTTCGTTTTAATTATATTATAATCAAAATAATTCTATAAAAAATAATTTATATTCAAAGTATTTACTAAATTATTTAATGTGTCAATTATTTTACAGTTTTTGTGATCATCAAACTGGAGGATATTCTTGTTCATGTATTATCTCAACAATACTCTATAATTTATCATTCATTTTGACGCTCACAAATACCATTATTTGTTTTACTAATGATATTACATTAAGTGTATTTTAGGAAATTATTATTAATTGTATTATTTATTCTAGAATTATAGTCAAGATTTTAATTTGTTCAGAATATTTTTTAAAGTGTTCAGAATGTTATTAATTATATTCTGGAAACATTGTTCATACCCTACGTTTAGAACATGACATAAGGAATTAACCCTACGCTTGGAACAATGCATATAAATCATGAACTATACATTTGTATTCAACCCTACATCCAGATTAGTATGTATGGTTAACGAAACCTATGTTATCAGAATATTATTGTTAAAGAACCATACATTTGGATGGAACCTTACATTTTTTAAGAGTAGAAAGTATGGTTGAAGAACCCTATGTTTGAGGAAACAAATGTATGGTTCATTAAATTTACTTTTATGATAAACCTTACATCATCAACCTTACATTTGGAAAATTAATGCTATGTAGTTAAACCCCAAATTTGGTATTTTATCATTTGGTTAAGGAACCCTACATTTGGATTTTCAATGTTGGAGATTTAATATTGTGATTTTATTTGATATTTATGTAATGTTCTTTAAGGATTTTTAGTTTGTTTTAAAATGTGTTTTCAATCTGATTTTTCTGCAATTATTGAGTCAGAATTAAAGACCAATTATAAGGCCCCAGCCTTAAACCTTACTTAATCTTGAGTTATTACAAGATTACACATTGAGGATCTTTTCGGGTTTAGAGTTTTAGAGAATTAGATCATAAAACATGCATTACATTCCACATATAAACAAAGTGGTTACATAAAGATAGTATTCTTCATTCCCATCAATGGAAACACATTTAAAATAAAACATGGATTATTTCTTGACACATCCTTGACTCTATCATCTTATCATGTACCTTTCCCTTGACCTGTGAAAAACATTTCAAAAACATGGGATGAGCATAAAAACTCAGTATGGGTTATAAAAAAACATGGAAAGGAAACATGAGTTCATATATACATAAGAATGAAATCATACTTTACCCATAAAACATAATCACTTTAACATACCTCATCAAATCATGAATAAATCATAGAAATCATAAGACATAAAGGTAACATGAGGCATTCATAACATTCTTACGTAGGGAGTAACCCTCTTGGTTACGTTTGGAATACCCATCACAGGATATTCCCTAAAATCTCTTCGGAGAAACCTTAACATTTCACTCCTTTGCGTTACCCAATGCATTGGAGAGCTATAACAGGCTCACCTGCCCTTAGTTTATCACGGAACCACCCATCTTCATAATAATGCCCAAGAACCATAACATAATCGTATCACATAAAACATGCATAAAGGAAACATAACATTTCAACATTTCAATAACAAGATATCAATACAACACAAAAACATTGTGAAAACCATTTTCCATACCAAAATAAAAGAAAAGTAAAACATGGTATTTATTTTTCTTTTAAAAAGAAGGTATGGCTTGTAGAGGAAGCCGAAACTCAAATAACGGTCACGACGGCAGAGAAGTCGTTGTCGCCGCATACGTACGACAAAAACATTCCCTTTTGTCGTTTAGTAAACGATTCGTATAAAAAGATTCCTTTTGAATAAACGTAAAAGTCAAAGGGGTTTATACACCGTATAAAAGAAAGTTGTGTATAAAATAAAATATGCCTCAATGAAAGGAGATTGAGACGAAGTCCCATACCTCGTATCCGACTTGACCCGACCGTTCTTTAATCTCCTGAATAATAAACTTGAGTTAATCTCTACTTGCTTATGAATCTTTTCAAGTTCATTATTCCTTTTATACCATGTTATGAACATCATGTAATCATTTAAGTTAATAATGTTCATTTTGTCGGTATTTGGTTCTTAAGTCAAAAATAGACTTCTTACACTTACATGTTGTTAATTGGGTCAAAGGTTCATTATATCCAGAATGATATTAATGATTTGGATAACATATATATCATATATATTCATCATATACATGTATTTATAATATTACATCACATTTAGAGGTAAGAAATGAAATGCACCGTTCATGGAGACGGTAAGCCGTACGTACGCATGAACGCTACTTCCATTTCTATTTCGTATTTTCTGGAATGGAATCATAATGATATAAGAGTATATTATAATTATAGTATAATAACATATATAATATCATTAACTTTATCCTTTACACATCCCACATATGGTATTAACGAATCAAATCACTTTCAGGGGGCGGTAGTCCGCACTTCCTAAAATGAAGATATCGTGTTTACCCACAATGGAAACCATAAAGGTATGACAAAAATGAAAAAAAAAACAGAAGATTAAGGAAAAAATAAACATATTATATATCATATATAATAATAGTGACATCATAATGGCCACCTTTGAAGGTGTTAAATGAGTATTGAACAATCATCGTTTCGGGAGGCAGAATTTCGCCATCCACAGAAACTGTATGTTCTTTAACCATTTGATGTAGTTGTGTGAGAGTGTAGCTCAAATAAATAATATAACAACATCCTAGTGTATTTAAGATACTGGTTTTGTTACAAAATAAGTAAATAAAAAGAGTTTAGGGGGTTGGAGAAGCAAAATAAAACAAATGAACAAGAGAGAAAGAATTACCTTTAAAAGTGTAACTCCTTTTGATTTGAGCCTAAAGGCTTCCTTTGAAAGGATTCTGCCCAAAGGTAATCCTCTAGGTTGAGTAGAGGGATGTGGAGAGAGTAAATGGGCAGGGGTTTGCCTAGCCAAATGCTTGAGTAGTGTGTGAAATGAGGTAGAGGTGGGGGCCTTTTATAAGAGGAGAGGAGGGGCACTTTTGGAAAGTAAAGAAATATTACTTTATTTGAAAAACAAATTCGGTTTTAAAAGGTCCCACATTGATATAATTCGTGGATAAGGTGATAAGGCTTCTAAATCCACTCATCCAATTGGTTTTGGCCATGTGTAGTTCATAGATTTTACATTATCTTTTTATTTTATTTAAATCGTCAAATAATGATGTCATCACTGTATCATTATTATGTCAAAATTAATTTAATTTATTTAATGTCTAAAAATTATAAAAAAAGTACTATTATGTAGGAAATATTTTTAGCTTTCCAATGACTATTTATAATCAAAAATCTGATCTTTATAACCCCATGTAAAAATTGTTTTTGTAAAACATCTCTTGTTTGTGTCATTTTTACTTTAACATTTAATAAAAAGTTATTTATGTCATTTCCCAACAAAAGTGGATACATGGGGTCCCCAAGTTGACCCATGTCTTTTCTTGGTCGGCCATGACACAACCAATAATGTTGGGACATGTGTCTAGGTCATTTCATATTATTAAAGCATTATTTATACCTTAAACTACCCTAATTACCACTAATCGCGATTAAGAACTTAATAAGTTACTATTCACCAAAAAATTATTATAATCTCATTGAACCACATTTTAACTCTTAATGACAACCATGTATGTCGGATTTTTGAAATTCAAAACACAATGATGTCAAAAATTTATTTAAACGGAAAATCAGTCTTTATAAGTACCACTTAGTGGTTTCACTATTCATCAAAAATTGGAGTTTTTCAGAAAATTACCAAAAACTTCACCCTAAGCTATATTTGATATTCAGAATTCAAAAATGAAGTCTATTTTACAAAATTAAATACATATAAGTCAAATTAATTAATTTAATAATTAATTCCCGCTGCCAGAGCAAATAGCGTGTTTTTACAAAACAATAAGTATCAAAAGATTGACACCAGTTTAGGTCTAATTTCAAAGTGAAATTGATTCCAATTACCACCATTGGATAAAATGGTAAAAATATATTCTAATTTCACTTCAAAAACAATTCAAAACATAATCTAATCATATAAATAAATTAGGTTAAAAAGCAGTTTTGATGTAAAATGCAGTATTTTTCACTATTCATTAAAAAATGAACATTGTCAGAAAAATACCAAAAATTCACACAAGGTGAATTATGATGTCCCAATCATAAATAATAAGTTTATTTTGACAAACATAGTTTATAAAATTGTCAAAATATAGATTCAAAAATGGTTTGCCATCAAAAGGTAGTAAAACAATCTTGTAAGAATATTAGTGTATTCCATGCATAAGATTGTATTTATTTTCATTTTAAGCCTCTATAACATTATCTTAATCATTAATAGACATAGATAAAAATATCTATTATTAATTACTTATTTGGGATGTTACACCAATTCAAAGATCATTGTGATTGTTTCAAAGAATTGTATTCTATGGGGAAAATCTCTCATGTTCTTAAGGGAAGTTATGAATCCCCTAGTCATTTGAACTTTTAATTTTCATGATCCATCGGGCTATTCTTTTGGATCTATAATATCAAAGAAAACCTTATTCTCTATATTCTTTTCCAGTGTATCGTTTAAAGATACGATAAAAAAATTCATATTTTTATATTCGATTACTTTTTAGTGAATATATTCTCATAATTTTTTCTGCAACAAATGATCAATTTTGAAAGAAGCTACACTTTGGAGATATACATGTTCATTATTTTACTACTGTAAGATTACTACTACTATCTATTGCTACTTTTTAAAGATCATTTTTCAATATAGATAAATTTAGATATATGCCTTCTTGAAAACTTTTATTTATGAATAAAAAGATCTATCTACTGTCAGTTGTTGTTACTGCAACTATGATGAACAACCCAAATCAAAAAATCTAACTCTTTTTATTTATTAAAGTTTCAACTACTCCAATTTAGTTGTGGTGGAGTAACAACTTCTTGATCTAAGCTGTGGATAACTAGTTATCTATTATAGAACTAGAAGCCTTTATTATTGGTTTTTTATAAATGTTTCAATAGCCTACACTTAGTTTTTTTTATTAATGTTCTTATGATAAGAGGTTTATTCTAGTGAAATCACCAAAACATACAGAGAGAGTAATTGGTGGAGTGGACTAGGGGATCTTTGTGCCTCGAGCCACTATAAAAATATATGTTCTTTATTTCTGTTTTATCCACTACATGTACTCATTACAGAATTAAACACTGAATA
Organism: Viscum album; assembly: GCA_963277665.1. Classification (NCBI taxonomy): domain Eukaryota; kingdom Viridiplantae; phylum Streptophyta; class Magnoliopsida; order Santalales; family Viscaceae; genus Viscum; species Viscum album. Next base: position 923,572,251 of record OY728126.1, on the reverse strand, counting down.
TTTTCATAAGTCACAGAGGGTTCCAAAATCCAGAATTGTGGAATACTTTGGAAAAGACACAATTCATCCCCACTTGTGTTACTTTGTTTTATTCTGACCTAACAGGTGCCACACTATTATGACATGATCTTATGGTTCTTTAGTTATTATGATTTCATATTCTTATGAACCATGTATTTTGGAATAATAATTCTCTATTTAATTACTCATTTTTTTGATCTATGATATGTTCTGTATGAACATTATAAGTTATGTTCATGATCTCATACCTTTATTCTTATCTTATTCTTTTATAAGATCTTAGAATTACATATCTCATTCTTACCCTTACTAAGAATATGAGCTAACCCTTTCTTATGTTTCCATTCCCTAGGTTTTGGAGAAAGGTTTTAAGTAGGTTATGTTTATAAAGAATATAAAAATGGAATATATTTATGTTATATATTGAATATGTTTTATTAAATAAGAAGATTGTGTGCCTATTATCTAAATACACTAAACCATTATGGTCCTAGAGTGTGTATTTTTGAAATGTATTGAATATTCATTTAAAATTATTTGATATTTATGTATAAAAATCTTAAGTCTTTATAGTTGGTATCATAGAAAGTTTTAGTTAACCATTATAAACTAGGATGAGAAAACATTAATGAGAACCCTTAGGATAATCCTAATTATAAGAAAACATCCTAAAGTTTTTTTAAGGAAGAGATCATGTGGTTTATCTTGAAATACATCCATGTTTGGAAACTACAAGTGGACATGATTCTTGAATAGATGTAACTAGGTGTAATAACTATGAAAATAGTGTGTCGAGCTTCTCTCGACTATTACCTGGTACACGAAAATTGGACTTACAATGCACCTGGTTTGACACTCCAAGGGGATATGCTTTGATTAATTCATATTTTCTTTACAGACCATCATAAATGATTTGAATAGATGATGATCATGGATGGCCTAGGTTTAACCTAAGGTGTTGTATATTGAAAAGAAGGTGTCATTATTTATAAATCCTAAATGTTGTTTCATGACTATGTGTTTTCCACTATGATTAGTGTTTCTCACATTATGTTTTTTGGTTTAAGTTAATGGTGAAAACTAGAAGGAACAGGGTAAACATTGAATATAATGGATAATTTCTTCAGGAGTATCCAAATTGGATGATGGTTTTAAAGAAAGATATTTTTGATTATGACTAATCAGATATTACAATATATGATTAATAATTTTAACTTTAGTGAGATTCCAAAAGCATAAAATAAGTGGAAGATGGATTTTTATGAAAGTTTATTTGGTCATGAACATAAAGGAAAGATGATTTGGAATCCTGTATGTCAAGAAAGGGGGATGAAGCCCCTAGAATGATATCTCAAAAAGAGTGGAAGATGTTTTATTTGTTGAAATTATGGTAATAGAGAAATAAATTATTGAGGAGTTCAAGGTCTTATGTGTGGGAAACATGGGAATTATCAAAGTCAATGCCCTAATCCCAAAAATTAACTCCTATACCAAGGAAATACCTATTCCATTTTAATAAATGAAGTGGAAGGATTAAAATATTTATGTATTGGGACTAAGTAATTATATTGTAGAATTATTTATACCAGTGGTATGTCAGTTATGAAAATAATGAAACACCTAAAGAATTTGTTAATTTTGGAAGAATATATGTCTCCATTTAAAATAAAATTAAGAGTTATAGATACCATCATGGGTTTATGATTTTAAGATTAATCATAAGTTTAATGTCTTATACACACCATTTGAGGTTTTATGCGATATGAGTTTATCAATATTAAGGATATTTTTGGAGATATTTATGGAAATACAACCCATTGGTTTTGTACATGTTTTAGTGAAAATATATTTGAGGTGGATATACATAAGAAATTATTTTGTACAAGGTATTTTGAATATGAATATATAGTTATTCTATTTGGTCTTACTAATACCCCCATTATCTTCATTGATTTAATGAATATTGTCATTAGGGATTAATTAGATTAGTTTGTAGTAGACTTTATAGATGATATTCCCATTTATTCAAAGATAAAGTAAGAGCATTAATATCACTTGAGAATTGTACTGAATACCCTAAGGAAGGAGAATTTTTATGACAAAATCACAGAGTGTGAATTTTAGCTACAAAAGGTTTCATTTTTGGTTTATGTAATCTCAAGTGAGGATATATCTGTGGATCCATCAAAGACATATGCTATTGAAATTTAACCTAGACCAACCACGATTACTAAGATATGATTTTTTTGTTTCTTTTTTGATATTATCGATGGTTTGTGTAGAATTTATCACAGCTATCTAATACACTCACTAAGTTAAATTAGAAGGGAGATGAGTTCCTATGGGTGGATGAATGCAAGGAAAATTGGAAGGAAATGAAGAGAATATTAGTCAGCACACATCATCACTATCATGGAATATTTATCTCTTGATCATCTTGCGAGGATATACATTAACAAAGTGATAATGTTTCATATAGTACCATGTTCTATTATATCTGATTGGGATTTGAGGTTTACCTCAATAATTTGGTGAAGTCTTTAGTAGGAACTTTATACAGAGTTAAGTTTCAACACTGTATTTCATCCTCAGATAGATGGTCAATATGAGAGAATAATTCAGACCCTATAGGATAAGTTAAGATCTTGTTATTTAAAAGGTGGTTGGGATCAAAACCTTCCTCTATTTGAGTTTTTATACAACAATATATTGAACTTGATCATTTAGAAGGTTCCTTATGAATCCATCTATGTAAATAATTGTAGAACTACAAAATATTCAGATGAAGTTGCATAAACAAAGCAATTAGGACCAAATTTGGATGATAAAATGGCATAGAATTTTGGATCCCTTTAGTAACACATGAGGGTAGTAAAACATCAGAAGAAAATTTATGCTGAAAATTGATGATATGATCTTGAATTTAAAATTGGTAAAAATGTATTTCTAATAATATATCCATAGAAGTAGGTAATGAAATTTTGAAAAAATGGGAAAACTAATCCCTAGGTCTATTGGTCCCTTTGAAATTCTTGATCACATCAAGACAATATCTTATCCATTAATGCTTCCCCAAAACCCCTCACAAGTCGATGATGTGTTCCATGCATCTCTCATGAGAAGTAAATATCGGATTCTTCACATGTACTGAACTCAGAGTTTATACCACTAGAGTATGGTATTTATTATGAGGAACAACTAGTGAATATTCTAGACCATACAAAGAAAGTGCTATGAAATAGGACCACTGACCAGATCAAAGTTTTGTGTGAAACCACCACCTTGAGGAGGCTATGTGGGAACCTGAGGATGTAATTAGGTAGAAGTATCCTCAATTTTTTGTACCAAAGTGATGAAATCTAGAGGGAATAAATCATTTTATTGGGGGTATAGTTTAATAACCTATGTTTTTATGAATCATGTTCATTGAATAAATTTAATTTCTTCAATATATTGTGTTACACGCAACACCGAGTTTTAATGAACCACTATATACTATTATTATTATTATAATTCAAAATTTCCCTTTATAACCTATCAATTAAATTTATATGCATGAATATAAATAAAAATAATTTAAAAATTAATTATAAAGGATTTATATAATGAAAATATATTTCTAAATAAGTATTTAATTTTTGGTAAATTATTTATGTTATTTGAGAATACATTTTTCTCAAAAAAAAATGATTTATATTTCATTTCATGAACAAATAATAAAAATATTTTTTGATACTATTAGAAAATTTATTTTAAAAAATAACCATATTTTTTAAAATCAACATATCAAAATTATCTTAGATTTAATTTTTTATAATTTTTTGGAAAGATTAATTTTTCAATGAATAGTAAACAATTTTGATTTTTATTAAAAAATGACATTTATGTTAATGTATTTAAAATAAAAATTTTATTTAAATATGATTTTAAAAGTAAAATTAATTAAATAATATATTTATTAATATAATTTCAGTCATTAAAAATAATTTCATATTGAATTTTTTTTATTAAAACTTTCTCTACTTATGAAAATTTTCTCTTTGGAAAACATCTTTTTTGACATGGCTGTGGGTTTAATTTTAAATTAAAATATCCAGTACTATTAATTGAATTTAGAAAAATGTATTAAATTTTTTTAATAATAATTATTTATATTATATAATATGTTCAAATTAATTTTTGGTCAAAATTAATAGTGAAAGTAGTGAAAATTAATTATCGTGGTTAAGGTTAAAATGAGTTTATAGGGAGGTTAAACTAAAAGGATAAGGGTTAAAATGTCCTATAAATTTTTTTAACTAACATTTTTTAGCCATATTCTGACCTTATCACATATAATTTTCTACAATGATCCATTTTGGAGCCTTTTGGCATGTGAAAATTATTGGTAAACTTTTTTTCTTTTAAAAAATCTAAGTCTGTCCTCTCCCCCACTTGTAAAAGGCCACCCCCGATCCTCTTCTATTCACACATAAAAAAACCCTTTGTTTCAAAAAATTCCTACCTAAATATATTTCTTATGTCCAAAACCTCATCCTTGAGGAATTATGTTGATTAATAAACCATCCTAAGAAGGATTTAGGTATAAACTTAAATAGGTTCTCCGAAGAAGAGGTAAAATTATTAAACTTGTGTTTTTGTTTTATTTCCTCTTACACCTCCTTAAAATACAATTAAAATTTGATGATTTAATAAAATAACTTTATACCATATACTTATATTTTATTATGTTAATATCAATACTTAAATCCATCTAATATTCCATCAAGTGTGATTTAAAATTGTAAATCTTTTGTATGGAGGACTACAATGTTCAAACTGATGTAGTTCATTTTCCTTAACCACTTATCATATATGGATATAATGAGATATTTAATATATGTATATATATATATATATTATTTATAACATAATTATTTTTTGGTAATTATAATATCACATATACCTTCTTACTATACATTTTTTGGGAATACGATAACATTACTTGTGATTACGATGGACTACCACCTCGTGAAGTGATGTGATTCGTTCTTTACTTACACTTTACATGGAATGTAATAAAAATAGTTTTAATGAATATATGATAAATATATGAAATAAAAATTTTTATTTAAATCTAATACATTATTTACCTTTCTTTTGTTTCATCTATCGATAAAATGGAAACAACGTTCATGTGTACGTATGACCTACCGTCTCCATGAACAGTGTGATTCATTTTCTATCTCTAAATTTAATGGATTTATATAAATACATATATAAGGAATATATATTATATTTATATCATGTTTAAAATTATTTTGATTAATTAATCTCAATCAAATTAAGAGGACCAAAAATACCAAACCAAAACATAAGTAAAAAAAAGAAGTCGTTATTACCTAAAACATGATTTTAATGAGTAATTGTTAATAAATAAGTTATAAAATGTCGTAAGTAAATAATATATGGTATGATACATATGATTATGTTTATTTAATATATTTATAATAAAATTATATTTTTTACACATACGTATTTAATGTGTACTAAGAAAGTCAATACCTAAGGTAAGGTATTTTTTGTGTCAAATTACCTTTATTGGTACATAAGTTATGTTATGCACCTATCTTCTTTTAGGAGGTTTATATATTTCTGCTTGACATATTGTATCTTGAATATAATTATTTTTGTGATATTTGAAGTTTCATTTGAGGTTATTCGTTAATGTGGTTTATAATTCAAAAGATAGCAAAGTGGTAAAGGTTTGGTGTTACAATCACATTTTTGATCAAGATTGTTTATGATTATGTTTATGATGATGAATTAATAATATATAACACTCAATAATACCATGTATTTTTTTACCATATAGTAATTTCTAGAGAATACATATTTTCATTTAATGTTCCTCTCTTCAAGAATTAAATATACCAAAATAATGTTTTTAAGAAAAAATGGATTTATTTCTCTTTGGTGGAAAACCATTTTTCTTCCATATCCATGTTTTCTAAAAAAGTTTTCAAAAAGTTTTTAGCATTATCCAAATTATTTATTAAAGGTTTTTTAGCTATTTTTTAATTTTTAAAAAGTTTTTTGAAAGTAATCATCATTTCTTTTTTCAAACAAGACCCATTTGGATTTTACTGAAAATGTGAAAGTAATCATTATTTTAACATGTATGACATAAATGTAATTTTCCACCAAAATGACCATTATTTTCTTATAAAATTACTTTATAAGTTTTCAAGTGTCTTTTCAAAGAAAGGGATTTATAAACAATTGTACGAATTTCTATTTTTAAAAAGATTATTTTCAAAGAAAAGTCTTTTTCCTCAAGAAATGTTGAAAGTGATTTTTCTTTCAAAATAATTTTCTATATAAGATGACATGCATTGATGTTACTTAATATTGACTAGGGTTATTATAAAATTATATAATATTTAATATTTATATATATGTTATATATATATGATGAAAATATTTTTATGAAACCAATTTCTTTTCCATGGGTTATACTATAATGAAATGTTTTATGAAACTCATTTGTTTTTATGAGTTCTAATATGATGAATGTTTCATGTTACCATATAACAAATATTCATTATTCTCATTATTTGATATGTGGGACCAATATTTCCCTCCAATTAATTGGTTAAATATTTATATCTCATGGTATATTAAATGGAAACAAGTCAACATGCTTGATTCACAATGTAAAATAGGCTGATGGGCTTGATCCACAATGGGAAATAGGCTGATGGGATTGATACACAATGGTAAATAGGTGATGAGACCTTATTCACTATGTTTGATGGTTTTTGTAGTTAAACTTGACAAATGAAATGGTTTCTATGCCTATGTTAGTGACATACTTTTATGTCATGATCGTAGGGTTCATGAATTATGATGATTTCACACTATTTTGAATCATGTATTTTGGATTGATAATACATTATGACGTGACTCATGTTTAAGATCTATGATAGGTTAATCTTGAACTTTGTAAGTTATGTTCATGATATCATACCCTTATTCTTATCTTATGATTCCATATGATCTTAGAATTATATCTCATATGTTTACCCTTACCGAGCATCTAAGATCAACCTTTCTTAGGTTTCCTTTTATTAGGTTATGAAGAAAATTTTTAATTAGGTTATGTTTATAAAGAGTAAATAAGGGGAATATCATTATAGGATATTTTGAAGATGTTTCCTTAAATAGGAAGATTATTCACATAGTCTTTAAAGAAACTAAAAGATACAGTCCTTAGGCATGTATTTGTGAAATTTATTGAGTATTTTTCTAAAAATATGTGATATTTATGTATAAAAATAATAGTTTGTTATATTTAAGGTCTTGTACATTCCAATAAAATCATGGGAATGAGTATTGAGATACATAAGAAAGTTGTAACTTTGGTGTTATCCTAGAGAGACTACATTTAAAATATTATTAAAAAGTTTATAATGGGTGGATGAAATCTACTATCAACCCCTATTTTTGGATACTTCAATATTTCAATGGAACAAACACTAGAAACATAAGATATGATATGATACAAATATAAAGTTCCATTTTCATTAGATATCAGAAGTCTGATGTACATGATGATTTGTTCATGATTAGTCATTGATTTAGTAGTCAGAGTTTTAAATCAATTTATATAAAACCTTGGAGGGGAACACTAGTAATACCTTAATTGTATTATTAAATATTTAAAATGATCAAAACATATTCCATGGTTTTTTGGGGAGAAGGATGCATTGCAATTATTTTGGGATAAGGATTATTCTAGAGACTTAGACTCTTAGAAATGATTGAATGGATTTGTGTGTACCTATGGACGTTCAAAATTCTATGGCATCCCACACCTATAGAGTATATTTACTTTAAGTACAAATTAATTAGAGTTTGTAGTTATAAAAAATTAGGAAACGAAATGGTTTGGTAGATGTGATTGATTAAGGAGCTCAAAATAATTCTAGAGGGTGGATTTTTTTTTCTATGTTAATTAGAGTGTGATTCACCTAGATCAGAATCCCATGTTTCCTATAGGGAAAAAGAACATGGATCTGTAGTAAAAATTTATCAAAAACATTCTATATGAGAATGTGTTAGATCTCCAGAAGATACTCAAAAGACAAAATCTCCTATAAATGTTCACTAAGGTGTTAGTTTAATAAAGATTGAGGAAATATCATGACTTAGTGGGGAGTGGGTGAAAAAATGGACAATAGAGAAAATTTATGATAAAAATATTAAGGGAAGATCATTTTCCTTTCCTAATTGTTATATATTTTAGCGATTTTCCATGAAAAAATATTGATGTGGGATATTTTTTGGATGTGAAGTCTGTTTCAGTTCACCAAATTCAGTTTATCATATTTAGGTTATCGAATTTAGGTCATCAGAATATGGATTAGTGACGCACACCTATTTTATGGTGTGGAAAAATAATTATTTCCTAAGTTAAAATATAGTAATTTGGTTGAACTAGGATGTCTCCTGAAGAGGAGTGCACAAAAAACAGGTTGTCACTTTAAAACGAAGGTAAAAATATTGTGTTTTTGAAATAAAATTTGAACTTAAAATGATTGAAAAACTATGAAATTAAAAGGGTGATTAGGTCAGGGTTGGTTTTCTAATTTTAATTTTATCCTTGTTCAATTTAATTCAAACCTCTTCTTCTTAGTTGATTAAAGTGAGTTTCCACAATCATTTCCTCTCACTTCCTTGGTGAAATTATTATTGTGAAAGAAAACCTTACCAAGATCTTGGTTTGGTCAACTCTCCTTCCATGTGTAAAATAATTTTATTGAATATCATTAATTGAAATGGGTAATCCCCGATTTGGTTTTTTTATCCCAAACAATCAAGAACATTCACTACACCTTTTACATGTACTGAAGATCATCGAGTACTTCACCACTAATTCCTGATTTATTCCATCGTATATAAAACAGAAATTAGTGGAGGGAGATTATGATTATTTTAACAAGGAAAAAATCAATAAAGGAATTAATATTCAAGAATTATCTCACTTGATAATAAAATCCTCTATAAGAAATTGAAAACAACTTTGAAGAAGAAATAATTTTATTCAATTGCGTCCAAGAACTCAAGAATTACAATGTTGAAAACCAACCCTTCCCCAATCACCCAAAATGTTTACCCCACCATGGTAAGGGTAATCGAGATGAATGGATAAGAATAATACATTACAAAACTATGAAAAAGAAAAGAAATAAAAGAGAAATCTGAGAAGTTATTCTCCTTATGTCCCAGGAGGAATGGGATGGAGGATGGGATGATTTGAGAGGGTGGAGCTCTCCTCCTTTTATAGCAAGAATTTGTCCCCCAAATGTTGACGTGTTTTCTCCCCATTAAATGACATCTTCATGCATTGAAACCTTCTTAAATGTTGTTCAAAATTCCCTTTTACGTGTCCCCTCAAAATCTCAGTGGATTTGGACATGTATTCCGAGTGTTATGGCTGTTTTACTCTGAGCATTTATTCTATCTAGTCAGACTCTCCAAAACGCAATCATCCATATTTGGATGATTTAATGACCCCATAAAAGGTCAATTAACGCGTTCATTTATTCATAAAAGATGATCGAAAACTCCTTGTGCATCCACCCACCGAATTTCACAACATTTGGGCCCACCATGTATGAGTTATAGAGCCCACACCAAAACTAAGCAGAACTGCAAATAGTTTTCTTTCTCCCAATTGTGAGCTTCCTTTGAGCTTATATATCTCCGATTCAGCTTTTAGTTCAAAAATAGTAAATGAAGCCCTAGATGTGTAGAATCTGGAAAATACAGAATTTTGCAATTTGGATCAGTGTAGTTAATTTTATGGCCAATATACAGAAATAATTTAAAACTTTTAAAAATCCAAAATGGCCAATTTTTACTATTCAGCTCAAAATAACATTTTTTTAAAGGTCAAAGCACAATATATAAATTAAAAGGTTACAAGAGACGAAAAGATGAGATTTTTTTACAATCTCTGTCAAAAAGATAAGATAAATCAGCTGGAAGAGTGTCAAACTAAGTTATGCTTTGATGGACTCCTTTGTTAGCAAGAGCATCAGCAATAGCATTTGCTTCACGGTAGGCATGAGTAGCAATGTAATCAATCCCATGGAGAGTCTTCAAGCAATTCATCCAGCGTGTAGTGACAGGCTAGGCCAGATGAATGATGCCATTCCAGATGGCATGAATGATGGTGGTAGAATCACTTTCAATCCAAAGCATTCTCCATCCTTTTTGAAGCACAAACTCAACAGCGTGAATGACTCCAAGCATTTCCGCCTCCAGAGATGAAGAGTGACCACATCCAACATAGAAGAAACCCTGACATTGGCCAGCTGAGTCTCTGAAGATAGAACCACAACTGGAATGTCCTGGATTGCCTTTAGAAGCACCATCAACATTCACTTTGATCCATCTCGGTATCGGCGATTGCCAGAAAACTTCAAAGGAGCGTTTGGGTGCAGGGTAGATTCCAGGAACACGGAGATGACGAAGTATCTCAAAGTCACCAACCGAGTTGTTGCAACAGTATTTTTGAATTGAGGCGACTTCATGGATTTCAATAAGAATCTAAGATTTTCCTTCATTGAGACTAAATGAGCGATTATTATGAATGAGATCATTTCTAGCGTACCAGATCCCATGCAGGAGTTCGGCCACAGCCGCAAGAAAAATATGTTTAACCTGTAAAGAAGCTTCATGTCTAATACAATTTTTTAAAAACGAAGAAATAGAGTCAGTTAAGATCCACATGCAATTGAATAATTCAAAAACATAATTCCATAAAGTAGAGGTCGTGGCACAAGAAAGAAAAAGATGATTGGCGTCCTCCCTGTGTTGATTACACAAGCGACATTTAGAACAAAGCTGAATGCCGAACTTTTGTAGAATAATTTCATTGGGCAATCTGTTATGAGAAATACGCCAAATAAGGGTGAGCCTAGAAGGTTTAATCCAAGGTTTATTGAAATGACTCACCCAAAGATAATTAGATTCCTCATTATAAAATTTATGCTTATAAAAGTTTTTTGAGTCAAGCATACCATTTAGAGCAGGTTCCAAAACAAGGAACTCCCCATCAGAGGAAAAGTGATAATTATCAATAGTCTGCACAATATGTTTAGGGAGATCATGTCTATGTAAATGTAATACATCTTTTATGGACTGACTAGTATCAGCAGGAATGACATTGGGTGGTAACAGTGAGATCAGGGGGTTTCCACACCATTTTCCACACCAAAAATTAATGGAAGAATCAGCATTGACCATCCATCTAGCATTTTCCATGATCTTACGGTAAGAGTCTCTGATAGAAGGCCAGATTGAAGAGTTGATGAAAGTCAAATTACCCGTTAAAATTTTATGAAGAAATCTATGATTTAAAAAATCATAAACTTTAGAAGTAGAATTGATAATATGCCATGTTAGACAGGCTTGCAGAGTGCTATTGAACAACATTAGATTTTTAATGCCAATTCCACCTTTATGAATCGGTTTACAACAAGAATTCCAAGGGATAGTGACAAGATTCTTTTCAAAAATACTTCTAGTCCAAATAAAGTTTTTAATGTAAGTATTAATTTTTTTTAAGATGCTTATAGGCCATTTATAAATCATGAGGGCATAGACCATTTTAGAAACAATGGTGGATTTGACCAAACATATTCGCCCAGCCATGGAAAGGGATTTACCCTTCCAATTAGAGAGTTGTTTAATGATTTGATCTATGATATTAGAAAAGTGGCTAACTTTGGGTCTACCCCAAAAGATAGGAACACCTAAATAAGAGAAAGGTAAGAGACCTTCTTTGATACCCAGATAAGTGGTAATGGTAGATTTTATTCTAACCGGAAAGTTCTTACCAATAAAATATGAGATTTATTCCAAGAGATAGCTTGACCAGAAACTTCCTCATAGTGGGTTATGGCTTTCTTGAAAACTTGAAGGTTTTTTTGATCCCTTTTAAGAAACAGAATAATATCATCGGCATATAAAAGATCAGTAGGGGCCATTAAGTTTCTGGAAACTTGAATAGGCTTAAGTTTACTTTGATCCACCAGACTGCTGAGAAGCCTACTTAGGTAATCCTCAGTAATAACAAAAAGGATGGCAGAAAGGGGGTCGCCCTGTCTAACACCTTTAGAGCATTTAAAAAAACCTTTAGGAGTTCCATTAATGAGAATAGAGATGAAAGATGATTGAAAAAGATTCTTAATTCTTTTAATAAAGGTATCATTAAACCCAAAGTTTTTTAAGACATTGAAGATAAAATTCCAGTCTATGGTGTCAAAATCCTTTCTGATATCTAATTTAATAGCCACACATCCTCCTCTAGTGTTTTTATTTAGACTGTTGGTACATTCGGAGGCAAGAAAATTGAAGTCTTGAATGGAACTACCTTTAATGAAGCCAAATTGATTCCAAGAAACAATTTTATTACAAATAGGAGCAACTCTATTCGCAATGATTTTGGTAATAATCTTATAATGAGTGTTAATCAGGGCAATCGGTCTGAATTGATGGATCTGAGAGGAATTTGCAACCATGGGAATTAAGGTTAAAAATTGAGCATTGATCACATGTGGTAAAGATCCATGAATAAAGAAGGTCCTGACAAGTTTACAGACATCATTTTGGATAATATCCCAATGCTTTTGAAAGAAACCATTATTGAACCCATCTGGGCCAGGTGCACTGTCTGGATTAAGGCCAAAGACAGTGTCTTTAATTTCATGGTCGAGAGGAATGCTTAAAAGCATTACATTGTCCCTTTCATCCACCATTAAGGGAATGATGTCGGGTTTAAGTTCAGTATTAATATCCAGGCCATTAAGAGATGTTATAGAAGTAAGAGGTAACATGGTCCGTAATGGCCTCTTCTGAATCTATGATTAAATCATTATGGATAAGCTTAGAAAGAGGATGATTGACCTTTATGATTCTTTGAAGGCAATTGTAAAATTTGGTATTACGATCGCCATCTGTAAGCCATTTAGTCCTAAACATTTGCTTATGAATATCATCCTTAAAAGTGAGCAAGGAGTTAAGTTTGAGGGAAATTATTGCTTCCAATTGGGGATCCATATTGAAATCTCAATTGGTATTTTGAATTTGAACCCTGTTAAGCTCACTTTCAAGAAAGGAGATATTAAGATCTATTTGCGAGTTCGTAGTTTTACACCAATCTTTAAGGTCCTGTTTAAGAATTTTCAATTTGTGTAAACAGGCAAAGGAATCATTATGGTGATTCATAGAGTTCCAAGTGTTAAAGATTAAAGTGACATAGTCCGGGTTTGTGGACCAAGAATTATTAAATTTGAAGGGGAGAATAGGCTTACGATCATTCATAAGGTAGCTAACAAGGATGGGATGATGATCAGAGTTGAGTCTAGGGAGAGTAACACTGGATATTTTATCCCAGTTATCAAGAGCCTTCATGTTAACGAAATCTCTGTCAAGCTTACTGGCAACATTTTTGTTTTAGTGTTTCCTGTACCAAGTATATTTAGCACCAACAAGAGATATTTCAAAAACACTACAATTGTCAATTGTAGACTTGAATTCCCTAGAGGATATGGAAAGATGCGAGGGGCCAATTTTTTCAAGAGAGCTAAGGATGGAATTGAAATCACCCATCACTACCCAAGGATCAGTAGTAGAATTGGCTAAATCAATAAGTTCATGCCATAGTACTCTTCTATCTTGATATCTACTCCTGGCATAAACCATAGTGAAAAAATGTGCCTTCCATTCCACGAGAAATCACAGGTGAGTTTCTATTTAGAAATTCTAAAGATGTTGATATTATGAAGGGAATTATGAAAAAAGATCCACATGGAGTCCATCTGAGGACTATTTTGACAAGAGCTAAGAAAATTGTAGTTAAGAGAGCCAAATCTCATGGAGCTTGTATTAAAATTGACTTTAGGTTCTGAAATGGAAAAGATATGGGGCTTATGGTTGTTTAAAAACCTCCTAAGAGTTGTGAAGGTATCCTTGTTAGCCACTCCCTGAAAATTCCAATAAAGAAGATTCATAATTATTTGTGTTTTGGGTTGGAACCCTTCTTTTTTTTTATTTTCCAGAACCCTTCTTCACTTGGGATCATGCGACCATAGGGGAGAAAGCAGGTTTAAGTTTGTTATCATAAGTTTCAGAAATTTTAAGAGAATTTGTTTTCAAAACAGAATTTGAACAATGTTCAGGAATTGGAGTATTGACAGTACTGTCCATGGGGGTATCACTCATAGCTCCATGAGTAGTGTTGTGTTCAATTGAAGTAGTTATTTCTAATCCAACCAGAGAAAGATTAGAATCTGGTGAACCTTGATCTGGATTAGATAGAGCAAGAGGAGAATTTATAGGAGAAATGGTCTGGTTATGAACCAAAATAGAAACTTGAGCAGGGGGGTTTCCAGCTACTGTCTGTATAGGTTCAGAATTATCTGAGGATTTCACATCATTTTTGGGTAGATTTACAGTGTAATCCTCAGGTTTCAAGGGTTTAGGGGTGGGAATAGAAATAATAGGGTGAGGCTGAGGCATTTCAGTGTCCTGTTTTTCAATAGAAGAGCTGGAAACCAGCCTGTAATCCAATGCAGGGGGAGAAGAAATAGAAGAACTGGTCTGGTCATGGTCCAAAACAGCAACTTGAGCAGGGGGGTGACAATTTCCAGCTGCTGTCCTGACAGGATTGGCTGAGGATTTCAGATTATTTTTGGGCGTGACAGTGAAATCCTTAGGTTTCAAGGGAACATAAATGGAAGAGGAATTAATAGGATGAGGCTGAGACATATCAGAGTTCTGTTTGTCAATAGAGGGCTAGGAAACAACCTGTTGTCCAAACAGGAAGCAGGAGCTTGAGCAAACTTAGGTTGCAGCACAGAAACAACAGGAGGAGTGTGTGAGATGCTGTGTGGCATAAAAGTATTAACAATGTTATTATTATCAACACAAACAGTGGTTATAGGAGTAGGAGTGGTAGTTATCTCAACAAATTTGTGATGCTGTAACACAACTGATTTCTGTATTCCAATAAGAGGGTTGGACACACCTCTGTTAACAGTAGCCGACTCATTATGAGGAATAGGGATAGGAATAGACATGCGTGTGATGTTGTGTGCAGTAGTATTAGCAGTAGTATCAACATTAGGATCATAGGACTCTATTGCAGGATTTACAAAAACAGGAGGACAGGACTTAGAAAGAGAAGTGTGTAGAACAGAAATACCTAGATCTGAAACCTTTTCCATGCCACTTTGTCTCTTCTTAGAGACATCATAGGGACCATTCATCACTGAAGGCACTGAGGTCTCTCAGTCCCTACAATCAATCTCATTAAAAGTAGATATACAAGAAATGGAAGCAATATTAACTGAATTAAGAATAGTATTGGGATTGATTATGTTAAGGTTATTACTATTACTTTTAGTCACAATTTTTTGACATCCAATAGCAGTGTTATCTTCCATTTGACTGGCCTCTTCCTCCTCAACCAAATCCCCCTAGGATTTACCATCCAAGGTTGTGGGGACATTAGTTTTTTTAACCCAAATGTCTTATTTTTTCTCAGGAAGCCCAGTTTTGTCTATGAGTTTCTTCCCTTTCTTGGCATGTTTAGGGTCCTTCCAGTCATTAATAGTTGTGTGGTCCATTTGTTTCCGGACCACCCTGCAATTAGCATAGTTATGACCAATCAGTTTGTATACTTCACAAAAGGGTGGTTTTTTTCATATTCAATGCTAAGTTCAACTCTATTGTCAGGAGCATTGAAGCCTATATTTTTTGGGAGATCACACGCCAAATTAACTTCCACCATTAATCTTGCATAGAGACCAAGATCTCCATTCAAAGTTCTATGATCAATCTTAATGGGGAATCCTATACAGGAAGCAATGTCATTCAGGATATTTGGGTGCCAGTAAAACCAATTAAGTCCATGAATTCTAACCCATACATGTTCCATATGATTTTTGTGTGTGAATGGGTTAAAAGAATCATCCCAGTCTGACAGTCTAAGAAATCCCGGATTGAGCTGTAAATTACCCATTTTCCATACCTGATCAAGTTCACCTTGAGTGCTGAAGAGGATGTGATAGTAACCTTTACCAATGGGAACCAACTTCCATTTTGATGAGCTCCAGCAGTGAGAAATCCGGTTCTTAAGCTCGAAGAGGGGCCAAGGCCGGTCACCTGTGTTGTAAGAGACTCGGCCAAGAACCGAGTGTTTGAACAGCTGCTCCCTTTGTTTCAAGGCTTCTGGATCTGCGTCAACTAAGTAGCCACCATCTGCAGGCTTTTTGAAGAGTGGCTGCTTGAAATCCTTCACGCTACCAAGATCTGATCCTTTCAAGGCATCGCGGAAGGAGATTGTTAAAGAGTGAAGGGGGATTTCGAGGCTTCCCACTTCAAATTTAGATGAACCAAGATCTAGAGGAGAAAGAGGAGGAGAGGAAGAAAGCTCCCATGTCGGATCAAAGCCGGCCATTAGAGAATCTCAATGTCGATCAGTAAATCAGATTAGGTTTTCTAGACGCCCGTTGGAGAACGCTGCAAGAACTCCCATCTTTTTCATTCAGCTAAAAATAACATCAATATCATAAAAATGAAACAATTAATCTTAGAGGAACACTTTTGTGGGTTTAAAAAATGATATTCAATATAAATTAATTGAAAATATTTTCTCTATCAATTCTCTCACACTTATCACTTGGACTCCTGGACAAGTAAAAGTCAAATCAAATCAAATCCAAAACACATATCAAAGAGATCTACCAAATAAATTCCAAGAAACAAAAAGATATCATGCCTCATCAAAAAAATTATTTCAAGTTCTCCATTTTAGATTTTAATATATCTCTACTTCATTTCTTATCCCATGCACACAAAACACATACCTCACATGAATTTTCTCTCATCTCACAAATGTAAATGTTAAACAAGTATTTTCTCATTCAAACTCACACAAGAGTCACCATAGGCTTGATAAATTCCTACTTCTCCACCCGATGTAAGTCAAGGACATGTTTTTCTCATGACGACTTTTCAGGGTTGTTCTGTGGCTTTCGGTTGGTAGGATTTGGATGTTAAAAATTCTGAGGCTGAAAAAGGAGGGCTTGGCTCTTATTGAAGCAAAATTGAAAGATTCTAATTTTCACTCAAGTTTGGTCTCCTTATCTTCCCCTTTGTAGAAACTCAGCTCCATCATCATTCAATATGCTTAGGATTTCAGCAGAAAAAATTTCAATCTTTTCAAACATGAATTTTCATGAAATCTCTAGATAGGAATAGCTTTTTTTACATCGGAAGCTCCAGAAAGGCACGGCTTCTCTTATCATGAATGCTCCAGAAAGGCATAGTTTTTAACAAAATTAAATATTCAGTAGGAACATAAGCTCTTCAAAATTTCATATTCCTCCAAAATTATCACCAAATAAGGTAGTACACCACAAGAAATCTTCCCCCACACTTAAGTTCAACTAGATCGTGCAATTTCACTTCAAGAGCAGGTAGGATAGGGAAAATCGGCTTGTATGTGGCTAACCTAACTGGAAATTCATGGCTACTAGGGGATACAATGAAGGATAAATATAAAGTTGGGTCATAATGAAAAGGATTATTTTGAAAAGGGGGCTTCAAACCAAATAAATTCCTCAATCATTTAAAACACACATACCCCAAACCCTCAAGTTTTGAAAGAAATAAATCAAATTATGGTTTAAGCATGGTCTGGTTCTCTCAAGAAATGAGGTGAATGAAAAGAATATGACAAAAATTGGTTATAAGCCTCACAAGAAAGTGATTTCAATGATATAGACAGTGAAATATGGCATGATATTCAAAAATTAGTGTAATTTTCATGAAATTCCAAAATATTTGAGCTTGAAACAAAAGTAATTTCAGCATTAATTTAAGCTTAGTTTCATGAAATAGATTGGTTCACACATTTAAATGGGTTTCAGAAATGGTATTGATAATCATTTCAGCTCAAAATTTTCATAAACACACCAAAAACTAAAAAAATAAACACAAAAAAAATTAAAAACACAATTTTTTTTTTATTTTTTTCTGAGAAAAAAAACAAACACAAAATGAAAATCCTAAACTCAAAAGGTTTCATCCCCCACACATAAATGATGCAGTGTCCTCAATGAATTCAACTGGATTTAACATATAAGCCAATTTTAAAATGAATCACAACATCTAGAAAGTGTAGAGGAGAGGTACAACCTGATTTATTCGCAGTGCAACACTGAGTTAAGCTCCCAAGTGTTGCACTCTGAAAACCTACAAATAAAAGAACAAAATAAAACATAAGATATTTATTGAATGAAATGAAAATAGAAATATGATGAGAATAGAAGGATAAAACTTGGTTTAATCCCCCAAGTGGGCCTTGGGTTTTGACTGCCTCTAGAGGGGCAGTTGTAATCGGTTATCCCCAATCTGATGGTGGGTGAGGTTGTTTGCTTATGAACCAACAAAAATTCTTCTTCCCAGCATGCACTTGTTCCTTATTGTTGAGGACTCCATTGATATAGCATACCAAGTCCACCCCTACTGTAATGAGATACAACATTCATAGTGGGGTTAGGACAATAAATGAGTCCTCCTTTTTCTTGGGTTCCGCATGAACAACATATTTTTTATTCTCCAGTGGTTGATGAAGGTATGATACATCTATGGAAAAATCAAAGGGAATGTCAGAGTTTAATTATATTTGAAAAAAATTAAATGATGAAGAATCAATATCAAATTCTTCCCTTTCAAAGTAAGTATCTTGTGTCTCATTTTCCTCTAGTAAATACAATTTTATCTTCTCTTGTACACCCTCCATTAAATGTTCAACAGGTTTGGGGAGCTCTAGATGTTCCTCCATGGATGAATATCCTTTTTCATCGTCTTCCTCCAAGTAAATACATGTGTTGGCTGAATCTGAAAAATTAAAATAAGGGGGGGGGGGTAATTCTCAATATATTTTCAACAAAATCAAAAGATAATGAGTTTATGAAAAGATTGACTCCCTGATCTTGTTTGGATTCAATTGCTTCTTCAATGGGAGGTTCTTCTTGGAGTTGAATTTCCCTAGATAGATGTAGGCAGTTATACTCCTCTATCTTCTCTTCAAATTCCACTACTTGGTTGGTTTATTCCTTCAATGTTGTTGAATCATCTACATTATGAGGAATAGTTGGCTCAATAAGTTCCTCACACTCATTCTATAAGTTATCCAGATCTTTTTGATCTTACATATGTATTTCAATTGCTAAATCTTCTTCATCAATCTCCTCCAACATTGATTGAGATGGGCTCAATGGATCTTCTTTTAATTTCATCAAAGCCTACATGGGATCTTCAACCTGAAGGATTTTTGGGTCTAATTCTTCCATCAATTTTTCTGGTTCTGTTTCTTGTTCTGGCTCTAGTTGTTGATCCTGGGATGCATGAACTTGTTCCGCTATCCACTGTATTAAGTTCTCTAGGTTTTGAACTGTTTTACTAATTCTTTCAAATTGGGCTTCAATATCATTGTGAAATTCTTCTTCTTGGTGTTTTATATGATCATTTCTTGATAAAATTCTAGAAAATACTCCTGAAGTTCGATTAATTCTCTTACCAAACCCTCCAATAATGGGTATTCAAGGTTCTCTTTAAGGTTTTCAGTGAGATCCTTGAATTCATCCTATGTTATGATTTGGATTCGAGCTCCCCGAATTTGTATAGCCAAGAAAGAAACTTTATACTCCATAGACCAAGGTGAATCAATAATTGTTTCTCGCACTGGTGGGTAATTATTCCATAAATTAAAGAAATAATCATTTGAAAACAACATGGAAAAAGATTTTTTTTTAAAAAAAATTTTAAAATTGAAAATGTCAAATACTTACAATTAGTTTGTGGCACTACCTCCCCGGCAACGGCGCCAATTTTGACAGACACCTGTCGTATGGCATGGAAAAACAATTATTTCCTCAGTTAAAATGTAGTAATGTGGTTGACCTCGGATGTCTTTCTAAGAGGAGTTCACACAAAACGGGTTGTCACATTAAAACAAGGGTAAAAATATTGTGTTTTTGAAATAAAATTTGAAATTAAAATGATTGAAAAACTATGAAATTAAAAGGGTGATTAGGTAGGGGTCGGTTTCCTAATTGTAATTCTATCCTTGTTCAATTTAATTCAAACCTCTTCTTCTTAGTTGATTAAAGTGAGTTTCCACAATTGTTTCCTCTCACTTCCTTGGTGAAATTATTATTGTGAATGAAAATCTTACCAAAATCTTGGTTTGGTCAACTCTCCTTCCATGTGTAAAATAGTTTTATTGAATATCCTTAATTGATATGGGTAATCCCCTATCAGGTTTTTTTTATCCAAAACAATCAAGAACATTCACTACACCTTTTACACGTACTGATGATCGTCGAGTACTTCACCACTAATTCCTGATTTATTCCATCGTATATAAACCAGAAATTAGTGGAGGGATATTATGATTATTTTACCAAGTCAGAAATCAATAACGGAATTAATATTAAAGAACGATCGCACTTGATAATAAAATCTGCTATAAGAAATTGAAAACAACTTTGAAGAAGAAATAAATTTATTAAATTGCGTCCAAGAACTTAAGCATTACAATGTAGAAAACCAACCCTTCCCCAATCACTCCAAATGTTTACCCAACCATATTAAGGGTAATCGAGATGAATGGGTAAGAATAAAGCATTACAAAACTATGAAAAAGAAAATAAATAAAAGATAAACCTGAGAAGTTCTTCTCCTTCATGTCCCGGGAGGAATGGGATGGAGAGTGGGATGATTTGAGAGGGTGGAGCTCTCCTCCTTTTATAGCCATAATTTGTCCCCTAGATGTTGATGCATTGTATCCCCATTAAATGACATCTGCACGCATTGATACCTTCTTAAATGTTGTTCATAATTATCTTTTCCGTGTCCCCTCAAAATCTCAGCGGATTTGGACATATATTCCGAGTGTTATGTTCGTTTTACTCTGAACATTTATTATGTCCAGTCAGACTCTCCAAAACGCAATCCTCCGCATTAGGGTGATTTAATGACCCCATAAACAGCCAATTCACGCGGTCCATTATTCATAAAAGATTCTCCAAAACTCCTTGAGCGTCCACCCACTGAAGTTCACAACATTTGGGAACACCATGGATGAGTTATGGAGACCACACCAAAACTAGGTAGAATTGTAAACAGTTTTCTTTCTCCCACTTGTGAGCTTCCATTGAGCTTCCATATGGACGATTCATCTTTTAGTCCAAAAATAGTAAATGAATCCATGGATGTGTATAATATGAAAAATAAAGAATTTTTCAATTTTAATCAGTGTACATAAAGTTATGGTTAATCTACAGAAATAATTTAAAACTGTTAAAAATCCAAAATGGCCAATTTTTACTATTCAGCTCAAAATAACACCAATATCATAAAAATGAAACAATTAATCTTAGATGAAAAATTTTGTGGGTTTAGAAAAATGATATTCAATATAAATTAATTGATAATATTTGCTCTATCAATTAGATCAGTGTACAGATAGTGATTTTAAAACCTCTCTAGGTGGGAATAGAACCACAAAAAATTTCTTATCTTCCAATGGAACTTTAGAGGGTTAGAAATCCAATAAATAATGGTCCAAAAGGTTGGGGAAACAAGAACCCTATAGAGTGATTTTTTGAAGGATCTTACTAAGGAAATCATTCAAAGTTAAATGAAAATTTTATATCTATCACGACCCATCCCTCAAGGCCCATGTCGTGACTACCCCAAGCCCACCTTCCATAGGCCAGGGGTTGGCGACTAACACCGTAAAGGTTTATCCCTAAAATGGAAAGTAATTTCCTTTAAACTTGTACAAACACCCAATCCAAGAACACAACAAGATGCAACCACAAAGTAAAATTGTAGTAGTAAAGTTGTGTACTGAATGTAAAGGGGTCAGAATACAAGCCCAACTGAAAGGTACAATTACCACTGAAAAACAGAAAACAACTCCTGGAATAGTCCACTGAGGATCCTACCTTAAGGTTAGGTATAACTCATCTACACTACTCTCAATTTCAGTCAATCTCCTCTATGTACCACCTGGTCCTGGCTCCCTCAAGTCTCAGCCAAGATGCTTATCATCTTCACATGACACAACAATGTGCGGGCAAAGCCCATGCAAGGGTGAGTATAAAAATACCCAGTAGGGACCCTGAGACCCCTGAAGGTATATCAAAATTCCACAAAGGAAAACCACAAATCATTATCTAAATCACAAAGCACAAAAAAATAGACACATATCAAACCAGGTATAACAAAAGTACAGTAGTACAGATGATTAGTCATAAAGATATATCATATTACTTTGTCAAGAGGAACTAATACAGACCCACACATGATAAATAGGTACTAACCCCCATAAGACCCACACAAGATCGATAGGTGATGATTCACATAGAAATGTTAGGTGATGATTCACACAGAATCATTAGGTGTTGATTCACAAAGAATCGCAGGGAGCTAATTCACACAGAATCAGTGGGTTCTGATTCACACAAAATCATTGGGTGTTGATTCACATAGAATCGATGGGTGCTGATTCACACAGAATCAATGGGTTCTGATTCACACAGAATCGTTGGGTGCTTATTCATATAGAATCAATGGGTGTTAATTCACACATAATCGCTAGGTACTGATTCACTATTGGGTTCTGATTCACACAACGATTATGTGTGAATCAACACCCAATGATTCTATGTGAATTAGCACCGAGTGATTCTATGTGAATCAAAACCCAGTGATTCTATGTGATTCAACACCTAGTGATTCTGTGTGAATTAGCACCTATCGATCATGTATGGGTTTTGCGTGGATAAATACCTATTGATCATGTGTGGGTCAATAGTAGTTCCTCTTGAAAGAGTAAGATGATCTAGCCTTATGACTAATCATATGTACTTTTGTACCTTTGTTATACCTAGTTTGAGTTGTGTTTATTGCTTTTTTCATTGTGATTGAGATCATGCTCTTTGGGTTTCATTTGTGGAATTCTGAGAGACCTTTGGGGGTCTCAAGGTCCCTACATGGTATTGTTATAATCACCTCTACATGGGCTTCACCCGCACCTTGTTGTGTCTTATGCAGACGACGAGTAGCTTGGCTGAGACTTGAGGGAGCCAAGACCAGGCGGTACATAGAGGAGATTGGCTGGTGTAGAGAGCAGTGGAGAGGAGTTGTACCTATCCTTCAGGTAGAATCCTCAATGGAAAATTCTAGTAGCTGTTTTCTATTTTCAATTGTATTTGTACATTTCAGTTGGGCTTGTATTCTGATCCCTTTACTTTTAGTACACACCTTTACTACTGTAGTTTTACTTCGTGGTTGCATATTTTTGTGTTCTTGTATTGTGTGTTTATATAGGTTTAATGGTAATTCCTTCTCGTTTTAGGGATATGCTTTTTCAATGCTATTCGCCAACCCCTGGCCTATGGAAGGTGGGCTTGGGGTAGTCACGGCATAGGCCCCAGGGGACGGGTTGTGGAAAAGTGGTATCAGAGTGGCGCAGCAGAAGCATGGTGGGACCATAAGTTGTATGTAAGCATGGTGGGATTTTGGCACGACTTCTTCAGACAAGAAAACTCTGGCAAAATTCTGCAATAACATCCACCAATGGAGGATGGAAGATTGGGCGGAAATGATCTGGGATCGATGAACACCGACGACTCCATCCAACGTGGATGCTCCTCCTGCCGCAACTGCAACACCTCTAATGGATCTCGAGGTATGGGGATTATTTTTTAATAGAGATTACCTTTGATGAATTCTTCTCCCACTTGTTATAATGATAACATGGAGGGAATGGGACAAATGAACAACTCCCAAACTCTCCACTGCTTCATTTATCATTGAATTCTTTGGATATGGTTTTCCCAATTTGATGGCAATGCGAGACAGAGGGTCACACTGTGACGGAAGCAGTCCAGAATGCCTGTAGGCACAGACAGGAGTGAAAATAGATATCTGAATCATTCATGGAGCCTCGTGGAAGATATTCTAGCACCAGAGACCGGCGTCGATGAGTGATGGTGGCGGCCGTCATCGGTCGACTACAGCGAAAGTAGTTGGTGCATCGTCGCGCACTGTAGAGGGGTGTCGCGGCATCAAGCCACAGCGGCTACAGAAGGTAGTCGGCCCTTAGTCGGCCGCACTAGAAGAGACGGCACACTATCATACACCACGTTGAAGGTCCGCGGATTGAAGCTGTGATGGTGGTGAGGGTCAGGACCCGCTCCATGTGGGTCCTGTGGGTGACAAGGCATCGCCACTTGGTGTCTCCCTTAATGGATTTGAATGGATCCTTTGAGCTATTCAGGAGAAGCGGACTGCGCGACCCCTACGGGTCACGCCAAACAGTGGGCTGGTCGGCAGCCCAGTGGGCCAAGCCCACTTAAGCCCTTCCTAACTGGGTTGGGTCATACCCGAACTGGGTCAGGTCGGCACAGGCCGGGTCGGACCAGACCCGGACCCCTCTCGAGCCCTAAAATGCTTAGGTGACTGTATCTTGCGAACTGGACATCTATTTGATGAACTAAATAAAGTGTAGGAATCCTTGGGCCGATACGGTCCTTTTGAGATACTCCAAGAGAGTTTTGGAGAAAATTGGAGTATGACCAGGTTGGATTGACTCTGAATCCAACTGGACCCTTGAAACTTGAATGCTAATAACTTATAGATCGGACGTCAGTTTGATGCACCGTATGTTGCATTGGAACCCTTATGACATGACAGATCATTGAGTTACATCTTCCTGGGACTTCATGCTAATTGAAATATGACATATGGATTAAGGAGAATTTCTCCCAAAATCAAGCGTACTATGAGCGGGAATCTAGTGGCTGGAAGTGAGGTGGAGGTTGGAGATAGATCTTACTGAGGTTAGTAATAAGCAATTCTATGTGGGTTAGCACTTACCGATCATGTGTGGTTCAGATCATGTATGGGTCAGTTCTCAGCAATCCTATGTGGGTCAGACCATACAGATCCTATGTGGGTCAAATCCTGTGTAGGTTAGCACTCAACAATATTGTGTGGGTCAACGCATACCGATCCTCTGTGGGTTAGATCCTGTGTGGGTCTTGTGGGGGTTAGTTACCTATCAATCCTAGGCAGGTCGGATCCTATGTGGGTCAGCAGGGGTTAGTACTTATTGATCCTATGTGGGTCAAACTCTATATGGTCAGTAGCAGTTCCTCTCAATAGAATAAGATGATCTAGATTCTCGAATAATCATTTGTATTTCTATGCTTTACTTATACCTGGTTTTAGCTGAGTCTTTTGCTTTGTGCTTTGTGATTGAGATCATTATTTTTTGTTTTTCTTTGTGGAATTATGAGATACCTTTGGGGATCTTTGGGTCCCTACTGGGTTTTTTTATACTCACCCCTACACGGGATTCGCCTGCACCTTGTTGTTTCGTGTGCAGACGATGGGCATCCTTGGCTGAGACTCGGGGAGCTAGGCTCTGACGGTGGGTAGAGGATATTAGCTAACATGGAGAGTAGTGGAGACGAGTTTTACCTACCATTTTTGTAGGATCCTCGATGGAAGATTCCAGGATATATTTTCTATTTTTTAGTTGTAGTTGTACCTTTCATTTGGGATTGTATTCTGGCCCTTTACTTTTAGTACACACCTTTACTACTAGAGTTTTAATATGTGATTTAATCTTTTTGTGTTCTTAGATTATGTGTTTGTATAGGTTTAAAGGAAATGCCTTCCCATTTTAGGGATATGCCTTTCCAGTGCTATTCTCCAACCCCTGGCCTATGGAAGGCGGGCTTGGGGGTACTCACGACATGACCCACTGAGTGACGAGGCTTCAGTATAGGGACCTCTTACTATGGTAGCACCTTCGGGTGGTGCCCCAGCATCACCACCACCCGTTGGGAAGAAGATACCACCAGCCCCAACAGTAGACCGTATACGCCGACTGAGTGTGTTGCACGAGTTTTAGAGACAGAGGCCTCCTAGGTTTCGAGGTGAGACAGATCCCTGTACAGCTGAGGACTGGATGGAGGTTGTGGTTAGAGTTTTTCAGTTGGTTGAGACACCAACAGATCAGATGTTTATCCTAGCTACTAGCCTTTTCCAAGTCATAGTAGAGAGATAGTGGAGCCTGATGCTCCATACACATGATGAGGTGACCCTCACCTGGATAGACTTTGAGAGCCTCTTTGGGGCGGAGTTCATTCCAGCGACACTATGCTCTGTGCGTATTCAGGAGCTCGTGCACTTACAGCAGGGCAGCCTGACAGTATCCCAATACTCAAATAGATTCACTAACCTCTCGTGCTACTACATCGACATGGTACGAGACCCATTCTTCAGGGTTGGGACCTTTGATCAGGGTCTCTGGTGGGAGATCATACCATCTATGATATCGCTGAATATCCCAACGCAGGTTGGAGTGCTTGAGCGAGCATTGTTGGTGGAGAGAATCATAGCTGAGCAGGTAACGATGGTGAGATCCATAACCAGACAACAAGTAGCCAATTTTTATGTGGTAAGAAGTAGAAAAATTATGTAGAGGTCTAAGCAGGGTAGACCCAATGTTAGATGAACTCGGGATGCATGGTCGGAGGATCAGAGGTAATGAGGCAGAGAAGGTCGGCTGGGTGGCAGACCTTGCCTACTCTGTTGAGGATCTGGAAAGGTCTGATGAACCTCGAAGATAGCTTACTGACTTGGACAATCCTCTTTAATCCTCGTAGGAATACATGTTATCCCTCCTCAAACTCCAAGGGTCTCCATCTCATGTCAGCATAAGACTTCTTCTGGCTTTGTGTAGTCTTCATCTGCTCCTGGATGATCTATACCTTCTATGTGGTAGCATGTACCAACTATGGACCCATAAGTGATGACTTCCCTGGGTCTGTCCAGCAAAGAGGTGACCTTCATGGTTTCCCGTACAAAGCCTCAAACAGATCCATGCATATAGTGGGGGGTAAGTATTGTTGTAAGCAAACTCCACTAGGGGTATGTGGTCCTCCCAATTGCGGCCAAAATCTAAGACACAAGAACGAATCATTTCTCGAACGCCTCCTGAATTCCCTTCCACAAGTGGGATGTAAAGTGTGCATTGTGATCTAAGATGGTCATCGATGGAACTCGGTGAAGTCGCACTATCTCCAACATGTAGAGGTGTCCCAAGTTCTCTACTGATCCCTACTAGTGGATGTGTAGGAAGTGGGTCGGCTTTGTTAGTCAGTTAACAATCACTCAGATGGAATCATGGCCCCTGGATGTATATGTTAGCCCCATCAAAAAGTCCATGGATACATCATAACAATGTCACTCCGGTACCTCAGGTGGCTGAGCTAAGTCTGCTAGTACCTGATACTCAGCCTTCACATGCTGACAAGTGAGGCATCGAAATACAAAATATGCCACTTTTTTTCTTCATCCCTGGCCACCAGTACTGATGCTAGAGGTCATGGTACATCTTTGACACTCTAAGATGTACCACTAAAAGGGATGTATGAAGCTCCCTCAACACCTCCTCTTGAACAGTCACTGGTACCATGGTGCGTCCTTTGAAGAGAACGATGTGCTCCTCCTCCGACGCTGAGTATATCAAGATATTGTCAATGAAGACCACCACGAAGTGATCAAGGTATTTCTAGAAGATCCTATTTATGAGCCCCGTGAACACTAATGGAGTGATGGTCTTGCATAAAAGCATCACCAAGAAGTTTTAATGGCCAGAACAACATCTAAAGGCTGTCTTCAGTACATCCTTGTCCCATACCCTGAGTTGGTGATAGCCGGATCTGAGTTCGATCTTTGAAAACCATCTAGACCCCTTCAGCTGGTCGTAGAGATCATAAATCCTTGAGGGTGGATACATGTTCATCATGATCACCTAGTTCTGGTGCTGATAGTCCACACAAATCCTTAAGCTCCTATCCACCTTTTAGGTGAACAATATCGGGGATGCCCATGGAGAAACACTTAGCCTTATGAACCCCTTTCCCTACAATCCCTCCAGTTGTACCCGCAACTCCCAAACCTCAACAAGAGCCATCTGATATGATGGTATAGATATCGGTGTCTTCCCAAGGTATAGTTCGATATAAAAGTATACCTCTCTGCATGGAATTAGTCCCAAAACATCATCAGGAAAAATACATCAGCATACTTGTCCACCACTATAGGATAACCTGAACTCCTCGCATCAACTACTCTGAGGGTGAGGCTAGCCAACTGATGAGTAATCAGTTACACCATCCTTTGAGATATTCTATCCTATGATACAAAGGTTTCCTTCTCACCGGTGAAGGTAAACCTGATCCCATCCTCATAGACACACCACAGTTTGTGCCTAAAATAGTCTATCTAAGCATGGAATGTGGATAGCCAATCCATACCCAAGATGATGTCGTAAGGCCTTGATGCTGCAACTAGGATATCCTAGTCAAAGATTTCACCTCCTAGAGTAATCTCATACTGTTGGAAATAGTGTGTAATTCTCTAATATTCTCCTGTAGGAGTCTCTAATCACAAGGATTGAGCCAACGGCTCCATCGGAATCTTCGAGTTCCAAACGAGTGTCGTGGCAATGAAAGACTGACTAGCACATGTGTCTATAATTACTACAGCTAGGGTGGAATAGACATAGATTTTGCCTCTAATCGTCTCTAGAGTGTTGTTTTCATAGGCCTCTACTGCATGAAGCTATTCTCTCCCATGTACACCTACTCCCTGTAGTCGGGGTGGACCTCTTGGTGGTGGTGGTAGAACCTCAAATCGCCACCCACCGCCTGCTACACTGCCTACTCCTCTTCCTCATCCACCACCCTAGAGACCTCCTCTCTTGAATTTATCCCTCTGCCTCAGTGGTCCCTCGACCGTCTTCTAATTTTCGGTACAGTGGGTCGGGCAGTCGCGAGCCTTGTGGCCTTACCCACCGCACGTGAAGCATAGTCTTCCTACCAGCTGACCTTCTCTGCCTCGTGAGCTCCGAACCTCTAACCCTACATCCCAGGGTAGCCCACTAGTGGGTCTGGCCATCTTGTACCTATGCATCATCTATCTACTACCTCCCATATGTGACTCGGCTACCTGTCATCCAATGGTGGCTCTCACTATCGATTCCTGCACAGCTATGAATCTCTCTCCCAACAATGCTCACTCAATCACTCCATCATGTGTTAGGATATTCACTGATATCATTGATGATCTGATATCCCACTGAAGACCCTACTTAAAGAGATGGTCCTTGAAGAATGGGTCATATACCATGTCAGTGGAGTAGTGCGAGAGGTCAGTGAATCTCGCCAAGTATTGGGCTACTCTTAGGCTTCCCTGCTGTAAGTGTAGGAGATTTATAATATGCACAGAGCGTAGTGTCGCTAGAACGAAATCCTCCCTGAAGAGGATCTCAAATTCCATCCAGGTGAGGGTCACCTCATCATGTGTCTAGAGCATCAGGCTCCACCATCTCCCTGTTGTTCCCTAGAAAAGGATAGCATCTAGAATAACCATATGCTCTACAGGTGTCTCAACCAAGTGAAAAACTCTAGCCACAACCTCTAGCCAGTCCTCAGCTACATCAGGATCCATCTCGCATTGAAACCTTGGAGGCCTCTTTCTCTGGAACTTTTTCAATGCGCTCATTCGGTGTGCACGGTCTACTGGTGGGGTTGGTGGCATCTGATGCCCAATGGGTGGTGGTGCTACTAGTGCACCACCTGAAGGTTCTACCATTGTAAGAGGGCCCTTCTCCGAAGCCTCTTCGCTCGGTGGGCCTTCATCATGTACTCCCTTGACAATCTTGGCTAGCTGTCTATGTAGTGAAATACTGAAAAGAAATATGTGTGACATAGTCAATAAATTATTCTTGTTGAGATGACTCAATAGAGATCAAAGTAAAAACATTTCAAAAGTACACGCAATAAGTGTTTTTGTGCATCGAGTTAGAAATTAGAATTTTTGTTCTTAGTGTATGGATACGTCGGCCTCCACACCAAAACTAGACTCCCTGAACTGAAAACCATACTCAAAACACTAAACACTATTTGTCCATTAGAAAGATCAGAGTCCTAGTTCTTTGGTAGAACTGACTCCTCTGACACCACTTTTTCACAACCCGTCCCCCAGGGCCCATGTCATGACTACCCCAAGCCCTCCTTCCATAGGACAGGGGTTAGAAACTAGCACTGAAAAGGTATATCCCTAAAATGGGAAGAAATTTCCTTTAAATATGTACAAACACACAATCCAAGGACACAACAAGGTGAAACCATGAAGTAAAAATGAAGTAGTAAAGGTGTGTAATGAAAGTAAAGGGTCTGGAATACAAGCCCAGATGAAAGGTACAACTACAACTGAAAAAATAGAAAACTACTCCCGGAATCATCTACTTAGGATCCTACCTGAAGGGTAGGTATAGCTCATCTCCACTGCTCTCCACATCAGCCAATCTTCTCTATGTTATGCCTGGTCCTGGATCCCTTAAGCCTCAACCAAGATACTCGTTGTTTTCAAAAGACAAAACAAGGTGCGGATGAAGATCGTGAAAGGGTGAGTATACCAATACCCTGTAGGGACCCCGAGACCCCCAAAGGTCTCTCATAATTCCATAAAGAAAAAACCACAGAGCATAATCTCAATCAAAAATCACAAAGAAATAGACACAGCTCAACCCATGTATAAGTAAAGTACAGATGTACACATGATTAGTCGAGAAGCTAGATCATCTTATTTTGTCTAGAGGCACTATTGTTGACCATACAGAGTCTAACCCAAATAGGATCAATAGGTAATAACCTCCACTAACCCACACAAGATTTGACCCCCTATGATTGATAGATAATTCCCCCCACTGACCCAAACATTATCTGACCCACACAGGATCGGTATGCATTGACCCACACAAGATTGTTGAGTGCTGACCCACATAGGATCTGACCCACATAGGATCAGTATGCACTAAACCACACAAGATCTCTAAGAACTGACCCACATAAGATCTGACCACATAGGATCGATAGGTGCTAACCCACAGAGGATTTCTTGGTACTAAACTCTTTATGATTTGTCTCCAACCTCTGCCTCACTACTAGCCACAAGATTCCCACTCATAGCATGCCTGATTCTGGGAGAACTGCCCCTCAAGCCATCAGTCATAATTCAACTAGCACAAAGTCCCATGAAGAAGTAAACCGATGATTTTTCATGAAATAAGGGTTCCAATTCAACATACAATGTGTCAACCGGATGCTCGATCAGTATGTTATTGGAATTTTAATATCGAGGGATCGGTTGGATTTGGAGTTGATCCAACCCGACCATACTCCAACTTTCTCTAAAACTCTCATAGAGTATCTTAAAATGACCGACTTGCTCATAGGATCCCAGTTTCATAGACGATTCTTCAAATAGACGTTCAGTTCTCAAGATACAGTCACTTATGTGTTTCTAGGCCAGAGAGGGGTCTGGGTCTGGTCCGACCAGGTTGGACCAACTCGGCCCGACCCGGCCTAGTCCGACCAGACCTGGTCCAGGTCTGACCTAGCTCGGCCCAGTTGGGTGGTTCCATGGTAGGGTTGGACCATTGGGCCACAGACTAGCCTGACCCGCCGGCTGGGTGTGGCCTGTCAGGCGGTCCGACACGCTGGCTGGCATGACCGGCGGGGGTTGCGCAGTTCGCTGCTCCCAAATGGCTCAAAGGTTCCATTTGACTCCATAACGGTGGAACCATGTGGCACCCCCTTATCACCCATAGGGAGCGGGTCTCAGCCTTCTCCACCATCACAGCTTCAATCCACGACCCTTCAACACGGTGCGCGATGGCGCACCGCCTTTGCCTCTGCGGCCCGCCCGCTGTCGGCCACCTGTATGGCCACCACAGTGTTGAGTGGTTCCACTCTTCCACCGTGGCCAGTGGTTTCTAGCCGCTACCCTCATCTACTAGCACCAATTGTTGGAGCTTCTTCCGCAGGCCACCGGGTGAGCTCTAGTGGTCCATTCTTTCTTTTGGACGCGCTTACGATCCTCTCGGGACGCCTTTACATGCATGAGATAGTGTGAATTCATGGATTTACATTGAAGACCATCTTAGATCATGATGCATGTTTTACATCCCACTTTTGGAAGGGATTATAGGAGATGTTTGGAACTCATCTATGCTTGAGCACTACCTTTCACCCTCAGAGAGATGGTCAGACGGTGCCAACCATACAGACACTCGAGGACATGCTTTGTACGTGTGTCCTTGATTTCGGTCATAGTTGGGAGAACTACCTACCCCTGGTGAATTTTTCATACAACAATAGTTATCACTCCACCATCAGCATTTTCCCCATTTGAGGCTTTGTATAGGCGGCCATGAAGATCACCTATTTCCTAGATAGACCAAGGGGAGTCAGCACTTTTGGGTCCACTGAGGATCTTACCTAAAGGGTAGGTTTAGATCCTCTTCGTTTCACTCCACGTTATCCAATCTCCTCCGTGTACCGCCTGGTCCTAGCTCCCTCAAGTATCAGCCAAGCTACCCGTCGTTTGTATAAGACACAACAAGGGGTGGGCGAAGCCTGTGCTAGGGTGAGTATGACAATACCCAGTAGGGACCCCGAGACCCCCAAAGGTCTCTTATAATTCCATAAATAAAAACCACAAAGAATTATCTCAATCACAATGAAAAAAGAAATAGACACATCTCAAATTCGGTATAAGTAAATCAAAGAAGTACAGATGATTACCCAGGTTGCTAGATCATTGTATTCTGTTGAGAGGCACTACTGCTGACCATATGAAGTCTGACCTACATAGGATCGATAGGTACTAACCCCTGCTGACCCACACAGGATCCGAATCAACCAGGATCGATAGGTAAATAACCCCCGCAAGACCCGCACTGAATCTGAGCCACACAGGATTGGTATGCATTGACCCACACAGGATCGCTAAGCACTGACCCACACAGGATTGGTATGCACTAACCCACATAGGATCGTTGAGCACTGAACCACATAGGATCTGACCCAGATAAGATTGGTAAGTATTGACCCACACAGAATCACTTGGTAATAACCTCTATATGATATGTCTCCAACCTCTGCCACACTGCCAGCCATTGGATTCCCACTCATAGAATTCTTGATTTTGGTATAAACACTCCTCAAGCCATTAGTTGTATTTAAATTAGCCCAAAGTACCATGAAGAAGTAACCCGGTGATCTATCATGTCATAAGGGTTCCAATGCAACAGACGGTGTGTCAACCGAATGCCCGGTCTGTAAGTTATTGGAATTTTAGTGCCGAGGGCCCAGTTGGATTCAGAGTAAATCCAGCCTAGACATACTTCAATTTACTCCAAAAATTTTATGGATTATCACAAAATGAACTTCTCGCTCCCAGTATCCCAGCGCTGCAAACGGTTCTTCAAACGAACATCTGGTTCTCAAGATATGGTCACTTAAGCATTTCAAGGCCTGAGAGGGGTCTGTGTCCAGTCCGACCCGAACTAACCCATCCTGGCCCGACCCGACCCAGTTTGGGTTGAACCGAACCAGTATGGGTCTCCCTGACTCAACTTGAATAGGCCCGGACCGTCAGCTGGGCATGGCCAGTCAGGCGGTTCGGCCTGCTGGCTGGCATGACCCGCGGGGGGTCACACAGTCCGCTACTCCCAAATGGCTTAAAGGAGTCGTTCGAATCCATTAAGGGCGGTGCCAGGTGGCACCGCCTTGTCACCCATGGGACCTATAGGGAGTGGTTCCCTGCATTCTCCACCGTCACAACCCTTCAACATGGCATGTGACGACGCATCACCTCAGCCTCCACGACCAACCGCTTTCTGCAGTCGTTGTAGCTCCCCTCCGCGATGGGCCGCATGCTACCTTTGCGGTCAGCTGATGCCGGCCACCGCCTTCGCTCACCAGCGCTGGTCACCAACACCGGTGGATCTTCTATGGGGCTCTGGTGATGCTCTAGAGATCCATTTCCACTCCCATTTGTGCCTATGGGATTTTCATACTGTCATCGTCATAGTGTGACCATCTGTCTCATGCTTCCATCAAATTGGTAAAACCGTCCCTGAAGAATAGAATGATAAATGAAGCGGCAGAGAGTATGGGACTTTTTTGTTTGTCCCACACCTTCTCGCATTATAAAGATAACAGTTGGGAGAAGAATTCATCAAAGATAAACTTTATTAAAATAATCTCTCTACCTCAAGATCCGTTGGAGGTGTCACGGTTGCGATGAGAGGAGCGTCCACGTTGGATGGAGTCATCAGCATTCATTGATCCCAGATCATTGTTGCCTGAGCTTCCATCCTTTGTTAGTGGATGTTGCTGAAAAACTTCACCAGAGTTTCCTCACATGAAAAAGTCGTTCCAAAACCCCACCTTGAGATCCATTTAAATAGGAGGGGAAAAGGTGAGCAAGGCATTGAGTAATTAATGAGGTTTATTAAATGAATTAATGAACCTATTTTAATTCACAACATTGGAGTTACATAGTTGATGAGTCAATCCATTAATTGGCTTGAAAATTCATCAGTCCCTCCACCTCCACTCATCTTTTGGAGAAAAAGAAAATAAAATAACAATTACATGTTATTTTACATTTCTTTAAAAAGTACAAAAACTAACTTTTTCTCTCGATGTACTGCGGTCGAAGTGAATTATCCCTTAAGTGAATCCTACCGCTGCGGATTCAACGGTGCCCTCAGATTTTTAATCTAATCATCAGTTCCAAAGATAGAAAATGTCACCCATGAATTTACGTAAAGTACCTTAAAAAAAGTTTATAAATTCATTCTGGGCACACCAGTCCTTGAAATCAAGTGCCATCAATTTTCGCAGACTCATAATAATCCAAAATATTTTAAAAAAATTATACATAATTTTCCGAGTCTTAATATTCTCCCCACCTTAGGGGTTTTCATCCCTAAAAACAAAAACAAAACTAGGGGAACAAAAGGGGTACTGAGCACATATCTGAGCCTCCCGTTCCCACGTGATCTCATGAAGATTCCCAAGCTTCCAAAGAACTCGCACCAGAGGAATCGGACGCCCATGAAGGACTCACTCATGTCGATCCTATATCTTCACCGAAAACTCAGAAAATATCCCCCCATCGTCGATGTCCAACTCACTCCAGTTGATAACGTGCCATGGATCATGCATGTATCTTCTCAGCTGTGACACGTGGAAAATATTATGCACCTGGTGCAGCTGTTGGGGAAGAGCTAGACGGTACGCCACCTCATCTACTCTGCAGAGGATCTAGAAAGGTATAATGATCCTCGGAGATAGCTTTCCACCCAGCCAAACCTCTGGAATCCTTATCGGGGTGAGACCCGCACGAACACATAGTCTTACTCCTCAAACTCCAAGGGTCTCCATATCTTATCAGTATAAGACTTATTTCGGCATTGTGGAGTCTTTATCTGATCCTGGATGATCTTCACCTTCTCTGTGGTATCATGTACCAACTCTGGACCCATAAGTGATCAGTCCCCTAGGTCTATCCAGTAAATAGGTGATCTACATGGTCGCCCATACAAAGCCTCAAATGGGACTAATTCCAATGGTGGAGTGATAATAATTATTGTATAACTCCCCTAGGTCTGTCCAAAAAGAGGTCATCTCTAGAGCATTGTGGTCATTGGCCTCTGCTACATGTACTTGTGTTCGCCCCTGTCTACCTACTCCCTATGGTCAGGGTGGACATCTTGGTGTTGTTAGTGGTAGAACCAAAAATCGCTGCCCACTGCCTGCTGCATGACCTACTCCTCTGCCTCATTCACTGCCTTGAGGACCTCCTAACTCAAATCGTTTCCTCTTCCTTGGTTTTCCCCTGACTTTATGATGATTTTTGGTGTGGCGGATCAGACATTCATGAGCCTTGTGGCCCGGACCACCACACGTGAAGCACAGTCTACCTCCCTACTGACCTTCTCTACCTCGTGAGCTCCAAACCTCCGACCCTGCGTCCCGAGGTCATCCACCAGTGGGTCTGGCCCACTTGGACCTCTTATTTAACTGTCTACTTCCACCTATATATGACTCATATACCTATCATCCAGTGGTGGCTCTCACCATCGGTGCCTGCAAAGCTATGAATCTCTCCACCAATAATGCTTTCTCGAGCACTCCAGCCTGCATCAGTATAATCAGTGATATCATTGACACTCTGATCTCCCACTAGAGACCCTACTTAAAGGTTCGAGCTCTAAATAATGGGTCACGTACCATTTCAGTTGAGTAGCGCGAGAGGTCAGTGAATCTCGTCGAGTACTGGGCTACTGTCAGGTTGCCCTGCTAGAAGTGCAGGAGCTCCTGAATACGCATTGAGCGTAGTTTTGCTGGAACGAACTTCTCCCTAAAGAGGCCCTCAAAGTCTATCCAGGTGAGGGTCACCTCGTCATGTGTATAGAGAATCAGGATCCACCATCTCCCTGTTGTGCCCTAGAAAAGGCTAGCAGTTAGGATAACCATCTTCTCTACTGGTGTCTCAACCAAGATAAAAACACTATCCACAGCCTCCAACCAATCCTCAGCTACCTGGGGATCTCTCTCTCCTAGAAACATTGGATTCCTATGTCTCTAAAACTCATTAAACATTCTCATTTTGTGTGCATGGTCTGTTGGGGGTCTTGTGGAATCTGCTACCCAATGGGTGGTGTTGCTGCTGGTGCACCACCCGAAGGTTCTACAACAGTAAGAGGGCCCTGCCTCGAATCCTCATCACTCGGTGGAATGTCGTCGTGTACTCTCTCGGGAATCATAGCTAGCTGGCTATGCGGCAGCATCCTGAAAAGAAATGGGTGTGCCATGGTAAATAATTTATACCTAGTGAGTTGTCTCAAAATAGATCAAAAGTAAAAAAAATTCAAAACACACACAATCAGTGTTTTCATGCACCGAGTTAGAAATCAAAATTTGTGGTCCTGGTGTATGGATACGTCAGCCACCGCACCAACACTGGACTCCCTGAACTTAAAACCATACTCAAAACACTTAAAACTATTTCTCCATTAAAAATATCATAGTTCTAGTTTTTTTGTAGAACCTCCCTCTGATACCACTTTGATAGCATGTGAAGGTTGAGCATCAGGTACCAGTGGGCTTAGCTTAGCCACTTGAGGTACCATAGTGGAAATGGGATGGTATATCCTTGACCTTTTTGATGGGGATACCATGTACATCAAGGGTCCATGATTCCATCTGGGATATTATTGAATGACTCACCATGTCAGCCAAATTCTAACCCATCCGAGAGCAGGGATCAATAGAGGGCTTGGGATGCCTCTACGTGCAGGAGATAGTGTGACTTCACAGAGTGATGCTGATGATTGTCTCAGATTGCGATGCATGTTTTACATCCTGGTTATGGAAGGGACTGTAGGAGGCATTTGGAAATCAGTTATGCCTGAGCACTGCCTTTCACCCTCAGATAGATGATCAGAAGGAGCAGACCATACAGACACTCGAGGACATGATTCGTGCTTGTGTACTCAATTTTATCTATAGTTGGGAGGACCAGCTGCCCCTAATAGAGTTTTCTTACAATAATTGTTACCACTCCCCTATCAGCATTTCTCCGTTTGAGGATTTGTACGAGAGACCATGAAGATAACCTCTTTTTTGGATAGGCCCA
This sequence comes from Viscum album, assembly GCA_963277665.1. Lineage (NCBI taxonomy): Eukaryota > Viridiplantae > Streptophyta > Magnoliopsida > Santalales > Viscaceae > Viscum > Viscum album. The sequence continues at coordinate 923,534,517 of OY728126.1, read as the reverse complement.
GGGGAGTCAGCACTTATGGGTCCAGAGTTGGTACATGCTACCAAAGAGAAGGTGAAGATCATCCAGGAGAGGATGAAGACTACACAGAGCTGGAAGAAGTCTTATGTCGAGAGAAGTCAAAGACCCTTGTAGTTTGAGGAGGGAGACCATGTCTTCCTACGGGTCTCACCCTGATGAGGATTACAGAGGTTTGGCCGGGGTGGTAAGCTATCTTTGAGGTTCTTTAGACCTTTCCAAAACCATATAATATTAGGTCAGGTGGCATACCATCTATATCTTCCCAAATAGATGCACCCAGTTCATAATGTTTTCCACGTGTCACGGTTGAGGAGATACGTGCATGATCTATTGCATGTTATCAACTGGGAGAGCTGGACATCTATGATGGGGTTACATTTGTGGAGTTTTCAGTGGATATTGATGATCAATAGGAGCAGGTTCTTTGTGGGTGGCCAATTCTCCTAGTGCGAGTTTGTTGGCATCATGGGAATCTCCATGAGAGAACATGGGATAAGGAGTCTCAAATATGTGATCAAAACCCACTTTTGTTCCCATAGTTTTGTTGTAGTTTTCGGGGATGAAAAGACCTAAGGTGGGGATAATGTAAAGACCTGTAAAATTCCATATAATTTTTTTAAAAAATATTTCATATTATTAAGAATCTGTGAAAATTTACGGCACTTAATTCCGAGGCCCAATGTGCCCTAAATGAATTTATGAATTTTTGTTTAAGGTGTGTTCAGTAAATGCATGGGAGATGTTTTCTATCTTTTGAACTGGTGCTTAGATTAAAAATATGAGGGCACCGTTGAATCCACAGCACCGAGATTTGATTAAGGGAGGCTTCTCTTTGACTGCAGTAATTTAGCAGAAAAATTTAGTATTTGGAATTTTTAAATAAAGGTAAAATAACATGTAATTGTTATTTTCTTTTCTTTTTCTCCAAAGGATGAGCGACCATGGCGGGACCAGTGACTTTTCAAGTCAATTAATGGCTTGACTCATCAACTGTGTAACTCCACAATTGTGAATTAAAAGTTGTTCATTAATTAATTTTATTAACCTCATTAATTCCTTAATGAGTCACTCACTTTTCTCCCACCTATTTAAATGGAGCTTGGGGTGGGGTTTTGGTAAGGCTTTTTCAAGCAAGGAAACTCTGGCGAAGTTCTGCAGTAACATCCACTGACAGAGGATAAAAGCTCGAACGGTAATGATCTGGGATCGACGAACATCGACGACTCCATCCAATGTGGACGTTCCTACCACCGCAACCGCAACACCTCCAACAGATCTCAAGGAAGGGGTATTATTTTAATAAATATTATCTTGGATGAATTTTTCTCCTGCCTATTATCATGCTAACGCAAAGGGCGTGGAACACATGATCAAGGCCCAAACTCTCTGCCACTTTGTTTATCATTGTGTTCTTTGTGGACGGTATTCCCAATTTGATAGAAACTCAAGGGAGAGGCTCATGTGGTGATGGTAGTAGTTCAAAAGTCCCATAGGTGTAGACGGGAGTGGAAATGGAGCTCCAGAGTATCACCGGAGCCACGCGGAAGATACGCTGATGCCAGCAAGCGATAGCGGTGACCGGTATCGGCCGACAGCAGCATTCACAGGTGACAAACCGTCGCACGCCATGGCATCATGCTGTGATGGCTATAGAAGTCGGCTGACACTTGGTCAGCCATAGAGGTGGAGGTGGTGCCCAATCGCGCGCCGCGTTGAAGTTTCGCAACGATGGTGAATGTCGGGACCCTCTCCCTAAGAGTCCTGTGGGTGATAGGGTGATGCCACCTAGCACCACCCTTAATGGAGCCAAATGGTTCCTTTGAGCTATTTGGGAGTAACGGACTGAGTGACCCCATGGGTCGCGCCAGCCAGCGGGCTGGACTGCTCGGTGGGCTGCGCTCCATCGTTGGGCCAGACCGGTCCGCGGCCCAATGGGCGAAGCCCGTCGTGAGACAAAGGGCTGAGCCTGCTGTGACCCTGCCCAACTGGGCCGGCCGAGACCCGTTTGGGATGGGTCAGGTCGGCCCAAGTCTGGTCGGGCCGACCGGGTCGGACTGGACCCAGACCCCTCTCAGGCCTTGAAACGCTTAAGTGACTGTATCTTGTAAACCAGACATCTATTTGATGAACCGTCTATGGCATTCTGATCCTTGGAGTGAGACGGTAATTTTGAGATAATCTATGAGAGTTTTGAAGAAAATTGGAGTACGGACGGGTTGGATTGACTATGAATCCAACCTGGCCCTCAGCGCTAAAATGCCAATAACTTACAGACCAGGCATCCAGTTGACGCACCATCTATTTCGTTGAAACCCTTATGATGTGATGGATCATCGAGTTACTTATTCGTAGGACTTTGTGATGATTTAAATATTATGTATGGCTTGAGTAGGGGTTCTCCTAGAATCAATCGTACTATGAGTGAGAATTGAGTGGCTGTTAGTGAGGCGAAGGATGGAGACAGATCATACGGAGGTTAGTACCGAGCGATCCTGTGTAGGTCAGCACTTACTGAACCTGTGTGGGTCAAATTCTGTGTGGGTCAGCACTCAGCGATCCTGTGTGGGTTACCGTATACCGATCCCATGTGGGTCAGATCCAATGTGGGTCAGTGATCAGCGATTCTATGTGGGTCAGCGCATACCCGTTCCCTGGGGCCTGTGTCATGACTACCTCAAGCCCATCTTCCATAGGCCAGGGGTTGGTGACTAGCACAAGAAATTTTTATCCCTAAAACGGGAAGACGTTTCTTTTAAACCTGTACAAACACACCATCCAATAACACAAAAAGATGAAAACACGAAGTAAAACTACAGTAGTAAAGGTGTGTACTGAAAGTAAAGGGGCCAGAATACAAGCCCAACTGAAAGTTTCAACTACAATGGAAACTTAAAAAAAATATCCTAGAATCATCCACCGGGGATCCTAATTGAAGGGTAGGTATAGCTCGTCTCCACTGCTCTCCACGTCATCCATTATTCTCTATGTACCTCCTGGTCCAAGCTCCTAGAGTCTCAGTCAAGGCTTCCCATCATCTGCACAATACACAACAAGGTACGGGTGAATTCTGTGTAGGGATGAGTATAAAAATACCCAGTAGGGACCCCGAGACCCCCTGAAGGTCTCTCATAATTCCACAAAGGAAAACCACAAAACATGATCTCAATCACAAAGCATAAAGAAAAATACTCAACTCAAACCATGTATAAGTAAAACACAGAAGTATAGATGATTAGTCACAAAGCTAGATCATCTTATTCTATCAAGTGCCACTATTGATGACCATAAGAAGTCTGGCCCACATAGGATTGATAGGTATTAACCCTTGAAAGACCCACATAGGATCCGACCTTCCTAGAGTTGATAGGTACTAACCCCCGCTAACCCACACAGGATCTGACCCACACAGGATAGGTATCCGTTGACCCACATAGGATTGCTGAGTGTTGACCCACACAGGATCTGAACCACACCAGATTAGTATCCGTTGATCCACATAGAATCGTTGAGCACTGACCCACACAAGATTTGACCCACATAGGATCAATAGGTGTTGACCTACACAGAATCGATTGGCACTAACCTCCGTATGATCTGTCTTCAACCTCCGTCTCACTACCAGCCACTGGATTCCTGCTCATAACATGATTGATTATGGGAGAACCACTACCCAATTCATCAGTCATATTTCAATCAGCATAAAGTCCCATGAAGAAGTAACTTGATGATCTGTCACATCATGAGGGTTATAAAGAAACAGAAAACGTGTCAATAAAACACTCAGTCTGTAAGTTATTAGCATTTTAGTGTCGAGGCCCCGGTTGGATTTGGAGTCAATCCAACCCGACTATATTCTAACATTATCCAAAACTTTCATGAAGTATCTCAAAAGGATCGTCTCACTCCAAGAATCGCATCATTGTATATGGTTTATCAAATAGACGTCCGGTTTGTAAGATACTGTCACTTAAGAGTTTCAGGGCCCGAGAGGGGTCCGGGTCCAGTCTGACCCAGCCCCACCCGGTCTGGGTCGACCCGATCCGGTTTGGGTCGACCCGACCTGGCCCGGCCCAGTTGGGCTGGGCCACGAACCAGCCCGGTCCATAGGGGTCACGCAGTCCACTACTCCCGAATGGATCAAAGGATTCGTTCGACTTCATTAAGTGCAGCATCAGGTGGAGCTGCCTTGTCACCTGTGGGACCCACAGGGAGCGGGTCCCAGCCTTCTCCACTGTCGTGGCTTCAAATAAGTGGCCCTTCAACATAGCGCGGGATGGCACGCCGCCTACGCCTCCACATCCAGACCACTTCCAGTTGCCTATCTGGCCACCGTGGCACCTCTCTTCCCCCGCAGCCAACGGTTTCCAACCGATGTCCTCATCCTCCGGCACTGGTCATCGACACCGTTGCATTGGTGCTGCACCAACGCTTATTCCGAGGGCTACTGGGTGAGCTCTGGTGGTCCGTTCATCCTTATAGATGTTCCTACTATCCTATCAAGATTCCACTTTCGTCATGCACCTCTTGGATTCAAGGTTTCCCTCAAGTTGGAACAAGCCACCTCTGAAGAACACAAGAAAATCGAGTGGTGGAAGATCCGGGCCTTTTTCGTTTGTCCTGCCTTCCATAGGCCAGGGGTTGGCAACTAGCACCGGAAAGGTGTATCCCTAAAACGAGAAGGCATTGCCATTAAACCTACACAAACACACAATCCAAGAACACAACAAGATGCAACCACAAAGTAAAATTGTAGAAGTAAAGGTATTTACTGAAAGTAAAAAGGCTGGAATACAAGCCCAACTGAAAGGCACAACTACAATAGAAAAATAGAAAATAGCTCATGGAATCATCAACTGGGGATCCTATCGAAAGGTTAGGTACAACTCATTTCCCCTTCTCTCCACATTATCCAATCTCCTCCTCCCACCTTCAGGTCTTAGTTCCTCGAGTTTCAGTCAAGGATGCCCATCGTATGCACAAGACACAACAAGCTGCGGGTGAAGCCCATGCAGGGGTGAGTATAACAATGCCTAGTAGGGACCTCGAGACCCCTAAAGTTCTCTCAAAATTTCATAAAGGAAAACCACAAAGCATGAAATCAATCACAAATCACAAAGAAAAAGACCCAGCTCAAACCAGTTATAAGTAAATCACAGAGGTACAGATGTTTGGTTGAGAAGCTAGATCATTGTATTCTGCCGAGAGACACTACCATTAACTATACAGAGTCTGACCAACATAGGATTGATAGGTACTAACCTCCGCTGAACCACAAAACATCCGACCCACCCAGGATCGATAGGTAACTAATCCCTGCAAGACCCACATAGGATCTGACCCACCCATAGTTGATAGGTACTAACCCCCACTGACCCACCCAAGATCTAACCCACATAGGATCAGTATGCACTGACCCACACATGATCACTGAGAATTGACCCACACACAATATAACCCACATAAGATCGGTATGCGATGACCCAGCCTGTCCCAAACTGGCCTGGGCTGGCACAGTTGGGTTGGGCCACGGCGGTCCGACCCACTAGCTGGTGCAACCCACGGGGGTCGCACGGTCTGCTAATCCCAAATGGCTCAAAGGATCTGTTAGGATCCATTAAGGGTAGTGATAAGTGGTTCCACCTTGTCACCCATGAAACTCATAGAGAGTGGGTCCCGGCCTTCACCCCTGTCATAGCTTTAAAGTTGGGGACCTTCAACATGGCGCGCGACATCGCGTCACCTTTGCTTTCACAGCCAGCCTATTATCGACTGCCTGTCTGGCCACCGCGACACTAAGAGGCATCACTCTTCCACCACGGACAGCAGTTTTTGGTTGCTTCCCTTGTCCGCTGGTGCCAGTTCTTCACTAACGCTTCTACCTCGGGCCACCAGGTGAGCTCTGGTGGTGCATTGTTTCTTTCGGACGTGCCTACAGTTTTCTCGGGATTCCGTCATCATCGCCTAACTCTCAGATTCAAGGTTCCCTCAAGTTGGAATAAGACACCTCCAAAGAACGCAAGAAAATCAAGTATTGGAGGGTTTGGTCTTTGATTGTTTGGCTCACGCCCTTCGTGTTATCTTTATAACAAGGGGGTATTTATACACCACATAGATATTGTTTAAACTCCGTTCAAATCCCCCAAAACAACCTCCTAAAAATTCAAGAACTAGGAAATAGAATCAAGGGAAATTATTGAATTAATAAACAACCCCTACCTCATGATCCATTGGAGGTTTCATGGTTATAATGGGAGGATCATCAATGTTGGATGGAATTGTTGGCATTCATCGATCCCGGATTGTTTCCACCTGAGATTTCACCCTATTTCAGTGGATGTTGTCGTAGAACTTCGCCAGAGTTTCCTTTCTTGAAGAATTCATTCCAAAACCCCACCCCAAGATCTATTTAAATAGATGGGGGGAAGTTGACTAATGCATCAAGGAATCAATGAGGTTCATTAAATGAATTAGTGAACCTCTTTTAATTCACAATGGTGGAATTATGTAGTTGATGAGTCAAGAAATTAATAGGATTGACAAGTCATCGGTCCTTCCACTTTTGCTCATCCATTGGAGAAAAAAGATAATAAAATAACAATTACATTTTATTTTACTTTTCTTAAAAAATTCCAAAAACTAACTTTTTATCCTAACCTACTACAGTTGAAGTGAAGCCTCCCTTAACAAATCCTGATACTGCAGATTCAACGGTGCCCTCAGATTATTAATTCGTGCATCGGTTTAAAATATATAAAACACCACCCATGCATTTAATGAAAGTACCTAAAAAATGTTTAGAAATTCATTCCGGGCACACCAGGCCACAAAATCAAGCACCGTCAATTTTTCCATAATCCTAATAATACCAAATATAAAAAAATATGGAATTTTCTTGGACTTTACATTCTCCCCACCTTAGGGATTTTTATCCCCAAAATACACAAAAAAACTAGGGGAAAAAATAGGGGTACTGAGAATGTATCTGAGCCTCTCGCTCCCATGTTCTCTCCTGAAGATTACCTTGATACCAATGAACTCACACCAGAGGAATCAACCACCCACGAAGGACCCACTCTAGTCGATCCTCTATCGCCATTGGGAACTCTACAAATGTCACCCCATCGTCGATTTCCAGCTCACCCCAGTCGATAACGTGCAATGAATCATACATGTATCTCCTCACCTATGACACATCGAATAAAGTATTCCCTCGGTGCATTTGTGTGGGAAGATCTAGATATTACACCACCCCGCCTACTCTTTTGAGGATCTGGAAGGGTCCGATGAATCTCGGAGATAGCTTTCCGCCCTGGCCAAACCTCACTAATCCTTATCGGGGTGAGACCTATATAAATACATGGTATCCCTCACAAACTCCAAGGATATCTGTCTCCTATCGACATAATACTTCTACTAGCTCTGTGCAGTCTTCATCCACTCCTGGATTACCTGCACCTTCTCTGTGGTAGCATGTACCAACTTTGGACCCATAAGTGCTGACTCCCCTGGGTCTGTCCAAAAAAGAAATGATCTACATGGTCACCCATACAAATCCTCAAATGGATCCATGCATATAGTGGAGTGTTAACTATTGTTGTAAGAAAATTTCACTAGGGGCAGGTGGTCCTCCCAACTATGGCTGAAATCGAGGACACAAGCACAGAGCATGTCCTTGAGTGTATGTATGGTCAACTCCATCGGAACATCTATTTGAGGGTGAAAGGCAATACTCAAGCATAGTGGAGTCCTTAATTCCTCCTACAATCCCTTCTATAAGAGAGATATAAAGCGTGCATCATAATCTGAGATGATCGTCGATGGCACTCCGTGAAGTCGCACTATCTCCTGCACATAGAGGTGTCCTAAGCTCTATAATGATCCTTGATCTCAGATCGGTAGGAAGGGGGCTGAATTGGTGAGTCGGTCAATGATCACCCATATAGAATCATGGCCCCTGTACATACATGGTATCCCTTCCACGAATTCTATATATATACCATCCCACTTCCACTATGGTAACTCAAGTGGCTAAGCTAAGCATGTTGGTACCTGATGCTCGGCCTTCACCTGCTGAAAAGTGAGGCACCGAGATACAAAATTTTCCACTAATTTATTCATCCCAAGCCACCAATACTAATGCTGGCAGTCCTGGTACATCTTCGCCACTCCAAGATGTACCGCTAAATGGGTTGTATGAAACTCCCTCAACACCTCCTCTAGAAGCTTTAATGGTACCATGGTGCATCCTATGAAGAGAACTATGTGCTCTCCAACTTCAGAAAATCCATTAGGATCCTGTCCTGAGGATATCTGAGCACATCGGGCCTTGTAGTGTATATCCTCAAGCTATGCCTTCTGAACTCGCTGAATAAGTGTGGGAGTTATAGTTATAGACTGAAGGTAAGCTGCTCCATCTCTATCCACAAAGGATGTCTACAATGCATCTAACTTCTCTATTGCCTCACTCAGCAGCTGTACACCAGACCTCCTGTGGAGTGCATCTGCTACTATGTTCCCCTTCCCAAGAGTATAGACTATCTCAAAGTCATTGTCTTAGAAGAACTCAAGCCACCATCATTATATCAGGTTTAGGTCCTTTTATAAGAAGATATATCTATGACTCTTGTGATCATAGTAAACGGTAAATCATTCACCCATAAATTATTGTCACCATATCTTCAGTGCAAAGACCACTGTTGTAAACTATATTTCATAGATAGCATAGTTCTGCTCATGCTATCTCAATTTCCATGAGTCGTAGGGGATCACCGCTAGCTCTTGTATCAGGAAATAACTCATTCTAGTCCTTGATGTGTCACAGTAAACTACGTACCCAACACCCTCTTCTAGTATCCTCAAGATGGGAGCACTCACCAGTCTCTGCCTCAGCTCCTCAAAAATATACTGTTACTTCTCTGTCCACAACAAAGTTTTCCCCTTCTTTTTCAAGTCTAACAAGGGTGTCGCTACCCTAGAGAAGTAAGGTACAAATCTCCGATAGTACCCAGCCAATCGCAGAAAACTCGGCACCTTGGTCACACTCCTGGGTGGATCCCAAGCAACACTTACTCTATCATTTCTGGATCCAAAACAACTCCATCCTTTGAGATAATATTCCCTAGGAAGTGGACTTACCATATACAGAACTGTCACTTTGAGAGCTTTCCATAAAGATGGTTCTCTCAGAGTGTATCCAAGAATATCTATAGGTGAGTGGTGTGCTCCTCCTCCGATTCCGAGTATATCAAGATGTTGTCAATGAAGACCACCACAAAGCTATTAAGGTATGGCTGGAAGATCCTATTCATGAGCCCCATGAACACTATTGGAGTGTTAGTCATGCCAAAAGGCATCACCAAGAACTCTTAATGGACATACTGACATCTTAAGGCTGTCTTTGGTACATCCTCATCTCGTGTATTGAGTTGGTGATAGACTAATATGAGGTCTATCATCAAAAACCATATATCTCCCTTCAGCTGGTCGAAGAGATCATAAATCATTGGGAGTGGATACATGTTCTTCAGGGTCACCTAGTTCAAGTAATGATAGTCCACGTAAAGCCTCAAGCTCCCATCCTCCTTCTTAGCGAACAAGATCGAGGATGCCCATGGGGAAACACTAGGCCTTATGAACCCATTTCCCTGCAAGTCCTCCAGTTGTACCCACAACTCCCAAAGCTCCACAGGAGCCATCCGATATGCTGGTGTAGATATCGATGTCATGCCAGGGTAAAATTATTTGTAAAAGTCTACCAATCCTCATGGAGGTATTCTGGAAGCATCATCAGGAAAGACATTACCATACTAGTACACCATTATAGGATAACTCGGACTACTCACGTCAACTTCACCGAGGGTGAGGCTAGTCAACTGATGAGTAATCGGTTGTACCCTCCTCTGAGATAGTCTATCTTGTGCTTCAAATGTTTCCTTCTCACTAGTGAAGGTAAACCTAATATTATCCTTATGGACACATCGCAATTTGCACCTAAAACAGTCAATCTAAGCATGGGATGTGGATAGCCAATCCATACCCAAGATGACTTCGTAAGGCCTCAATACTGATACTAAGAGATCCCAACAAAAACTCTCACCTCCTATAGTAAGATCATAATGTCAGCACCAGTGTCTAATTGTCAAATCTTCTCCTGTAAGAGTCTCTAATCGCAAGAATTAAGCCAACGGCTCCATCAGAATCTCTGAGCTCCGAATGATTGTCGTGGAAATGAAAGAGTGACTAAAACCTATGTTTATAAGTACTACTTCTAGGGTGGAATAGGCACATATCGTACCACTAATCATCTCTAGATCATCATGGTCATAGGCCTATATTTCCTGAAGCTATTCTTGCCCATGTCCACCTACTCCCTGTGGTCGGGGTGGACCTCCTGGTGGTGGTGGAGGTAGAACCTCAAATCGCTGCCCACCGCCTGCTGCATAGCATGATCCTCTGCCTCATTCACCACCCTACAGACCTCCTCTCTCTAATATATTCCTCTTCCTCATAGTTCCCTCAACCGTCTACTGTTAGTCAGTATGGTGGTCCACGCAGTCGCGAGCCATGTGGCCCTTCCCGCTGCACGTGAAGCATAGTCCACCTCCTAGCTGACCTTCTCTACCTCACGAGCTCCGAACCTCCAACCCTGTATCTCGGGGTCATCCACTGGTGGTTCTGGCCCACTTAGACCTCTGTATCATCTGTCTATTGCCTCCTACAGATGACTCTTCTACCTGTCATCTGGTGGTGGCACTCACCGTCGGTGCCTGCTCAGCTATGAAGTTATCCTATAACAATGCTCACTCAAGCACTCCAACCTGCATCGGGATATTTAGTGATATCATTGACGCTATGATCTCACATTAGAGACCCTTCTTAGAGGTCTAGGCCCGGAATAATGGGTCATGTACCATGTTAGTGGAGTAGCACAAGAGATTAGTGAATATCACTGAGTACTGGGATACAGCTACTAAGTGAGGTGACAGAGTAGCTAGCTGCGTTGCAGATATCCTTCATGGATAGTGATGTAAAATCTTACCACCAGTATATGACTATCACTCCCCCACTTCTTTAGTGAGTTTGGGAGGTACAACTTGGGGAGGTAGACTAAAAGGCCTGACATGCTCAGATATCCTCAGGACAGGCTCCTGATGGATTTTCTAATGGTGGGGAGCACGTCGTCATCTTCAGAGGACGCACTATGGTACCAGTGATGCTACGAGATGAGGTGTTGAGGGATTTCCATACATCCCCTTTGGTGGTACATCCTAGGGTGACGAAAATGTACTAGGATCTACAATGTCAGTACTAGTGGCTAGGGATGAAGAAAGTAGTGGCAGAGTTTGTATCCTGATTCCCCACTTGTCAGCAGGTGAAGGCCGAGCATAAGGTACCAGTGGGCTTATCTCAGCCACTTGAGGTACATGAGTGGAAGTGGGATGGTATGTCCATGGACTTTGTGATGGGGCTACCACATACATCCAGGGTCCACAATTCCATCGGGGTGATCATTGACCGACTCACCATGTCGGCCCACTTTCTACTCATATGAGAGATGGGATCAATAGAGGGCATGGGATGCCTCTGTGTGGAGGAGATTTTGAGACTTTGTGAAGTGTCATCAAAAATTGTCTCAGATCACAATGCATGATTTACATCCCACTTGTGGAAGGGATTGTAGGAGGCGTTCGGGACTCTGCTATGATATAGCACTTCCTTTCACCCTCAGACAGATGGTCAGACAGAGCGGACCATACAGACACTCAGGGACATGCTTCGTTCTTATATCCTTGATTTTGGCCATAGTTGGGAGGACCACCTACCACTTGTGGGGTTTGTATACAACAATATTTATCACTCAACCATCAGCATGACACCATTTGAGGCTTTGTACGGTCAACCTTGTAGACCACCTCTTTGATGGACATACCCAGGGGAGTTAGCACTTATGGGTACAAAGTTGGTACAGGCCACCACAGAGAAGGTGCAAGTCATCCAGGAGAAGATAAATACTGTACCGAGCCAGAAAAAGTCTTATACCGACAAGATATGGAGACCCTTGGAGTTTGAGGAGGGATACCATGTCTTCCTATAGGTATCATCCTGAAGAGGATTATAGAGGTTTGTCTAGGGTGGAAATCTATCTCCAAGGTTCATCGGACCATTCTAGATCCTCAGCAGAGTAGGTGAGGTGGCATACCATCTAGCTCTTCCCCCAAAAATTCATCGGGTGCATAATTTTTTCCACATGTCACAGCTGAGGAGATAAGTGCATGATCCATTGCACGTTGTCGACTGGGGCAAGCTGGACATCGACGATGGGGCGATTTTGCAGAGTTCCCAATGGAGATAGAGGATCGACAGAAGCGGGTCCTTTATGGGCAGTTGATTCCTATGGTGCGAGTTTGTTGGTAGCATGGGAATCTCTATGAGGGCACATGGGAGTGGGAGTCTCAGACACATGCTCAGTACCCCAATTTGTCCACCTTGTTTTTTTGTGGCCTTTGTAGATGAAAACACCTAAGATGGGGAGAATGTAAAGACCCAAAAAATTCCATATAAATAATTTTTAAAATATTTGGGATTATAATGAGTCTGAAAAATTTGATGGCATTTGATTTTGAGGCCAGTGTTCTCGGACTGATTTTATAAACTTTTTTTAAGGTACGTTCAATGAACGCACGAGTGGTATTTTCTATCTTTTGAACTGGTGCTTGAATTAAAAATTTGTGGGCACCGTTGAATCTGCAACATCCAGATTCACTTAGGGGAAGCTTCACTTCTACCGTAGTAGGTCAGGAGAAAAAGTTAGTTTTTGGACTTTTTAAATAAAATTAAAATAACATGTAATTGTTATTTTCTTTTCTTTTTCTCCAAAAGATGAGCGGTGGTGGTGGGACTGGTGACTTGTCAAGCTAATTAATGGATTGACTCATTAACTGTGTAACTCCACCATTGTGAATTAAAAGAGGTTCATTAATTCATTTAATGAACCTCATTAATTTCTCAACCCGTTACTCACATTTCCCCCCTCCTATTTAAATGGAGCTCAAGGTGGGGTTTTGGAATGGATTCTTCAAACAAGGAAACTCTGGAAAAGTTCTGCGACAACATCCACTGACAGAGGATGAAATCTCAGGTAGTAACGAATTGGGATCAACGAACATCGAAGACTCTATACAATGTGTATTCTCCTCCTGCTGCAACTACGACACCACCAATGGATCTTGAGGTTGGGTTTCTTTATTAATTCAAGAATTACTATAAATTTTATTTCCTCATTCTTGAATTTTTGGGAGGTTTTTGTGGAGGATTTGAATGGGGTTTAAAAAATATCTATGTGATGTATAAATACCCCCTTATTATAAAGCTAATACGGAGGGCACAGGCCAAAAAAAAGGCACGAACCCTATGCCGCTAGATTTTATTGCGTTTTTCAGAGGCAACTTGTTCAAACTTGAGGGAACCATGAATCCGAGAGATGGGTGATGACGACAGCATCCCGAGAGGACCATAGGCGCATTCGGAAGGAAGAACGAACCACTAGAGCATACTCAGCGGCCCGGAAAGAAGTGTCGGCATGGAACTGGTGTGGAAACACTGGTGACCAGAACTGACGGACTAGGGCGGTGGCCAGCAACCACCAGCCATGGTGGAAGAGTGACACCTTGGTGGCCAGACAAGTGGTCGACAGCAGGTCAGCCGCGGAGGCAAAGGTGGCGCACCATCACGCGCTGCATTGAAGGGTCACGTATTTAAAGATGTAGTGGTGGAGAAGGCCAAGAACCGCTCCCTGTGGGTCCCGTGGGTGACAAGGCGACACCACCTAGAGAATTCCTTAATGAAGCTGAATTGCTCCTTTGAGTCGTTCGATAGCAGCGGGTCGTGCCAGCCAGCGGGCCAGACCGCATGGAGGGCCATGCCCAACCGGTAGTCCAGGCTAGTCTGAAACCCAGCCTAACCCGGTTGGGCTAGGTGAGACCCAAACCAGGTCAGGTTGGGTCAGTTTGACCAGGTTCAGCCGGACCCAGACCTCTCTCGGGCCCAAAAACGCATAAAAGGTTGTAACTTGCGAACCGGACGTCCGTTTGATGAACCGTCTGCAGTGATGGGATCCTTGGAGTGATACAGTCCTTTTGAGATACTCCAATAGAGTTTTGGAGAAATTTTGTGTATGTCTGGGTTGGATCAACTCCAAATCCAACCGGGCCCTCGGCACTAAAATGCCAATAACTTATAGAACGGGCATCTGGTTGACGTGTCCTCTATTTTGTTTGGACCCTTATGATGTGACAGATCATCGGGTTACTTCTTAATGGGAATTCTTACTGATTGAAATATGACTGATGGATTTAGGATCAGTTCTCCCATAATCAAGTGTACTATGAGTGGGAATCCAGTGGCTGGTAGTGAGGTGGAGGTTGGAGATAGATCATATAGAAGTTAGTACCGACTGATCATTTATGGGTCAGAACATACTAATCCTATGTGGGTCAGATCCTATGTGAGTCAGCGCTCAGCGATCCTTTTTGGGTCAGTACATACTGATCCTGTGTGGGTAAGATCCTGTGTGGGTCAGCACTCAGCGAACCTATGTGGGTTAGCTCATACCGATCTTGTGTGGGTGAGATCTTATGTGGGTCTTGCGGGGGTTAGTTACCTATCGATCCTAGGCAGGTCAGAATCTGTGTGGGTTAGCTGGGGTTAGTACCTATCGATCTTGTGTGGGTCAGACTCTGTGTGGTCAGCAGTAGTGCCTCTCGATAGAATAAGATGATCTAGTTTCCTAACGAATCATTTGTACTTTTGTTCTTTACTTATACCTGGTTTGAGCTGTGTCTATTTCTTTGTGGTTTATGATTGAGATCATGATTTTTTTTCCTTTGTAGAATTTTGAGAGACCTTCAGGGGTCTCGGGGTCCCTACTAGGTATTATTATACACACCTCTGCACTGGATGCTCAGATACGTGCTCAGTACCCCCATTTGTTCCCCTAGTTTTGTTGTGGCTTTTGGGGATAGAAAGACGTAATGTGGGGAGAAGGTAAAGACCTAGAAAATTCCATATATAATTTTTTGTATTTTGGATTATAACAAGTTTTCAAAAGTTGATGGTGCTTGATTCTGAGGCCCGGTGTGCCCGAAATGATTTTCTGAACTTTTTTTAAGGTGCATTCAGTAAACATGTGGGAGGAGTTTTCTATCTTTTGAACCCGTGCTCAGATTAAAAATATGAGGGCACCATTGAATCTGCAGTGACATGATTCTCTTAGGGTAAGCTTCACATGGACTAAAGTAAGTCGGGGGAAAAAGTTAGTTTTTGGACTTTTTATAGAAAAGTAAAATAACATGTAATTGTTATTTTCTTTTCTTTTCCTCCAACGGATGAGCGGCGGTGGTGGGACCAGTGACTTGTCAATCCAATTAATGGATTGAATCATCAACTACATAACTCCACCAGTTTTAATTAAAAGAGTTTCATAAAATCATTTAATGAACCTCATTAATTCCTTAACGCATTACTCATCATTCCCCCTCCTATTTAAATAGATCTCGGGGTGGAGTTTTTGCATGGATTATTCAAGAAAGGAAACTCTTGTGAAGTTTTGCGGCAACATCCACCGACAGAGGATGGAAGCTTGGTTGGTAATGATCTAGGATTGATTAACTTTGACGATTCCTTCCAATGTGGACGATCTTCCCACAACAACTGTGACACCTCCAACAGATCTCGAGATAGGGTTTCTTTACTAATTCAAGAATTTCCCTCGATTCTATTTCCTCATTCATGAATTCTCTGGAGTTTTTTGTGGGGGATTTTAAAGGGGTTTAGACAATATCTATGTGATGTATAAATAACCCTTGTAATAAAGCTAATGCGGAGGGCACGAGCCAAATGAACAAGGCCCAGACCCTCCGCCGCTTGATTTTCTTACGTTCTTTGATGGAAGCTTGTTACAACTTGAGGGAACCTTGAATCCGAGAGTTGAGCAATGACAGTGGCATCTTGAGAGGACCGTAGGCATGTCCAGAAGAAGTAACAACCCACTAGAGCTCACCCAGTGGCCCACAGAAGAAGTGTATGTGTGGTGGCGCTGGGGAACAGCACCGGCGGACAACAGCAGTGGCTAGCAATCATTAGCCGTGGTGGAAGACTGGCTTCACTCAGCACCGTGGTGGCCAGATAGGCGGCTGACAGTCGGCCAACCATAGAGGTGAAGGTGGCGCGCCACCGTGCACTGTGTTGAAGATCCGCAGATTTAAGCCGCGGAGGTGGAGGGGGCACAACGTTGCACGCCGCACTGAAAGAATTAGCAGCTTGATGTTGCGCCAATGCATGGGACCCTCTCCCTGCGGGTCATGTGGGTGATGAGGCGAAGCCAGTTGGTTCCGCCAATAAAGGATTCGAACGGCTACTTTGAGCCATTCAGGAGCAAAACACCATGCGACCCCTGTGGGTCGTACTGTCCAGCAGGCCAGACCGGTCCGTGGCCCTGCCCACCTGGGCTATGTCAGACCTGGACCGGGTCGGTCCTACCATGTCGAACTGAACCCAGACCCCTCTCATGCCCAAAAATGATTAAAAGAACTTAACATGCAAAGAATATGTTCCTTTGATGAACCGTCTATGGCACTGATATCCCTAGAGTGAGACGGTCCTTTTGAAATACTCTACATGAATTTTGGAGAAAATTGGAGTATGGCCGGGATGGATCGACCTCGAATCCAACCAGGCCCTTAACACTAAAATGCCAATAACTTATAGACCGGGAATCCGGCTGATGCTCTGTCTATTGCATTGGAACCCTTATGATGTGAAGAATAATAGAGTTACTTCTTTGTAGGACTTCATGCTAATTTAAATACAAATGATGGCTTGAGAAGCGGTTCTCCCAGAATCAAGTGAACTATGAGCGGGAATCCAATGGCTAGCAGTGAGGCGAAGGTTAGAGACAGATCATACATAAGTTAGTACCTATCAATCATGTGTGGGTTATCACCAATCCTGTGTGGGTTAGATCCTGTGTGGGTCAGTGCTCAGTGATCCTATATGGGTCAACGCATATCGATCCTGTGTAGGTTATATCCTATGTGGGTTGGTGCTCAGTGATCCTATTTGAGTCAGTGCATACTGATCCTGTGTGGTTCAGATATAGTGTGGGTCAGTGGGGGTTAGTACCTATCAAGCCTGGGTTGTTTAGATTTTGTGTGGGTCAGTGGGGGTTAGTACCTATTGATCATGTGTGGCTTAGACATTGTATGGTCAGCAGTAGTGCCTGTTGACAGAAAAGATGATCTAGCTTCTCGACAAATCATCTGTACTTATGTGCTTTACTTATACCTGGTTTGAGATGAGACTTTTTATTTATTATTTTTGATTGAGATCATGCTTTTTTGTTTTCCTTTCTGGAGTTCTAAGAGAACATCAGGGGTCTCAGGGTCCATACTGGGTATTGGTATACTCACCCCTGCATGGACTTCGCCTGCACCTTGTTGTGTCTTGTGCAAGTGATGAGAGACTCGGAATAGACTGTAAGAGATAGGACTAGGTGGTACATAGAAGTGATGGTTGATGTGTAGAGATGTGGAGATGATTTTTACCTACCATTCAAGTGGGATCCTTGGTAGATGATTCTAGGAGTTGTTTTCTATTTTTCAGTTGTATTTGAAACTTCAGTTGGGATTGTATTCTGGCCCCTTTACTTTCATTTTATTCTATCGAGAGGCACTATTGTTGACCATATGGAGTATGACCCACATAGGATCTATAGGTACTAAGCCTTGTTGACCCACATAGGATCCGACCCACCCAGGATTGATAAGTAACTAACCCCTGCAAGACCAACACAGGATCTGACCCACATAGGATCGGTATACGCTGACCCACACAGGATCGCTGAACGCTGACCCAGACAGGATTGGTATGCGTTGACCCACACAGGATCGTTGAGTGCTGACCCACATAGGATCTGACCCACACTGGATCGATAAGTGATGACCCACATGGGATCACTCGGTACTGACCTCCGTATGATCTGTCTCCAACCTCTGCCTCACTGCCAGCCATTGGATTACCGCTCATAGTACGCTTTCTTCTGGGATAACTACTCCTCAAGCCATCAGTCATATTTTATTCGGCACAAAGTCCCATTAAAAATTAACTTGATGATCTGTCACATCATAAGGGTTCCAACGCAACAGACGATGTGTCAATCGGACACCTGATTTGTAAGTTATTGGAATTTTAGAGTCGATGGACCAGTTGGATTTGGAGTCGATCCAACCCAGTCGTACTCCAATTTTTTCCAAAACTCTAATGTAGTATCTTAAAAGTTCCATCTTGCTCCAAGGATCTCAGCGTTGTAGACGGTTCGTCAATTGAACATTTGGTTCACAAGATACAGTTACTTAAGCGTTTCAGGGCCCGACCTAGCCTGGGTCGACCCGAACTCATTCGGGTTGGGCTGACCTAGTCTGGGTCTGACCCATCCCATCTCAAATGGGTGGGGCCATGGTGGGCTCATCCCACTGGGTCATAGACCGGCCCAGCCCGCTGATTGGCATGACCTGCGGGGGATGCTCGGTCCACTGCTTTCGAACGTCTCAAAGGATCTGTTCGACTCCTTTAATGGCGGCACTATGTGGCATTACCTTGTCACATGTGGGACCCACAGGGAGTGGGTCCCAGCCTTCTCCACCATAGCAGCTTCAAATATGTGGCCCTGAAATGTGGCATTTGATGGCGCGCCGCCTCCGCCTCTGCAGTCGGCCTGCTGCCAGCTACCTATCTGGCACCCATGACACTAAGTGGTGCCACTACTCCACCATAGCCGGCAGTTTTCAGATATCACCCTTGTCCACCATCACTGGTGTCATGAAGGTGATGCTTATGTGGGCCACTGGGTGATCTATGGTTGCCCATCTTTCTTCCATATGTGCCTATGGTCCTCTCGAGATGCCATAGTCATCACGCAGCTCTCAGATTCAATAATTTCACTTGATTCTATTTCCTCATTCTTGAATTTGCGGGAGGTTGTTGTAGAGGATTTGAATGACCAGTACCAGGACTACCCTATTAAAAGAGGTTCATTAATTCATTTAATGAACCGCATTAATTCCTCAACGTATTACTCACATTTCCCCTCCTATTTAAATAGAGATTGGGTGGGGTTTTGGAAGAGCTTATTCAAGCTAGGAAACTCTGGTGAAGTTATGTGGCAACATCTACCAATGGAAGATGGAAGCTTGGGCAACAGCGATCTGGGATTGACAAACGCCGATGACTCCATCCAATGTGGATGCTTCTCCCAGCCAAAGCTCCCACCTCCTAGAGTAAGATCACACTGTCTGCACCAGTGTGTAATCGTATAATCCTCTAATGTAGAAGTATCTAATCGTAAGGATTGGTCCAATAGCTCCATTAGAATCTCTGAGCTCTGAACGAGTGTTGTGGAAATGAAAGAATGATGAGAACTTGTGTCTATAAGTACTACAGCTAGGGTGTAATAGACATAGATCGTACCTCTAATCATATCTGGAGTTTTGTATCCATAGGCCTCTGCTGCCTATAGCTGTTCTCACCCATGTCCACCAACTCCATGTGGTTGGGGTTGACCTCCTAGTGGTGGTGGCGGTAGAACCTCAAATCACCACCCACTACCTACTGCACTACCTTCTCTTATGACTCGTCTGCCGTCCTGCTAACCTCCTCGCTTGAATCTTTGTCTCTAGCTCGGCAGTCCCTCAACTGTCTTATAATCATCGGTAGGATGGGTTGGGGAGTCGTGATCCATTTGGCCTTTCCTGCCTCACACAAAGCACAGTCTGCCTCCCAACTGACCTTATCTGCCTTGTGAGATTCGAACCTCCAACCTTGTGTCCCAGGGTCGTCCACCATTGGGTCTAGCATGCTTGGACCTCTGCGTCATCTGTCTACTGCCTCCCACAGATGACTCGGCTACCTGTCGTTTGGTGGTGGCTCTCACCGTCGGGCCCTGATCAGCTATGAAGCTCTCCACCAATAATGTCCACTCGATCACTCCATCATATGTTGGGATATTCAACAATATCATCGACACTCTGATCTCCCACCGAAGACCCTTCTCAAAGGTCCGGGCCTTGAAGAATGGGTCTTGTACCATGTCGGAGGAGTAGCGTGAGAGGTAAGTGAGTCTCGTTGAGTACTGGGCTGCTATTAGGCTGCCCGACTATAAGTACAAGAGCTCCTGAATATGTACAGAGTGTAGGGTTGCTGGAACAAACTCTTCCCTGAAGAGGCTCTAAAAGTCCATCCAGGTGGGGGTCACCTCATCATATGTCTGGATCATCTGGCTCCACCATCTTTCTATAGTGCCCTGGAAAAGGCTAGCAGCTAGGATAACCATCTTCTCTGATAGTGTCTCAATCAAGCAAAAAACTCTAGCCATAGCCTCCATCCAGTCCTCAACTTCCTAGGGATCTATCTCACCTTGAAACCTCAGAGGCCTCTATCTCTTAAACTCATGCAACACGCTCTGTCAGCATGCATGGTCTGCTGGTGGGCTGGTGGAATCTACTTCCCAATGGGTGGTGGTGCTGCTGGTGCACCACCCAAAGGTTCTACCACAGTAAAAGGGCCCTGCATCTAAGCCTCATCACTTGGTGGGTCGTCGTTGTGTACTCTCTTGAGAATCCTGGCTAGATTTTTATGTGGAGACATCCTAAAAAGAAATAGGTGTGAAACGGTTAATAAGTTATACCTGGTGATCTAACATAAAAGAGATCAAAAGTAAGAACATTTCCAAAACACACACAATCAGTGTTTTCGTGCACCGAGTAGGAAATTAGAATTCAAGGCCCTGGTGTATGGATATGTCAACTGCCGCACCAACACTGGATTCCCTAAACTTAAAACCATACTCAAAACACTTAACACTATTACTCCATTAAAAAGACCAGAGTCCTAGTTCATTGGTAGAACCGACTCCTCTG
Source organism: Viscum album (assembly GCA_963277665.1). NCBI lineage: Eukaryota > Viridiplantae > Streptophyta > Magnoliopsida > Santalales > Viscaceae > Viscum > Viscum album. Next base: position 923,513,530 of record OY728126.1, on the reverse strand, counting down.
ATACCACTTTTTCACAACCAGTCCACTGGGGCTCGTGTCGTGACTACCCTAAACCCACCTTCCTTTGCAAGGGGTTGGCGACTAGCACTAGAAAGGAATATCCCTAAAACGGGAAGGAATTTCCTTTAAACCTGTACAAAAACACAATGCAAGAACACTACAAGATTCAACCACAAAGTAAAACTGTAGTAGTAAAAGTGTGTATTGAATGTAGATGGGCCAGAATACAATCCCAACTGAAAGGCACAACTACAAATGAAAAACATAAAATAACTCCTGGAATCATCTATCGAGGATCCTTCCTAAAGGGTAGGTACATCTTTTCTCCACTTCTCTCCGCATCATCCAATCTCCTCCATGTACCACCTGGTCCTGGCTCCCTCAAGTCTCAGTTAAGCTATTCATCTTCTGCACAAGACACAACATGGTGTAGTTGAAGACCGTGCAAGGTTGAGTATAACAATACCCAGTAGGGACCCCAAGACCCCTAAAGGTCTCTCAAAATTCAAAAAAATTAAAACAACAAACATGATCTCAATCACAGAGAACAAATCAATAGACACAACTCAAACTGAATATAAGTAAAGCACAGAAGTACAGATGATTAGTCAGAAGCATAGATCATCTTATTCTATTGAGAGGCACTACTGCTGAACATACAGAGGTTGACCCACAGAGTATCGATAGGTACTAACCCCCACTGACCCACATAGTATTTGACCCACCCAGGATCTATAGGTAACTAACCCTTGTAAGTCCCACATAGGATTTGACCCACACAGGATAAATATACACAGACCCACACAGGATCGATGAGCGCTAACCCACACAGGATCTGACACACACTAGATCGGTATGCACTGACCCACATAGGCTCTGACATACATTGGATCAGTAAGTGTTGACCCATACAGGATCGCTCGGTACTAACCTCTTCATGATCTATCTCCAACCTCCGACTCCCTGTCTGCCACTGCATTACTGCTCATAGTACGCTTGATTCTAGGAGAACTGATCTTCAGTCCATCAGTCATATTTCAATCAGAAGGAATTACCACGAAGAATTAACCTGATGATCTGTCTCATCATAAGGTTTCCAATGCAATAGATGGCATGTCATCCAAACGCTAGGCCTATAAGTTATTGACATTTTAGTGCCCAGGGACCTATTAGATTTGGAGTCGATCCAACCCAGTCGTACTCTAATTTTCTCTAAAAATCTCATGGAGTTTCTAAAAAGGGATTGTCTCACTCCAAGGATCCAAGCGTCGTAGATGGTTTATCAAACGGACATATGGTTAGCAAGATGCGGTCACTTAAGTGATTCAGGGGCTACCTGGCCTAGGCCGACCCTACCCGGTTTGGGTCAACCCCACCTGGTTTGGGTCGACCCCACCTGGTCAGACCCATTGGCTAGCATGACCTGTAGGGGTCACGTGGTATGTTGTACTCGAACGACTCAAAGGAATCATTCGACTCCATTAAGGGAGGCACCAGGTGGCACCTCCTTGTCACCCATTGGACCCACAGAGAGCGGGTCCCAGCCTTCGCCACTATAGCGGCTTCAAATCTGCGGCCCTTCAATGTGGTATGCAATGGTGCGCAGCCTCTGCCTCTCTAGAAGCCCACTTCCAACCACTTTTGTGGCCACTGCAGCACTAAGAAGCGCTACTCTTCCATCGCAGCTGGTGGTTTCCAGCCACCACCCTCATCCACTAGTGTTGGTACCGTATCAGTGCTTCTTTCGCGGGCCATCGGGTGAGCTCCGGTTGTCTTTTCATTCTTCTAAACATGCATATGGTCCTCTCGGGATGCCACCTTCATCACACATCTCTCAGATTCAAGAATTTTCCTCGATTCTATTTTCTCATTCTTGAATTTGTGGGAGGTTGTTGTGGGGGATTTGAATGGCTCGTGTAATGACTACCCCATTAAAAGAGGTTCATTAATTCCTCAACGCATTACTCACATCCCCCCACTCATTTAAATGTAGCTTGGGGTGGGTTTTTGGAATGACTTCTTCAAAAGAGGAAACTCTAGCGAAGTTCTGCGGCAACATCCACTAAAGGATGATGGAAGCTCAGGAGGCAATGATCTGGGATTGATGAACGCCGATGAATCCATCCAATGTGGATGCTCCTCCCAGCCGAATATCTCTCCTCCTAGAGTAAGATCAAACTATATGCACCAATGTGTAATAATCTAATCCTCTCCTGTAGGAGTCTCTAATCATAAAGATCGAGCCAACATCTCCATCGGAATCTCTGAGCTCTGAATGAGTGTCGTGACAATAAAAGAGTGACTGGAACCTGTGTCTATAAGTACTGTAGCTAGCATGGAATAAACACAGATCATACCACTAATTATTTTTGGAGTGTCATGGTCATAGGCCTCTATTGAATATAGTTGTGCTCATCCATGTCCACCTGCTCCCTGTGGTCGGGGTGGACCTCCTGGTGGTGGTGGTGGTAGAACCTCAAATTGCCGCCCACTGCCTACTGCATGGCCTGCTCCTCTGCCACATCTGCCACCATACAGAACTCCTCACTTGAATCTCTGCCACTTCTTCAGCGGTCCCTCCACCATCTTCTGATCATCGGTACAGCGGGTCGGGTAGTCCTGAGGCATGAGGCCCTGCCCACCACACGTGAAGCACAGTCTGCCACCCATCTGACCTTCTCTGCCTCATGAGCTCCAAACCTCTGACCCTGCATCCCGGGGTGTTCCACTAGTGGGCCTGGCCCACTTGGACCTCTACTTCATATTTCTAAAACCTTTTGAATATGACTTGGCTACCTTTCGTCCAGTGGTGGATCTCACCGTCGGTCCATGCTCAGCTATGAAGCTCTCCACCAACAATGCTTGCTCGTTCACTCCATCCTATGTCATGATATTTAATAATATCATCAACACTCTAATATTCTATTGGACACCCTGATCAATGGTTTGTGCCCTAAAGAATGGGCCCATACCATGTCAGTGGAGTTGCGTGAGAGGTTAGTGAATCTTGTCGAGTTTTGGGCTATTATCAGGCTGCCCTACTGTAAGTACAGGAACTTCTGAATACACACAGAGAATAGTATTGCTGGAATAAACTCCACCCTGAAGAGGCTCACAAATTAATTCTAGGTGAGGGTCACCTTGTCATATGTCTAGAGAATTAGGCTCTACCATCTCCCTGTTGTTCCCTAGAAAAGGCTAGCAGCTAGGATAACCATCTGCTCTGCTGGTGTCTTAACCAACCAAAAAAATCTAGCCAACCCCTCAAACCAGTCCCCTACTACCTGGGGATCTGTCTCACCTCAAAACCTCAGAGTCCTTTCTCTATGAAACTCATGCAATGAACTTAGTCGGCGTGCATGGTCTTCTGATGGGGATGGTGGAATCTACTACCCAAATGGTGGTGGTGCTGCTGCTGCACCACTCGAAGGAGCTACCACAGTAACGGGGTCATGCATTAAAGCCTCGTCGCTCGGTGGGCTATCGTCGTGTACTCTCTCGAGAATCCTAGTTATCTGTCTATGTGGTGGAATCCTGAAAAGAAACAGATGCACCATAGTTAATAAGTTATACCTGGTGAGATGACTCAAAAGAGATCAAAAGTAAAAACATTTCCAAAAGACATGCAATCAGTGTTTTCTTTCACTGAGTTGGAAATCAGAATTCAGGATCCTGGTGTATGGATACGTTAGCCTACACACCAACACCGGACTCCCCAAACTAAAAACCATACTCAAAACACTTAGCACTATTTCTCTATTAAAAATATCAGAGTCCCAGTTCATTGGTAGAATCGACTCCTCTAATACCACTTTGTCACGACCTGTCCTCCGGGTCTTGTGCTGTGACTACTCAAAGCCTGCCTTCCATAGGCCAGGGGTTGGTGACTAGCACTATAAAGGAATATCCCTAAAATAGGAATGAATTTCATTTAAACCTATACAAATACACAATCCATGAACACAACAATATGTAACCACAAAGTAAAACTATAATAGTAAAGGTGTGTACTGAAAGTAAAGGGGCCAGAATACAAAGCCAACTGAAAGGTACATCTATAACTGAAAAATAGAAAAGTGATATTGGAATTTTCCACCGAGGATCCTACCTAAAGGGTAGGTGAAACTCATATCCACTACTCTCCATGTCATTTAATCTTTTATGTGTACCACTTGGTCTAGGCTCCATCAAGTCTCAGCCAAGCTGGTCCTTGTCTGCACAAGATACAACAATGTGTGGGTGAAGCCCATGCAGGGTGAGTATAACAATACCCAGTAGGGACCCTAAGACCCCCGAAGGTCTCTCATGATTCCACAATGGAAAACCACAAATCATTATCTCACTCACAAAGCACAAATAAATAGACACAACTCAATCCAGGTATAAGTAAATCACAAAAGTACAATTGATTAGTCGGGAGGCTAGATCATCTTATTCTATCGAGAGGCACAACTACTGACCATATAGAGTCTGAACCACAAAGTATCAATAGGTATTAACCCCCCATTGACCCACACAGGATCCAACCCACCCAGGATATATAGATAACTAACCCTCGAAAGACCCACATAGGATCTGACCCACACTAGATCGGTGTGTGCTAACCCACACAGGATCGTTGAGCGCTGACCCACATAGGATCTGATCCACATTGGATCGGAATGTGCTGACCCACAAAGGATCTTTGAGCGTTGATCCACCTAGGATATGATCCAAATTAGATCGTTAAGGGTTGACCCACACAGGATCACTTAGTACTAACCTCTGTATGATTTGTCTCTAATCTCCGCCTCACTACCGGCCACTGGATTCTGACTCATAGTACACTTGATTCTGGGAGAATCTTCTCTCAATACATGAGTCATATTTCAATCGGCAAGAATTCCCATGAATAATTAACTCAATGATACATCATGTCATAAGGTTTCCTATGCAATAGACGGCGCGTCATCCGGACGCCCAGTCTGTAAGTTATTTGTATTTTAGAGACAAGGACCCGGTTGGATTATGATTTGATCCAACCTAGCCATACTCAAGTTTTATCTAAAAGACTCATAGATTATCTCAAAATTACCATCTCTCTCCAAGGATCCCAGTGTCACAAACGGTTCCTCAAATGGACTTTCGGGTCGTAAGATACTGTCACTTAAGCATTTAAGGGCCTGAGAGGGGTTTAGGTCTAGGCCGACCCTGTCAGACCCACCCAACCTGGTCCAGGTCTCACCCATCTCGGTTGGGTGGGTCTGTGGGGGGCTTGGCTCGGTGGGCCATAGACAGGCCTGTCCCACCTGTGAGGTGCGGCTCACCGGGCGGTCCGGCCCGTTGGCTGGTGCGACCCGCAGGGGTCGCGCGGTCCACTGCTTCAGAATGACTCAAAAGTGACATTCAGATCCATTAAGGGTAGTGCCAGGGGGGTGTCTCCTTGTCACCCTTGGGACCCACAGGGATCATATCCTAGCCTTCTCCACTACCGCGGCTTCAAGACGCGACCATGCAACATGGCATGAGACGTCATGCCGCCTCTGCCTCTATGACCGGTTGAGGGATGACCACCTTCTATAGCCACCAAAGCATGATATCATGGCTCCCCTCCATGGAGTATGTGGGTGTGCTGCCTACTTCCACCGTGGTCGGCCGATGTCGGCCACCGCCATCACTCGTTGGCACTGGAGGATCATCCGTGGGGCTCCGGTGATGCTCCATAGCTCCATTTCCACTCCTGTATGCACCTACGGGCCTTCCAGACTATCGTCGTCCTAATGTGGCCCTATGTCTTGCATTTCCGTCAAATAGGGAAAATCTTCAATGAAGAATGCAATGATAAACGAAGTGGCCGAGAGTTCAGGCCTTGTTCGTTTGGGCCGCGTCCTCCATGTTAGCATGATAACAGGTGGGAGAAGAATTCATCAAAGATAAGATTTATTAAAATAATCCTCCAAACTCGAGATCCATTGGAGGTGTCGTAGATGCGGTAGATGGAGCGTCTACATTGTATGAAGTCGTCGGCATTTGTCTATCCCAGATCGTTGATGCCCGAGCTTTCATCCTCCGTCAGTGGATTTTGCCATAGAACTTTGTGAGAGTTTCCTCATTTGAAGAAGCCATGCCAAAACCCCACCCCGAGCTCCATTGAAATACAAGGGGGAAAGGTGAGTATCACGTTGAGGAATTAATGAGGTTCATTAAATGAATTAGTGAACCTCTTTTAATTCACAACGGTGGAGTTACGCAGTTGATGAATAAAGCCATTAATTGGCTTGACAAGTCACTGGTCCTGCCACCACCACTCATCCGTTGGAGAAAAATAAAATAAAATAAAAATTACATGTTATTTTACTTTTCTTTAAAAAGTCCAAAAACTAACCTTTTCTCCTGACCTACTATGGTCGAAGTGAAGCCTCCCTAATGCGAATCCCAACATTGTGGATTCAATGGTTCCCTCAGAATTTTAATCTGAGCACTAGTTCAAAAGATAAAAAACACCTCCTGAATGTGTTTTCATGACACGTCTAGTTGATAGTGATTTAAAGAACATTTTTTAGTCTAGGGAAGACCGTAGGTCGAATCTCAAGGAGCGTTAGTGGTTTTATAGTGTGAATTTTTAATAAGAAGAACAAAAGAGAGGGTGGTTTGAAAACAGTTTTAAAAAAATGACTTGATTTAAATAGTTTAATAGTTGATAAATAAAAGTGGTGTTTTAGAATTATGAGATAAGGATATCACTTCATGTTCACTGCACATATTGTATAGTTCATTGTCCTTAAAATTTCTCATGGTTTTGTTTAATTCTTTGGTTGAGGGTTGTCAAGATCTTGATTCCCCTCTTGCTCCCAAAAAGTTTCACAAAGTACCAACCCTTGACACAAAAATCATGTTGTAATGGTTTTTACTTCAAGAATATTTTAATGGATACCAAATAATACTAATATCTTTTATATATGTTAGAGAAAGAGGATCCTTGTGTTTCCCAATTGGAATAACCCAAGTTTCCCACTTGAAAGTTTCACTCAATCAGTGTTGAAATGAAAAGTGGTTTACTTAATTAAACCCAAGAAATAAATTCATAGGAGAAAAATGTTTAGATAAAACTTAAGTCAAATAATTCAGACACAAACTATAAAAAACCAGTAGAGTATCAAGTGTTGGAACTCCCTCCCAAGTATGTGTATCTCCCTCAAAATGATTGTCCACCATTTAGCTCACCATCTAGAGGAGTAGAAGGATCAGGTGGAACTCCTTCTTCATTTTTGATCCTACTATGATGATAGGGGCCTCCAAAACTTCTTGTATTAGGAGTGGAATATTTTCAGTCTCCAAAATACTAGAGCTTTGCCTCCTGGTCGAACTTAAAAATGGGGAGCCCAATGTGCCATTTTATAGGAAAATGGAAAGGTGGTTTTGAGGACACAGATTTCTTAAAACCACTTGTCATATTAGTTTTGACCTTAAAATAGCCTTATCTCTCTTTGGGGAAATTAACAAAGTTGTATCCACACCTCGTGGCTATCTCCACTAAAAGTTTGGCACAATTTGTGAAACTATTTCCCAAGATATGGACAGATCATCACACACCACTTTTTACTCCATGCAGATTCAGTGTACTGGAAAGATCAGGTATTTTGGGCCACCATATGGATGAATGAGTCTTGTTTTCCTTTATATGAAATGTATCGAAAATAATTTTGGACCAGCACAAAATATTTCATCCCATTTGAATTCACAGTTTAGGATTAGTGTGTGGATAAGTCCACTGGTGTAACACCCCAACCCCAGCTACCCAGAGTCGGTGTGTTACTTCGTAACATTGGCATGATCAAAAAAGATCAAGTCTTGGAAGACCGATTAGTTTAGTAGCCTTGGAAACACTAGATACATTCATAAGTCTTTCATTACATCATAAAGTAAAAAAAAACTAATAACAAAGTCTTCATAGTCCACACTCATATCCTCTTCTGACTATCCCTGCAGGTCAGTCATAAAATACTTCTTCACATCCTGGAAAATATTAAAACATTGAAAGGGGTGAGCTCAGATGCTCAGTAAGGATAACAATATAGCGGAAGCTTTCATCAATAAACATAAACATTTAAGGCAATGTATAACAAAAACAAAAGCCTTCTAAACTTGAACTTCAACATAATATAGCAAAATTAAAATGAGATAATGCCATTTACTTCTTCACATGGATATTCTACTGGTCGAATAATCACATGCAATATCAATAACCACTTTCATAATTATGGAATGCATAATTCCATACTATCATAACCATGTAGCTAAGGCCTCGTGCCAAGACCACAAATAAGATTTTGTCAAGGCCTCATGCCAAGACACTAGTTCGTCTCATGAGACCTACCGATGCATCGAGGATCTATAGCGGGCTCCACCCGTCACTTATTAAGTCCAATGCATTCCCCATATGAATAGGTTTAAACATATCATAAACCATAACATAATCGTATCACATAAAACATGCATAAAGGAAACATAACATTTCCACATTTCAATCACAAGATATCAATAAAACACATTGATATAATAAAAACGCTTTCAAAACCATTTTCAATACCAAAATAAAATAAAGTTAAAACTTTGTATTTATTTTTCATTAAGAAAAAAGTGATGTCTTGTAGAGGAAGCTGAAACTCAAATAATGGTCACGGCGGTGGAGAAGTCATTGTCGCCGCATAAGTACGGAAAGAAAAACATTCCCTTTTTGTCGTTTAGTAAAATTCTTCATATAAAAAAAATTCCTCTTGAATAAACATAAAAGTCAAAGGGGTTTATACACCGTATAAAAGAATGTTGTGTATAAAACAAAATATGCCTCAATGAAAGGAGATTGAGATGAAGCCCTTACAAAGATCATTTTTTTAAAATAAAATAGATCTATTATGTTTATTCACTATATTTACACATAAATAAAGTATAAATACAAGATAGGACATAATAATATCATGACATAATTTGAAAGTAGGAGATTAACCCAAAGAATGGAAATTGGGTTAAGAAATTCCCTTACCTTGCGTCATGTCCTGACTCGACCGTTCTTTAACCTCCTAAATAATAAACTATAGTTAATTTATAATTGCATAAGAAACTTTTTCAAGTTATTTATTCCTTTTATATCACTTATTACCATGTTATGAACATTATGTAATTATTTATGTTAATAACGGTCGTTTTGTTGATCTTTGGTACTTGAGTCAAAAATAAACTTCTTATAATTACAAGTTGTTCATGTGGTGAAATATCTATTATATCCAGAACTATATTCAAGATGTAGATATCATATATATCATATATATCCAGTATATACATTCATTTATAATATTACGTAACATTTAGAGGTAAGAAATGAAATGCACCGTTCATGAAGACGGTAAGCCGTACGTACGCATGAACGCTACTTTCATTTATATTTCGTATTTAATGGAATGAAATCATAATGATATAAATGTATAATATAATTCCAGTATAATATAGTTTATAATACCATTTACTCCATCCTTTATACATCCCACATATGGTATTAACGATTCAAATCACTTTGAGGGGGCGGTAGTCCGCACTTCCTAAAATGAAAATATCGTGTTTACCCATAATGGAAACCATAAAGGTATGCCATAAATGAAAAATAAAAAATCATAAGGAAAACAAAAACATAATATATATCATATATAAAAATAGTGTCATCATAATGACCACCATTAGAGGTGTTATATGAGTGTTGAACAATCATCGTTTCATGAGGCAAAAATTCGTCATCCACAAAAAGAGTATGTTTTTAACCATTAGATGTAGGTGTGTGTAAGTGTAGCTAGAATACTTATTATAACAACATCCTAGTATATTTAGGATACTGGTTTTGTTACAAAAGAAATGAATAAAAAGAGTTTAGGGGGTTGGATAAGCAAAATAAAACAAAATAACATAAGCGAAGACATTACCTTAAAATCGGGTAACTCTTTTTGATTTGAGCCAAAGGATTCCTTGGGAAGAGTTCTACCCAAAGTGAGGATTCTAGGAGTAAGAGGGGGAATTTGGGAGAGTGTTTTGGCAGAGTTTGGCCGAGCCAAATGGCTTGAAGGTGTGAATGAGGTGGTAGAGGTGGGGGCCTTTTATAAGAGGAGAGGAGGGACACTCTTGGAAAGTAAAGAAAAGTCACTTTATCTTAAAATGGTATTCGGATTTAAGAGGTCCCACATTGATATAATTCGAGGATAAGTTGATAAGGGTTCTAAATCCACCCACCCAATAGGTTTTGGACATGTGTAGGTCTTAGATATTACATTATCTTTCCATTTTATTTAAATTGTTAAATAATGAGGTCATCACTGCAACATCATGATGTCATAAATAATTTAATTTATTTAATGTCTAAAAATTATAAAAAAAATTCTATGATGTATGAAATCTTTTTATCTTTCCAATTAATATTTATAGTCAAAAATATGACTTGTATAACCCCATGTAAAAATTGTTTTAGTAAAACATTTCATGTTTGTGTCATTTTTTACTTTAACATTAAATAAATGTTATTTATGTCATTTTCCAACTAATGTGGCTCCATGGGATCCCCAATTTGACCAATGGATTGTCTTGGTCGGCCATGGCACATCCAATGAGGGTAGGACATGTGTCAATCTCATCTCATATTATTAAAACATTAATTTTACCTTAAACTACACTAATTACCTCTAATCGCGATTAAGAACTTAAAAGTTACTATTCACCAAAAATTATTTTAATCTCATTGAACCACATTTTACTTCTTAATTACAACCATGTATGTTGGATTTTTGAAATTCAAAACACAGAAGTGGTAAAATTTCATTTAAACGAAAAATCAGTTTTTATAAGTACCACTTAGTGGTTTCACTATTCATCAAAAATTGAAGTTTTTCAGAAAAATCCCAAAAATTCACCCTAAGCTATATTTGATATTCTGATTTCAAAAATGATGTCTATTTTAAAAAATTCCAAACATATAAGTTGAATTAATTAATTTTATAATTAATTCCCGTTGTCACAACAAATAGCGTGTTTTTAAGAAACAATTTATATCAAAAGATTGACAATTGTTTATGTACAATCTCAGTGTTAAATTAATTATAATGACCACCATTGGATAAAATGGTAAAAATATATTATAATTATACTTTAAGACCACTAAATAGTATAATTTATCACTATAAATTATTTTGATTAAAAAAGTTGTTTTAAGTATTTTTCATTATTCATAAAAAATTGGAAGTTCTCAGAAAATTACAAAAAATTCAACTTAGGATAATTTCGATATTCCGAATACAAAAATAAAGTCCATTTTGAAATATAAAATTTATATAGTTTCAAAAAGTGGTTATTACTATTCATAATGGCTACTTTGATTAGTTGCGGTGTGTTAGAACTCGAAGTTGCGTACAATGCAAGCTATTGCATTATTCAAAGATAAGTGTACCGTGGAAGCTTGGGGTGTTACATTCTCCCCTCCTTCAATAAATTTTGTCCTCGCAATTTGAAATTTTTCTTTGAAAATAAAAGTTTGAAAATAGAAAATACCTTTGTGGAAAACCCACATCGGAAATAAGGTTAATAAAATTTTGCCTTAATAAGAGGGAAAGGGAAATGAAAAAGTCACCCCCCAATTATGATCTCGATTAGGAGAACATTGGTGGCAATTAGAGACATATAATTGGAGGAAAAACCTAAATATTTGTAGGGAGTTATTGAGGTCATCAATCACAAACAAGTGTCAAATCGAGGGCCTCAAAGCCTTCAATCTATGTTAATTTAAAATATCATCAGTTCAACAAGACATAGGGTATTAGGATAACACATTTTTTTTAATATCCCTTTACTAAAGTTTAAGAATTACTTTATTCATAGAATATGATATAGGTATATATATATATATTTATGCTTGACAAGTAGAGTTTCAACCTTCAACTAATTTCTACCACAAACTTATGTTTCACTCAAAAAGATAATAGAACTCAAAAATATTATATTTATCCTAATTGTACAGGGTTCAAAATATTAACACATACCATTTAGTTTACGAAAACTATTTTTTTAATAACCAGGGACTTCCTGTAGGCTAGTGGTAGGTCCTAAAGGCATGTCGTAATATGGTTGTGGGTTCGATTCCTACAGCTTTGTCCGAAGCGACGGGTTATCACCCAACCATGCAGGTTTTCCTTTTCCTAAAAGTATAGTATTATAGTATTCCAAAAATAATCTTCAGAAATGTTTTAACCTTAAAAATACTATTCAATGTTCAACTTAATCCATCCCAACATTTATAGTTATCCAAAATACCTCTGTCCAAACTTTCTCTAAAAGGTCTCTTAATTCAAAAATCAATTTATCAGATTCCCCAAACAAAGTAAAGTTTCTCTTATTGTCACATACTAAAAATATGATTACCTTCATCAAATTAAAAACTTACTGAAACAACAAGTACAGCAGTACAATCCTTATATATATCACATTATTCTTATAACCAGAATATAATCCTTGAGTCCAAAAGCACCAATACATTAATTATTCCACTTCAACTGTAGTAACAGCATAAGATTGTCCTTGATCCCTTGGCCTTTTCTGAGGTAAGTTTCCCTGACGCTTAGGAAATTCATTTTCATAATGCCCCATTTCCCTACAATTGTAGCATTCAACATTGATAGCCTCTTTCTTTTCCTTGCAATCACGTGCCTGGTGACCTTTTTCCCCACATTTATAAAAAAATCCAATTCCTTTTAGGCAAGTACCAGGGTGATTCTTCCCACAATTATCGCATAATGGAAAATCCTTCCTTCCCTTTTTCCCTTTATCTATCTCTTGTTCCACCGTTCTCTTCTTCTCTTTCCTTACTTTGTTGTCATAAGACTTAGAGAATTCCTTTTCTGTCTAGATAGAACGCGAGACAATATCTTCGTATGATGAGAAGGTTTGTGAGACTAATGCTCGAAGGAGAAATGGTTTTAACCCATCAAAGAAACGATCAATCTTACTTCTTGAGTTATGGATATAATCTGCAGCATGCCTCGCTAACCTTGTAAAGTTGGCCTCATACTTTGCGACATTCTCATCCTCCTTTTGTCTCAGACTCAAAAATTGTCTTTCCATATCTGCTCGATGGTCACAAGGATAGTATTTTTCTAGGAAAAGATCTTTGAACTCTCTACATTATATATTTGATACTTCTTCATCTTCCTTTGTGTTTTGAATCAGCGACCACCATTGATCGGCATCTCCAGTGAGGCGGTATACATCCATGACAACCTTCTCCCTTTCGCTACTCCCCAAGGCATGGAATATTTTCTCTAAGGAGTTTATCCATTGCTCAGCTACTAATGGATTTGTACCCCCATTAAATGTTGTAGGTTGTTTCCTCATGAAGCGGTATAACATTGATCCTCCACGTTGCGGATCATGGTGCTCCATACGATTAAGGTTATTATTCATAACCCTAGTGAGTTGTCCTAGTATGGTAATAAGTTGATCATCACCGGTTGTATCTCCAGATCCACAATAATTATCTTGAGCAGGAGGGAAATCCCTACACGGAGTGCGTGCATTGATATGGTTTCCATTCTTTCCACTAGGTTCCATTTCTAAACAATAGCATAAACTAGATTAGTTTATGAATAAAAATACATAATTCCATACTTATAAAATACTTAACATAAATTGAACTATTTATGGATATAATCCATAATCATAAAAATGTTTTCTTTGAGGAAGTATATACTCATAACCCTTCATAGTGGTTTGTAAAGAAAATGAGAATTATCCTAAGCATATCCCCCGGGAGTGTCTTAACCAAGAGTGCAGCAAGGCCCGTTGTCGTGCACCAGTTCCCGTTCGAGTCTAGCTCAAAGCGGTGTTTTCAAGTTTTACCCCTAGGTACATCTGTGCCAGATCCGCCTCTACCTGCTCGTATCTAGACAGGGATGTATTTCTCAGAAAACTCACAACATCTCTATAATACCAAAATTCTAGGAAGTTCTTCTATACTAATCCTCAAAGTCTATCTTTGGGATATGTGCTCTAATCAGAGTTTATCTAAATCTAGCTTCCAAGGTTAGTACTAAACAGCCTCTGATACCAACTGTAACGCCCCGACCCCAGCTACCCAGAGTCGGTGTGTTACTTCGTAACATTGCCATGATCACAAAAGATCAAGTCTCGAAATACTGATTAGTTTAGTAGCTTTGGAAACACTAGATACATTCATAAGTCTTTCATTACATAATAAAGTAAAAAAAACTAATAACAAAGTCTTCATAGTCCACACTCATATCCTCTTCTGACTATCCCTGCAGGTCATTCATAAAATACTTCTTCACATCCTGGAAAATATTAAAACATTGAAAGGGGTGAGCTCAGATGCTCAGTAAGGATAACAATATAGCGGAAGATTTCATCAATAAACATAAACATTTAAGGAAATGTATAACTAAAACAAAAGCCTTATAAAATTGAACTTCAACATAATATGGAAAAAGTAAAATGAGATAATGCCTTTTACTTCTTCACATGGATATTCTACTGGTCGAATAATCACATGCAATATCAATAACCACTTTCATAATGATGGAATGCATAATGCCATACTATCATAACCACGTAGCCAAGGCCTCATGCCAAGACCACAAATAAGATTTTGTCAAGGCCTCATGCCAAGACACTAGTTCGCCTCATGAGACCTACCGATGCATCGAGGAGCTATAGCGGGCTCCACCCATCACTTATTAAGTCCAATGCATTCCCCATATGAATAGGTTTAAACATATCATAAACCATAACATAATCGTATCACATAAAACATGCATAAAGAAAACATAACATTTCCACATTTCAATCACAAGATATCAATACAACACATTGATATAATAAAAACACTTTCAAAACCATTTTCAATACCAAAATAAAAGAAAGTTAAAACTTTGTATTTATTTGTCATTAAGAAAAAAGTGATGGCTTGTAGAGGAAGCCGAAACTCAAATAATGGTCACGGCGGCAGAGAAGTTGTTGTCACCGCATAAGTACGGAAAGAAAAACATTACCTTTTTTTCGTTTAGTAAAACTCTTTGTATAAAAAAAATTCCTCTTGAATAAACGTAAAAGTCAAAGGGGTTTATACACCATATAAAAGAAAGTTGTGTATAAAACAAAATATGCCTCAATGAAAGGAGATTGAGATGAAGTCCTTACAAAGATCATTTTTTTAAAATAAAATAGATCTATTATGTGTATTAACTATATTTAAACATAAATAAAGTATAAATACAAGATAGGACATAATAATATCATGACATCATTTGAAAGTAGGAGATTAACCCAAAGAATGGAAATTGGGTTAAGAAATTCCCTTACCTTGCGTCCTGTCTTGACTCGACCGTTCTTTAACCTCCTGAATAATAAACTAGAGTTAATTTATAATTTCTTAAGAACATTTTTCAAGTTTTTTATTCCTTTTATATCACTTATTACCATGTTATGAACATTATGTAATTATTTAAGTTAATAACGGTCGTTTTGTCGATCTTTGGTACTTGAGTCAAAAATAAACTTCTTATAATTACAAGTTGTTCATGTGGTGAAATAGATATTATATCCAGAATTATATTCAAGATGTATATATCATATATATCATATATATCCAGTATATACATTCATTTATAATATTACGTAACATTTAGAGGTAAGAAATGAAATGCACCGTTCATGGAGATGGTAAGTCGTACGTACGCATGAACGCTACTTTCATTTCTATTTCGTATTTAATGGAATGAAATCATAATGATATAAATGTATAATATAATTACAGTATAATATAGTGTATAATACCATTTACTCTATCCTTTATACATCCCACATATGGTATTAACGATTCAAATCACTTTGAGGGGGCAGTAGTCCGCACTTCCTAAAATGAAAATATCGTGTTTACCCATAATGGAAACAATAAAGGTATGCCATAAATGAAAAATAAAAAATCATAATGAAAAAAAAACATAATATATATCATATATAAAAATAGTGTCATCATAATGGCCACCATTAGAGGTGTTGTATGAGTGTTGAACAATCATCGTTTCGTGAGGCAAAAATTCTCCATCCACAGAAACAGTATGTTCTTTAACCATTAGATGTAGGTGTGTGTAAGTGTAGCTCGAATACTTCTTATAACAACATCCTAGTATATTGAGGATACTGTTTTTGTTACAAAAGAAATGAATAAAAAGAGTTTAGGGGGTTGGATAAGCAAAATAAAACAAAATAACATAAGCGAAGACATTACCTTAAAATCGGGTAACTCTTTTTGATTTGAGCCAAAGGCTTCCTTGGGAAGTGTTCTGCCCAAAGTGAGGATTCTAGGAGTAAGAGGGGGAAGTTGGGAGAGTGTTTGGGTAGAGGTTTTCTGATCCAAATGGCTTTAAAGTGTGAATGAGGTGGTAGAGGTGGGGGCCTTTTATAAGAGGAGAGGAGGGGCACTCTTGGAAAGTAAAGAAAAGTCACATTATTTTAAAATGGTATTCGGATTTAAGGGGTCCCACATTGATATAATTCTAGGATAAGTTGATAAGGGTTCGAAATCCACCCATCCAATAGGTTTTGGACATGTTTAGGTCTTATATATTCCATTATCTTTCCATTTTATTTAAATCGTTAAATAATGAGGTCATCGCTGCATCATCATGATGTCATAAATAATTTAATTTATATAATGTCTAAAAATTATAAAAAAAATACTATGATTTAGTAAATATTTTTAGCTTTAAAATGACTATTTATAGTAAAAAATATGACTTGTATAACCCCATTTAAAAATTGTTTTAGTAAAACATTTCATGTTTGTGTCATTTTTTACTTTAACATTAAATAAAAGGTATTTATGTCATTTTCCAACTAAAGTGGCTCCATGGGGTCCCCAAGTTTATCCATGGATTTTCTTGGTCGGCCATGGCACATACAATGAGGGTAGTACATGTTTCAATCTCATATCATATTATTAAAACATTATTTTTACCTTAAACTACACTAATTACCTCTAATCGCGATTAAGAACTTAAAAGTTACTATTCACCAAAAATTATTTTAACCTCATTGAACCACATTTTACTTCTTAATGAAAACCATGTATGTCTGATTTTTGAAATTCAAAACACAGAAGTGGTAAAATTTCATTTAAACGAAAAATCAATTTTTATAA
This sequence comes from Viscum album, assembly GCA_963277665.1. Taxonomy (NCBI): domain Eukaryota; kingdom Viridiplantae; phylum Streptophyta; class Magnoliopsida; order Santalales; family Viscaceae; genus Viscum; species Viscum album. The sequence goes on along the minus strand of OY728126.1, from coordinate 923,496,309 downwards.
CTACCACTTAATGGTTTCACTATTCATCAAAAATTGAAGTTTTTCAGAAAAATCACAAAAATTCACCCTAAGCTATATTTGATATTCCGATTTCAAAAATGATGTCTATTTCACAAAATTCCAAACATATAAGTTTCATTAATTAATTTTATAATTAATTCCCGCTGTCACAACAAATAGCGTGTTTTTAAGAAACAATTTATATCAAAAGATTGACAATTGTTTATGTACAATTTCATTGTTAAATTAATTCTAATGACCACCATTGGATAAAATGGTAAAAATATATTATAATTATACTTTAAAACCACTAAATAGTATAATTTATCACTATAAATTATTTTGATTAAAAAATTTGTTTTAAGTATTTTTCACTATTCATAAAAAATTGGAAGTTCTCAGAAAATTACAAAAAATTCGACTTAGGATAATTTCGATATTCTGAATACAAAAATGAAGTCCATTTTGAAATATAAAATTTATATAATTTCAAAAAGTGGGTATTACTATTCATAACGGCTACTTTGATTAGTTGCGGTGTGTTAGAATTTGAAGTTGCGTACAATGCAAGCTATTGCATTATTCAAAGAGAAGTGTACCGTGGAAGCTTGGGGTGTTACAACTGGTGTGCATGGATCTTGTGCAGTTTAGCCTATTTTTCTTGGACATCATCATTGGTCCTCCAAATCATCTCCTCCTACAATGGAATCATAAAAACAAGTAACATTTACCTTTTTAACAATGATAAACACAAAATAAATGATTCAAAAGTAGAATGAAATTTGTTATTATTTTTATAATTTTCAGTATAAAACAAGTTTAGCAGAGTGGTATAAGGGTGAAAATGAAACAGTGAATCGTGGTGCGATCACACCGCCACACCTAAACATTTTCACTCCTGGGAAAAGTCATAATTCTAAAACATATTCATGTATATATTTCAAACTTCATAAATATTTAAAATTCAATAAAAATTAAATTCCTGACAGAGATGTGATCAAATCAAAAATCACACCGAGGAGTTATTCTCAATGATCATTGAAAAATATGCCTCAAAAATTGTATTCAAATGAAATTACAAGAGATATATGATACCAATCAAAGAAAATAATTCAAAATTAAATCATGTAACTAAATCTCCATGTGTGTGTGTGACAACCATTTCATGCTATTCTTTCCACTTTTGATCGAGTAAATATAAGTTATTTTAATAATTGTCTAATTACAAGATCCTTTCTACTGAACTTGCCCCACATCCTTTGCAATCAAATTTCAATAACCAATCACTTAAGCATTCCCAAATGTCCAACCATAATCTCCCAACCTAGATATCCCCATATATTGTACATTTCTTCACTTCCCTCATTTATTAATTTTTCAAAAGTTGCACTTTGAACAAATCTCACACACTTCTCCCAACCCATGTTTGATCTCCTCACGACACTAATTGTAATAGTTATAACAAGATCAAAGGTCGAGGAAGGGTGTTTTTTGACCTTCACAATATACAAACATTTTTATATATTTTTTTTGAGGGCGTATAACAGTCGTATAACAGGTAAACATGCATATGTCAATCTAGTATAGTAATGAAATAGATCAGATAAGGAATGAAGGAAGGGAAAAATGATTTTGGAAAGTAGAGAAAAATAAACATAACTTATATTTACCTTCCATTAAGTAATAAATTTTCACACATCATGGTTGGGTGAAAAAAAATTGTGGAGAGATTAAGTGACACAATTTTCCTTTAAACTATTCACAAAAAAGGGCACCATTCTTCTCAAAGGTTTCAAAATGATAAAACCATTTATGTCATTGACAAAGAACTAAATTTCAAAAGAAAGTCACACCATAGTATTGAATTCTTGCTGAAATGCATATTTCATCATAATATTTTTTGAATGTTAAAACAACATGAAATACAAACATTCCACATGCATTTTCAGTAAATTCCATGATTAAATGGGCATAATTTTCCATGATAAATTGGGACTAAAAAAATTAATATTTTGACACCAAGGTTAGTGGGAGAGAAAGGGAGGAAAGTAACAATACTATTCAGTAAGTTAAAAAGAGAAAAAGAAGAAAGATGATGAAAATTTCTAAATAACGCAGGAATATACCCATCCCCCCACACCTAGAGTGTGTAGTGTCCTCACTAAATAAAATGAATACAGGAAGGAAAGATAAAATCTGGTGGGTTTCATTCGTAGACTACTTCTTGAACTTGGAGTTACTCTATCAAGGACTCCAGGAGGGTTTTGTGGAAGTGCTTTAGTTGCTGCCCATTAACTGTGTAGGTTTTCTTGGTTTCTTCATTTTGAACTGGGACCTCACCAAATGGAGAGACGTTAGTAACAGTGTATGGTCCAAAATAGTGGGAACAAAGCTTAACTGGATGCAACTTCAGCATTTCATTATAGAGGAGCACCTTTTTCCCAATGTGGAACTGACTATGCAGGATGAGATGGTCATGGGAAGCCTTGGTTTTCTCCTTATAAATCTGGGAGTTCTTATATATATCTCTTCTCATTTCCTCCATCTCCTGAATTTGCACCTTCCTTTGAGCACCTGCACCAGAAATATTAGAGTTTCATTGTTTGATGGCCTAGTAAACCCAGTGCTCAATCTCAACAGGCAGGTGACAAGTCTTTCCAAACACAAGATGATAGGGTGACATTCCAATGAGAGTTTTGAAATAAGTACGATATGCCCATAAGGAATCATCAAGTTGAAGACTCCAATCTTTTCTATTGAGTTGAACCATTTTTTCAAGAATCGATTTTACCTCTCTATTTGACACCTCAACTTGATCATTGTTCTATGGGTGATATGCAGTAGGCACTCTATGATCGAACCCATACCCAAAAAAAAGTGATTGCATTGTTCGGTTGCAAAAATAAGAACCCTGATCACTGATGATGAACCTAGGTAAGCCAAACCTATAGAAAATTTGGGTTCTAAAAAATTCTAAAACTACCATAGAATCATCAGTCCTTGTAGCTTGTGCCTCTACCCATTTGGAAACATAATCCACCGCCAAAAGAATGTAAAGGTTACCAAATGAATCGGGGAATGGTCCCATAAAGTCAATTCCCCAAACATAAAAAATGTCATGGAAGAATAAGGGTTTTTGTGGAATCTCATTTCTTTTAGACACATTCCCCATTCTTTGACAATGAGGACAAGATTTACAGAAGTCATGGGCATCCCGAAACAATTTGGACCAAAAGAGACAAGAATCGAGGAACTTGTGAGCAGTAAATTGGAGACCAAAGTGGTCCCCACAATCAAGAGTGTGGAAGAACCTAAGGATAGACTAAAACTATCAATCAGGAACACAATTCCTGAGTACTTAATCAATACATGTGCGTCAAAGTTAGGGGTTATCCCAAAATTACCAACGGGACTAATGTTTTATACAATCTCCCTGGTTTTTGTTGAAATCAGTAGGAATGAAATATGCTACCAAATAATTCACAATTTCAGCATAATAGGGAATAGAATCTTGCTCTCAGTATAGTTGCTCATCTGGAAACATTTCATTTATAGGAATATAGGGAGATGAGTAAATGTCTGAGGATGGGTGAATCCAACTGATATGGTCGGCCACCACATTCTCTGCTTCTTTTTTTACCTTTAATTTCTAAATTGAATTCCTAAAGGAAGAGCATCCAGTGAATGAGGCATGGTTTGGCTTCTGGTTTCTTAAGGATATCTCCGATGGAAGCATGGTAGGAGAATACAATTACGTTCAACCCTAAAAGATATTACATAAATTTATTCAAGGAAACACTATGGAAAGGAATTCTTTTTCAGTTGTGGTGTAGTTTTCTTGGGTAGGTCCAAATTCTATGAGGCATAGGCAATGACATGTCGAGCTAGATCAACACTTTGTGACAATAATTCCCCAACTTCATAGTTAGAGGTATAACACATGAGCTCAAATTTTAAATCCCACTGAGGTGGTTGGATTACCGGGGGTGACGTGAGACTCCATTTTACCTTATTAAAAGATTCCTCACATTATTTATCAAAAACAAATTCTTTTTATTTTTAGAGTAACTCCGAGAGTGAGAGTGAAATATTACTAAAGTCATGAATGAAATGGTGGTAAAATCCAGAATGACCTAGGAAAGGCTACACATCCCATAAATTTTTAGGGAATGGTAAGGATGAAATGAAATCCACTTTTGATTTATCTACTTGGATACCGTAACTCCCCAGTTCCGAAAGCCACCCAAAGGATCTCCATACCCGGTTGGTCACATGGCCTCAAGCACATTTCCCCGAATGCCAGAGGCTGCCGACTATCAGTGAGGGCCTTGGAAGTGATAGTGGGGAAACTATTCCCTCATTGACAAAGTACACAGTGGAAGAGAAGACAATAAACAATAGCGGAAGCAGTAATCAATCCATACACACAAGTGAATAGCAGAAGACTAAATATGATAAACAGCAGGAGAACACATATATATAAATGATGCATGATACATATATGTATAGTAAAATAGCCAAACAAGTCACAATACTTAATACAGTACTAAATCAAAGTACAAAAGAAAACAGAAATAAAACTCCTTAGAATCACAAGCCTAGGCTTGGTCCCATGCTCTCCTACTCTAATTCAGTCAAGTACCTGATGTAGAAGGGCACTTTCCCTTGTCTATACCTACAACAATATAATCTGTTTGGGCCCAAAAGCATGACCCAAACAGGGTGTGATACTAAATCCCAGTAAGAAACCACATGAATATATGTACCTAATAGTTAGTGAGTATATGGCAGGTAATAGAATAGTAAGCAGTAAACAGTAAGTAGTAAATAGTATGATACGTAACAGTAAAAAATCCACATATCAACAAGCTGCAGTGAAGAAAATAGCTAACCACAACTAGGAATCCATCTGAGAATTACTCATAGTCATCCCCTCTGGTCCTATCCAATAATTACCAATAACCCTCTGTGCAGTACACTCAGCCTAACCCCTCTGTTTTGGTCATATGAAAATATAAGACTCTCTGAGGAAGCACGCTAAGTCAATTACCCTTATAGTCTAAGGTAGTCATGGACTCTCTGAGGAAGATAACGTGGTCAATTCCCCTTATATCCCCAAGTTATATAGACTCTCTGAGGAAGCTCACTCGGTCAATTCCTCTTATAGCCTCAATTCTATCACAGAATGTCTGAGTAAGCTCACTCAGCCAATTCCTCCTATAACTTGGAATGGTTTAAGGAATTCAAAAAAAATAAAGACTCTCTGAGGAAGCTCACTTGCTCTACACCCGTACAGTATATAAATCTCAAGACTCTTTGAGGAAGCTCACTCGGTCTATCCTCCTGTAGTCTATAATATCCAAGACTCTCTAGGAAGCTCACTCGGTCAATCCCCTATAGTCTATAATGTCCAAGACTCTCTGAGGAAGCTCACTCAGTATATCCCTTTATAGTCTATAGCACCAGGTTCCAATGGCCCCATGCCATTCAGTGCATAATAATGATATAAGTCCAAAGTAAACCTACAGATCTACTTGGATAACCAGTATACAACATAACAAGCATGTCATGGAACACCACTCTATCCTAAAATCACAAGGCACGAGAAACAGGTATAAAGGCCCAAGGCTGAATAAGACCAAAAGGTCATAAACAGAACAAGGCATGGGAAAAACATCAAGCATAGAAATTATCCTCATACATAACCAAATTACCTCTACACAAACATACAAGCAAGGTAGGAAAAACAACAGGGGAAAAACAGTAAACACATAATACCCCGTTCAGGAGTATTGGTGGAAATTGCACATAATACTTCAAAGACTTCGAACATAAAGGCACAAACCACCTACCTTGATGCTAGGAGATCGATATACTTGAACCATGAGGCTTGAATCTCCTTATAATGTCATAGATCTATGAAAATGAACAAAATGTTCAACCCACGATAACTTGCAAAATTGGAGGAATTGGAAAACAAAGCTCTAGGAGAAGGAAGAGCTTACCACTGTGGTCCCAAAGAAATTGACGATGCTCGATTCAGAGAAAAGATGGAGTCTCGGGGGCTTGGAGGATATTCTCAGTAGTACGGGACACTCTCGGTCAAAGAAGCTAGAGAAGAAGACAGATCTGGGGTTAAGACACGACCCCGGTCCGTTTAAAGAAAAGAAGAAAGTACACAACATGTAATTTTAGAGTACACGAAATGTACTAGGATTTTCCGTACTCCACTTTAGGTGGCCTCCACATCACCCCTATATGTTCATGTGCGTGGTCATGACATGGCCAACACGCAGCCTCGAGCGGCATCAAAGTACCCGACATGTACTTCAAAAATTTCTAAAAACTCCTCTTTTCTCAAACACTCTAGAAAAAGGAAAAACATACCTAAAACGAAGGTCTAAGTTCTTACAAACTTCCCCCCCCCCTAAAGAAATTCATCCTCGAATTTCCTTAGCAAGGCGTAGAAGAAGAAACCTCGAATAGCTCCGGCCACTATGATCGTACATCGGCCTCCCTCTCCCAAGTCACATCATGTACTCACCCGTGCTGCCATAGCACCCATACCAGAGGAATAGAACGGCCATAGAGAACCTTTATACTGTGATTGAAAATCCGGAAAGGATGATCCTCAAAGGATGAAACCTCTTTGAGCTCAACCTACTCAGGTTCAAAGACACGAGACGGGTCTGAAAAGTAATGTTGGAGTTGAGAAACGTGGAAGACGTTGGGCATGGCCCGACACCTTTGAGGTAACTACAACCGATAGGCAACTGACCCAACTCTCTCCAACACCTTAAACGGTTCGACGTACCATGGTGAAAGATTACCCTATCTCTGAATCCTCTTGTGTCCCAAACTCAGTGCAACATGCAAGAAAACCTGATCCCTGACCTTGAACTCCAGAGGTCATCTCCGCTTATCAGCAGAAGATTTCTGTCGAGACTATGTTGTAGCCATCCTCTTCCGAATCAACTCTATCTGCTCTGAGGTCTCCTGAACAAGATGAGGTCCCAACTAATCTGCCTCTCATGTCTCCAGCCAACACAAGGGTAATTGGCATGGCCTACTGTACAAATCCTCTAAGGGTGCCATCTGAATAGTCACCTGAAAACTTTTGTTGTAGGTGAACTCCACAAGAGGGATATTCTTCTCCCAAGAACCTAAAAAGTCCAAAATGAAAGCTCGGAGCATATCCTCAAGCACCTGGATCGTGCGCTCGGACTGGCCATCTGTTTGGGGATGGTATGTTGTACTCAAAAGTATCTATGTACCCAAAGCCTTCTAAAGCCCCTTCCAGAACCGAGAAGTAAAACGTGCATCCCTGTCTAAAACAATGGAGTGTGTAAATCCATGTATATATACAATATCTAGGATGTACAACCATCCTAGATCATCAAAACTGAAGTTCTCCTTGACCGACAAGAAGTGAGCAACCTTTATAAGCCTGTCGATGTCAACCCGAAAAATATCATTCCCTCGAGGTGACCTCAGAAAACCAGTCACAAAGTCTATCACGACATAGTTCCACTTCGACTTCGAAATGGGTAACTGCTTCAAAAGACCTATTGTTCGCTAATGCTCTGCTTTCACCTACTGAAAAGTGGAACACCTCATGACAAAACCATCAAAATCTCTCTTCATACCTGTCCACCAATAATGGTGGTGTAGATCATGATACATCTTGGTGATGCCAGGATGAACTGCCCAAACTGAGGAATGAAAGTCCCGCATCAACTCCTCGCGTATGTCTGCTGGCACCGATACACATCCCTGGAACCACAAGATCTCATCCTTGCATATTGTCCATCTAGGAAGAGGGTCCCCTCCTAACAAAATCTCCTGGAGGACTAGGCCTTTCGAGTCTCATAGCTACCTCATTCGTACCTGATCAAGAAGAGTAGAGGTAACAGCTATAGAAGATAGAAAAGTCTACTCATGTCTATTGTGCACCTCCAAATGAATCTCAGAGAATAGAGCCATAAGATGCCACTCACTACTGGCCTTCTGAACTACTTGTATCTGAGTTCTCCTGCTCAACACGTCATCCACTGCGTTTCCCTTTCCAAGTGTATAGGAAATCTCAAAGTCTAAGTACTGAAGATACTCGACCCACTTGTGTTGTCTCAAATTCAGATCACGCTGAGTGAAGACGTACTTGAGACTTTTGTGGTTGGTGAAGACAACAAAATGATCTCCCAAAAGATAATGTCTCCAACAACATAAGGAGTGAACAATGGCTTCCAACCCTATATCATGCATTGGGTACTTCCTATCATGTGGCCTCAACTGCTGAGACTTGTACGCAACGACTCCATATCCCTGCAAAATCATAGCTCCCAACCTGATACCTGAAGCATCACAATAGACCGTATAGCTCTTTCCTAAATCTAGCAAGACTAGTATCGGTGCTGAAATCAACCTCCCTTTCAGCTACTGAAAGGATGAATCATAAGAATCTGACCATAAGAACATTTCCTCTTTCTTGGTCAGACCTATCAATGGTGTTTCTGGCATGAAAAGTCCTGTAAAAAACGCATGTAGTATTCAGCCAGCCCTAGAAAGCCCCGCACCTCAAAGAAATTATTCAATTTCTCCCAAGAAACTACTGCTCTCACTTTCTCTGGGTCTACTAATACTCATGTCTTTGAGATAACATTACCCAAGAAGTGACTCAGGTCCATCAAAAAGTGGCATTTTGAGAGCTTAGCATATAACTGATGCTCTCTCAATGTACTCAAAACGATCTCAAGATGGGTAGCATGGTTTTGTCGAGTGTGAGAGTACACCAATATGTCATCCACAAAAACTACCATGAAGGATTCTAAGTATGGATGGAACACTCGGTTCATCAGTGACATGAAAACCACAGGCGTGTTCGTGAGATTGAGCGGCATAACCATATACTCGTATAGACCATACCTGCTCCTAAAGGCCGTAAGAGGTATATCAGATGGTCTAACATGCAACTGATGATAACTGGATCTCAAATAAATCTTCGAGAACACTCAGGATCCTTGAGGCTGATAAAAGAGATCATCGATCCTCGACAAGGGATATTGGTTCCTGACCATCAACTGGTTCAGCTTCTGATAATCCACACAAAGCCTAAGGGTGTCGTCTTCCTTCTTCGCAAACAGGACAGGCGAACCCCAAGGAGAAGTACTGGGTCGGATGAAACCCTTTTCCTGCAACTCCTCTAACTACTTATTGAGCTCCTGAAACTCAAGTGTATCCATCCTATAAGGAGGAATGGAAACCGGTGCCACTCCTGGCACGAGCTCAATCGAGAAGTCTACCTCACGCTCTAGAGGCAATCCTAAAAAGTACTCTGGAAAGACATCCCTGAAACAATCCATCACTTGAGGAAAGTCTAACTGTGAAGTCCCTTGGTCATCCAGATAAAGACTAGCAATATGGGCTATAACTCCTCATAGACCATGATGCTCGGGTCCATCTCGGCTCACCTGGACATCCCACTCACCTCTATAAAGAAAGGATCCACCCCCAGGTGATATGAAACTCACCCTGTGGTGATAACAGTAGACGAATTCCTAGAAGGGAACTAACCAGTCCATCCTGAGGATGACATCATAGCTCATCATCTCTGGGACCTAGAGGTCCCATAAGAAGTGATACCCTACAACCTCAAGAGGGCACTCTCTGCACTGACGTACGCTAACCGTTATAGTCCACAACGATGTGTCTAGAGTCAAAGTATTGGTAGAGGAAAAGATGCAGAGCCCAAGGCTCTCCACAACAGCAACAGAGATAAAGCTATGGATAACACCAGCATCAAAAAGAGCTAAAGATAAAACTGAGGCTACTAAAATTGTACCTCAGATTGTAGAAGGGATAGGATCCTACTCATGATGGGTCTACTCCACTATAAAGTTTTGTTTTGTACCACGTCCCTGTGACCCTGGCTGACTACTCTGAGATGATCCACTCTGCTATCATGGGTAACCTGGTGACTGACCACCACGGTTGCGACATCCACCTCGGCCTGCATTCCTGGAAGAACTCCAGTTCCCAGACTGGTGAGAAACTGGCAATGCATCTCCTGAACATGGGGTCATAGAAGAACCCCCACCACTAGTTGTAGGTGAGAAGACCTGACAAAAATGTTGAAGATGGCCCATCTTGTCGCAATATCGGCACTCCATCGGGTATCTCTAGCACTGAGGCCTAGTATACTCGCTCCTCCCGCACTGTTATCATACTACCTGGCTGCCTGAAGATATATCCTGGCTACTCTAATATCCTCAAGTAGACTCCCTGTGACACTTCCTACTATCAGTAGGAGGAATACTAGCTCTGTATGTCGAACCGTCCTGGATCACTTCTCCATAATCCCTCACATTACGCTCAGGGATCAATGCCTAGTTGACGACAGATGATATAGAAGTCAACCTAAAGATGTTAACCTATGAGTGGATTTCGTGCCTTATACCATCCTCGAACTTCCGCGCAAGGAACAACTCATCGCCTCTTAAAATAGGCATGAAACATTGCAGCTCAGTAAAACGAGACTAGTACTCCATAACCAAAAGAGTACCCTGCTCCAGACTCATAAACTTCTGGGCTTGATCGGCCCTCAAGGTCTCTGTGTAGAAGTAATTGTTGAAGATACACCTAAACTCATCCCAAGTCATAATCATCTAGCATCCTAACTGTGAGATCACCTTCCACCACCTCTTGGCGGAGTCTCAGATCATATAGGTAGTGATCTTCACCCTCTTCTCTAGAGGTATCTCTAGATGTTCAAAAAAATTGAGTGTGGCCTCTAGCCACGACTCTGCAAAAGGTCCCTAGTCAGCCATATCCGATGTCTGATCACCATCTGGCAGCTGACGTACAACCAGAGGACGTCTCAGTGGCATAGCTCTGAAAGGTCAAAAGCACACCTTAGATCAGGATTATCAAAGACTGAGAATGCAAGAGTACAAGTGGGGAAAAGGAGAAGGAAACATTCAAGTTTTACAAAACATGACTACAAGACAAGTATAAAAACTACACGGTATGTTATTTTAATCCATTCACATGGGCGTGTACTTCTTCCACAACTAGTCGTGTAATGACCCAACCACACGGCATGTTGTCCCCACATAGGGCGTGTACTTGAACTCTATTTCCTGCCTGAGTCTCCTTACATGGCTAACCCACACGGTCCTCTTAATCCTAGACTACACGGAATGTTCACAAAGGACACGGTGTGTACTATAAAAGGTTTCAATGACCTGTGTTGTTAGTTACATGGCATGTGTACCCAGGTTACACTACATGGTGTGTTCCAAACAAACACGGCATGTACTAAGAAACGATAACACTGACCCATGTTATTCGTGACAAGACTGGGTACTTAGGTAACATGGCACGACGTGTGTTAAAAGGACATGGCGTTTAAGGTCAAAGTTTCATCCATCTTTGTCGTTAGTCAAATGGGTAGACACACAGTCACTACAATAGGATGTGTTCTTACAGTACACGGTGTGTTCCTGAAGATTTTTTACAACTCCGTGTTTCTACCCACACAGTCAGTGACATGGTTTCAAAACTACACAGCGTGTATTCATAAAGTACACACCGTGTATTCTAGGTTTTTCTGAGCAGTAGCTCAAAAACTGCTCTGAAGCCCAGAAAACACAGAAAATAAGTGTTAAGGTGCCGAATTCGGATCCATGAGGGCCCATACTCCCCGCGAATCAAATCTTGGCATCTCAGACATATCATATACAAGGTAAACAAGTCAATGATCCACCAAGTTCCAGCCCATGAGGGCCCATAACACCTCAAGAACCAAAATTTGGATTCCATCTAAGCAAAGCAATTATATAGACAAATTCCCTATCAAACAACGGAGATTATATCAAAGCATTTATCAAAAAAGCATGTATAATCTACACAAAATCTATCACAACAACATGCAATCGCTAATGCATCCTAGATGGAATGGTAAGAATGCATGGCATGTGATTTATAGCAGGTTCCTATATGATGCATGAGATGGCATACCATCATCTCATCGGGTTGCAACAGAAATAGAACCTCAAAAATATCAACAATAACATCACCAATAATGTGAGTCACTCAAGGTGAAATAATATCAACTTTAAAAATTGCAAAACCTGAAGAAATTGCAATAAATGAGTTAGATTGGCTTTTCCCTATACACGGGTTAGCTACTCCCGGGCACAGCTTATACCAAGTACCTATTCCATCATATCCCTAGATATAGGCTCCAAATAGTAGGTCAAGAGAAAATAATTCCTCTAATACCACTTTGAAATGCCCCAGTTCCAGAAGCCACCCAGAGGTGTTCCGTACCCGATTGGTCACATGGCCTCAAGCACATTTCCCCAAATGGAAGAGGCTTCCAACTAGAAGTGAGGGACTTGGGTGTGATAGTGGGGAAACTATTCCCTCATTGGTAGAGTACAAAGCAGAACATAAGACAATAAACAATAGCAGAAGCAGTAATCAATCCATACACAAGTGAATAGCAGAAGACTAAATATGATAAACAGCAGGAGCAAACATATATATAAAAGATGCATGATAAATATATGTCTATGAAAACATCCAAACAAGTCACAATGATGAATATAGTACTAAATCAAAGTATAAAAGAAAATAGAAAGACAACTTCTCACAATCGTAAGCCTCGGCTTGGTCCCATGCTCTCCTACTCCAATGCAGTCAAGTACCTGAAGTAGAAGGGTGCTTTCCCTTGTCTATAACTGCAGAAATATAATCTGTTTGGGCCCAAAAAGCATGACCCAAACAGGGTGGAGACTAAATATCAGTAGGCAACCACCCAAGGATATATTCCTAATAGTCATTGAGTATATGGCAGGTAATAGCACAGAAAGTAGTAAATAGTAAGTAGTAAACAGGATGATACACAACAGTAAACAATCCACAGATCAACAAGCAGTAGTGAATAAAACAGCTAACCACTACTAGGAATACCTCTAGGAAGTACTCACAGCCATCCCCTCTGGTCCTATCCAAGAAGTACCAACAACCCTTTGGGGAGTACACTCACCCTAACCCCTCCGGTTTGGTCATACGAAAACATAAGACTCTCTGACGAAGCACACTCATTCTATTCCCCTTATAGTCTAAGGTAGTCAGGGACTATCTGAGTAAGATCATGCGGTCAATTCCCCTTACATCTCCAAGGTCTAGAGGCTCTCTGAGGAATCTCAATTGGTCAATTCCTCTTATAGCCTTAGGTCTATCACAATCTCTCTGAGGAAGCTCACTCATTCAGTTCCTCCTATAGCCTAGAATGGTTTAAGGAATTCAAAACAAAACAAATACTCTCCGAGGAAGCTCACTCGGTGTACCCCCGTACAGTCTATAAAGCCCAAGGCTATCTAAGGAATCACACTCGTTCTATCCTCTTGTATTCTATAATATACAAGACTCTCTAGGATTCTCACTCGGTCTATCCCCTATAGTCTATAATGTCCAAGACTCTCTGAGGAAGCTCACTCGGTCTATACTCTTATAGTCTATAGCACCAGGTTCTCACGGCCCCGTGCCAGTTAGTGCATAATAATGCTATAAGGCCAAAGTAAACCTACAGAGCTACTTGGCTAACCAGTCTATATCATAACAAGAATTTCAGGGAACAACACTCTATCCTCTGATCACAAGGCACAAGAAACAGGTATAACGACCAAAGGATGAACAAGACCAAAAGGTCGTAAATAAAACAAGGCATGGGAAAACATCCAAGCATAGAAATTATCCTCATACATAACCAAATTAACTCTACAAAAGCATACAAGAAAGGAAGAAAAAACAACAGGGTAAAAAGAGTAAACACGCAATACCCAGTTCAAGGGTATTGGTGGAAATTGCCCATAATACTTCAAAGACTTTGAACAGAAAGGCACAAACCACCTACCTTGATGCTAGGAGATCAATATACTTGAACCATGAAGATTTAATCTCCTTATAATGTCATAGATCTACGAAAATGCACTAAACATTCAGCCCACGATAACTTGAAAAAGAGGAGGAGTTGGAAAACGAAGATCTAGGAGAAGGAAGAGCTTACCGCTGTGGTCCCAACACAATCGACAGTGGTTGATTCGGAGAATGTATGGAGGCTTGGGGGCTCGGAGGAGATTTGCGGCCGTATGGGACACTCACAATCGAAGAAGCTGGAGAAGAGTACAGATCTAGGGTTAAGACGCGACCCCAGTCCATTTAATGAAAAAAGGTACACAACGTGTACTTTTGGAGTACATGGCGTGTGATTTTGGAGTACACGGCGTGTACTAGGCTTTTTTGTACTCTGATTTAGGTGGCATCCACATCACCCCTACATGGCTATGTGCATGGTCATGACACGACCAGCATGCGGCCTTGAGCGACATCAAAGTACACAACGTATACTTATAAAGTACACGACATGTACTTCAAAAATTTCCAGAAACTCCTCCTTTCTCAAAAACTAGAGAAAAAGGAAAAACATACCTACAATGAAGGTTTGGGTTCCTACAAATACCATCCCTAGAAATTACATTCCCCAAAATTATACCTTGTCGCACCATGAAATGGTATTTCTCATAATTTAATACAAGATTATTTTCAATATAGTGACATAGGACTAAACCAAGACTACTCAAACATTTATCAAAAGAGGATCTATAAAGAGTGAAATCATCCATGAAAACTTCCATGAAATTCTCCAGGTAATCTAAAAAAATACTAGTCATACATTGATGGAAAGTATTTGGAGCATTGCACAGACCAAATGGCATCCACCTATATGAAAATGTGCCAAAGGGGAAAATAAAGGTCGTCTTTTACTAATTTTCTTGGGCAATATGGATATGAAAGTATCCAAATTACCCATCAAGGATATATTAGTGGGGATTACCCTTTATCCTCTCTATCATTTGTTCAATGAGGGAAATGGTCATTTCTAGTGTGTTGGTTTAGTCAGTGATAGTCTATACAGACACGCCAACTATTCTGCACACGAGTTGTAACCAATTCATTGTTTTCATTTTTGATTACTATAAGGCTAGTTTTTTTAGGAACTACTTGAACGGGATAGACCCATTGGCTATCAGAGATGGGGTAAATGATTCCAGAATCCAATAATTTTGTTGCATCCTTTTTCACAACTTCTAAGAGGTTTGGGTTCAGTTGATGTTGTTCCTGCCTCACTGTTTAGCCTCATCATTTAATAAAATATGATGTGTACAAATTGATGGGCTAATACTAGGAATGTCAGCAGGTGTACATCCCAAATATTGTTTATACTCCCTAAAAAGGTCAAGAAGTTGCAATTCATGTTCAGTAGGGAGTGAACTAGCAATGATGATAGGAAAATTGTTTCCATTATCAAGATATGAATATTTTAAATCTTGAGGTAGTTTCTTTAATTCCAATTCAAGGGGATTTTGGATTGATGGGAGTGTGTTTGAAAGTGATAGGTCACTGATCTCATCTAACTGCTCAAAGGTATCATTCTCAGATGAGGAATGAGATTTTACAAGCTTAGAAGTATCATCGATGGTCATTAGATCTTCATTGTTCAAGAAATCATCAATCAATGAACATGCATGACACTTTTCTAGACCACTACAACAATCAATGCATAAATCATTTCATATAATTTTTATCAATGAAGAAAACTCAGAAAGGGGATTAGGGGAATGAAATGATTTTTTTTCAAGGGAAGGAAGTACATCTATATAATTAACTAAGTGAGATGAATTTTCTTCTGAGGGGTGCTTCATGGAATCAAGGATATTAAAGTGGACAATTTCACCACCAAAATCTATAGATAATGTACCATTGTGGACATTAATTATGGTTTTGGAAGTTTTCAAGAAGGGTATCCCCAATATAATCGGGGTATGTTCATTCATCCTATCATCCTCCATTTTAAGCACATAAAAGTCAGCAAGAAAAATTAAATTTTGAACCCTCACAAGAACATCCTCTAACACACCAGAGGGGTGTGCGATACCCTGGTAAGCCAGTTGAACAATAATTCCAGTGGGCTTCAGTTCCCCGACCTACAATATAGAGTAAATAGAGTAAGGAATCACATTTATAGAAGCACCTAAATCAAGCATAGCATTAGAAAATGAATACTCCCCTATGATGCACAGAATTGAGAATTTTCCAGGATCATTGCACTTTGTGGGAAGTGATGTCTTTATCAATGCTGAAACATTCCTCCCCAAGCTCACCTTCTCATCACCTCAAAGTCGCCTTTGGTGTGTACACATATCCTTTAGAAACTTGGAATATCTTGGAATTTTTTTAACAGCATCAATCAATGGAATGTTTACCTGCACTTTTTTGAAATTATCCAAAATTTCCTTATTGATTTTAGTTTCCTTTGGTTTTCTAGGTTGGGTGACCCTTTGTTGAAATGGAAGATGGATTTTTGGGCTAGGTGACTTATTAATAGACACACTCTTTCCTTTGGATGGGATTCTCTCAGGACAAGTTTCTACCTCATTTAGAGCATTTCCAGTAGTTGGGATGGTGGTTTCTTTAGGAGGGGATGACTCTAGTGGAGGGGTCATTTGGTTTTTTAGTTTTTTCCACTCCGAAGGGTAATGGAATTGACATTTCTTTTATCTCTAGGGTTAACTACCAGTTTAGAAGGTAGTTTACCCGACCCATGGCTCTGGATTTCCCCCCACCGAGTTGGAAAGTTGGTCTAATTGGGTTTTTAGGTCTTGTATGGACGCTTGGGTGGTTTTTTGGAATATGATATTGTTGGAAGCCATTTGTTTCATCATGTCTTCAAATCTAGGATCGGGTTTTGGAGTGGTTTGTAGGAAAGACCTTTATTGCATTTGAGGATTTTTCTATGGTGGTGGTTGACTACTCTTCCCCAGTTGGTTCCATAGTTGTTGAGGTTGGTCTGAATACCCCCCTTTCTTATAGGATTGCTTTTCTTTCCACCTAGAATTGGATGGATAGTATGGTTCTTTCCTAAAGGGTTGGTTATGTGGGCGGCCTGGATATATTTCCTCAAAACTCTCGGAATTTTCTATTAGTTGGGGGCATTGATTAGAGTAGTGGGTGTAAGAAGAACATATACCACAATGGATGGGAGGGGGATATTGGGATTTCCCTTGGTAAAGAGAACATTTTCAAAGAAGGGTACTTACCTCTTTGAACTTCATGTCCACCTTCCTCTCAAATTTAGTACTTTGCACCTCATAGACACCTCGAATGGGTACATTGGACCTTGAACTGAATTTTTTATTGTTTTGTGCCATGTTCTCAATTAAGGTCCTTGTAGTGATTGGGTTTTTATCAACTAGAACACCACATGTAGTTGTATTAATCATATTTCGGTCAATATGAATTAAACCTTCATAAAAATGCTTAATTAAAAGTTGATAACTTATTTAGTGGTGTGGACAGCTTGAACATAACCTTTTAAAGTGTTCCCAATATTCATGTAATTTTTCCCCTTGATATTTCCTTATACCACATATTTATTTTCTTATAGTTTTAGTTCGAGAGGCTAGGAAATATTTTTCAATAAAAAGGTGTTTCATGTCCGCCCAACCTCTAATTGGTGAATTAATATAGTAAATCCAATATTTTGTAGTGTATTCCAATGAAAATGGAAATGCTCTGATCTTAACTTATTCTTCATCCACATTTGTAACTTTTAATGTAGAACACATGGTATAAAATTATTTAATATTCTTGTGTGGATCTTCTCTAGCAAGTCCATGGAATCTTAGTAATAAATGAATTAAACAAGACTTCAGTTCAAAATTAGGTTCCTCACCTTGCATTTGAATGTAAGTGGGTTAGATATCAACATCCAGTGAGGTTAATTATTTTAGTGTTCTATTGTTTTCATCCATTTTAAACATGTTAATTTTAGGTTCTAATTTGGTTCCAGAAGAAGATGGGTTTAGAAAAGTCTCAAGTTGTGGTGTGTCCTCCTTCAAAGGGTTGTCTTGTGCATCTCAAGGTTGCTGACGTAAGATCCTCTCCAGTTTGGGTTCGAAAGGTGGTAAGTCTCCCAGAGTAGAACACATCATGCACAAAACCTATAGAAGACATAAATATGAACAAAAACGTATATGAAAAAGTAGAAGATAAAACAAAAAAAATATTCAAAAAAATTTACAAAAAACTTATAAAAAAACACGCACTAAAACCAAAGTGCTCCCCAACAACTGTGCCAAAATTTGAATGCGTTATTATGAAACATAAAATTTATAGTAATTTAAAGAATATTTTTTAGTCTAGGGAAGACTCTAGGCCGTATTTTAAGGATATTTGTTGGTTTTATAGTGTGATTTTTTAATAAGAAGAACAAAAGAGGGGGTGGTTTGAAAACCTTTTTAAGAAAATGTCTTGATTTTAAGAGTTTAATAGTTGATAAATAAAAGCAGTGTTTCATAATTATGAGATAACTTCAAGTTCACTACACATATTGGATAGTTAATTGTTCTAAAAATTTCACATGTTTTTTGAATTCTTTGGTTGAGGGTTGTCAAGATCTTGATTCCCCTCTTTCCTCTCAAAAAGTTGCACAAAGTACCAACCCTTGACACAACAATCATGTTTTCATGGTTTGGACTTCAATAAAAGATTAATAGCTAGAAACACATACTAATATCTTTTTTATGTGTGAGAGAAAGAGGATCCTTGTGTTTCTAAATCTGAACAACCCATGTTTCCCACTTGAAATTTCAACCCAATCGGCATTAAAATGAAAAAGTAGTTCAATTAATTATACTCAAGAAATGAATTAAGAGGAGAAACCTGTTTGGATAAAACATAAGTGCAATAAACCACACACAAATTATACAAAACCGTTAGAGTATAAATTGCTTGAACTCCCTCCCAAGTATGTGTAGCTCCCTCTAAATGATCGTCCACCGTTTAGCTCTCCATCAAGAGGAGGAGAAGGCTCATGTGGAACTCCTTCTTCATTATTTATCCCCCTATGATGATAAGGGCCTATAGAACTTCTTGGATGAGGAGAGGACTCTTTTTGGTCTCCAAAATACTAGAGCTTTTCCTCCTGGTCTAACTTACAAATGGGGAGCCCAAGGTGCCATTTTATAGGAAAATGGGAAGGTGGTTTTGAGAACACAGATTTCTTAAAACCACTTGTCACATGGGTTTTGACATTCATACAACCTTATCTATCTTTTTGGAAAATAAAAAAGTTGTATCCCCACATCTTTTTTGTCTCCAAAAAAAGTTTGTAAAAATTTGGACAACTATAGTTAGATATATGGAAAGAACATAGAACACCACTTTTGACTTCGTGCAAATTCGGTGTGCTGAAGAGATCAGGTCGGTTGGGTCACCAAATGGCCAAATGAGTCTTGGTTTCCTTAAGATGAAATGTATCCAAATAAATTATGGACCATAACCCAGAATTTCAGCCCATTTTAATTCACATTTTAGTATAAGTGTGTGGATGATTCCACTGGTGTGCATGGATCTTGCGCAGTTTGGCCCATTTTTCTTGGACATCATCAGGGGTCCTCCAAATCACCTCCTCCTACAGTGGAATCATCAAAAAAGTAACATTTCCCTTTTTAGCAGTGATAAGAAAAAAATAAATTACTAAAACATGGAATTAAATTTGTTATTATTTTTATAATTTTCAATATAAAGAAAGTTTAACATAGTAGAGTAAGGGTGAAAATAAAATAGTGAATCGCAGTGTGATCACCGCCCGCGAGTTTACTAAACATACCTTAAAAAAAGTTCATAAATTCATTTCAGGCACACTGGGACTCATAATCAAGCATCGTCAATTTTTTTAGACTCGTAAGAATCCCAAATATTTTTTTAAAAAAATATATTTAATTTTCTAGGTCTTTACATTCTCCCCACCTTAGGGCTTTTCTTCCCCGAAAACTACAACATAACAAGGAGAAAAATTGAGGGTACTAATAATGTATTTGAGTCTCCTGCTCCCATATGCTCTCCTAGAGATTCTCTTACTACCAACAAACTCACACCAGAGCAATCAACTGCCCCAATGGACCTGCTCTTATCGATCCTCTATCTTCACTTAAAACTCCACAAACATCACCCCATCGTTGATGTCCTGCTCACCCCAGTCGATAACATGTGATGGATCATGCACGTATCTTCTCATATATGACACGTGGAAAACATTATGCACTTGGTGCATCTATGGGGGAATAGCTAGAGGGTATGCCACCTTGCCTAAACTACTGAGGATCTAGAAAGGTCTGAAAAATATTAGAGATATCTTGTCACCTTGGCCAAACCATAATGATCATGGGGGTGAGACCTGCAAGAAGACATGATCTCCATCCTCAAACACCAAGGGTCCACATCTCCTATCGGTAAAAGACTTATCCCAGCTCTGTGTAGTTTTTATCCACTCTTGGATGATCTGCACCTTATCTATGGTAGCCTGTACCAACTCTGGACCCATAAGTGCTGACTCTCCTCAATCTATCTAGCAAAGAGGTGATCTGCATGGTCACCCATACAAAGACTCAAATGAATCCATGCCGATAGTGGAGTGGTAACTATTATTGTAATAAAACTCCACTAGGGTAAGTTGTTCCTTCCAACTACAGCCAAAATCAAGGACAAAAGCACGAAGCATGTCCTCAAGTGTCTATATGGTCTGCTCTATCTGACCATTTGTCTGAGGGTGAAAGGTAGTGCTCAAGCGTAGCTGAGTTCTAAACGCCTCCTACAATCCCTTCCAAAATAGGGATTTAAAATGTGTGTATTTATTTGAGATGATTATTGATGACACTCCATGAAGTCTCATTATCTCCTGCACGTAGAGGCATCTAAATCCATCTATTGATCCCTACTCTCAAATGGGTAGGAAGTGGCCTGACTTGGTGAATCGGTCAATGATCACCCAGATACAATTATGGCATCAGGATATACGTGGTAGCCCTGTCATAAAGTCCATGGATATACCATCCAACTTCCACTTTAGTACCTCAAGTGGTTGAGCTATGCCTGTTGGTACCTGATGCTCAGCCTTCACCTGTTGACAAGTGAGTCATTAGGATACAAACTCTACCACTACTTTCTTCATCCATGGCCACCAGTATTGATGTCAGACGTCCTGCTACATCTTCGCCACTCCAGGATGTACCACTAAAGGGTATGTAAGAAACTCCCTCAACACCTCCTATCGAAGTTTTACTGGTACCATGGTGCATTCTCTGAAGAGAAGACGTGCTTTGTACCTTCATAAAATCCATCAGGAGCCTGTCCTAAGGATATATGAGTACGTCGGGCCTTGCAGTCAATGTCTCCAATATGTGACTTGCGAAATCACTGAAGAATTGGGGGGAGTGATAGTCATAGACTGGAGGTAATATGCTCCATCTCTATCCACAAAGGATATCTGCAACATGGCTAGCTGCTCTGTCTCCTCATTCAGTAGATGTAGACCAGACCTCCTGCTGAGTGTGTCTGCTATTGCATTCCCCTTCCATGGTGTATAGACTGTCTCATAGTCATAGTCCTGGAGGAACTCTAACCATAATCTCTATCTCAGGTTTAGGTCCTTCTGTGAGAAGATATACCTGAGACTCTTGTGATCAGAGTAGACTGTAAACCATTCAACCATCAAGTAGTTTCTACGCATATTCAATTCAAAGACCACTACTTCTAACTCCAAGCCATGGGTAGCATAGTTATTCTCATACTATCTCAACTTCCACGAGCCTTATGTGTTCACCCCTCTCTCCTATATTAGGAAACAACCCAGTCCAGTCCCTGATGCATTACAATAAAATACATACTCAATGAACTCTTATGGCAGCCTCAAGATGGGAGGACCCGTCAGTCTCTACCTCATCTCCTAGAAACTCTGCTGGCACTTCTCTATCCATAAGAAATACTGCCCCTTATTCATCAAATATATCAAGGGTGATGCTACCCTGGAGAAGTTAGGTAAAAATATCTGGTAGTACCATCCAATCCTTGGAAAATCCTCACCTCATCCACACTCCTAGGTGGCTCCCAAGAAAGCACTACCTCTATCTTTGTCTAATCCACAACAGCTCCAACCTCCAAGATAACTCGCCCCAAGAAGTGGACTTCCCGTATCTAGAATTGGAACTTCAAGATCTTTCCATAAAGATGGTTCTCTCAGAATGTATCTAGAACTATTTGTAGGTGTGTGGGGTGCTCCTCCTCTGATGCCAAGTATATCAAGATGTCATCAATGAAGGCCAGCACAAAGCAATTGAGGTATGGATAAAATATCTTGTTCATGAGCCCCATGAATACTGCTAGAGCCTCGGTTATGATGAAATTCATCACGAAGAACTCTTAATGGCCATACCGATATCTGAAGGTTGTCTTCGGAACGTCCTCATCCCATACTCTGAGCTGATGATATCCTGATCTAAGGTCTATCTTTAAAAACCAATGAGCTACCTTCATCTAGTTGAAGAGATCATCAATCCTTGGAAGTGTATAATTGTTCTTCACTGTCACCTGGTTCAGGCACCGATAGTCCACACAAATCCTCAAGCTCTTATCCTCATTTTTGGTGAACAAGATAGGGGATGCCCATGGAGAAACACTGGGCCTTATGAACCCTTTTCCATGGAAGTCCTCTAGATGTACCTGCCACTCTCGAAGCTCTACATGATCCATCTAATATGCTAGTGTAGATATCAGTGTCATCTCGGGGTATAGGTCGATTTAGAAGTCTACCTCTCTATGTGGAGGTAGTCCCAGAACATCATTAGGAAAGACATCAGCATACTGGTCCACCACAACAGGATAACTCAAAATCCTCACGTCAACTACTCTGAGAGTGAGGCTAGCCAACTGATGAGTAATCCGTTTCAACCTCCTTTGAGATAGTCCATATTGTGGTCAAAATTTTTCCTTCTCACCGATGGAGGTAAACATAATCCCATCCTCACAGAAACAATGCACTTTTCATCTAAAACAATTGATTTGAGAATGGACTGTGGATAGCCAATCCATACCCAAGATGACGTCATAAGGCCTCGATGCTGCTACTAGGAGATCCCAGCCAAAGATCTTGCCTCCTAGAGTAATCTCACACTATCAGCACTAGTGTGTAATCATCAAATCCTTTACTTTAAGAGTTTCTAATCATAAGTATCGAGCCAACGACTCCATCAGAATCTCCTAGCTCTGAACGAGTGTCATGGTAATGAAAGAGTGACTCTCACATGTGCTTATAAGTATTGTATCTAGGGTGGAATAGATATATATCATACCTCTAATGGGATCTATAATGATGATTTAATCTCTCCCATGACAGCTTTGAAGAAGAAGGGGAAGCCTTTCTTGTGGACAGAGAAGTTCCAGTAGAGTTTCTAAGAGCTGAGGCATAGAATGATGAGTGCTCCCATCTTGAGGATACCAGAAGAAGGTGTTGGGTAAATAGTTTATTGCAACACATTAGGGACCAGACTGGGTTGTTTCCTGATGCAGGAGTGAGCGATGGTCGCCTACGGCTCACGGTAGTTGATAAAACATGAGCAAAACTATGCTACCCATGACCTATAGTTAACAATAGTGGTCTTTTAACTGAAGATGTAGCGACACTACTTGATGGGTGAATGGTTTATAGTCTACTCTGATCACAAGAGTCTCAGGTGTATCTTCTCACAAAAGGACCTAAACCTAAGATAGCTAAGATGGCTAGAGTTCTCCCAGGACTTTGAATTTGAGATATTCTATACTTATGGATAGGGGAACATAGTAGCAGACGCACTTAGCAGGAGGTCTATTCTATAGCTTCTGAGTGAGGCAACATAGCAGCTAGCCGCGTTGCATATATCCTTCATGGATAGAGATGGAGAATCTTA
This sequence comes from Viscum album, assembly GCA_963277665.1. Lineage (NCBI taxonomy): Eukaryota > Viridiplantae > Streptophyta > Magnoliopsida > Santalales > Viscaceae > Viscum > Viscum album. Next base: position 923,472,463 of record OY728126.1, on the reverse strand, counting down.
CCTCTAGTCTATGACTGTCACTCCCCCACTTCTTTAGCAATCTCAGGAGTCATAGCTTGGGGATGTTGACTGCAAGGCCTGGCATGCTCAGATATCCTCAGGACAGGCTCCTGATGGATTTTTTGAATGTGGGGACCACTTCGTTCTCTTCAGAGGATGCACCATGGTACCGTTAATGCTTCAAGAGGAGGTGTTGAGGGAGTTTCATACATCCCCTTTAGCGGTACATCCTGGAGTGTCGAAGATGTACTAGGATTTTTGGTGTCAGTACTAGTGGCTAGGGACGAAGAAAGTAGTGGCGGATTTCATATCCCGATGCATCACTTTTCAGTAGGAGAAGGCTAAGAATTAGGTACCAGTGGGCTTAGCACAGCCTCTTGAGGTACCAGAGTGGAAGTGGGATGGTATATCTATGGACTTCGTGATAGGGATTCCACGTACATCTAGGGGCCACAATTCCATCTAGGTGATCATTGAACAACTCACCAAGTCGGACATCTTCCTACCCATCTGAGAGAAGGGATCAATAAAGGTCTTAAGACGCCTCTATGTGTAGGAGATATTAAAACTTCATAGAGTTCCATCGACAATTATCTTAGATCACAAAACATGTTTTAAATTCCACTTGTGGAAGGGATTGCAGGAGGCGTTCAGAACTGATCTATGCTTGAGAACCACCTTTCACCCTTAGACAAATGGTTAGATGGATCGGACCATACAGACACTTGAGGAAATGCTTTGTGCTTGTGTCCTTGATTTCATCCAGATTTGGGAGGAATAAATTCCCCTAGTGGTGTTTTTTTACAACAATAGTTACCACTCCACTACCAGTATGGCTCCATTTAAGGCATTCTATGGGAAACCATGCAGATCACCTCTTTGCTGGATAGACCTAGGGGAGTAAGAACTTATGGGTCCAAAGTTTGTACAAGATACCATAGGGAAGGTTCAGATCATCCAGGAGTAGATGAAGACTACATAGAGCCGTCATATGTATTATGATGATAAGAGATGGAGACCCTTGGAGTTTTAGGAGGGAGACCATATATTTCTACGGTTCTCACCTCGATGAGGATTACAGAGGTTTGGCCGGGGTGGCAAACTATCTCTAAGGTTTGTTGGACCTTTCCAAATCCTCAGAAGAGTAAGTGAGGTGGCATACCATTTAGTTCATCCCCCACAGATGCATTGGGTGCATAATGTATTTCACATGTCACAGTTGAGGAGATACATGTATGATCCATCGCATGTTATCGACTGGGGCAAGATGCACATCGATGATGGGGTGACGTTTGTGGAGTTTATGATGGAGATAGAGGATCTACAAGAGTGGTTCCTTCATGGATGGTCGATTCCTCTAGTGCGAGTTTTTTGGTGGTACGAGATTCTTTAGGAGAGCACATGGGAGCGGGAGGCTCAGATACATGCTGAGTACCCCCAATTATTACCCTAGTTTTGTGGTGGATTTCAGGGATGAAAGGCCCTAAGGTGGAAAGAATGTAAAGACTCAGAAAATTCCATATTTTTTTTTTAATATTTGGGATTATTAAAAGTCTTCAAAAATTGAGGGTTCTTGATTCTGAGGCCTAGTGTGCCCATAATGATTTTTTGAACTTTTTTTAAGGTACGTCCTGTAAACGCCTGGGTGGCATTTTCTATCTTTTGAACTGGTGCTCAGATAAAAAATATGAGGGCACCATTGAATCCAAAGTGCTGAGATTCACTTATGGGAAGCTTCACTTTGACTGTAGTAGGTTGAGAGAAAAAGTTATTTTTTGTACCTTTTTAAAGAAAAGTAAAATAACATGTAATTGTTATTTTATTTTCTTTTTCTCCAACAGATGAGCAGCTATGGCGGGACCGGTGACTTATCAATCCAATTAATGGCTTCAATCTTCAACTGTGTAACTCCAACATTGTGAATTAAAAGAGGTTCATTAATTCATTTAATGAACCTCATTAATTTCTCAATGTGTTACTCACCTTTCCCCCTCCTATTTAAATGGAGCTAGGGGTAAGGTTTTGGCATGGCTTTTTCAAGTGAGGAAACTCTGGTGAAGTTCTGCGGAAACATCCACCGACGGAGGATGGAAGCTCGGGCGGCAATAATCTAGGATCAATGAATTCTGATGACTCCATCCAATGTGGACGCTCCTCCCATCGCAACCGTGACACCTCCAATAGATCTTGAGGTAGGGGGAGTATTTTAAAAAAGCTTATCTTTGATGAATTCTTCTCTCGCCTGTTATCACACTAAATCGGAGGGTGCATGCCAAACGAACAAGGATTGTACTCTCCACCGCTTCGTTTTTCATTACGTGCTTTGAGGAAAATTTTCCCAATTTGACAGAAACGCGAGACAGAGGGTAACGTTGTGACAACAATAGTCCGGAAGGCCCGTAGGTACATACAGAAGTGAAAACGGAACTCCATAGCATTGCTAGAGCCCCACAGAAGATCCACTGGTGCCAGCGAGTGATGGAGGCAGTTTTCATTGGTTTTCCATGGCATTAGTAGGAGTCGCACCATCATGCACCTCAAAGGGGAGTTGTGACATCATATCGTAGCAGCTGCAAAAGGTGGCCGACCCTCTGCCGGCTGCAATGGCGGAGGTGGCGCGACATCACACACCGTGTTGAATGGATATTACTTGAAGCCATGATGGTGGTGAAGGATAGGACCCGACTACCTATGGGTCCTACGGGTGACAAGGCGGTGCCACCTGGTGCCGCCCTTAATGGAGTCGAACGTCTCCTTTGAGTTGTTCGGCAGCAGCGGATCGCGTGACCCTCACAGGTCACACCCTCCAGTGGGCCAAACCTCATGGCAGGCCACACCCAACCAGTGGGTTGAGCTAGTCTGTGGGCCATAGGTTCAATCCCACCATGACCAAGCCCAACTGGGTTGGACCAGGATGGTTTGGACCGAGCCGGGTCGGCCCGACTGGGTCATACCAGACCCGGACCCCTCTCAGGTCCTGAAACACTTACGTGAACGTATCTTGTGAACCAGATGTTTGATTGATGAACCCTCTACGGTGATGGGATCCTTAGAGTGAGATGGTCCATTTGATAAATTCCAAGAGAGTTTTGGAGAAAATTGGAGTACAACCGGGTTGGATCGATTTCAAATCCAATCGGGCCCTCGACACTAAAATGTCAACAACTTACAGATTGGGAATCCGGTTGATGTGTCATCTATTTCATTGGAACCCTTATGACCTTACGGATCATTGGGTTACTTCTTCATGGGACTTTTTGAAAATTGAAATATGACAGATATCTTGAGGAGCGGTTCTCCCAGAATCAAGTGTACTATGAGCAGGAATCCAGTGGCTGGCAGTGAGGTGGAGGTTAGAGACAGATCATACGGAGGTTAGTACTGAGCGATCCTATGTGGGTCAGCACTTACCGATCCTATGTTGGCCAGATCCTATGTGGGTTAGTGCTCAGCGATTCTATATGGGTCAGCGCATACCTGTCCTATGTGGGTCAGATCCTGTGTGGGAGAGCGCTTAGAAATCCTGTGTGGGTCAGCGCATATCGATCCTGTGTGGGTCTTGCAGGGGTTAGTTACCTATAGATCATGGGTGGGTCAGATCCTGTGTGGGTCAGAGGTAGTTAATACCTATTGATTCCATGTGGGTTAGACTCTGTATGGTCAGTAGCAGTACCTCTCGACAGAATAAGATGATCTAGCCTCCCGACTAATCATCTGTACTTTTGTGCTTTACTTATACCTGATTTGAGCTCTGTCTATTGCTTTATGATTTGTGATTGATATCATTCTTTGTGGTTTTCCTTTGTGAAATTATGAGATACCTTCAGGGGTCTTGGGGTCCCTACTGGGTATTGTTATACTCACTCTTACACGGTCTTCGCACGCACCTTGTTGTGTCTTGTTTAGACAACGAACGACTTGGATGAGACTTAAGGGATCCAGGACCAGGTGGTACACAGAGGAGATTGGATAATGTGGAAAGCAATGGAGATGAGATGTACCTACCCTTTAGGTAGGATCCTCAGTGGATGATTCCAGGAGCTATTTTCTATTTTTCTATTTGTAGTTGTACCTTTCAGTTGGGCTTGTATCATGTCCTAATTACTTTCAATACACACCTTTACTACTATAGTTTTACTTCGTGGTTGCATCTTGTTGTTTTCTTGGATTGTGTGTTTGTACAGGTTCAAAATAAATGCCTTCCTTGTTTTACTAATATGTCTTTCCGGTGCTAGCCACCAACCCCTAGCCTATGGAAGGCGGGCATGGGGTAGTCATGGAATAGAGAGTTGGACCACCGGACCATCGGAATAGAAGCCCAATTGAAAGGTACAACTATAACTGAAAAATAGAAAATATTTCCTGGAATTTTCCACCGAGGATGGGATCAGGTTTACCTTCACCGGTGATAAGGAAACCTTTGCAGCATAGGATGGACTATCTTGAAGTGAAGCTTCCCCTAAGCGAATCTCGGCACTATGGATTCAACGGTGCCCTCATATTTTTAATTCAAGCACCAGTTCAAATGATAGAAAATGCCTCCCACACATTTACTAAATATGCCTTATTATGAGTCTTCTAAAATTGATGGCACTTCATTCTGAGGCCCGGTGTGTCCATAATGATTTTCTAAACTTTTTTTAAGGTACATTCAGTAAACACGCGGGTGGCGTGACCAACGCTCCAACAGTGTTCATGGGGCTCATGAACAGGATCTTTCAGCCATACCTCGATCACTTTGTGGTGGTTATGGGTGATCATACAAATCAACTCTTTGCTGGAAAAACCCAGGGGATTCAACACTTATGGGTCCATAGTTGGTACGGGCTACCACTATCATGACCAAACCTAATGGGGCTCGAGCCGTAATTCCCCAATCCCACCTCCAAAAGGCCACAGGCTGGCGAATAGCGTCAAGTAGGCTATCACACACATGGGATGCATTAGCCTAAGGTACCTGTACACACACACCCACATAAACCTCCATGAAAAAGTGCGAAGATATATATAAAAACTGAAAAGAAATGCATGCATACATCTAACCCAAAACCAAAGTACAAAAAAAGTAGGAAAGTGTAAATACATGGCCAACCAAAGGAAAAATAAAAAAGCATCCAACCTGATCAGAAGTAGGAAAAACAATGCCAAAACACCTACTGGTAAGCTCCTCAGCACAGCTCCGGTAAACATCCAGGTCAATCTCGATCACAAAGCTTCGCCTACTCCGGGTCCTCTTGGAACTCCATCGAAAGGTATGTGGTCTGCATAAGACACAAACATGTACGGGAAAGAATGTGATAGGGTGAGTATATAAAATACTCAGTAGGCACCCCAAAAACCACAAAATAAAAGAGAGAAACTGAAAGGCAACAGTCAACTCATCCAAGCCAGAGGGAACCCAAACGAGAGAGAAACTCCATCTCGAGACCATCCTCGGCTAACACGACTACTCAGCTCGACTCAAGTGTATTCCCATACATACACCATGAACATACACTCAGGTATATTCCCATACATATACCATTAACAAATATATATAATCATTTCACACACCAAGCTTCATGAGGTTCTGACCTCATAATCTGTGACAGGTACACAACTAGAAGAACACACTCCATGAGCTATGTCATCCCAAATGGCACACGTCTGAGAGGTATACGCACGTCAAATATCATCACTAAGAACACTATGCTAAAATAGAAGAAAAACCAAGCTCCACAGATAGGGGATCACTCCTAGGGTCCTCTAGGGGATACAAGAACCCACACCAGTAACTCGTAGATCTCAAAGATAGGGGATCACTCCCAGGATCCACTGGGGGATACCACAACCCGATCTGGTGCTCCACAGAACACATCACTAAGATAGACGATCATCGTCCATGCAAACATGGTCACGAAAATGCTGGAAACCCCATCTGGTATAACTCGCGATGTAGGGGATCGAACTGACGATGCTCTAACCCTACCAAAACCACACACTGAGTAGTTGATCATTTAACCGATGATTCTACAACCCTACTGAATGGCCCACTGTGTAAAGGATCATGTTCTCGATGATGCCTCAAACCCTACGGGGTTAACCTGTTAGATAGGTGATCACCTCCCATGGATAAGCGGTCACAGCAATACCAAGAACTTGATCTAGGGAAGTGAAGTTAGAGAATCCCACTCCGAACCCACTGGAGGGATGCCACAACTCTATCAGAAAAACATCCTATCGAGGGGATCACAAACCTATAATGAGTTAGTAATGCCACACGAACCCTCACAAGAATGAACCAAGGGAGTACACTCAACCACTACTGGTCCATACGTCGCTAACCTGAGTAACCCACATCATCTCCACATTGCGCACCTCCTAGGACTATATCGAGGCCAGCATCACGATCTATACAGAAAAACATGCAAGGTGGGCTACTCATTTTCCCCGAATGGACTTATGAAGCATAATTCATAAAAAAACGCATCGTACGCTTGGAAGCTGCCTCGTGGGTCCCATGCCTTGGCCCCAAATTTTGGTGGGTAGATTGAACCATTGCAATCCTCTTAGAAAAACACACAGAAATGAGTGCTCAAACACTCCAAACAGATATTGGGTGAAAAAGTGACATTTCATCGTAAAACATGAAAACTGGGCCCTATGGGGCCCGCACCATTTCTTTAACTCGAACACTCAAATAAGCATCTCAAAAAGTCTGCACGAGGACTAGGGTCACACTGCCGCTAACGGTGCGTCAATCGGGCGTCCGGTTCACGAGGTACGTTTGTTGCATGCTTTAATAATAATTTAATATTATTATATTAAAGCATTTCGGGTCACCCACCTTTGAGCATAGAACTCAAAAACCCCGAAACCCACATCAAAATTTCCATCTCACTGAGATGAAACCATGGCCGTAGACGCCGTGTCAAATGAACGCGCTGTTTAAAAGTTATGCCTCTTTGAACACTAGGGGGGCCCAACTAGGCCGGTCCACCCCAGTCCACACCACAAGCCCGCGGCCCAGCCGCGGGTCCGGACCAGCTCGTTGTGGCCTTCTGGACATGGCCCGCTCTACCTCCACTAGGCCACGTGGCCCGATTCATTTGAACATACCATCCAGGATGGCCGGTCTCTCCACGTGTGCTGAGGACCCGCAGGAGGTGGGTCCTGTTTCTTTCCGCCCACCGAGGTCAGCGCCTCGGGGCTCCCTCCTGCCTATTGAGTGTGACAGGCCGAAGCTACTGCCTGGACTCACCTATGGTGCTTGCGGGCACTGCACCACATGATGCCACCATCTGCCTCAGCCACCGACCTTCTCGGATCCTCCTGATCCCCTGCTACACCACACCACATCCGTCGTCTGCATCTCCTCCGGCTCTGCCTCTCGTCATATCGGTGGCAGTTGCGCCATCCACCTCTGCACTGCCACGCACGCCAGCTCTGGCTCGACCATGATGGTTCCTTTGAAGTTCCGACCACCCTAGCGCCACACCATAGGCCACCGCCACTTCTGGTGCTCCGCCGTGCAAAAACCTATGACTGTCGCGCTCCACCGCAACCCCAGCCGGCACCACCGCTGCGTCACCTTGACCTCCAGCCACCACCCTTGCCAGATCCAAAGCATTCTTCGGCCACCACAACCACTCTGATGACCCGATATCAAATCCATAGGTGGATTTGGAATCCTCGGGATGATTCCTTCATAGTGCCTTCCCCCGATCGTCGATCCACCAAGGTTTTGGCACGTCCGAAATTTTTGGACGAAGAATTCCCAAAAATGAAAAATTAAAATAGGGCTCAAATGTTGTCCGTTTTCGTTTGACAATCATCATAATTCAAAAATTATAGAATTTAAATAATGGATTTGATGAAAACTCATGAAATTGACGAAGGAGTTAAAATCAATAGAAAGCCTACCTCGATCCGGCTGTTTTTTGTTGGCAACGCACCCGCTGTGATCCCACTTCGATCCACCAGAGTTCTCTTCTCAATCTGGAAAAGAACTGTGAATAATGACGATGAACGGTTGAGAGAGATATAGATAGAGAAATAGGAGAGATAAGAGATAAGGGAAATTATGGATTTCCCATAATTCCAACACTTAAGTGAATTTATAAACTCACTGAAACTCTTCCGATGGTCGTAGATTCCAAAACCTTCGTGCCCGCTTATTTTATATCATGTCTAGGCAAAAAAACTCCATTTCAATCTCAAAAGAAGTCTCAGATTTCCATTCTGACACTTTGTTCAAAATTTATTCAATAATAACACCAGTGATAAAAACCACTAATTCATTATCTCAAAAATGATGATTTTTCCCCTGGGTGACTTCTCTCATAGTAGGCTCACGCTTGAAACTTTTACACCCCACCTAAGGTAAAAGGCATTCTATGAACACAACTGTGCCCTTGGATTTCCAATCCATGGTACCTTTTAGGAGAAAACGCATCAACATCATTTTCATAGTATAAAAATACTTAATATTTTTATAAAATTAATTCTAGGCACACTGGGCCTCGGAATCGCACGCCGTCTTCACACCTAGCTCTGGTAATATTCTTAAGAATATTCCAAAGTCTAACAGGGCCAAAACCCAAGTTGCGACATCCTCCCCACCTTAGAACTTTTCATCCCCGAAAATCCATAAGCATAAGGAAAGAAACTGAACTCTCAACTAGGTCTCCCATGCTAGTGAGTTGGCCAACACACCCCATGCCCAAACGCATAAGTTAGAGGGACTCGTCCACCACACCTCAACACTATCTACTTTGGGTGGCACTGAATTGCCTGCATGGTTTTAATCGTGTCATTAAAATGTGTATCTGTGGGGGAAGGATCCCTCCTCCTCATTCATTTGAAGCACACCGAACAACACCCACACAGGGTCTTACCAATTCCCTAAACAAAACTTGAGAAAGCAACATAAAGGAAAGAGTACCGCTAAATAGCATCTATTAAAACTACTGCAGCAATTAGAAAGGACACAAGGAGTACCTCTATCAATCTGTGGAGCCTCTGGTTAAACATCCTCTAAGGTCTATAGTTGTTCTCTCCCTCGCCCTCCAGCTCCCTAGGCTCGACGTGGACAACCTGGGCGTGGTGGTGGTGGCATCTTATACTGCCTACCACCTCCCACTGCTACACCAACTCTGTCTCCACATCCGCTACCTAGCATACCTCCAAACTTAAGACATTGCCACTTCCAAGGTGGCCTGTCGACCAACTCCCTCTCAACAGCACGACGGGTCGGACAATCTCTAGCAAGATTTCCCCGACTGTCTCAAGTGTAACACCGACTCTCTTGTGGCTGACCAAAACTAGACTGCAAGCCCTGGGAGCCATGAGCCTCAGATCCTCCATCATATGGTCACCTCCTGAAACGTCGACCATGTCTAGACCCCTACACCTTCCGCTGGCTACCAGCTTCCACATTCCCAACACTGACAGGCTGAATCTTCTCAGATAGAAATATCTCCGCCACCAAGGCTCGCTCCAGCACTCCAGTATAGGTGGGTAGGCACAAGGAATCCACAACTGCCCAAATATCCTTATGTAGTCCCTGATCAAAGGTCCGAGCCCTAAAGAACGGGTCTCGAACCATATCTAGGGAGTAGCATGACAGGTCTATAAACCTTGCTAAGTACTCTAACACAGTCATTCCCTCCTGTCGAAGCTGCAGAAGCTCATGAATTCACACTGACCTCAGCATCACTGGATAGAACTCTTCTCAGAAGAGTCGCTCAAACTCTGTCCACGTGAGAATTTCCTCATAATGAGACTGCATCACCATATTCCACCATCGCCCAATCAAACCATGAAGAAGACTCTCCACTAGGAAAACCATCTGATCTGGAGGTGTCCTCACCAGGGAAAAAAACTTGAGTGACTGCTTCGAGCCAGTCATCAGCTGCCTGAGGGTCTGGATCACCCCAGAACCTCATATATTACTGCTTCTAAAACTCATGTAGTGCACTCAGTCTGCACGCAATCTAGTCATATACTACCAGCACAACCAGTTTCTCAATAGGTGGTGTCTCAGCTGGAGGACCACCTAGAGGTCCAGCCTCAGAACCTACGCCCTGGTCCACAGCCTCTACACGTGGAAGATCGTCAAAACCATCCTGCCATGTAACCCTCGTTGGCTGTCATTGTGGAGGCATCCTTAAATACAATAAATATGCACCATGGTCAAGGATTATATCTAGGGATCTGACTCAAGAAGAACAAGGGAAACCCAAAACCCAGTATTAGATGATGCATGAATCGTTATTTACCTGCGATTAGTATCCAAATGTCCTGAGTCAAAAGGAAGGTTATCAGAGTCCTTGTGAATTGATACGTCAGTCGTCGCACCAACACTGGAGTCCCTGGCCTGAAAGACAAACTTGGAACATCATAACACTATTGTTATGAAACCCGAACCAAGATCATAGCTAGACCAACTACACTCGGAGATCCCAAAGGTGGAACCTCCTCTGATACCACTCTGTCACGACTTGACCCAACAGGTCTCGAGCCGCGACTCCCCAAGCCTGCCTCAAATAGGACAGGGGCTGGCAACTAGTTCCGAGTAGGCTATCACACACATTGGAGGCATTAGCCTAAGGTACCTGTATACACGCACCCACATACACCTCCATGAAATAGTGCAGAGATATATATAAAAACTGAAAATAAATGCATGCATACATCTAACCCACAACCAGATTACAACAAAAGTATGAAGGGGAAAATACATGGCCCACCAATGGAAAACTAAAAAAGCATCCAACCTGCTCATAAGGAGGGAAAAAACTGCCAAAACACCCACCGGTAAGCTCCTCGGTAGAGTTCTGGTAAACATCCGGGTCAGTCTCGCTCACTAAGCTCTGCCTGCTCTGGGTCCTCCTAGAACTCCGTCGAAAGGCTTGTGGTTTGCACAATACAAAAACATGTGTGGGAAAAGCCCATGTAGGGGTTAGTATATAAAATACTCAGTAGGTACCCCAAAAACCCCAAAATAAAAGGGAGAAATTGAAAGGCAACATTCAGTTCATCCCAGCCAGAGGGAACCCAAACGAGAGAGAAACTCTATCTCAAGACCATCCTTGGATAACACGACTAGTCAGCTCAGCTTAAGTGTATTCCTATACATACACCATGAACATACACTCAGTTATATGCCCATACATATACCATGAACAACCATATATACTCATTTCACGCACCAAGCCTCATGAGGTTCTGATCTCATAACCTATAACAGGTATATAAATAGGAGAACACACTCCATGAGCTCTGTCATCCCATACGGAACTCGTCCAAGAGGTATATGCCCGTCAAATATCATCTCTGAGAACACTATGCTAAAACAGTGGAAAAACCAAATTCCTCGGATAGGGGATCACTCCTAGGGTCCGCTAGTGGATACAAGAACCCACACCAGTAACTCGTAGATCTCACGGATAGGGGATCACTCCTAGGATCCGCTAGGGGATACCACAACTCGATCTGGTGCTCCACAGAATACATCAAATAGATAGAGGATCGTCGCCCATGTGAAGATGGCCACAACAATGCCAGAAACCCCATCTAGTATAACACGCAATGTAGGGGATCGAACCGACGATGCACTAACCCTACCGAAACACACGTTGAGTAGGGGATTGTTTAACCAACGATTCCACAACCCTACTGAATGGCCCACTATTTAGGGGATCATGTTCCTGATGATGCCTCAAAACCTACGGAGTTAACCTGTTAGATAGGGGATCACCACCCACGGATAAGCGGTCACAGTGATACCAAAAGACCGATCTAGGGAATTGAAGGTAGAGGATCCCACTCTAAACCCACCAGAGGGATGCCACAACTCTATTAGAAAAACATCCTATCGATGGGATCACAAACCTATAATGAGGTATTAATGCCACACGAACCCTCATAGGGACGAACCAAGGTAGTACACTCAACCACTATTGGTCCAAACGTCTCTAACCCAAGAGACCTACATCATCTCCACATTGTGCACCTCTTAGGCCTATATTGAGGCCACCGTTGCGATCTACATGGAAAAACATGCAAGGTGGGCTACTCATTTTCCCCGAATGGACTTATGAAGCATAAGTCGTAAAAAACGCAGCGTACGCTTGGAAGGCGCCTCGTAGGGCCCATGAATCGGCCTAAAATTTAGGGGGGGATATTGCACCATTGAAATCATCTCAAAAAAACACATAGAAACAAGTGCTCAAACACTCCAAATGGATGTCGGGTGAAAAGGTGACATTTCACCGTAAAACGTGAAAACTGGGCCCTGCGGGGCCCACACATTATATTTAGCTCTAAAATGTAACGAATCATCTCAAAAATTATGCATGAGGACTAGGTCATGCTATTGCTGACGACGCGTCAATCGGACGTCGGGTTCATGTGATACGTCCGTTGCACGCTTAAATAATAATTTAATATTATTATATTAAAGCGCTTTGGGTCACCAAACTTCGAGTTCAGAACTCAAAAACCCAAAAACCCACATAAATAAGTCCGTATATCTAATACAAACCCATGGTCGCAGATGGCGCATCAAATGGACTCACCGTTTAAAAGTTGTGCTCCTTTGAACACAAGGGGGGCCAACTCGGCTGGTCCACCCTGGCCGGCCCGGTCCAGACCGCCAGCCCGCGGCCCAGCTGAGGGTCCAACCCAGATCTCCATGGCCAACTGGCTACAGGCCACTCCACCTCTACCAGGAAATGTGGCCCAATTCATTTGAACAGACCGACCATGATGGTCGGTCTCTCCGCGTGCGCCAAGGACCCGCAGGAGGCGGGTCCTGTCTCTTTCCACCCCCTGAGGTCAGCGCCTCGGGGCTCCCTCCTACCCACTAAGAATGATATGCCAAAGCTGCTTCTTGGAATCACTGACAGAACCTTCCAGTGCTGCACCGCCCGACGTTGTCGTACGCCTCAGCCGCCGACCTTCTCGGCTCCTCTCGGTCCCCTGCTACACCACGCTGCAGCCGCCGTCTGCATCTCCTCCAGCTTCGCCTCTCATTGCGTTAGCGGTGGTCGCACCCTCCACCTCTGCGCTGCCATGCTTTCCAGCTCCATCTTGACCACAACTATGCCTCTGAAGTTCCGGCCACCCCGGTGCCGCACCACGGGCCACCACCACTTCAGGTGCTCTACTCCACAAAAACCTGCTGTCGTCGCGCTCCACCACAACCCTGATTGTCACTACTGCTGTGTCATCTCGACCTCCGGCCACCATCCTTGTCAGAGACGGGGCTTCCATCAGCCTCCACAACCACTCCAGTGACCCGATTTCAAATCCTTAGGTGGATTTGGAATCCTTAGGACGAGGCCTTCACAGTGCCTGCCCCCGATCGTCGATCCATCAAGGTTTTGGCACATCTGAAATGTTTGGACAAAGAATGCCCAAGAACGAAAAATTAAAATGGGGCTCATACATTGGTCATGTTCGTTCAGCTATCTTCCTAATTCTAAAATTTTAGAATTTAAACAATGGATTTGATGAAAACTCAATAAATTGATGAAGGAGTGAAAAATCAAAAGAAATCCTACCTCGATCCGACCGTTTGTTGTCGGCGATGCGCCCGTTACAATCCCACTTCGATCCAACAGAGTTCAATCCTCAATCCAGTGAAGAATGATGAAGAACGCCAATGAATGGTTGAGAGAGAGAGAGAGAGAGGAGAGATAAGAGAGAAGGAAAATTAGGTCTTTCCCTTAATTCCAACACTTAAGTGAATTTTTAAACACAATGAAACTCCACCGACAGTCACAAATTCCAAAACCTGTGCACCCACTTATTTTATATCATGTCTAGGAAAAACACTCTATTTAGAACTCAACGGAAGTCTCATATTTCCATTCTGATACTAGGATCGAAATTTATTCGAGAAGAATTCCAGTGATAAAAATCACTAATTCATTATCTCAAAATGACTATTTTTTCCCTGGGTGCCTTCTCTCATAAAAGGCCCGCTCCTGCAACTTTTACACCCTACCTAAGGTAAACGGCAAGATCCAAATGCAACTGTGCCCTCGTATTTTTAATCTGAGCTACTATTTAGGAGAAAACATATCCCTACCATGTGTAGTATAAAAATACTTAATATTTTTATAAAATTAATTCCGGGAACACCGGGCCTCAGAATTGCATGCCGTCTTCCCGCCTATCTTTGGTAATATTCTTAGGAATATTCCAAAGTCTGACAGGGCCAAAACCTGAGTCGCTACAATCACAGAGAAGGTGCAGATCATCTAGGAGTGGATGAAGACTGTACAGATCTAGTAGAAGTCTTATGCCAATGGGATATAGAAACCCTTGGAGTTTGAGGAGGGAGACCATATCTTCCTGCAGGTCTCACCCCAAAGAGGATTATGGAGGTTTGGCTAGGGCAGCAAGCTATATCTAAGGTTCTTTAGACCTTTCCAAATCCTCAGCAGAGTAGGTGAGGTGGCATACCATCTAGCTCTTCCCCCATAGATGCACCAGGTGCATAATTTTTTCTACGTGTCGCAACTGAGAATATACATGCATGATCCATCACACGTTATCAACTGGGGTGAACTAGACATCAATGATGGGGTGATGTTTTTGGAGTTTCTGGTGGAGATAGAGGATCGATATGAGCAGGTCCTTCATGGGTGGTCGATTCCTCTGTTGCGAGTTCATTGGAAGTATGGGAATCTTCAGGAGAGAACATGGGATCAGGAGGCTCAGATACATTCTTAGTACCCCCTTTTGTTCCCCTAGTTTTTTTGTAGTTTTTGGGGATGAAAATCCCTAAGGTGGGGAGAATTTAAAGACCCGTAAAACAATGAATACCACCATAAAGCGATCAAGGTATGGATGAAAGATATTGTTCATGAGCCCCATTAACACTGCCAGAGCATTGGTCACACTGAAAGGCATCACCAAGAACTCATAAAGATCATAACAGCATCTAAAGGTTGTCTTTGGTATGTCCTTGTCCCGTACTCTGAGCTGGTGATAGCCTGATTTGATGTATATCTTTGAAAACCAATGATCTCCCTTCAACTAGTCGAAGAGATCATCGATCCTAGGTATTGGATAATTTTTCTTCACGGTCACCTAGTTTAGGTGTTGATAGTCCACACAAAGCCTCAAGATCTCATCCGTCTTTTTGGCGAACAAGATCAGGGATGCCCATAGAGAAACACTAGGACTTATGAACCCTTTTCCATGCAAGTCTTCCAGCTATACCTGCAACTCCCAAAACTCCATGGGAGCCATACGATATGCTGGTGTAGATATCAGTGCCAATAGGGGTACACATCTATGTAGAATTCTATCTCTCTGTGTAGAGTTAGTCCCAAAACATCCTCAGGAAAGACATCAGCATACTAGTCCACTACAATAGGATAACTCAGACTCCTCATGTAAACTTCTCTGAGGGCAAGGCTAGCCAACTGATGGGTAATCGGTTGCACCCTCATCTAAGATTTTCCATCTTGTACTGTAAAGTTTTCCTCCTCACCGATGAAGGTAAACCTAATCCCATCCTCATGGACACACCGCACTTTTCACCTAAAACAGACGATTAAATCATGGATTGGGGATAGCCAATCCATACCTAAGATGACGTTTTAAGGCCTCGATGATGCTACTAGGAGATACCATCCGAATGTCCCACCTCCTAGAGTAATCTCACACTGTCGGAACCAGTGTGTAATCATTGAATCCTCTCCCATAGGAGTCTCTAATCGTAAGGATCGAGCCAATGACTCCATTGGAATCTCCGAACTTTGAACAAGTGACATGGAAATGAAAGAGTTACTGAAACTTGTGTCTATAAGTACTATAGCTAGAGTGGAATAGACACAAATCATACCTCTAATCATCTCTAGAGTGATGTGGTCATAGGCCTCTGCTGCCTGTAGTTGTGCTCACCCCTATCCACCTGCTCCCTATGGTTGGGTTGGACCTCCTGGTGGTGGTGGCGGTAGAACCTGAAATTGAGCTATCATCAGCTCAGAGTATGGGATGAGGACATATCGAAGACAGCCTTTAGATGTTATTATACTCATTACAGGTTCCTGGTGATGCCTTTTGGAATGACCAATGCTCTAGAAGTGTTCATGGGGCTCATGAATAGGATCTTTCAGCCATACCTTGATCACTTTGTGGTGGTCTTCATTGTTTTTTGGGTCTTGACAAGATCACCTTTCACTTATCAAATTAAGGTATCTCTATAAAATTTATAAGGTAGTGTAACTGGGTTGACTAAAAAGGTTCTCTTTTAAAAGGGAGTGGGGACCTAATTAAACATTGTACCCCAGACATATATAGTGAATTATATAGTGTTAATAATCTATAATGAATTCTTTTTGAAGTAATTGGAAGTTTATTATAATTTCTTCTAATTCCGATGAATTAAAAGGAAACAATGGTGTTTTTCTTGTGTATCAAAGACAACATTTCCAAATAATGTCAATCCCTAGTGTTTTTCATTGATTTATGTTCTTATTTTGGTTGTATTTCCATTGATTTTTGTTTCCATTTGTATTCTTATGTGTTTTATTAGAGTTGTGTGTAAGGGTAGAATTTATGCGGAGAGTACAGTGTGAAGACTTCCTACATTTGATACACTTAGTCTAGTTATAGAACTTATGAAGGGCTGAATTTATATAATCTAAACCTCAATTATGTGAAATTTTTGTGGATTGAAAGTCCAGGTTTTTTTCATTTCATGGTGTAACGTCCCGAATCCGGAAGCCACACAATGGGTTCCCCAAGCCCGATTGGTCAAATGACCTCAAGTGCATTTCCAAAAATGCCAGAGGCTACTGACTAGTAGCGAGGGCCTAGGTATGATAGTGGGGAAAATATTCCCTCATTTGTCAACGTGTAGCGCAGTGGAAAAGATAAATAACATACAACAGTGAAAGCAGTAAACAATATACAACTGAAATGGACAACTGAAGAAAAAGAGAACCAGCAGTCATGTATATATAGATGCATCATGTCACTATTCTATGAAGGCATCCCGAATAGGATACACTGCAATATAATACAATAAAACTCAAAGTACAATGTATAGCCAAATGAAACAAAGAAGAGTAAACCGAACACAATAGCATCGCAAGCCTAAGCTCGGTCCCAGACTCTCCTACTCCTCTACTAAAATCATATACCTGTATAGGGACCCTTTCCCTTATCAACACCTGCAGCAATATAGTCTATTTGGGCCAAAGAAATGACCCAAACAGGGTATGAGAAATAAATCCCAGTAGGCACCCTCCAAAGGCCCATGCCCAACTATCGGTGAAAATGTTCAACAGTAGTGTGCAAAAGTAAATGTAGTAAACTAGTAAGTACTCAAAAGTAACTATCACTAATAGTTTAATTGACATTTTAATTATTACTTATCACCTCCAAGCTTGTGCTTCAGCTTGGTAGGTTCAACATAGAAAATCACCACAGTGAATATTCTAAATATTTGTGTCCTTAGACATACTATCCTTACCCTCAGGTAACAGAATCAAATACCTATAGGTGATTGCCCTCAGGCATAAAAATCATTTCCCTCAATAATGCATGATATTTCCCTCAAGAACAGAGACTACTGCCCACAGGCATAAATGAAGGTTACCCTCAGGCCAACCAACCATTGCCCTCAGGCTAAGCAACACTGACCTCAGGCTAATAGAACAATGCTCTCAGGCTAATAGAATCGGGCCGAGCCCAAAGCATAAACAAGAAATTTATATAAATTTTCTCTCATGAAAATTCAATACAGAACATGATCATGGAATACCCCCGGGCATCCTAGCCAAACAGCTAAACAGAGGAACGCACCCCCGAGGTGGTCTTGGATCCAAGTAGTGATCCCAAACAGAAATTTAAACTTATCATTAGATTATCTATACAATTATAGATATCCTTTCATAAAATTCCTCATCCATACGACTCTCTAACCATGGGTTCATAGCACAACGGTATATAATTTCAACACAAAAGTTGAAAATAAACATCAGACCACCTACCTCGATCGTCTTTGATCAGTATACATGAATGATGCCTCCTGAATCGTCCAAGAGTGACGTAGATCTGGGATAAAATAATTCTTGTTCAAACGTAAATAACTTTCCTTAGAGGAATAATTGGTAAGAACAACACAAGGAGAGGGAAGGGCTTACCCGTACGGTCCCAACGTGATTGACGAAGGTGGAATCAGATTCCCGGTGCGCGTTCGGGTGATCCTCCAAGGTTTGA
Source organism: Viscum album (assembly GCA_963277665.1). Classification (NCBI taxonomy): domain Eukaryota; kingdom Viridiplantae; phylum Streptophyta; class Magnoliopsida; order Santalales; family Viscaceae; genus Viscum; species Viscum album. The sequence goes on along the minus strand of OY728126.1, from coordinate 923,454,235 downwards.
CCATCCTCCTGAGCTCCAAATGGCGGTTCTACCTCCTCTATCAAATGAGGAGGATACTACCTATTTTAAGTGAAAAAAACAAACTACAAGGCGTGTACTCTCAAGTACACAGCGTGTACTTTTCATTTTTTAAACTATTCCTCTGGAGGCTTGTTTCCATCGTGACAATGTTTATCCATTGACATCAGTACATGGCGTGTATTTCTAATTACATGACGTCTATTGTCACTCTACTGGTGGATACCTCCACCACCTTACTGTTCACCTACTGACTAATTACACGACATGTAAGTACAAATTACATGGCATGTAGTCAGTTTTTACACCCTTCATCACCAACAGGCCTACACGCCCTGTGTACTCATCCCACATGGCCAAAGTACACAGTGTGTGGAAAGTACATGCTGTGTACCCACAAAATTTGGTATTTTCTCCCATTTTCCTTATTTTATCAAAAACACTTAAGGAAAAGGGAAAAGAAAAAACTCATACCTCAAAAATAAGAACCGGGTTCTTACAAACTTCCCCCTTAAAACAATTCATCCTCGAATTTCCCTTCCAAGGGTGGTGAAGATACAACTGTGGAAAAATCTGGCCACTGAGCACGTACATCAGTCTCCCGCTCCCAGGTTTCGTCCTGCACTCAACCATGCTACCATAACACCTGAATGAGAGGAGCTGACCGACATCGGAGAACCTTCATTCTCCTATCAAAAATACGAATCAGATTCTCCTCAATGGATGCATCGACCTAAAGCTCAACCTCCTCGGGATGAAAAACATGAGACAGATCTGAATGATAGTGGCGCAGTTGAGATACATCGAAGACATCATGCATGTCCCGGTACTACTGTGGTAAATGCAACCGATAGGCAACCGACCCGACTCTCTCTAGAATCTCAAACGGCCCCACATACCTCGGTGAAAGTTTACTCTGTCTCCTGATCCGCCTATGCCCTGACCTTGGTGAAACACACAAGAAAACCTAATCTTTGACCATGATCTCCAAGGGTCGTCTGCGACGATCAACATAAGATTTCTAATGAGACTGTGCAGTAGCCATCCGCTTCTGAATCAACCGGACCTACTCAGAAGTCTCCTGCATGAGATGTGGTCCTATTAAAGCTTCCTCACCTGCCTCTAACCAGCACAAAGGTGATCGGCATGGCCTACCATATAAATCCTCATATGGTGCCATCTCAATAGTTTCATGAAATATATTATTATAGGAAAACTCGACCATGGGTATGTGATTCTCCCAATATCCCCCAGAGTCTAGGACGCATGCATGCAGCATGTCCTCTAGCACCTGTATCATATGCTCTGACTGGCCATCGGTCTGAGGGTGGTAAGCTGTTCTCAGAAGCACATGTGTACCCAGTGCACTCTAAAAACTCTGCCCGAAACGAGATGTAAAATAGGCATCCCTATCTGAAATGATAGAATGAGGGACCCCATGAAGGTGTACTGCCTCTTGGATATACAAATTTCTGAGCTCTTCAACACCAAAGGTCTCCTTGATCGGAAAAAAGTGAGACACTTTCACAAGTCTTTCTACAAAAACCCACATAGCATCACTGCTTCAAGGTGACCTCGACAACCCGGTCATGAAGTCCATCGTGAAATCATCCCATTTCCACTCCGGAATGGGTAATTTCTGTAATAGTCCAGATGGACTCTGATGCTCTGCCTTCACCTGTTGATAGGTAGAATATCTTGTAACAAAACCAGCTACTTCCTGTTTCATACTTGGCCACCAATACTGACGTCTCAAGTCACGGTACATTTTGGTAACTCCGGGATGCACTGCCCAAGTTGAAGCATGAAACTCCCACATCAGCTCCTCACTTATATACCCTAGAACCCACACTCATCCATGGACATGCAGTACCTCATCATCGCCTATTGTCCATCCAAGAGGAGGGTCCTCACTTGCCACTAAATCCCGTAGAACTAGGCCTTCCGAATCTAATTGATGTCTTATCCTCACTCTATCTAGGAGGGTAGAAGTCACTTCTAAGGATGAAAGATAGGTTTTCCCCTGACTATCGTGCACCTCCAAATGCATCTCAGAGAACAAATCTATAAGCTACCACTCACCACTGGCCTCCTACGCTGCCTGTGTCTGAGTCGTCCTACTCAGTGCATCAGTTACTGCATTACCCTTACTAGGTGTATTGGCAAGCTCAAAGTCGAAGGACTTAAGGTATTAGACCCACCTTCACTATCTCAGGTTCAAGTCACGCTGAGCAAAGATGTATTTGAGACTTTTGTGGTTGGTGAAAACCAAAAAATTCTCTCCCAAGAGATAATCTCTCCAACAGCGCAATGCATGAAAAACTGCAGCCAACTCGAGGCCATGTGACGGGTAATTCCTCTCCTGTGGACTCAACTGCTGAGACCCGTATGGAACAACTCGATCTCCCTACATCAACATTGCACCCAGCCCAATACATGATGCATCACAGTAAACTGTATAGCTCTTCCCTTGCTCTGGAAGTATCAAGATTAGTGTTGATGTCAACCCACCCTTCATCTCCTAAAAGGCTGTCTCACAAGCTTATGACCAAACAAACTTCACACCCTTCTTAGTCAAACCTATCAGCAACACTACTAAGCGGGAGAAGCCTGTTATATAATGCTTGTAGTAACCAGCCAGCCCCAAGAAACTCCATATCTCAAACACGTTCTTAGGATGATCCTAAGAAACTAATGCCCTCACCTTCTCTCGGTCTACTACAACTCCTGCCTCTGAGATAATATGACCCAGGAAGTGAATCTGGTCCATCCAAAAGTGGCACTTTGAGAGCTTAGAATATAACTGATGCTCTCTTAGTGTACTCAAAATGATCTCAAGATGGGTGGCATGGTTGTGTCGAGTGTGAGAGTACACTAAGATATCATCCACGAAGACTACCACAAAAGAATTCGGATAAGAGTGGAACACACGATTCATCCGATCCATGAAAACTGTTAGTGCATTCATGAGTCCAAACGACATAACCAAGTACTCATATAGACCATATCTACTTTGAAAAGATGTAAGCAGTATGTCTGATGGTATAATGCATAACTGATGATATCCTGATCTCAATTCAATCTTTGAGAACACTCATGCTCCCCGAAGTTGATCAAAAAGATCATCAATCCTTGGTAAGGGATACTATTTATTGACCGCCAGCTGGTTTAGCTTCCGATAATCCACACAGAGTCTAAGGGTACCGTCTTCCTTATTCACAAAAAGGACCAGCGGACCCCAATGAGAAGTATTGGGTCAGATGAAACCCTTTTCCTGTAACTCCTCTAACTTCCTCTTGATCTCCTACAACTCAAGTGTAGCTATCCTGTAAGGAGGAATGGACACTGGTGTCGCTCCTGGAACAAGATCAATAGATAAATCTACCTCTCGCTCTGGAGGAAGACTAGAAAATTCATCCAAGAAAACATCCCTAAAATGATCAACTATCAGAGGGAAATACTTCTGATAAGTCCCCTGATCATCCAGATATAATCTCACAATCTGGGATGTCACACCACTTTGCCCACGATGCTCGGGTCTAGCTCGAATTGACTGGACATCCCATTCACCCTTTTATAGAAACTCTCCGCCCTCTGGTGATGTGAAACTCACCCTGCGATGGTAGCAATCTACAAAGGCTCAAAAAGGTACCAGCCAGTCCATCCCCAGAATGAAATCATAGGTCATCATCTCTAAGACATAGAGGTCCCATAGAAAGTGACACCCACCAACCTCTAGTGGGCACTCCCTGCACTAATGCACAACTTCTGTTCTAGTCCCCAATGCAGTGTCTAGAGACATAACATCAGAAGAAGAAGAAACACAGAGCCCAAGTCTCTCCACGATGGGCACAGATATAAATATATTTGTAGCACCTGTACCAAAAAGTGCAGAAGATAAAACAGAAGCAAGTAAAATAGTACCTATGACAGTGGAAGGTCTGGGATCCTGATCCTATTGGGTCTATTGCACTGCATATGCCTACCCAGTTCCATGGCCCTATGACACAGCCTGGCTAACCTAAGCTGAGCTGCCCTGCTGCCTCTGAGATCCTGATGTCTGGATACCACAGACACGACCACTATCTCTTCCTGCACGCCCTGACATACCCTAATTTCCAGACTGGTAAAAAACTTTTGGTCCTACTCCCGCACGCGGAGTCTGTACAAAACCCCTCTCACTAGCCACCGGTAGGAATAGACAGTAGAAATGTTGTAGATGACCCATATTTCCATAAGCTCGGCACTCCACTGGGTCATGCAGACACTGAGATCTCTTGTGCCCCTCTCTACAATACTGGTAGAAAATGACCTGGCCACCTGAAGTATTCTTCTAGATAGTACTACCACCATGATAGAAATCCATTTGCCTATTCCTCTTACTGGTAGGAATAGTACAAGAAACTGGCGTTGAACCAACCTATCCCACACCTCTAGGTTCCCGCAGGTTTTGCTCAGTAATCAGCACCTAGTTCAAAATAGCATGTACGGTAGGAAACATGAAAACATTTACCAATGCTTGGATGTTACACCGAAGACCATCCTCAAAGCGTCTATCCCTCAACATATCATCACCTACTAGAACCGGTGAAAAACGTTGTAGCTCAGTGGAGCGGGTAGAATAATCCATCACTGACATGGCACCACACTATAGATTCATGAACTCTGGAGCTCAATCTTCCCTTAGAGTCTTCGGAAATAAGAATTCATAGAAAGCTACCTGAAAATATTCCCATTCCATGTCTTGGTGATGCTCAGATTGGGTGGTAACATCCCACCAGCTCTTGGCAGAATCATGCAGTGTGTATGTAGAAAGATTGACCTTCCTCCCCGGAGGCATCCCCTGATGCTCGAATATTGTCTGCATCGAATCCAGCCATGACTTCGCAGACTGTGGTCTGCCATCCCCTGAAAATGTAGGTGGATGATGTTGCTAGAAGATATGTGTCAGATCTACCATAGATGTGGCGGCCTGTGGTGCTCCCTGGAAGGTCTTAAAGAACTGTATGAAGCCTTCACGGAACTACGGCTCTGCACCTATGTCCGGTATAATGGTTGGCGCCACATCTGGCTCTGCTGGAGGATCCACTAGTAGCCCATGGCCTTCCATATCAGGAGTATAATCATTGTCGCTCTCTTGGAGAACAACTGGTGGTCGTCTCAGCCGCATGACTCTACAAGGTCAAATGAGTGCCTTAGATTAAGGTCATCAAGGACTGAAAACTAAGAGTGTAAGAAGGGAACAGGAGAAGGAAAGCATTCAAGTTTTACAAAACTTGACTGCACGGTGTGTATAAATACTACACGGCGTGTTCTCACAGGCCATCCACATGGGCGTGTACTCCAGCTAAAACTGGTTGTGTAACACCCCAAACACACGACATTTCTTTTGAATACATGGTGTGTACTTGAATCCTCTTTCCCTTACCAAGTCCTTCTACATGGTAAAGCCACATGGCTCTTCTAAAACAAAACTACACGGCCTATCCTAGAGGAACAGGACATGTACTTGATAGGCTTTTACCGGCCCGTGTTGTTCTTCACACGGCTTGTGTACCCAAGACTCACTACAAGACATGTTCCAAAAAGACACGACATGTTCAAAGAAGCCCCATACCGACCCATGTTTCACACTACAAGGTCGACTACATGGATGACACTACACGGCATGTCCCACAGGCACATGGCATGTACTAGGTAGGGTAACACCGAACTGTGTTGTTAGTGACACGGTCGGGTACCTGGGTCAGACTACACGGCGTGTTCAAGGTCGACACGGCATGTATGTCTTAAGGTTCCACCATCCATGTTGTTAGTTACACGGGCAGATACTGGGTCGACACTACATGGTGTGTACAACCGGTACACAACGTGTTCCCCCCAAAACTTCCTTATCCTGTGTCTCTGTCCACACGACCTATAACACGGTAAGAGACTACACGGCATGTACGTAGGGTACACGGAGTGTACTTAAAAAAATTTCCTTTCTTCTCAAACAGAAGAACACATGGCATGTGTCCATAGAACTACACAGCATGTCTGCTGGGTTTTCCGGATAGTAAACCTTAGAAACTACTCCAGAACCCAGAAAAAAACATAGAACAAACACCCAAGTGCCAAATTCCGATTCGCGAGGGCCAATACTCCCCACGAATCAATGATTTGCATCTTATACATATTATAAAAAAGTAAAGTCGTTAATGATCTACCAAATTACGGTCAGTGAGGGCCCATACTCCCCAAAAACCAAATATTGGCATTCCTTATATCAAAAACCTCACATAATAATACCCTATCAAATAGCAGGTACTTATCAAAGCAGCTATCACAACAACATGGTTTTCTAGAACAATAACTATCACAACAACATGCAATTTCTAATTCACCTACATGGCATGGAAAGAATGCATGACATGTGATTTCTAGCATGTGACTAAATGATGCAGGATGTGGAACACCCTTATCTCATCAGGTTTCAACTAAATAGAACCCATGTATAATATATAAATAGCACAATCTCAAGTGCATCACCCAATGGTGAAAGTCAAATCAACTGTAAAATTGAAAAACCAGTAATAATTTCAATAACGATGTAGATTGGATTTTCCCTGTACACAAGTTAGCTACTCTCGGGCATAGCTTATTAATAACTACCATCTCCGTCCTATCCCTAACTAAGGCTCCAAACAGTAAGACAAAGAACAAAATTCCCTCTGATACCACTTTGTAACGTCCTGGATCCAGAATCCACACAAAAGGTGCCCTGAACCCGGTTGGTCACATGACCTCAAGCGCATTTCCCCAAACGCCAGAGGCTGCTGACTAGTAGCGAGGGCCCAGGTCTGATAATGAGGAAACTATGCCCTCATTTTTTCAAGTGTAGCATGGCGGAAAAGATAAATAACATACAATAACGGAAGCAGTAAACAATATACAACTGAAATGGAAAACTAAAGCAAAAGAGAACCAGCATTCATATATATAATGATGAAACATGTCACTATTCTATGAAAGCAGACAGAACAGGATACACTACAATACAATACAATAGAACTCAAAGTACAAGGTACATCCAAATGAAATAAAGAAGAGAAAACAGAACACAGCAGCATCGCAAGCCGAAGCTTGGTCCCATGCTCTCCTACTCCTCTGCTACAATCATGTACCTGTATAGGGACCCTTTCACCATCGACACCTGTAGAAATATAGTCTGTTTGGGCTGAATACATGACCCAAACATGGTGTGAGAAATAAATCTTAGTAGGCACCCACCAAAGGCCCATGCCCAAATGTCGGTGAAAATGTGCAACAGCAGTGTGGAAAAGTAAATACAGTAAACTAGTAAGTTCTCAAAAGTAACTATCACTTCCAGTTTCATTGCCATTCTAATTATTACTTATCACCTCCAAGATTGTGCTTCGGATTGGCAGGTACAACATAGAAAATCACCACAGTGAATATTCTAAATAGTCGTTCCCTTAGACATACTATCCTTACCCTCTGGTAACAGAATCAAATACTCGCAGATGATTTCCCTTAGGCATAATAATCATTTCCCTCAGGCATACGTGATATTGGCCTCAGGCATAGATACTACTACCCACAGGCATAAAAGAATGTTACCCTTAGGCCAACCAACCACTTCCCTCAGGCTAAGAAACACTACCCTCAGGATAATAGAACACTACCCTCAGGCTAATAGAACCGGTTCGAGCCCAAAGAATAAACAAGAAATTTATATAAATTTTCTCTCAAGAAACTTAAATACACAACATAATCATGGCGTACCCTCAAGAATCATGTCCAAATGGATAAACAGAGGAACGCACCCCAAGGGTGGTCCTAGATCCAAGCAGTGATCCCAAACATTAGTTTAAACTTATCATTAGATTATCTATACAATTCTAGATATCCTTTTAGCAAAGTCCTCAGCCATACGACACCCAAACCATGGGCGCATAGCACAACGATACATAATTTGAACACAACAGTTGAAAATAAACATCAGACCACCTACCTCGATCATCTCTGATCGGTATACGTGAATGACGCATCCCGAATCATCCAAAAACTACGTAGATCTCAGATAAAATAATTCATGTTCAAGCCTAAATAAAATCCCTTAGAGGAAGAATTGGTAAGAACAACTCATGGAGAGGGGAGGGTTTACCCGTATGGTCCCAACGTGATCTACGGAGGTAGAATTGGATTCACGGTGTGCATTTGGGTTATCCTCCAAGGTTTGAACATTATCCCAAGCTCCAAATGGCGGTTCTGCCTCCACTCTTGAATGAGGAGGCTACTGCTTGTTTTAAGCGAAAAAAACAAACTACATTGTGTGTACTCTCAAGTACACAGCATGTACTTTTCATTTTTTTAAATTGTTCCTCAGGCGGCTCCTTTCCACTGCAGCACTATTTATCCATCGACATCAGTACACGATGTGTATTTCTGATTACACGGCGTGTATTGTCACTCTACTGGTGGCTACCTCCACCGCCTTACTGTTCACCTGTCGACTGATTACACAGCATGTAGTCAGTTTTTACACCCTTCATCACTGACAGGCCTACACAACCTTTGTACTCATCCCACACGACCAAAGTACATGGTGTGTGGAAAGTACACGACATGTACCCACAAAATTTGGGATTTTTCCCCATTTTCCTTATTTTCTCAAAAACACTCACTACAGGAAAACTGAATATTTGCGACGGGATCCCGTCGCAAAAGGTCTTTTGCGACGGGGCTCCATCGAAAATCGCTCGTTGCCGAAAACGGCGTCGCAAATAGATGTTTTTGCGGCTGTCCCTTCGCAAAAATAGTATTTGCGACGGTATTTTTCCCCCGTCGCAAATGAGTTTTTGTTTATATATAATAAAGGTATTTGTGATGGGTCGTTGCAGATATATTAGTTGCGACGGGTCAGAATCCCGTCGCAAATGCGAAATTTAAAAAAATACTTGCGATGAAGGTATTTGCGACAGACCGTCACAGAAAGTTTTTCCCGACGGGTATTCGTCCCGTCGCAAATGGTACAATAAAAAAACATTTAGGTCGGGAAATCTCGTCCTAAATGTTCCCGTCGCAAATATTTAAAAAAATAAAAATAAAATAAAATAATTATTACAAATCGTATAATATTATATAAAAATAATAATAATATTAATAATATAAAAAATTATATTATTATAATATAAATAAAAAATATATATAATATAATTATGAAGTATTAATATAAAATAATAATAATATGAATATAAATAATATAATATAATATAATAATTCTAATATTAATAATATAAAAAATTAATATAATATTATTATTATTAAACTATCTATATAATAATAATATTAATATTAATAATATAAATAAATTATATTATTATAATATTAATAATAAAAAATATATATAATATAATTATGAAATATTAATATCAGAAAATAATAATAATATAAATATAAATAATATACTATTATATATTATGAAATATTAATATCAAAAAATAATAATAATAGTACTAATATTATTAATATTAAAAATTAATATAATAATAATATTATTAAAATAAACATACATATTTATGAAAAAATAATATTAATAATATTAATATTAATAAAATTATAAATTTATAAACTTCTCAATATTAACAATAAATATAAAATATTAAAATTAATATTACTAAAATAAGCATACATTAAAAATAATACTAATAAGTAATAATATATTAAAAAAAAATTAAATCATGTAATATTCGTAACAATATGAAGGTGGAATTGTAAATAGTTAATATGATAATAAACTACGAACTCAAATGTTTATTACAACTAAAAAAATCACTGGGAGTGCATAATCTGGAGTACCTGGAGGACCTGGAGGAGGTGGTGGAGGAAACTCCATCCCTAAACTATGAGTCGGACGATGCATATACTCCAAATACTCCTGATGTTGCTCCTCATATCGACGTCTTTCCTCATCCTGCTGGTGATGCATCTGCTCCTGCCATCGACGCATCTCCTCATCATGCTGCTGACGCATCTGCTCCTGCCCCTGACACAAATCCTCTATAAGCTAACTCTGAGCACGCAGTTGCCCCTGATACTGTGAGGTAGAAGATGATGTCTCTCCACGAGCTCCTCTCGAGTTGGATGCCGACATCGCAGTAGTACCATAATAAGCTGCAGAAGTCAAATGAGAGTCGATACCAACTACTCTGCCCTTTTCGAAGCTATATTGGGTCGCCTGCATCCATGTCGTCTCATAAAAATGGCGGGCACTAGTCTGATCACCCGTCTCGTCTTGACTCTCAGCCTGTTTCTGAGAGGTCGCGGCCACATATGACTCCTTAAGTTTCAATTAGAAATTAAAATAATGAAAATATTATATGCATTTAATTTGAAAACTGAAAAGAAAATAATACTGACCAAAATCTGACGCTGGCGGTCACCTCTAATCTCTCCAGTAGCTGGGTCAGTGTACATCCTCCGATAAACGCCATACGCCGAAATACCGGGCTGCTCGGATTCCTATATGAATATAAAATAAACTGTTTATATTTAAAGTTGTATAAAATATTAAAAAAAAGTACTTACCAGACGCTCTCTATGCGCACTGAATGTACGACTACCGGCTCGATGCATCAACTCTTGTCTCCCCCGATTCTGTCGACCCGATGCATATCTCCTCTGAAACCCACCACCCAACCAGTGTGTACATAATCCATCCCAAACGTGAGATGAAATGTACTCTGGTCTGTGGGCTCTACAAGACTCATCAAATTCTGTCACTCTGACTTTCTTCATAGTTATCTTTCTCAAATTATGAAAAAACTGACGGAAACGGTCACACATAGACACCACCCATGCCGCGTGGATAGTGGCACTCATGCTCTCGTCGATGCAATACCATAAACCCTAATATAAAGTTATTAATGAATTAAATTTAAAAATAAATAATATTTAATTACATACCAGCCAATGATCGAACATGGCGGCCTACACATCAGCGGGAATCTGATCCCATGTGAGCCAGGGCTGAGAAAAATAATTGCGCAAGATAGCGCTCCCCTATCCAATAGCTATATGTGTAAAACTGTGGAAGAAGAAAAAATAACCAAAAAATTATAATATTAATAAATTATAATGAAAGATAACTAAAATACATAGGTTACCATACCACCGCGTGTGCGCATCGAATCCAAGAGGTGGACGTCGCTCCGGGATAGGATCTGAAATCATCAGTCTGGCAAGACCACGCCCCCTCCAAGTGCTCCTTGTAGTGCCAACAGCCTGAGGGTCAAATGACTCAGAAACCTCATCATCCATAGGTAGATCAGCCTCCAGCAACTGATGATACATTTCCGAGTCCATCTGAAACATGAAATGATTGTTATTAGCAAACAGTTGATAATAACTATTATGTATAGATATGTATTTGTTATGATTCTAACCATCATTTTACTGTGTCAATATTCATCTTCATCATCATCTTCATAGTTTACAATGTCAATGTATGCATCTTCCTCATCAACATCATCAATTTCCATATTAGTTTCACTTTCATCATCTCTTGTCATTTCAAATTCAGTTGTAACATCATTGACAACATCGTCACCATCGACCCTTAACTATGGGGTTTCATCCTCGATATTCATGTCTCTTTGTGAAAAAATATGTGTTTTGTGGAGTGTCTTGAAAAATTTCATTTCCTTGAACTTCAGTGGAACCACATTCAGTTTGAGTAAACTGATTTTCTCAAGATTTAACTTTTATTATACTCCACCAATCATCCAACTCTTTTGCAGTAGCATAGTATTTTGAAAAATAAATTTGATGTGCCTGATGAGCCAATAAAAATGGTTCATTTACTGTAAGAAGACTTTTATGTTTAATATCAACAATTCCATGAGTCGGATGAATACTCAAGCCTCTCTCAGTATCCAGCCATCGACATTTAAACATTTTTACATAATTCTGTCCCAAATAACACAGTTCAATAATTTCTTCAAGCATGCTATAAAATTCAACTTCAATATCTCTATGATGTGATCCCTTCAAAAAAACACCACTATTCATTGTTTTCTTTGATTCCCAATATGCACGTGTATGAAAGCGATAACCATTCACCACATATGCATTATAAGATTTAACCATTTTGGATGGCGTGCTACTCAATATATGCAATCGACTATCAATCTTATCAGCATGTACAGATACCTAAAAATTTGTAAAACATTTATCACTATTACAAGTAATAAATTGATTTTATATGTAAAACCAAAAAAGAATGTATGTTACCAGTTTTTGAAACCAGTAGGCAAATTTTTTTTGCCAACGTTCTTCTAAGCCAACTGCTGTAATTTGTGGAAATTGTTTCTTGATATGATCATCATATAACCTGCAAATACAATATGATTAATTTACTGTAACAGAATCTATAGAATAAGGGATAAGAGAACTCAATGTACAATTGGTGACATTTCTTCACAGTTGAGTAGAACATATGTATGATCTCTATGATGTTCATCATGTGAAAGCCATCTATCATGAACTCCACCAAAGCCAAGTTCGGGCTGATTAACAACTGATAATTGATTTATCATATCATCATCAACATTCCCCTTATTCTGGCCCATGTGGTTAAATTTTGAGGGATATTTAGATTCAAAATAATGAGAGCAGAATAAAGCAATTTCTTCTTGTAAATAAGCTTCAGCAATTGAGCCTTCAACAGATGCTTTATTACGGAATTTTTTCTTCAATTTCCACATGCATCTCTCAAATGGGTACATCCATCGAAACTAAACCGGACCTCCACATTTTTCTTCATGTGGAAAATGTAACATCAAATGTTCCATCGAGTCAAAGAAATCTGACATAAAGATTTTTTTCAATTTGCATATAATTACAACAACAACTTCTTCCAGTTTGATTAGTGTATCGTAGTCTGTTTCCACCGCACACATGTCTCGGAAAAAGTATGATATATCTGTTATCGAATCAAAAATATTGGAATTCAAAAAACCTCTTAATCTGATAGGCATAATTCTTTCCATTATAACATGACAGTCATGACTTTTTAATCTGGTAATATGACCATTTTTAACACATCTTCCCAAGTTGGAAGCATAGCCATCTGGAAGTCTCAAATATGCAATCCACTAACAAAATAATAAGAGACTCTCTTTGTTCAGTGTATAAGCTTATTTTGGCTTCATTAATCTCTATGATATGACATTTTCAAACAATTCAAGTTCTGGTCGCCTGCAAATTTGGGCATGATCTAATCGTGTCTTTACATTATCTTTGGTTTTACCCAGTGTATCCAAAACTGTATGAAATAAATTATCAAAATAATTCTTCTCAATATGCATGACATCCAACATGTGTCAGACCAACAAATCAGACCAATATGGAAGATTCCAAAAAATTCTCCATTTTGTCCAATTGTGTTCTTCCCCAAAACCATGAATTTTCTGTTGGTTTATTGTCGGTCCAAAAGTGATGGAAGGTAATGAAAATACAACTGATTGTAACTATGTACCTGAGATCATTTTTGGAGGTTCATCTCTTTCAATTCTGCCTTTTCTGAAATGATATTTATTCCTCTGAAAAGGATGATCGATTGGAAGAAATCTGAGATGACAGTCAAAATAGAAAGGTTTTTTTCCATTCATGAGCATAAATGCTTTGTTGTCTCCCATACAGTAAGGACATGATTTTGGACCATGTGTAATCCATACAGATAACATACCATATGCCGGGAAGTCACTAATTTTCCACATCAAAGCAGCTTTCATTAAAAAAATCGGTTTCGCAGCATCATCATATGTACCAACACCATGACTCCACAATAAATTTAACTCATCAATAAATGGTTTCAAATAAACATTAATATTCTTTTTCGGATGTCCTAGGATTAATAATGTCAAAAAGATATAAGGATCTTTCATCAACATCCACGTAGACAAATTGTACGGAGTTATAAAGACAGGCTAACAGGAATACTGACTACCAAAAGATCCAAATGGACAAAAACCGTCAGTAGAAAGACCCAATCGCACGTTCTGAGATTCTAAAGAAAAAGATGGATGCACTTGATCAAAATGTTTCCATGAATCACCATCAGATGGATGAATCAAGCTTTTACCATTTGAAATATTGGTTTTGTGCCATGACATCATTGTCGCTGTGTTCTGAGACATAAATAAACGCTGCAACCTGGGTGTATGTGGTAAATATCTCAACTGTTTTACAGGAATCAATCCAGACTTACATGATTGAGCTTCATTATACCTCGATTATCCACATGTGGTACAACTATCCAATGACTAATTTTTACCAGAATATAAGATGCAATCGTTTAAACATGCATGGATCTTATGATAACTAAGGCCTAGATTACGAACGAGTCTCTTGCTCTCATAATAATTAGCAGGCAGCACATTTCCTTCAGGTAACAGTGCTTTAACCAAAGAAAATATCCGATCAAAATAGTTTTTTGACATTCCATTATCTGATTTAATAGCCATAAATTTTTCAACTGCTTCTAATTTACTTATCTTGCAACCATGATATAATGCATCCTCAACAGACCTGAACAACTCAGTAAATTCAGATGGTGCCAACTCGGGAGGTAAATCAACATCATCCTCGATTTCTGTTTGTTGAACAGATGACCCTGCAACATCATGTACTAAATTCTGAAACCGTGATGGATCTGAAATCAAATTATTAGTATCCTCTCTGGAACTTCATTCATTGTGTTAATACCAAAAATATAATCTGATTGAAAACCATAACGCAGGAGATGTTTCCCAACGATGTCAAATGACTCAAACGTTCTCAGATCACATTTTTTTACAAGGACACTTAATTGTCCCTTCTGAAACAAATTCCAGGTTTGATGATGCAAATGATAAGAAAGCTTCAACATCGTCAACATATACAGGATTTAAACTAGAACCGTTTGGATTTCTACACTGATTTATCCAAGCACGATCATCTAATAATAATTGATGTCGATTTCCTTATTCCATATTCATATATATGTTTCTAAAAAATTTAAAACCATTGTTGTTGTTAAATAATTTGATATAAGAAAAACAATATCCTAAAAAAAGAAGATACATAATTACAGTTATTTATTAGTAATTACTAATTTATAACCATGTACTTGAATTTATTTGATTTTTGATTAATTATTAGTAATTATTACTAATTATTACAAATCTCAAAATTTCCAATAGATTTTTCTCTATTCTTAACATGTTCAAATATTAATGAGTCATCAATTTTCAGGTCATGCCCAATAAAAAGTTTGCCTCAACTGTGTCCAATGTAAACTCTATAATTGTTCTAACTTGGTTGATCATCTCACAAGTAGTGTTGCAATAGGACAACACAAGTAATGAGAAAGACATTACTTGGGTTGTCCTATTGCAACTCTACCTGTGAGGTGATCAACCAAGTATGAACAATTATAGAGTTTACATCGGACACGGTTGACTCAAACTTTTTATTGGGCATGACCTAAAAATTGGTGACCCTTTAAGATTTGAACTATTAAGAATAAAGCAAAACTTGTTGAACATATTGATAATTGTAATATTTTATAAATTTTTTATAATTTTAATAATTTTAATATTTTTTTATAAATATGAAACATATAATAATAAAATAATTATATTATAAGTATTATTTAACTATTAATGTTAGAGTAATATAATATTTTATATTATGTTACTATTTATGTTACTATTTATGTTACTATTTATGTTACTAATTAGAAATGCGAAGATATGCATATAGGTCGGGTGATTAATCAATCAATGAATAGACAAACAAACGTAATTGACCGATCATCTACCACAATTTTCTTTTCATTTGTGTGTTGAGGTTGACAAGAAACTTCTGCCTCCACATGTAATATGTTCTTTTACTATCAAAATTATAAACCTCCTCACCTCTATATTGGCGAGGAGGTTGATAATTTTGACAGTAAAAGCAGATATTACATGTGGAGGTAGAAGTTTCCTGTCAAGCCTCAACTCACAAATGAAAAGAAAATTGAGGTAGATGAGCGGTCCATCACGCTTGCTAATTTTCTTAATTGTTTCCTAATTATGTAATTGTTTCCTAATTATGTAATTGTTTATTAATTATGTAATTGTTTCCTAATTATGTAATTGTTTCCTAATTATGTAATTATTTTCTAATTATGTAATTGTTTCCTAATTATGTAATTGTTTCCTAATTATGTAATTGTTTCCTAATTATGCAATTGTTTCCTAATTATGTAATTGTTTCCTAATTATGTAATTGTTTCCTAATTATGTAATTGTTTCCTAATTATTATAATTGTTTCCTAATTATTATAATTATTTCCTAATTATTATAATTGTTTCCTAATTATTATAATTGTTTCCTAATTATTATAATTGTTTCCTAATTATTATAATTGTTTCCTAATTATTATAATTGTTTCTTAATTATTATAACTATTTCCTAATTATTATAATTGTTTCCTAATTATTATAATTGTTTCCTAATTATTATAATTGTTTCCTAATTATTATAATTGTTTCATAATTATTATAACTGTTTCCTAATTATTATAATTGATTCCTAATTATTATAATTGTTTCGTAATTATTATAATTGTTTCCTAATTATTATAATTGTTTCCTAATTATTATAATTGTTTTCTAATTATTATAATTGTTTCCTAATTATTATAATTGTTTCCTAATTATGATAATTGTTTCCTAATTATTATAATTGTTTCCTAATTAAAAATAAGTATTTCCTAATTAAATCTAAGTGTTTCCTAACTAAATATAAGTGTTTATTAATTAAATATAAGTGTTTTATAATTAAATCTAAGTGTTTCCTAATTAAATCTAAGTGTTTCCTAATTAAATCTAAGTGTTTCCTAATTAAATCTAAGTGTTTCATAATTAAATCTAAGTGTTTCCTAATTAAATCTATGTGTTTACTAACTAATTAAATCTAAGTGTTTCCTAATTAAATCTAAGTGTTTCCTAATTAAATCTAAGTGTTTCTTAATTAAATCTAAGTGTTTCCTAATTAAATATCAGTGTTTCCTAATTAAATCTAAGTGTTTCCTAATTAAATCTAAGTGTTTCCTAATTAAATCAAAGTGTTTCCTAATTAAATCTAAGTGTTTTCTAATTAAATCTAAGTGTTTCCTAATTAAATCTAAGTGTTTCCTAATTAAATCTAAGTGTTTCCTAATTAAATCTAAGTGTTTCCTAATTAAATATAAGTGTTTCCTAATTAAATATAAGTGTTTCCTAATTAAATCTAAGTGTTTCCTAATTAAATCTAAGTGTTTCCTAATTATATCTAATTGTTTCATAATTATATCTAATTGTTTTCTAATTATATCTAATTGTTTCCTAATTATATCTAATTTTTTCCTAATTATATCTAATTGTTTCCTAATTATTTTAATTGTTTCTTAATTATTTCTAATCAATTAAATCTAATTATTTCCTAATTATTTGATAATTATTTTAATTAAATCTAATTAAATCTGATTATATTAATTATTTGATAATTATATATTTATTTCTAATTATTACCAAAACATCCCCTGGGAGTGTCGAACCAAGAGTACAGTAAGACCCGTTGTCATGTACCAGGTAATTTGCGCCTTCTAACTCCTTCCTTCCTCTTCTCGAAAGAAAAAATTACAACAACAAAAAAATCTACTCAGAACTGAAAATTAGAGAGAGAGAAGAATAGAGATCTGAATGTTATGAAAAAATGGATGGGCTGTATATATAGGTTATAGTATTTACGACGGTCGTATTTGTGACGGGATACCGTCGCAATACCTAGAATTTGCGATGGGATACCGTCGCAAATGCCTTCGCCCGCATTAATTATGGGCGGTGGGTAAAAGGACTTTTTGCGATGGGCCCATCACAAATAGCCACCATTAGCGACGGGCAGACATCCCCGTCGCAAATTTCTATTTACCGCCGCCGGTATTTACGACGGGGCCCGTCGCAAATACCTTCGCTCGCATTAATTATGGGCAGCGGGTAAAAGGGTTGTTACGAAGGGCCCGTCGCAAATTCCTACCATTAGCGATGGGCAGATATCCCCGTCGCAAATTACTATTTACCACCGTCGGTATTTGTGACGGGAGGATATCCTCGTCGCATATTCCTATTTATCGCCGCCGGCAGTTGTGACGGGTCTCATAGCAACTACCACCCATTGGATTCTCTTTTGTGATTGGTATATAGTCCCGTCGCAAAAAAGTGTTTACCACCGTGGGTAGTTGCGACAGGTTGAAGGTGACCATCGCAAATAGGCTTTACAACGGCCGGTATTTGCGACGGGCCCCATCGTAAATAACATAGGTTGAATATTTTTTTTGCGATGGGGAAATTTCCCCATCACAAAAACTATTTACCACAGCTGGTTACTTGCAATGGGTAGCCTTCTACCCGTTGCAAATAGGTTTCCCGCATTTTGACGCACAAACCGCGCTATTAGAATTGCGACGGGGCCTGTATTTCTGTCACAAATAACTGACCAGTTGCGACGGGATTATAATCCCGTCGCAAAAACTATTTTCATCGGAGTTTTTGTGATGAAAATAAGTCCCGTCGCAAATACCTCGTCGCAATAATCGTTTTTCCCATAGTGAATTAAGGAAAAGGGAAAAGAATAAACTCATACCTCAAAAATAAGAACCGTGTTCTTACACATGGTGCCCCATACTAATAGGTTTGTGGAAGACCCTGGATGGGTGATAATTTGGGTCACCATGGGCCTTTGTTTGGGTGGTCATGGGTTGGTTCATGGTTGGGGTTGGCGACATAGCCCAATATTTCATTATTTTTTAGTTACAATTTTATGAATTACTCCCCATGAATTTAACAATTTATGGGTAATCATCACATATGTATTTTATAGGATTATTTTATTATTTTATATGGAAATGACATAAATTCATGATTTTAATTGATTTTCTCAATAATTTGGATTTTATTTTTGTTTCCATTCTTAATTTATGATATTTGGATGATATGGAATATTTCCTAAATAAGGTGTGTTTTAGAAGCAAGGAAGAGTCCAGAAGCTAGAAGTAACATAGTTTATAAGATAAATTCTATTAACAAGAATTATGAAATAATGTAATATTTTAGAATCAAAAGGATGAACTTACATATTATATTGAGGAATTGGACAATGGGATAACAAATTCCATATGTAAGAGTCATTTTAAAGTCAATATGTAATGGTTCTATGAGAAGTTAAAGAGGTGAATTTAGAAAATTATACAGATTCATAATAGTAAACATTAAACATTTAAATGAACTTCTGAGCCACAAATTGGAAAATCTATCAAAGTCTTGATGAGTGAAGATTTCAATCATGATATGTAAAATTCCCCAAGACCGATACATAAAAGTAACTCTGTGAATACATAAAGGTTATTTCCTTTTTATGAGTAAGTTAAGTCTAATAGCTCCCTGTGATACTTAAGAGTAATTTTTTGGATATGTAAAATCTAATCCTAGCTTCTAGTTCATATGTAAAGGTCCTTACCTTTTTTAATTGGAATTGAAGTTAATATCCTTACTATGTTATATAAAAGTAAATTCATTTTACACTAGAGTAATATTCCCTATACAGAAGAGTAAATCCAAGAGTTTTCCTATAATTTTTAAGGATTTATACTTAACAAAATGTTTTCCAAATCACACATGAGATATTTTTTACTTTTCCATTGAGAGATGAATACCTGTTTTTCTAGAATATATTTTGTAGAAATATAAGTATATGCATGCATATAAAGGTGTTGAATCCCATGAAACCCTTTTCATTATGATGAGTGAAGCTCATGCTATGATAGAGATAAAGAGGGGGAGACAAAAAAAGATTAAGATTTATTAGGTGTTTTTGACCATAAAGTGGATTTGTGCCATGATCATGTAAATTTATTAAAGAAAAAATATGCATGGAATATATCCATGTACCAGAACTAAAATCCTCACACCATAAAATATATTTCCATGGTAGATTTTATATTTTATATTCTTGATAAGGAAAATATTTTTCCAGATATTTTATTTGATCTCATGATTTAATTCAATGGAGAATAAGGAAATGTGATTAAGGAAATTTGAAAAAGGATATCAGCCAAAGATAATCAAAGATTTGAAGGAATTAAAATCTAGAGGAAACCATTTAGGATCACTACTATATAGAAGGATCTTAATTCTCAAGACATACTCACATAGAAGTGATACCATGCATATATTGAAATATTTTGAGGCTGCTATTTCTTTTTAAATTATTTTCCATATATAGTAGTGTAGTTGGGATTTTTGAAAATTCTTAGACTTTAGGATTTGAAACTAGGACCTTGGATATGCGGTTTAGAATAGATTTTATTATTTTTTAAGCTATAATTAATTTTTTATTTAAATTCAATCATTTGTTCTCTCCCTGTCTCTCGTCTATTGTTTTCTATTTTTATTTTCTCTCTATAATCTCTCATCTTTAAAATGATTAAGATCTTACCTGAGTTATCTCCCTTTTGAAGAATCCAATGATGAAACTAAGTTATAAATCATTCATTTTTAATTTTCTAGTATCTACGTTGGGTTATTTTGAGGATAGTCTATAGTGGTTAATGGTTATAGTATGTTCTAACTATTTTTGTTTTGGGATTTACATATTCTTCTACACTATTCTCCCTCCATTAACATTATCATTAGGGAATAAAATGGATCCAAAATGGTTAAGTTCTAATTGGGGAGATTTTATACAATGAAGGTGTTAGAGAAAGTTCCCTATATCCAATTTAATTGGTATGTTCAATTATGAGAATATTATATAATATATTATCACATGATGATTATTTCTCTATATAACATAAATGTGATAATATCATTAGAGTATTTGTATCATTAAAAGGTTAGAATAATTTCCTGCTATAATGAGAACATATAAATTATTTGGAAATATTCATATAAATATTTTTTAGGGTCTAGATGAATTTTTATGGTAAATATATTATGTTTGACTACAAGTGATATAGGATCATAAGACATTGATAATTTTTCTAATGAAGTTCACACTCAGTAATCTCCATGAAGGGAGGTCATGATGAAAAACCTACCAATATCAATTCAACATGTTATATGAATAATTGGATATTCCTATTTGTGGATGTATGTATTTATCCTTAGGCTTGATGTTATTATTAATTTATATCTTAAAATGCTACTTTGATGTATAGATGAAAATTTTGATGATATATACTCATATAGAGGTAGAAAATATTGGGTTTATAATAAGTAATATGATATTAATTGAATAATTCATGAAAGTATTTGTCCCTTTTAATTTAATGTATAAATATATATATAACCCTTTGATTGAAATAATTTCATCTGATTAAATTAAGGGACATGGTATCTCATCGACTAGTTCATTTTGGAAATCCAAAAAAAATATAAATCAATAAAGGTGATGAAACTTGTATGCAATTTTCATGTTGATATATAAATACAAAGGGATTATATTATACATTAGTGTTTATAGGTATGTTGTTTTCATTATAGAATTTACTTATTTCTATATGGGTTCCCTAACATGTTTCTAGGCATTGATCTTCAACTTTATGTAAGTTTTCTCAATGGCACTTAGAAATAGGGGCATTGATTGAAAATGGATTGGTATCTAGACATGGGGGTAATAGTAATGATTTAGTAATCCATATCATAATGTTAATGATACTACTTGTGATGTTGTCTTGTGTTAGTATACTAGTGTGGTAACTTATACTCAACCCATGAGGTTTACTTGTTTAGTTTCTTGAAATATTTTCAATTTTAAGTAGAACATTCTGAACCTAGCTACATGTGTGGTGAGTCTAGATTTGGAATCTTATGGATTTATGTTATATAAATATCATGTAATAGAATTGAAAGCTTAGGATTCAGGTCACAATTGTAATGATCCAGTGTTGGGTTCTATGTTTACTATGGTTGTAAATATAGTCCCAAAGGATGTAGTGTGGCATGAAATAGATCTTTATAGTTTGAGGGTTAGTGAAGGATGGTCTATTGGACCTTCTTGTAAACAATTGGTGTAGGGAAATAAAGTATCTCTAAAATAATCTATTTAGGTTCATGATACTAATGTTGAATTCAATCTAGTGGTGGTGACCATCTTTGAGTGCAGGCATCATTATTATTAGTCCCACAGTCTTGCTGAAAGAACAACTTCAAGGCACTTGGTGATGAAAATTTAGACAATGAGGATTCCAAAGGATAAAAAGAAGTTAAACCAAAATGTATGATGAAACTGAATAATGTTAATACTTTATAGGTTGAGATAATATATCAATACCATGGTGGGGGATCTACTGAATGTGATAATTAAGGATAAATGAATCTCTTATAGGATGATTCAAATTATGAATCAGATAAGTAGTCTTATTCTCATTTTCATTCATGTGAGAAGAATATAAAAATTGGAGGATTTTATTTTGGAAGTTATCTAGTCATCAAAGGGAGAAATAATTAAACAAAGAAGGAATATTCCAATATACCAAACCAATGGTCAATAGATCATTAAGGAAAAAACTAGTTCATAGGTGTGTAACAAATCTCATAGAAAAGATTCTATTTAACTAAAGGTTTCATCAATAAAATTCCAAACTATTATTTATGTTGATATAGAGAGGGTGGAGGGAGTATTAATGAACATAGAGGGTCCATGTAAGGCTAGTCCTGAATAAAAATCTATTGAATTTTAGGGCTATGAAGGTTTTAAGGATGAAAGGACATCAAGAACTGACACCCACTCAGAGAGTATCCTATATGGGGGAGTAGCTATCACAAATAATCTATAGGATGATACTGTGGAAACCATGATAATTTTGGAATAGTAGTTGAGGCCATGGAGTTGGAAAGTACCCCTGAAAAGATTAGTATCAATTCCACTCAACTCAAAAGTTGAGGGAAATAGAAATAATGAAGTGAGAAACTAATTTCAAAGAACCAAGTTGATACTTCTTATTAATTACAGGTATAAAGTGTTGGAGGAGGATTTTCCAATAAAAGAACCAAAGGATGAACAAACCAAGATGAAATCTAATATCCTAAAAGTTTTCACCAATGAGAAAGTGGTGTGGATTAATATCCAATATCGTGTATTTCTTTGGGGTTTTAATTAAATAATGATCAATATAGAGGAGTTAATCATGAGTTGGGAAATAATGAACTCTTTATTTGAGGTTCTGATTTACAAGGAGCTAAAGTGGAGAAAATTTCATATCATTTATATTCTTTAAAGGATGTAAGATTCAAATAATTTGAGGTTGTATTTGAATAGAGAGTGTTCCCCATTTTGTTTTAGTACTTGTTCAGGTTACCGTTCCCCTTAAAAAATTTCTTCTTTTAAATCAATACAAATTTAATTTATATGCAAGTTTGTGGAATAATAATTATTCAAATTAAGTTAATAAAATAAATTCAATTACCTGATATTTGAGTCTAGAATATCTGAATTTAATTTTATCTCTTGTTTATTATTCATAGGGAAATAAATAATATTTACTTAGTCACCAATTTAGTAAATAAATTAATATAAGTGTTTATTTTATTACATGGATATTAAAATAAATATTTATTCATGAGTTTAGTTAATATAATATTTATTTATTTATAAAATGAATAATATTTATTTGATTAAATACAATATTATTCATGGTGTGATAAATACCAAGGAGGATTGATGTTCCATGTTAATGGGATCAAATAAATAATATATTTATTTATTATAATTTAAAAAATATTGATTGATTTAGTTAATAAATCTTATTTAAATTAATACATGTAAAAGAAATAATAATGTTATTATTATTATTAGATACAGGGAATAACTTAGAGTACATATTTGATAAAGGGATACTATGCAGTTATCAAATATTAAAATCTAATTATATATTCCAACTTATATCATTTTATTGGACTAGATAGTTTTTGTGCATAATATAACCTCTCAAGAAATTATCTCAATCCATAAATAGAATATCCCCATCCCATGATCTTAAGAACTAGAGAGAACAATAGAAATTTTTTGTTACAATCAATGACGAGAAACACAAAGCACTAGGTTCTTCTATGCAAACACCAGTAATACAAAAAGCATTGACCAGAGATTCATAGAGTACATTTCTTTATAACTAGAAGAATATTTTCTTATATTTTTCACTAAAACGATGACATGATAAGAGAAAAAACCAAATTGATCAAATAAAATTATTATGTTTGATTTAATTCTTATTTTAAAGTAATTATAATTTAAATGTGAGTGATTCTCTCTAGAAGATTCATGGGTTTCCTTCATTAATTTATTTAGATATTATCTATTTAAACCAATGAAAATCCATTATTAACCACCACACTTATGCTTATGTTGCACCCCAAAAACTTCAAATGGCATCAGAGTGACCAAATTTTAATTTCTAATTATTTATTATTTTTTGATCATTTATATGTTTGTCTGTTAGTTTTCATTGCTACTTTTTCACTCATAATCCAAAAGTTAAGATAACACATTCTTATGAATTCATATAACTAATAATAGGCCAAGATTATATGAAGAATGATCGAAGGTCTTACTCAAAGGTGCCAAGGTTATTCGATACATGACAAAAACCAATATAGTTTAATTGTAAATTACACATTGTTTACCCTCTTTCAACCACATAATGTGAGGGTCGAAAATATCATGGAAAATTTAGTGGGTTGATACATGGTTTCATTACATGCCACATATTGACCACCAATGTAAAAATCTATTTGAAATGGATTGTGCTATTGTTAGTTCATGTAAATACCATGTAACCCACATGAATTTGACTCCATGTAAATCATAGAATACCATATGGTCATATTCATGACATAATTACAAGTTGTGTATTAAATTTTAGTTGAACTATCTGTCTATAAGAAAATTAGATAGTGTGTAGCTATATTTATACACCATGTAATATGTGATAGCTCATGAAAGGTATACGGTTAGATTTTAGGTGTGTTTTTTGGGTGTCCTAAAATGTATTACATGATGTGTAGTACGATGAACACACATTGTAACATATTCCAACTTAAACAAGGTACACACCAAGATAGACATGTCATGTGAGTTAACACATGGATAATTTAAATTAGATCTAACAATATAAATTAATTTAGTTGTACACATCATTTAATAGGTGTTATTCCACATCGGGTACATTTTGAATAATTTTTGGTGTGTTGTGTATATATAAATTCTTATTAATTATTATTCACAAGATTCTAAAACTATATAATGTGTATCAGTAATTGTGCACACCATGTACTTCACATGAATTTCTATAAGTACACAACTCGTATATTTTTGGCATGATGTGTGGTTATAAACACTATGATAAATACATATCTTGACCCATGAAACAAGACTCTATATATAAAACGATGATATGTATAGGAATAAATGTTATGGAAGTACATAGTATATGAAAATCACCACACATAGTGTAGGTCTCATGATGTTTCATGTGATAAAACATGTCTTGTAATAATTAAACTCTATAAATGTATTTATTAATGCATGGAATGTACATTCCATGTCACATTTTGAGAAAACACTATGTATATATTAAATTCAAGTAATGAATTTAAACTAACTAGGAGTGTAAACACTATGTGGCCCCATTAATACATGGAATGTTCTTAACTAATCTTAAATTAAATATTAAATTAAATAAATTGATTTGAAATAATAATGGATGATAATCATATTGTGTCTCAAAGACTATTGGGACAAATTATTAAGATAGAGAATTAATTAAGTAATTAATTTATTAATTTATTAATTTGAGTAGATTAATCTTGATAAGACATGATATAAATTTTAAATGAATAGACATTACATGTTGTGATTAATCATGAGATTGATCAATTTGTGTATATATTGGTATTATTTAATTTAATTATTTATACATATGTTTTTATGTGATAATTTATTATTAAATTAAATGTGCTGATTTGTGTATCATCACTTCCTCCTATATTATGTAAGGAATTTCATATTCAAGGTTTATTTTATATAACCCAAAACCCCTAGTTCCCCTCACTTGGTATTGATTAAATATTTATAATGGATGGAGCTCTTAGTGAGTGTAGATAGTTAAGAACCCAAGAAAAGGTAAAACAAACCAAAAAGATAGATGGGTTAATAGAAGAATGTTGAAAATTGAGTAATGCTTTAGCACAATGAGTTTCTCCCCTAGAACCAAGGTTAGTTTATCATCATTTAATGTACCAACCAGTAAATAAAATCTCATGATAAAGTCATATATTTAATTTATTTGTATTTTAATGGTTTTTTATATATTTATGTGATGCATAGTTTATTCGGATGATTAAATATGATCACATAAATTAAATTAATTGACCATCATTCTATGATAAAATAAAATAAAATTATTATATGTAAATTATTTTATCAATAATGGTTAATTAATGATATAAATTCTATATATTATTAAAAATCACATAAAGAATAAAATAATAAATATTTATACACAATTTAAACAAAATCACTTAAAAATAGTGAGTAATCACCATATATTACATGTGTTTGAATGAAATCATAGATCAAAGTATCAGTTTGATCATCATAAAGATAATTTCATTTATTGGGGTGTTCTAATGAAATTTTTGGATTGAATTAAACCAAGTTATAATCAAGAGTAGTTTCCACAAAAAGAATGAGTGAAAATTATAGGTGAGCATTGAGGAAATCAGAGTATATGATTTAATTATTGGAGAGTCTACTCAACAAATCAAGGAACTTCTAGTGAATGAGGTTAGAATGAAAATCCTTCCTAATTTCCTTAAAATACTTTCATAAGGCCTTTGTATTGTTTATTTTGAGGATAATATTGATCATTTAAAATAGAATATCCAAGAAACATGATATTCTAAACCCAATAATGAGAGTTGTTGGGATTTGATAAAATAGTGGGAAACTAATGAAATTAATTTACTACATTATATAAGGTAGTAAAGATAAAGTGAAAAGGCTAGTTTTTTTATTATAGAAAATGGAATAAAAAGACATGATACACTTTGATCATTCCCAGAAAAATAAAAATACTTCATCGATATGAATTTCCAAGAGTGGTATAGTGGATTGTACACTACACTACTATAAGAAAATTTGTATCATCGGTCAAAATACCCAATTCTTGATCATCCACCCTAGTGAGTGAGAAAAAGTGAAAAGGATTCCTATATAAAGTATATGAAGGATGTTTCAAATTTCAATTCCATCATGATATCTAATTTTTTTGGAGAGATAAATATACAACATTAAGACATGGATTCATAGACCATGATAAATCATATTTTAGAACATGAAAAAGAGAAATGGAGGATTAAGATAAATGAGATTGTTATAGCATTGTATAAGTATAAACTGGAATATGGGAAGCCATATGTTGATATTTCTTTTATGATATTTAATTATATTAATCATTTGGTGATTTTATAATTTCATATCGATAATAAATTATCCAATAATCTCTTATTATATTTTTACCACCTATATTCTCCATATTCATTAAGAATTAGAAATTGGATAGTATATAGAATATGCTTAGGAATATTTTTAATATTATTCACTAAGATGATAGGGATTGGTGGAAACATGGTTACTTTTCCATTATAGTGAATTAAGTTAGGGAAAAAGTTGAAAAGTCCATAACTAGTTCATAGTCAATGGTTCTTTTGTAATATCCATCAAAGAGAAAAAAGATTCAAAGAGAGTGAAATAAAAAGAGGTTATCTACTTTACATGTGTAAATAAAGGTCACTAAAAGAGGTACTACAATGAATTAGATTAAAGTATAACATAATATTTTAATTTAGGTATACTCATTATTGCATTTTTTTTACTTATTATGCATTAAATACAATATATTACTCACATATTTGTATCCACATATAAAAATAAATTAATTTAAAAAATATTACAACAATTAATGTGAATTGTCTAAGTAGTTGAAGGAAGTTGGTTCCTAATTAAACTAAGAAAATGACACAACTTTAGATTTTAAATTAGGTCGATTATACTATGGTAATTTTTTATTATTGTTTATTACAACACCACTGGTTTCAAGTAATTAATTCCTTATTTATATATTATAATAATATAATGTAAATGGATTAAGTTTGTGAGGTTTGGAGGATTTTTGGAATGTTTTTGGGGATTTTATGGAGGTTGAATATTTGATAGCAGTTATTATAAATTATACAACTCCTTTATAAAATCATGTAAGGGGAAACAAAGGTCACTAGGCAGATTCACAATTGGTGCTTGGTTTGGCCAAACCATGTCGCTGCCCATGTGAAACCATGCATGTTTAGACCAAGGGAAAATAAAGGTTGAAATATTGTTTGTCTAATCATGTAATCCAACTGTGAAAGGGGTCAATTAAGGTAGTATCACCTACACGGTTGGTGCATGGTTTTCCAAACAGTGTGGCCTTAATGTGTGGCATACGGGTGTTAATCTATAAATTGTGGATTTACTCTGAATTAGACCCTTAACCTCTCATTTTTTCCCTAAATAGACCAAATCACATTTTCCTATCCTCCCAAAGGCTATGGAGACCCTTCCTCTTGATCCATCAGTAATTCTTTTGTGACTCTTTGTGCATTGGATGCCTAGATTTCTTAGTAAGTTTTTGTTCTTAATTATTTTCCTTATATTTCTTCTTATTACCTATCTTGGATTCATATAACTAAAATATTGGGGATAGATAAATTTTTTTATGTTGATATTGATGATATATGGTTGTTTCGTAGATAGGGAACAATATCTAAGGCGGATTTTCAGAGTTTCTACCCAGTTTGTTGAAGAATTTGTGTGATTCATTGTTTTCGCCTAGGTTTGCAAGGTATGTGGCTTCACACTTGACTCATATTGTTATAATAGGAAGGCATTTTTTAAATTTTTTTAATTTCTTGAAATTTATTATGAAATTGATGTGAAAATATTAGGTGAAACCCTATTTAGTGATGGTTTATGAAATTATGGAAAATCAGTAGTTATGAAGAGGTATTTGATTCGTGATTTTAAAATGATGATTTTGAAATATGACTTGGTTTGATTAATGGGAATGGTTTGATAAAAAAAAATTCAATAAAATAATTTTTTTATTGAAATGGTTTTAAAAGGTTGTTTTGGCATGGATTTTGGCATAATTGGATGTGTGAGTACATTTTTTTGATGTGACCTTGGATAAGGGGAATGTACCACTAGGGTATAATGATTTGACCCCGTAGAAGGGTCATGTTCCATTAGGGAACTTGAAATATTGTTAACTTGTGATATCTTGGTAGATCGATGAGAGATCACTCATGAGTATGGAACTCTCACCAGGGCATGCATGTGTGGATGTGTAGATGTGTGGAATGGAATAGGTTATGACAATTGGATTTGAGAAATGGTATTAATGACTTATTTAGATTCTTTCCATTTAAATTTTTTTTTCTGGAAATTGGTTAGGCTTTGATATTAATAATTCTTAATTGTTTTATATAAATTAATTTATATAAATTAATTTATATAAATGTGGTAACATGTTTTATCCTAGTGGCATGTATAAGGAGGTAATTTAGGAAAATAATATTGAGTTTTACAATCACCCCCAACTTGGGAACATTGGTGTGTTTGAATATGTGATATATTGAGACACAGGCAAAGATAAGGTATCAAAGTTCATTAGTGATTCATCTTGATACCTTAGGTTATATTGTGGAGTTAGATCTTGGAGTATTTTTGGAGTAGTGGATTTTATGTATTGGGATTCCTTTATAATTGTTGGTTTATCTTTCTCTTGGTTTTATGATGTTGGTATTTGGGTTTCCGCATTATACTTTGATAAAGTTTGGTTTTGTTTGGTTTAAATTGAGTTTTATTACATTGTTAGCATGTATCATATAGTGGTTATTGGTTATGGTAATCTTGGTTTGGTTGTTTTTCTTCAAATTTAAAAAACATCCCCCAAATATTAATGAATCCCTTGTAATTTATTTACTATCTTTCGTATATTGGGGATGTCACATAAATCCAAGTAATATCCCACCACCTTCCTAAGCCAATAGTGAGGGGCTGGATGTTACAAATGATATCATTATTGGCTGGTCCTTCATTCATTTTGGGACAAACGGTATTGGTTTTTGATCTTGGAGTTGAAAATAATTATGGTTTATTTCTTATGATGGGATGGTAGAAAAGTGGTAGGGTCATCAAAACCTGAAATATAGGGAATAAATAGGCATATATAACCTATTTATGTTGAACTTCAAGTTACCAAGGAGTTGGTAACATTAGAGTTTTGAGACACTTATAGAAGTTGTAAACTCATTATCATGTGTTTAGACAATGATAAGAGCATGGAATGCATTGATAGAAATTACTTTCCACTAGGAGTGGATATTTATGTTTGAGTAATGATTTATTTTTTGGTTCAAAAGTGTTGATTTTTGAAAATTGTTGAATTTTTTTTCAAATGTGATATTTTGAAAAGGAATGGTAGTAGTATTTTAAAAATGGTATTATTTTCTAAAACATGGTGGAATTTTTTAAAATGGTTTGATGAGGAAAAATTTTGAATTTTGGAAATCCTTATTGTGATATGTGTTATGTGGAAAATTTGAAAATGTCTAGAGAGTGAGACTAAATGGGGTTTTTGTTGTTGTAGAAATGGAACCAATTATGAGTATAAGAAACTATCTAGAATAGGCTGCTGAAAATTTGTTTGAATCTGAGCCATAAGTGAACCAATAGTTGTTTCAAAGTAGTGTATAATATTTTTAGGATCTAGATAGAGAGAACAAGAGGGATGATCCAAGACAATTGGTTCATTTTTTTAGTTCCAGAAGTAAGATCCACCCATATTTCGAGGTGATTTAGAACCAGATAAAGAAGTTTTGTGGTTAAATAGGATGAATTGAATCTTTGATTTCCTAGGCACACCAACTGAGATGAAATTCAACTTGGAAATGTACATGTGGGAGGATATTTTATGCTACTAGTGAGATTTATTTTTTCAGGATAAATTAGACCAAGGCATGCATAGGAGGATTTGGAAGAACTGTCAAAAAAAATCTATCCTCTCACATTCCAGATTTCTAAAACAACAGATTTTTTCATCATGGTATAGGAGAACCTCTCAGTGATAGAGTATATTGATAAATTTATAAATTTATTCCACTTTTCACTTGATGTTTATATAAGTTCTTCCTTGAATGAATGGATTTTTGAATCTGGGTTGAGGCCAAAGATTTGATAAAAGATTTTCATGCTTTTTATAACAGATTATATAGAGATAGTCAATAGAGTGATGGTGGTAGAAAGATACATCTCTGGTAATACTGGTGGAAGAAGCATGTTGATACCTATAGGAAATGTTGGGAACTCTAATGCTAGGAAAAAGTGGAAGAGTGACACCTATTTCCAATGTAGTGGAATGAATCATAATTAGATAACTGGATTGGTAAATCTTTATCCAAAACCATAGGTAAAACTTGGATTCTTTCAATGTTGATCTTTTGATATCATAAATGAAGATTGTAAAGAACCACCTAGAGCATTCCACCATTTCAACCATATGGGGAAACTTCAGTGATGATATTGTAGGCTCCAAGGTATAGATCTAGGGACACATATCATGTTTCACAGATGTCATATGCTTCAATGGGATGAGGGTAGAAGAATACCTCTCATCATCATAACTGAGTAGGCCATGGTGATTCTAGGAATACCATGCTTCATTAATAATGTAAACCTCAATAGGGTAGTAAATACAAAAGTTTAGTGAGTAAAAAATTATATGAAACTAATAAAGTCATCATGGATGATCAATCAGTACCTTCGATGGTGAGAGGTATGATTATTTTTAATTCTTCCATTATACAAGTTATTCTTTATATAGGTTAATCTCACTTGTTTACTGCTTCTTATGTTGTTGATCTAATGGTTTTACATGTTGATATGATGCATTATGTTTTGGATATTCAAACTTATCTTGGTAAAAGAGAATTTCAAGACTTTATATAAAAATAATGTTCTCTAAATATTGATAGAGATGTGTTGATATTGTATTTTTATATGGTTTATATGAATTTCTATTAAATATTTCTGAATATAGATTGGTTTCCAATGTTTAAATCTCACATCCATTGTTATACCCAAAGGGTTAGTTTTAAAACTGATGATGGTGTTGAGAATCTCCTTATTAGAGATCGAAATGTAAAGGTAGGTGCAGAAGGATTGTTAGCCCCAACGGTTGGAACTATATCATACTAGTTGGTAGTGTTGACCTTAGTAACAGTGGATGAGACCAAAAATATCAGTTTACCAATCATTGTTGATCAATTTATAGATGTTTTCCCTAATAATTTCTTAGGGTTTACACCCAAAATAGAAGTGGAGTTTATAATTGATCTCTTACCAGGGACCAGTCCTACATCACTTATGTATTATTAGATGGATCCAACAGAAATAAGGGAATTGAAATTCCAGTTAGAATAGTTGTAAAGTAAAGGGTTTATTCAACCTAGTACATCTCTATAGGCAGGGCCATACTTTTTTGTGAAAAAGGTGGATGAAAATCTATGGTTTTGTTGGATTATCATAAGCTTAACCAAGTTATTATAAAGAATCAGCATCCACTTCCAGGCATTAATGATCTATTCAATTAATTGAGGGGAGCTCAATAGTTCTCTAAAATTGACATGCGGCCACGATGTCACCAATTATAGGTTCATAAGGAGAATATTTTGAAAACATCTTTCAATAATAGATATGTCCATTATCAGTATGTGGTTATGAATTTCAATCTTATAAATGCAGAAAATATATTTATAGAATTGATTAATCATATATTTCAAATATATCTCAATTATTTTATAGTGGTGTTTATGGATGACATATTGGTGTATTCAAGGACAAGAGAAAAGTATGAGAAACCCTTAGAGACAATGTTGGGTATTTTTTAGGATCATAGTATGTATGCCAAATTATCAAATTGTTATTTTTGGATATAAGAGGTACATTTACTTGGAAATTTAATTCTTGAAGGATTTCTTTCTGTGGATCCAAAAATGATAGAGGCTGTAATATCATGGAAACCTCCAAAGAATATCTTTGAGATACATAGTTTCCTTGATTTGGATGGTTATTACTGACCCTTTATTCATGAATTTTCATGAAGAGATTCACTAATGACAGATTCAAAAAGGAAAAATGTTCCATTAT
Source organism: Viscum album (assembly GCA_963277665.1). NCBI lineage: Eukaryota > Viridiplantae > Streptophyta > Magnoliopsida > Santalales > Viscaceae > Viscum > Viscum album. The sequence continues at coordinate 923,420,839 of OY728126.1, read as the reverse complement.
AGTGGAATGGGGAATGTCATAAGTCTTTTTAAGAGCCTAATGTTCAACTTACATCAACACCTATCTTGATATTTCCATAATTAAGATAAGGGTGTGTGGTGTATTATGATGCTTCGGGATTGGGGTTGGGATGTGTTCTCAAGCAGGGAGATCATGTTGTTTCTTATTCCTCATGGAAGTCACAATTTCATGAAACAACTTCCTAACACATGAATTTTAGTTAGATTATGTATTTCATTCTTTGAAGACTTGGTTTTATTAGTTATTTGGTAAGAAATTTATGGTTTTTACATATCATAAGAGTTTGAAACGCATTTTATCACAAATATATTTGAATCTGAGAAAAAGAAGATGGATGGATTTTTTTTAAATAATTGACTTTGACTTTATGTATACACCAGGTAAAGGAAATTTAGTGGTAGATGCATTAATCATGGATTCATAAATAAAGTGGGAAAAATAGGCTTCTGATAAGTGGTAGTTGATGTCAGTGATATCCAACATACAATTATATTTTGAAGACTATGGTAGTGTTGTGGTTTTATTTCCAGTTTCTTTGGATCCTAATATGGTGGGGACGGTTAAAGAGATACAAAAATATGATTTAGGATGTGTTGTTGTGAGTTTAAAACTCAATGGTGGGGAGACCATTAAGGGATAGAAGATGGGTGGGAGTTTAATTTGTGTTTTAGAGATTGGATGGTCGTAGATATGTCCTTTCAGGAAGAACTTCTTTATGATTATCACCATTCGATATGGTATGATTACCCTATAATATAGATTATGTATAAGGTGTTGAATGCACAATCTTGGTGGGTTTGTATGAAAAGAAGAGTGGATAGGTTTGTTTTGATATTCCATAGCTATTAACAGGTTAAGGCATAGCATAAGTGATCAGTGGGTATGTTTTAGTCTTATCTATTCTTGTTTGGGAATGGGAAAAAATAGATATAGGTTTTATGCCATGTATCCCAAGGACTATTTAGAAACATGATTCCATATGGGTGATAGTGGATCGACTCACAAAGTTTTTCCATTTCATCCCAATTCATGAATCTCATACAGTTGAGGAATTTTCTAAAATCTATATCCAAGAAGTGTTAAAGAGGCATCAAATATCATTTCTGATAGTATCGGACTAAGATCTAAGGTTTATGCCTCATTTTTGGAAATCCTTGTAGTAATACCTTAGGACTCAGTTTACTATGAGTATGGCATATCATCCTCAGTAGGATGGAAAATTTGAAAAGATGGAAAAACTTTTGGAAGACATGATTAGGGATTTTGTAATGGATTTTAGTGGTTCATGGGAGGATCACATACCATTAGTGGAGTTCTCATACAAAAAAAGTTTGTAGGCTTTGATATATATAGATCCTTTTGAATCATTTTATGGATATCCTTATTATTATCCACTTTTTTGGGTGGAAATAGGTGAGACATCACTGGATAGACTAAGACTAGTCTAATAAAAAATGTAGAATATTACATTGATTAGTAAAAGTATGGATATGACTCAGATTCATTATAAATCATATGTAGATCATAATCGATGATGGTTGTTGTTCGAGGTGAGTGATCATGTGCTTTTAAAAATCTCTCCAAGTCTTGGGAATCATCTTTTTGGAAAGTAGGGAAAGTTATATTCTTGATACATAGGCCCTTTTGAGATACTTGAACACATTAGTGATAGGGAATATTGGTTTTAAATTCCACCCAAGTTCAGTATTATGCATAATTTGTTTCATGTATCTCAGTTGAAAATATATCATCCATATCCCGACCATGTGATTCGATGGAATCACATTGACCTAGAGTAAGATGCTTCATTGAAACATATTTCAATGTGGATTATTGATATGCATGAAAAATTACTTCATGGGAAAAGCATCGATATAGTGTGGGTTTTATGGAAACATGTTCGAATTTAGGGAAAAATGGAAATGGGAAAAGGAAATAGTGAAGCAATGGCCCGAACTCTTTTAGGGAAATGATGGTTTTATACTTTTTGTGAATAGAAATATCAATGGTGGGGAGAATTTATCACCCTTAGTTTCAGGTAATTAACCCTTTATTTATGTATTTTATGTATAAAAAGTAATTGAGTTATGTTTGGGAAGTTTTGAAGGAGTTTTTGAGTGTTTTGGGGGGATTTTTTATAGGTGTATAGTTTGATAATGGTTTGTAGAAAATCGTGCAATACCTTTATAAAACCATGAAAGGGGAAATAGAAGTTATAGGGAAGGTTCATAGTTTGTCCAAACTGTGTGGCCACCTAGGTGAAACCATGCATTTTGTGGATATAGGGGAAATAATGGTTGGTTCATAGTTTTAATAACCATGTGATCCAACCATGAAAGTGTGGATTAAGATAGTAGCACCCACATGGTTGGTGCATAGTTTTCCAAATCTAATGGCTAAACCATGTGGTGTGTATGTAGCCCTCCTTAAATTGTGGATATAATCTAAATTATACCCTTAAACTTTCCATTCCCCCTAAAAAAACTACGTAACATTTTCCTCTCCTCACAGAGTCTATGGAGACCCTTCCTCTTAATTTGGGAGAAATCCATTGGTGATTCTTTGGGCATCGAAGGATCAGATTCCTTGGTAAGTGTTTGTTCATAGCTGTTTTCCTTATATTTATTCTTATTCCCTCTCTTATATTCATTGATATAATCTATTGGGGATAGATCTGTATTGGTTTATGTCAATAATTATGAGATATGATTGATTGGTTGATATAAAACAATATCTAAAGAGTGTTTTCAGAGTTTAAACCCAGTTTGTTGAAGAATTAGTGTTGTTCTTCATTTTATCCTAAGTTTATGAGGTAGGTGTCTTCACTCTTGGATACTCATATAATAACTTGAAGGTTTGGTTTCAAATTCTTTTAATTTCTGAAAATTTATTGTGAAATTGATTTGATAATCTTGGTTGAAATCCTCTTTAGTGATGGTTTGTGATCTTTTATAAAATTGGTTGTTGTACAAAGTGCTTTGTTTCATGATTTTAAAATGATGATTTTAATATATGACTTGGTTTGATTCATAGGAATGGTTTTACATAAAGGTTTTCAATAAAATAAATGTTTTATTAATTTTTTTTAAAATGGTTGGTTTGGAATAATTAGTTGGTTTGAGTACATTTTGTTGATATGACTCTAGATAAGGTGAATGTACCATTGGGGTACGATGACGTGACCCTATAGAATGGGAATATACTATTTGGGAACTTGATATATGTTTACCTTTTTATGACTTGGTATACTGATAAGATACCACTCATGGGTATGGAACTATCACTGGGGCATGCATGTTTGAATGTGTGGTTGTGTGGAATGGAATGGGTTTTTCCAAATGGATTTGAGGAATGGTTTGAATGACTTTTTTGGTTACTTTCTATAGAAAACTGTTTGTTTGTAAATTGGTTCAGCTTTGATATAAACGATTTTTAATTGTTTTATATAAATGTGCTAACATGTTATATCCTAGTAGAGTTAGTAGGGAAGTCATTTGGGTAAATTCTATTGAGTTTTGTGCTCACCCACTCTTGAGAACTTCAATGAGTTTTTAGATGTTATATATTGAGACACAAGTAAAGGAAAGGTATCTCAATTATTTATTGATGCATCTTGATACCTTAGGTAGTATTGTGTTGTTGGATCTTGGAGCATTTTTTGATCTATGAAATTTAGGTATTTGTAGTCTTTTATCTTTATTGGTTCATCTTCTACATTGTTCTCTAATGTTTTTATTTTGGTTTCCACAATGTAATCTGATATAGTTTTGTTTGGTTTGGTTTACATTCAATTTTATTACATTGTTATCATGCATCATATAGTGGTTGTTGGTTATGTTTATCGTGTTTCATTTTCTTCATTTTCAAAAGGTAAAATCATCCCCCAAATTTTAATGAAGCCCTTATAATTTATTTCTAACTGTTAGTGTCTTGGGGATGTCACCTAAGGCCAAGTAATATCCCACCTCCTTCCCAATCCAATAGTGAGGGGTGAGATATTACATGTATTACCAAAACATTGATAACATTGTCTAGCTCTATACACAATGATATTTGAAATGAATATTTTAATTGTATATCATAATTAAATAATAGTTTTACAATACTCAATTCATGGATTTCCAATATCAGAAATTATCATAGAATATAAAAATATAGGGCTCAAATATCTAGTTATGGAATGATAATTCTTGGTCAAGTTAAACTAAAAGTAATTTTCAATGTCATACACAAAAGGGTGTTTAGACTCTTTGAAGCTAAAAATTTTAAGTATTTATATGTACTTACTTACAAATGTTTTTTATAAATAAACACTAACAAATTAAAAGTTATAAATCCATAAATATTCTAGAATAAAATCAAGAAGACATGTGTGAACTTTTTTAAGAAGAATCTATATGTAACTTTATATAATCCATGGGATTCCTTCAAGATATTTTAGTAATATAAATCAAAATTAATGAATATAATTTATATATGATCCTCTATGATGGTTAATAGGAATATATATTAATAAATAATTAATTGACCATTTAAATATAAATTAGAGATATTCCTAAACTCGGATTACCTTATACACATCATAGTTATGATGGTATTAAAAAATAATCAATGATTAGTCTTATAAATATTAAAATGCTTCCATAATTATTTTCAATATATGTTTAACAATAATAGTGTTAATACTAAACCATATTATAACTATACCAACTAATGTATTTCATATAATTTATCATATAAAATGAACCCATAATTTCATAGCTTCATGTATTTTGATGAGAAATTTTTGTAAAAGTTATCTAACTTACATCTAGAAAAAATTTGGTGAATCATTTATTATCCTAAAGGATACTAGGATATGATTATCCCTAAGATAGTAAGGTATTAGTCAACTTATTAAAAATATTTCTATAAGAGGGAATAAGTTTAATTTTGATATATGTGGAGAGAGATATGACTCAATGATGTTGAGTCTCTAGATTTACTTGAGTTGGAATATGAACACTAAACACCACAAGATTTAGTGGGAAGAATTGTTATAAGGACACATAATATATAATAAATTTAAATATAATTAAGTGGTTTTATATTCACCAAGTTAGGTGATATGTTATTTGATAAGAATAATGAATCTTATGAGGAAGTAGTAAGTGGAAACCATCTAATATTGGAATGTTCATATGAATTTAGAAATGGATTCTAAGTAAACAAATCCAATTCTGTATTTTAGTGGTTTCTCCAATTGATGTAATGAAATTAGTGGGTGTTCAAGAAAAAACTAAACATGGATATAAAAGTTAATACCTATAAGGAATTATTGGTTACTGAAGGTTACTAGTAGAATATTTACATATTCTATGATGAAACCATTTCAACAATCATCATGATAAATCTATTATAATTCTACTTATTATATACACCTTATATCATTATTTTATTTCAAAAATTGATGTAAAGAAAACCTAACTTCATAGAATACTTTTGGATGATGTCTATATAACACAAATAAGATGGTTGGTGACACCAAATAATAATAATAAAGTATAAAAGTTATAGAGATATATTTATGGATAGAAGAAAAATTATGACCATTGAATATTAGTTTTTGACGAATCCATAAGATAGTTCAGTGTTTTTAAGAATGAAAATTATCCATGCGACAAAAAATGTTTATGGTAGAACAATAGTTTTCCATTAAAATATATTGATTACATGTGGAAAATAGATATTAAGTCATACAATTAGTTATGACTATGACAAAACGTTTTCTCTAATAGTGACTTAAATCGGTAACCCAAGATCTATTGAACAAGATATTATGAAATATTCATATGGGATTTTATAGATTAATTCATATTATATATATCAATAATGTGTTGAAAACTAAAAGATTAAAAAAATCCAAGAGAGAATTATTTCTTCTACAAAATGGTATAAAAATGTCTCAAAATTGATGCATTAAGGCACATGAGAAGATTATTATGATGAATATAATTCTATATTCTTATTTTATTGGATTTTATCTTATATTACATATTATAAACTATGTTTTTATATTTATTATGCAAAAATAATAGTGGGAAAATATCAAATATAACTAGGATAATAGTATAAGGTAGTGTTAAGAACTATCCAATGGTAATTGAGAAAGTAAAAAGGTTAAGTTCCTAGTACTTAGAGAAGTGGGAATGCCAGTTTTCAAGGGGATGCCAAATGATTTTTACTATATATCAATTTGATAAAATATATCATTTTTAGTATAAGAAAAAAATAATGAGAAGTTTATTAATCTTATTGGTATCCATGTATACAAATATTGAGTATGTTGTAGTTTTTGATGAATATTAATAAGAAGTTTAAGAAATGGTTTGTTTTAGATTTTGGAGTTTTACCAATATAGTAGGGTATCATAATAATATATATTATGAGAATCTTATGAATATGATATTATCCAATATGTCATATTTATAACTAAGAAAAAAAAGGAAATGCTTGATGATATCACTTTTTAAGGTATTTTCTCAAAAGAGAGAAGTTATAGAAAGAATAATAACTATATGAGAATGTGGTGGGAAAAAAACTATATAAATACCTCAGTATAAGAATATTTATCATGTGATATCAAACAAGTTGTTATTTATGAATAAGATCTAAAAAAAGTGGAAGTATTTTAGAGTTAGTTCCCTTGAACCAACTTACTATGCACTTTTGATTACTAGAATGTTAAATAATATCTTATCACATGATGATTTATATTCTATGTAACATTAATGTTATAAGGTCCAAGAGTATTTTCTTTAGTTTGAAAGGTTATAACAGTTCTCCACTATAATGGGAACCTATAAATTCTATGACATTTTTGTTAAACATATATCTAATAATTAATATGACATCTATTTAATGGGAGATATATTATGTTTCAGTATTAGGTGCATGAGAGGAGTTGGGACCCTAAACCCTGGCGATTCTCTCGGGATACTAGTGAAGATGGTGGCGTTTGTTCCAACCATCCCCCACCCCCAATTTGGGGGGGGGGGGGGAATCATTGACTGGAGAGAGACCATGGGTTTTCTGGCCTTTTTCTAACCCCGACTTCCTTCCCCCTTTTCTGAAAATCTCGTTGTGTCCCAAAGCCCAAGATCTGCTCAACGGGTGCCCTAATCTTCAAATTTCGACTTCAGAACTCTCAGAATCTTCCGCACTTATGAGTCTTACATTTATTTCACAGTTTAGGCACAAACGTCCTTCTGTGGATGCGTTTGATAGGTTTATATTTGGTTCCTGGGATCTTCAGGAAAGAGCAGTTGTAGGTTTTCTTGTCAGGCGCCATATGATGATTCGGTTTGAGTCAAAATCAGACCTCATTATAGCTTGGTCGAGGGCTCCTCGTAGCTTCAATGGATGTATATTCTTACTATTATGGTGGTCCTTTGATTTTTACATGAACTATGACTCACCGTCGGCTGCAGTATGGGTAAGCTTCCCAAATTTTTTACCACCATTCTAGAATCCTTCTTGTATTCGCATTCTAGATAATCTTTTAAGAAGGTATTTGTGTTATGATAGTCGAACATAAGTTGTGTGTCACTCTGTTAATCCATGTGTTTGTGTGGAATTGGATGCATCCTAGATTCCTTTTGAGAATGTGTGGATTACAATTGGAGAGGAGTACAAGTGGAAACAACAGGTGGTCTATAAGGACTGGACGGATTATTTCTCTTCTTGTAATTGCTTGGGTCATGATGTGGGGGTTTATGAGGCCCCCTAAAGGCTCATTGTCTAGATTCCCAGGTTTCTACTCGAAGGGATGGAGATGCTACAGGTAGGGTTTTAGAGGCTGGTGTGAGGGTGGGTCCAGGACCGGTGGTGGAACAGAAACTGGTTGAGGACTGTAGGACGATGGTTGTTAATGGTCTTGGTTCTGTATGAGGGGAAGGAGATGCACTGGGAAAGGCATTGGAGTTTGGTTTGAGGGAGGTTTTTGTTCTAGAGGATAAAGGACCAGAAGGAATTGGTAGGGAGGTCCAGCCTTCAGTGGTGGCTGAACAGATAGAGGATTTCAGTAGGGAGCTGGTCAAGAATGGTCAGGGATCTATAGCTACTTTTGGTATGGTGAATGCCTTGGAAGGGTCTGTTTTGGTTGTTAAAGGGGGTCGTATTGAGGAACATAGAGAGGGAGAGGTGTCCCTGGTACAGTTAGTGGGGGCGAGGGGTCTAGTTCCTTTATTAAAGTTAACATTACAGGGGGCTATAGGTATGGATATATAATCCAGGCCATTTATTGTTATAAGCAATAGGTTTGAAATCCTTTCCAAAGTCATTTTTGAATCCGGTTTAGGTGCTGATCCAGAGGATGGGGGTGTGGGTGTTGGGGTCTCCATGAAGGAGCATATTGGTGGAATTTCAGGGACAATAGGATGTCTCTAGGTCTATGTAAACTCTTACTGATGGGATTAAGTGCCTTTCTCAGATTGAAAGTAATACTTCGAATCAAAGAAGGATGAGTAATAGCGGAAGAAATGATATTGCCTCTGAGGATTTCCTTGGTAAAGGTAAGGACCAGGATGGGGCTAATAATGAAAATATGAGTGGACCAACTATTCATTCCTACATAAATATAGTATAAGGTGGGAATAAGAGGCTAGCTGCGTGTGAAGGAACCTTGTCTGCGACTCCAAGGAGATGAACTTGGAAATACTACTCCTATCTACCATTTTCGGTAAGAACCAGATCTACTTTTAAGTGAGATTGTGGGATGATTCTTGCCTTTAAAAAATATATCTTGGTCAAACAGTCCTATGGTACCCAACCGCCTTTGGATTAGTCGAGGAGTTGGTAGTTCAGTAATATTGGGAGGTGGCATGGACCAGCTTCTATTTGGGAATCGACCACTGCGGAAGACGAATCTTGTATGGGATATTGAGATGAATAAAAGTACTATAATCTGTAGTGTGTTTTTGTTTATTTTGTTTGTGGTTGATTTTTAGGTGTTGGTTTTTGGATTTGTAGGTCGTTTGGAATTGTTCTAAATCTTTATTTGAACCTTGTTTTGGGTACCGGAAACCCATAAACTAGATTTTAAAATGGAAAAAAATTATTGTGTCACTATTAGGTTCTTGAGGCTCATAAATACAATGATACTTATTCTCATTATGTTTAAACTTATTAATATCTAGGAATGGAGGTTGTGAATACATACTTATAAATATTATTTCCATATGTTATATGTTTCATTGGATATTCTTATTTGATTATATGTCGATTGATCCTTACAGTTGATATTATTGTTATTGTATATAATGAATCACATACCTTTATGTATGGATGAAAACCATATCACCATATTCTCATGGTGAGGTAACATATATTGGGCGTTTTATAAGTGATATGTCATTAATTAAATAAGTCAGGAAAGGATTTTTCCCTTCTGAGTTAACAGAAGAATATATCTATAACCCTTTGAGTTAGATAAAACTACCTAATTAAATCCATATCCATGGTTGTTCATTGATGTGTTCATTTTAGAAATTAAAAGAAAGATAAATCAATCATGTGGTATGATAGCACAAATACACATTTTGTTTTATGAGATATTGAGACAAATAGATTATATTACATAGTATAATTTATAGAGAGGTTATTATTATTGTGACATTAACTTATTTCTCTATGGGTGGATTTACATATTGCTAGATGCTAATATTGGACTTTAAGTAATTTTACCTAATAATACTAAGAAAGAGGTTTAGATGGTCTCACACTATGTGTATCTAGAATCTATTTAATTTTTGTCAAATTTAATATTAAAGAATAAATATTATTCTCTATTTTTGGAATAATAATTATTCAAGTGGAGTTGATCATATAAATTCAATCATCAAATATTCGAGTCTAGAATATGTGAGTTGAATTTTATCACTTGTTTATTATTCAAAAGTTATTAAATTAATATTGATTTATTCATAACTTTAGTAAATTAATTATTTTAATTATTTAGTTAGTTATGTGGATGTTAAAATAAATATTTATTCATGATTTTAGTGAATATAATATTTATTTATTTATTTAACAAATAATATTTGTTAAAATAAATATTTTATTATTCAGGGTTTGATAAATACTGATAATTATTGAAAAGTATAGTTAAGGGCCTCATAGAAATGATATATTTTATTTAAAATAATTAAAATAAATAAATATTTATTTATTTAATAAATTATATTTAAATTAATGCATGTTATGTAAATAATATTATTATTATTATTAGATGTTTGGAATAACTTAGAGTAAATATTATATAAAGGGACATTGTGAAATTATCAAATATTGAACCTTATGTATATATTACAACTTATAACATTTGAGTGCATTAAAAAGTTTTAGGAACAATAGAATCTCTCAAGAAATTATATCAATCCCTAAAGATAATATCCACACCTCCCTCTTAAGAACTAGAGAGAACATGAGAAAATTTTCATTGCGATCAACGATGAGTGACTTAAATAACTAGGTTTCTATACTCTAACAACTAGAATAACAAGAGAATTTACTAGAGACTTTTGAATAATGTGTGGGTACAAATAGAGGAACCCTCTCTTGGATTCTCCAACGGAATGATGACACTATAAAACATGAAACAAAATTGATCAAAAAGAGTCACTGTATTTGAGGTAATTCTAGATTTAAATAAAATATAAATTAAATGTGAAATATTCCCTATAAAAAATTATAGGTTTTCCCTTATCACGTTATTCAGATATGATTAATTGAAACTAATGAAAAAAAAACATTTTTTCAACTAGCTTAAAGATTTCTATATTCCCTATAACTTTTAGAAGTTATGTTAGGGGTGATCTTGATTGAATATCAATTTATCTTACTAACCAAGGATGAGGTGGATGTGAAGTGTGCTAGGAACGTTTTACGTACACCCTATATTCACAACTGGGGTAGAAGAGGATGACCACACATAAGATATAGTGTAATCAATGAGTAGGTAGTATACTAACGAATTGGTAATGAAGGTTCACTTAAGGTTTTATCTTGGGAGTATCTATTTTCATAATAAGTTAATTATGTATTAATCTATATAAATGTTTATTTTAGGCTTTCATTCCATATTTAAAACCCAAATATGTTTATTAATTTCATATAATATATAATAATACCAAAAATACAATAAGTGGTGGGCCTAGTGAGTAATCCCAAATAAGCTCCTTGTGTGAAGACCCTAGTCAACCATTGTGTTTCACTATGAGAAATATAAGTAATATTTTGTAGCACCTCATAACTGGTTTGTGAAAATTTGGTTCAATTATTGAGGACTATGTTTATAGGAGTATTTGGAACCATTAAAAAATATGTGTGTAATATCTCCCTACCCCCTAACTAAAACCCTCACATTTTGAAATATATTTCTGGGGAAGATTTACAATTTGATATTCTTGGTCATGAAAATATTTTTCCCTATATTTTATTTGACCCTATGAATTAATTCCTATAATAAGAAGGAAAAAAGATCAATAAAATTTTAATAAGGGATTAAACTACAGAAAATTAAAGAATTAAAGGAATTAAAAGATGAATGAAATCATGTAATCTCACTGCTACATTAAAATATCATACTACTCCATTCATTCTCACATATAAGTCAATCCCAAGAACACATTGAATCATACCAAGGAAATTTCATCTATATAAATTATTCCCCTTCCATTATAGTCTAATTACTTTTTTGGATGATGGTTGGACTTCAGGATTCACAAAAAGGACCTTAACTTTGTGATTTATAATGGGTTTTAATATTTTGTTTTCAACATTAATTAATTTTGCGTTATAATTCAAGTATTTGTTCTCTCTTCCTTCTATCATTTTATATTTTCTTTCTTAATATGATATTTAATCTTCATGATGGTGAATAACTAACATAATGTATCTCTTGGGGGATCAATCCAGTGATGAACCCGAGTCCTTGTTCATTCATTTTTAATTATCTTATATCTACTTATAGTTCCTCCAAGGGTAATATATAGTAGGAAATGGTGACAATGTGTTATCTCTATGGTTATTTTAGTATTTTATTTCTTATTCTACAATATTCTACCTCCTTTTACTTGATCTTCAAGGAATATGATGGGCCAATAATGGTTAATTTCTAAGTGGGTGTGATTATATACTAGGATAGTATGATATGGAAAAATTAATTGAGGATCGCTTTATATTTCTAATCAATGAGGGGGAATATGTGTAATGTGCTTGGAAATATTTAATTAAACTATATATTAACAACTTTAGAAGGGAAGTATTACCAAACATATGATTTAATTTTATCATTAAGTCAGTAAGATACTAACAAAGAGTCTATAAAGGTTTACTTATGTCAATTCTCCTGGTATCATCTACTTTCTAACTAATTTCATTCTATTTTTATCTGAATGCTTGTTTATTTTCTTCCTACATTCCATATTCAAAACACTATGTTTTTATCACTTTAATAAAATATATAAAAATATCAAAATTATAATAACTCGTAGGTTTAGTGAGGGATCCTAAAAAGGATCCTTGAGTGACGACCCCAGTTAGCTAGTGTGCAGCACTAGAGGAAATATAAATAATAATTTATACCACCATATGGTAAGTGGGTCAAAATATGGAACTATTATCTGGGATATATCTATTTCATTACTCAATATTATTTTATTGTTTATAGAAAACTTTCTTCACATTCACTAAACAATCTGAAACATTAAAGAATTTTTTATTGAACCGTTACCCATAGAAGAGATTTTTTTTCATTTTCTAGATAATTGAGGGGATTTAGAAGCTTAAATTTTATTAGGGGATTTTAAAGAGTTCATACAGGACCTTAAGTAGTCTCCCTGAGTGCACAATGAAATATTCCTTGGCCTAATAATTAATTGAATTCCAAGAGTACTTCACAAAGTTAAATCAAGAAGAAAGTAATAAATAAGAAGAAACTCTTCAGTTACCAAAAATTCATTATAATAAATTCAATAGTTTTTTCCATACTTTAAGATAATTCATATCCCAATCATATTAAGATCTATACTAAGGTACTCATGGGGAAGTAGGAAATATAATCTAATCCACTTTAGGGAGATGATAGGACATTATATTAACTTATTTTCACCTAATCTAGAATTTATATAAAAACTCACCCCACTAGTATAGATAATATTAGTACAAAATATTTGGAGTATTCCTTAGAAGAATTAAAATAATACGGGGTACTGAGTTTTGAGGAAATAATGGAGTTATTACTACCCACTCAAATATTTAAATTCTTAGAGACCATGCTTGAGGAAAAGGACCATTATGCTAAAATTCATGTTATAAAAACATTTTCTAAGTGATCATTTTATTTAAAGTTAAATGATACTTAATTAAAAATTTATCTACCTTATTCCCAATAAATGTTTTATTTCATTATCAAATAATGGAATAATAATACAAAGGTATCAAAATCATGAAGGTCTAAAATAATGGATCCTAAGGGAATCTGGTCTAGCCATGTTAGCCCCCTCAGGAGGGAGAGACCCAAGACTTGAAAAATAAATAATGTGGTCTCTTTGATCCACCTTGTATGCTATAAAATCAGTTACTGCATTTCCTTTGTGCCTTGTGTATAATATCTATGTGTTGTCGATCATAATCCCCTTTCAATTTCGAATGGTATACTTCATTGACCAAGGAATGGTTCCATTACCATTAAGTGAATTTTAGATTAAACCTTAATGGTATAAGCCCTTGAAGATGATGAAGATTTCATTGAAGAGGTGTTCGTGGAAGAAAATATAGAGGATGTTGTGTTTCCAGCTAAGAAGTATGAGGATACTGGTAAAACTTCTCATACCAATGAAGAATTATATTTTGAACTAGAACTAGATGATAATCCATATCTTGGGGTAAAAATTACCCTAGCATTGGAAACAGATCCTCATTTTGATGAGGTGATAAAGGACCCATATTTCATCCTCCCATCCCCACTATACAATATATATCTCATAGAAATAGTAGTGAACACACACTATATTGAGAAATGGGGCCTCGATAATATAAATTAAGATGATAAGGACAAGGGAAGATCAATGATGTGGTGATTATTTCCCAATAATCCAAACCCCCTTCATATTACAGATAACAGCTAGGATTTTCTGACTAGGGGTAGTAAACACCATGTTCCCACTTGAGGGTTCAAACCACATCTTATTTTTCTTTTCTATTTGTTTTTATTTATTTTTATTTTAATAAATTTATCATGTTTTTCATTGTTTTCTTATAGTTTTAAAGTAGGTAGAAACTAGGATATTAACTCTAGTATCCTCTACCAGATAAAACTAACTTGTATTTCTCATTCTCATTGGATTTGTTCCCTATATTTTATTTATATACTACTAGTTCATTAATTAATATACATAGTTTTACCTAAGTTTTTGTGAGTTTCAACCTATTTTAATAGTTTTTGTTTCTTTTTATTTTTCATATATTAGGAACTGTTATCATTAATGAATATTCATTATCATTTTCCACTCTTGATTTTACTTTGAGAGAGTTAACTTGTTTTTTTGAAAAAAAATGTTTTTAACATGATTTTTTATGTGGAATATTTTTATTAACATTGATTTTCAAAATATTTTAATGATTTTGAATAATTTTTAAAATCCATATCCATGAAACACTAATTCAAAATATTTTTTTATAACATGAGTGTTATTATAAATCCATATTAATATATTCTTCATAATACCCAAACTTTCTAAAGAGAAACATGGATCTTGTGTGAGAACTATAATATTTTATTATTTCTAATTCAACGATTTGGAGTTTATAAAACGTTTTTGATATTATTGAGGTGCTTATTTGAATATCAAAAAACTTTATATATTACCTACCCTTTACATGAACCAAAATCCTTGAATTGCTATATAGTTTTAGGAAATACTAAAATTTTATTTATCCTTACCTACTTTCACTCTTAATATATTTTAATGGTTATTTCAAGTTTAAGTGTGGGTAAATAAAATTTCATGTGTGTCCTTTAGGAATCAATTCACTATTTGATGTGTGATGTGTGTGTCATTATTCTATTTATTAGAGGGAAAAATGTATATGAGTCATTATCATCATTTTTAATATATTTATTCTCATATTATTATCCTAAAAAATAGAGAAAAGAATAGAAAATAAAATATATGAGACTAAATTCTATATTATGCTACATTTATAGATCATTAACCTCTAAAAAATAAAAGGTAATAAACATTCATTCATTTAATAAATTCCTTTGTCATCTCATTCTACATGGGAAAAAAGTTAAAAGAAAGAAAAAAGGGAAGAATAAGTATGAAATAATTCATTTCATTTTGTGTGTGACTCATATACCTTTCCACTATAAATAGAGTGTAGTATTACATATTTTAATTATGAATTGAGTGTGGTAAATTTCTTATGGTTTCACTTAAATATCTATGAAAATATATTTAAGAGTTTAAACCACCTATTTTCAAAATTAAGCTTTTAAATAATTTTATTGACAACACCTTAACCACTAAATCACATTGAAAAATACCTCATGATTTATTATATTTTTATATCTCATATTGTATAGAATTGATATTTTTTTAAAACCTATAGTGATATATTAATTTTTCCTAGTATGAGAAAAACTGCAAATTTAATTTCACTTAAGTAAGGAGTGAAATGAATTTCTATGTCTGGTAGGTTGTGATTGGGCCATAAATGAATTCATGAGGTTTGAAAAAAAAATTAAATGTGAGAGAAGAAAATTGAAAGACATTGTTTTCATGAATGATACATGTTGAGTTTTATTTTGGAAAAGGTCATGGAAAATTCTCTCATTATTGATTTTTATGTGAATTTAAAATCGGTATGTGATGATTTCCCAATAGTGAAATGTTTATGTATTTGTGAATTTAAAAAGAAACACATTTCATTATTTTTACCTTATAATGTAAATAATTATTATCCTTGAATTTTCTAATTAAATGGTAATTATAACATATTTATTATATTGGAATATTTTGGACTTTAATATGGAAAGTCTTAAATTCATTATTTTAATTAATTTTGTTAATAATTTGGATTTTATTTCCATGTTCATACTTAAATTCTTATATTAATATTATTTGATATAATTTTATGAGTAATCATGTTCTAGAAACAAGGAAGAGTTTAGGAGTAGGAATTAGTATAATTTGACAGATAACATTACAGAATAAGAAGTCCAGAAGCATGAAAGAGTCTATAGTTAGAAGCATGAACTTCAGGATGATGTTGACATATTGGAGAAAAAATCATGATGGCCATATATAATATTCATTTTGAAGAAAATGTGCAAGTTTAAGTTGAGCATATGAAGTATGAAATTTAGAAATGTATGACGATGTGTATGAGTAAAAAAAATGATATGTAAGAATCCTTATGAGAAAAAAAATAAAAATTTATTGAATTAATGATGTGTAAAGGTCTTTAGCCTCATACATAAAATCCCCCAAGGTTGATTTTTAAAGGTACATTCCTTTATCACTAGAAGTGAAGTCCCATGATCCCATGTTATAAGTAAGAAAAAAATTTGAGGATACAGAAAAGTAAATACATTCTACTAGTGTATATGTAAATTTTATAACCTCTTTCACTAGAAGTTAATTTTATAGCCTCACTAAGATATGTAAAATTGAATTAATTTTTGAATATATTGATATTACCCATATGTATGATTAAATTCATGAGCTTCCTTGTGATGCATAAGGATCTGTACTTAATATAATTTTATGTAAATCACTCATATAATATAATTTTATTTACTATTGGGAGAATAAGTCTTATTGTGTTTTGATTTTTTCTTCTATTCCATGAGTATTTGTATTCATGGGAAAGTATTAAGGGATATGAAACCATTTTTCTCATGATTATTTAATCAAATTCCATGATAGAAATGTATATGTGGTTACATTTCAAAGATTAATATTCCTAAGGATGTCCTATTACCGTGAGATGGAATCGAATTATGATCACACAAACTTATTAAAGAGGAAATTTGAATATAATATCACCCTACTCTATGACTGACACCCTCACATCATGAAATATATATTTTTAGTATATAGAATATTTGATAATCTTAGAAACAAAAATATTTTTCCATATCTTTTATTTGACGACATACTTTAATTAAATGGAGAGGAATGGAACATGATCAGGTTTATTTGAAGAAGGGAATCAACCAAAAATAATTAAATATTTGAAGAAATTAAAGGTAGTGGGAAATTAGGGAATTTCACTGCTATGTGGAAGGGTCCTACTACTCAATCCATTCTCATAGGAAATATGGTCCCATGAACATGTTGAAACATTCTAAGGCCATTTCTTTGATTTAAATTATATTATTTACTTTGTAGAGAAAATTATACTTTAGATGATTTTTATACATTAGGATTCAAAACATGGACCTCATATTTTTGATTTAGAATATATATTTTTTCAACTATAATTCATTTTATATTTTAATTTAAGTTTTATCTCTCTTTCCCACTTCTATATTTTCCTTTTCTCTTTCTCAAAATGGAATATAATATTTATGATGGTGAAGAACTAACCTAATGGATCTCTCAAAGGATGAATTCATTGATGAACCTAAGTCCTTTCTCATTCATGTTTCATTTTCTTATATCTACTCTAAATTATTCGTAGGATAAGAATTATTAGGTAATAGTTACAATTTGTTCCTACTATGGTTGTTTTAGGATTTACAAATTCCCCGATATTCTCCCACCCATCACTTGATCATCAAGGAATATGATGGATCCATGATGGTTAAGTGATGAGTGGGTGTGATTTCATACCAATAAGGTAGATTAGGGGTAATCTCAATTGAGGATACCTTTAGCTTTATAAATAGGGAGGTGGTGGATGTGTAGTGTTCTTGGTGATTTTTATGTACAAAATATATTCATAGTTGGAGTATAAGAGGATGAACACACATATGATGGAGTGTGATCATTGAGTGGGTAAGATATTAATAGAGAGATAATGAAGGTCCATTTAGGGTAAATCTCCTAGGATAATCTTTATTATTATTAACTTCATTTTATCTACATTAGAAGATGTATTTATCATTTACTTGACTTTCCATATTCAAAATCCCCATGTTTTTATTACTTTTATTAAATATATAAAAATATAAAAAATAAAAAAAGTGGTAGGTTTAGTGTGTGATCAAAAATATGCTTTTAGATATATAATCACGGTTAGCTACTATGATGCATTAGGAAAAATATCAATAATATTTTGTATCACCCCATGAAATGTGTTTTGTTTGTCTTAGGCCTAAACTAGGGTAGGCCTGAGTTGGGCCTATTGGATCTAGGATGGGTCCAAGATGGCTCAATTTTGGCCTAGTTGGCCTAGGAAATGTGATATTTAGATACAAATGGGCCTATTTTAGGGTGGTCTTGGGCTAGGTTGGCTTGAGATAGGCCTAGTAGACTCAGGCCCAACCTAGGAAGGCTCCTCCTAGACTGGGTGGGACCGATAAGAGCCTAGGCCTAGGTATGAGTGGGTCTGCACTGGGTGGGACCAGGGTAATAAAACAATAAAACAATAAATAATAAATAAATAAAATTATTATTATTATTTTAAAAAAATACTTATGCTAAATAAAGAACTATTACAAAATGATTCCCAATACCGCTATATGTGATGCTTTATATAAAGCATCATGGGTATTTTAACTATGGTATAAATCACCACCAAATACTATTTTTCTTATATTTTATATTGATATGGAAGAGAACTTCATGTTTATAAACTTAGTAGTGAAAGTCAAATCTCGAAACTATTGAAGCCTTGTAACGACTTGACCCACCGGAGACCACCTGGCTAGAAAAAGATCCGGCCCCCATATCCCCAAGCTCAAATCCATAGAATAGGGGCTGGAAAAAAAGTGTCAAGGAGTAATATCTTAAATTGGAGGCCTTTTTCTAATGTACATGCATGCACGCACCCAACCATCTCCAAGAAGAAGTGTATAGGAATAATAATAAATTACAGTAACATATAGAGTATTAACCATGCATGTAACAATCTCTAGGTAATAAAAAAGAGTGTGAAATTGTAAACGAAAATGAAAAGGAAAAAATAAACAGTCACCTAGAAAATATGTCCCAACATGACAAAAAATGGAAAAGAAATACTAAGATATCCAGACTCCAGATCTCTAAGACCGACCACTGTATGCGATATATGAACTTGAGTATCCCTAAGCTGCACTAATTCCATCGTCAACCTATCTTTCCTCTACATAAGACATTCCATGTGTGGGAAAATTACATTAATGGGTGAGTATATACATACCAATTAGGGAACCCCAAAAACTAATGTGGGATAAATAGAATACATGATAAATATAGTTTACTCAACCCAAAGAAAGATGAAAACAAAACCAAATAACATAGATATATTATCATATAAGAGACCAAGATGATATAGAAAGTGGGTCTCTATCTCACAACCCATCCTAGGATGATGAGTCTTCCTACATCTACAAAGTCCCATAATTTATTCCCAGTAACTTACATGTATGTACAAATATGTCATGAGGAGGGCCCGCACCTCACCATTACTCCATAGCATGAGGGAGTGCAATCTCCAAAATATAAAGGACTGACTCCTGTATAGGGGAGTATCATATCTACATGGAATAATTAATATGGAGGAATCATGTCCTATTGAAATAGTGTAGTATTATATTCATGGATAGAGTACTCATGCCCTAGTGCAACAATGTAGTACCATCTCTAACTTCACAATGAGTATAGAGGACCCACATCTTGGTGCAATATGGGAGTACCCATATCCATGGACAGAGGACCTACACCCTGGTGGGATGGTGGATTGTAATATCTATCTACCCAACCAGTGTGAAGGACTCATTTCATGGTGTGATAGAGGAGTACCATCTCCATAGATAGAGGACCCACACCCTAGTGTGATAGGGGAGTACCATCAATATATGCATAATGACTATGTAGGACCCACTCCCTGATGAAATAAGGGAGTACTGTCTCTATGGATAAAGGGCCTAAAACCTAGTATGATAAGGTAGTATCATCTCATACTTCACAACAAGTATGGAGGACTCATTCCCTAGTGCAATAGGGGGTAATGTCTCTATGGATAAAAGATTTGTTCCCTAGTGTGATAGAGGAGTGCCATCTCTCTCTACAAAATGAGTATGGAGGATCCATTCCTTGGTGTGATAAGGGAGTATTGTCTTCATGGATTGAGGACCCAATCCTTAGTGTAACAGGGGAGTACCGTCTCTATCTAAACAATGTGTATGGAGGACCCACACCTTGGTTAAACAAAGGTGTACTATATCCATGGATAGAGGATTTGTTCCCCTTTTAGATAGGGGAGTACCACCTCTATCTACACAATGAGTATTGAGGACCCACACTATGGTGAGACATAGGTGTTCCATCTCCATGGATAAAGGACCTGTGCCCTAGTGCAATAGGGGAGTTCCTTCTCTATTTAAACTCTCTAATAATACTGACCAATCACTTCCATCATCAAGCATCGCCTAAGGAAGTTTCATGCTCAAAACTTCTCATATCATATCTCAAAATTCACCATTACAGCTAATATTGTTTTCTATGTGGAAAAATACTCAGGATAGGTGACACAATCATATTTCATGCATATTTTTAAACATAATTTAATTAATTTTAATGGATTTTAATGAATAATTACCATATATTTCAATTTTTTACTAAAATTTGGGAACATATTAAATTGGTAATTAAAATGATTTAAAATGTATAAAATTGTAAAAATTTAATGTTTTGGATTTATTTGAATATTTTTTTGAGAATTTAAGTATTTCTAAATAATTTCAAGTAAAAAATCAACCAAGATAGATTTCCCTCAACTAACCAAGAACCAAGTCACATATCCAGCCCTTAAGAGGGCTAGCCAATTATGGTTTCCCTATGGTAATTATGGAACTATCTAGTAGGGTATGTATAGACCCCATATAGAGGTGAATTCATGAATAGGTGGTCCTAAGCATGCTAAGGCCATGCAGAGCGACATGACTGATGCATAGTTTTTGAATGTATCTAGGATCCCACCCCAGTGCAGGCTTCTGAGCTGAGCATCATAGAAAATTAATTATAAACAATCTCTAAGCATGGTTACTAGTTTAGTATGGGATATAAATGCATGAGGTACTGTTCACACTTATATAAACAATGTCATCCCATCTTATTACTGCACTCGCCTCCCTCAGACAGAACCTAATACTCAACACCATTTCTCGAACACTTTCCACCATCTTCTCTCACTATTAAATTCCATGGCCAATATCCATGGAAGCTCAGCTTGATCAGAAGTACCTCTTCCAAAGTCTGTCACCACCCAGGATCATCTGTGGTGCTTGGGATGACCACACTACACCCATTTTTTGACGGATCCAATAAGGAGTGATCCCTTAAACCACTGTTAAGGCTATAGATATTGATGAGAGTCTATCCATCGCTTCTACACCACCTAAGTATCACCATAATGACATGTTTCCATGTTACCATGAAACTCATGCATTCCATGAAGAAGGCTTTTCCCTGCTGTAACTCAGTCCACTACAAAATTGATAACCCCCATTATCTATGGGGATATTTTAAATACTATATTCAAAACATAAAATCTTAAAAATAATCCTTGAACAAGGAATTTTCATGAAGATATAAGGGGAATAATCCTTCATAAATAGAGGAGGAGATTCCCAATACCAAGAGGATCAACCTACGGAGGGAGGCCTCACTCTGAAGGCTGAGAGCTATTGTTTTCATTTATTTTATTTTATTTTATTCTTATTTTTATTCTTATTAGTTTTATTTTTTATGTAATTAGAACTTAGTTTCTTAATCATTCATAAATTTTTTCTTTTTAATTGTTTCCACACCCAATTATTCTTATTTTTATTCTTCTTATATGTCTTCTTTTTCATTTTGTTATTCTAATTATTCACTATTTTATTATTTTATTTTATGATTGTAATTCATATTATGTTTCTTCATTCTTTATTTATTTTCTCCATTTTGTTTATTTTATTATTCTCTCTCTCCCTCTCTCTCTCTCTTCTTCTGTTTTTATCTTTTGTTATTTCATTGGTTCTTTCTTATTCTATATTAGTTTTCTTACTCTCTCTCATTATTTTTATGTAATTTCTTTACTTATCTCTCTTTCAATCCACTATGATATATTACCTAAAATAATGATGGATGACCCGAGGCTTGTCCTAGGGGAGGTTATGTGTTCTTGAATTCTTTATTAAATTTAATTTTGTGTTTATGATAAATGGAAATGATATGCATGAGTGTGGTGTTTTTTCATCATGGTATGAACCTAAAATCTATTTCTGTTCTCTTATTTTTATCTGTTCCCTCTATTTAATTGATCATAACCTATTTAAACAATATATTTGATCTGATCAATGGATGGGATGACATACGATGGAGTCGGGTCCAAGAAGATGTCACAATATCAATTGAGGTGAGCTATAAACCTTGATTATAAAAAGAGGTGAAATTTAGATTTCATAGGAATTTGATATTTGAAAACTTCAAAATAAAGAAATAGTAATTCAATTTTTAGATTTCATAACTGAATTATCAAACTAAATTTAAACTTATAAATAGACATAATGGAAGAACTCAAAACCAAACCTGGGAATAAGTTCATTCTTTTTAATCTCATTATATCTACATTGTATAATAATTTAGAATTTCATGTCATTTTATTATTTTATAAATTAATCAAAACCCAAAATTATCATTGTTTTATGAAAATTATAAAAATTACAAAAACAATTATTTCTTAGGTGAATTAGAGTAAGTAAAAAAATTAAAGCTCCTCAAGTGATACAACCTTGGTCAGGAACTTTGTTGTACTAGGAAACAGTTTAGAAATTTTCTTTTTCCACACCCCATGATAGGAATTAATCAAAACTAATGCCATTTTTTTGGGATCCAAATAGTGTTTATTTTTTATTTTTTTTTCATAGTAGATATTTTAAATTACTTCATTAAAAACCCATAAAAAATATTTTTCCATGATGTTTTCAAATAATTATATTTTCAATTCAGGGAAAAATTACTCAGGGGTGCTGGATCAAAAGAAGGTGAAACACGATTCTGAGAACACCCTCATATTAAGGATCTATGAACTCACTAAATTACCGATGAATATTTTGAATTGGAATGACATAATACTTTTATTTCAAGAGCTTTCAGATATGGTTGATGAAGTTAAAGCTGATTATCAAAGAATGAAGGTCAAGGAGGATGTTTCACTAGAGATACCCAATTTTATTGAAAAAACCAAAGAGGTTGAGGCCCAAATCGAGGACCATAAAAAACCAACCCATTTTAAGAACAAGATACATCATGACCATGATAGGCTATAGTGGATTCATGATGAGGATGAATTTCCTACTGATCTACATGTATGATATCAAAAAAATACATAAAACTTCTTGAATGGGTGAGAAGTACAACGTGATCTACATGTTCCTTAAAATATAGAAGAGCCATCTCCATTTCATATCTCTCTAGCCATTAAAGAGGAGGAATCCAATCAAGTATTATAATTTGAACACAAAATGGGGGATCCCAACTACCTACTTCCACCCATTGAGATCCAAACTCAATAAGAACTTACAACTGGAGAAGAGAATAATATTGAACTAACTCAGGGAGTTTATCATCTATCAAAATCTCTCTCATTTGATTTTATTCAGTATAAAATGAGTATTAAATCCCACTATATATAATTTTTTAGATTCATCCAAACCATATTATTCCTTAGAGGAAGAGGAAGAAACAACACATGCACCTATTGGGGAAGACATGGAACTTCCAGAACTAATTAAACATGCATTAAAGTAATTAATTGAGTAAATCCAAGTGGTTTATCCTAGGGAGAATAATATATAGGTTTCTCATATTAAGAGGTAGAATTATGGTTTTCATTCTAAATGTTTATATTCTATCCAATTTGAAATACGCACTAAACTCCCCTTTTAAATTTCAATTCATGTATCCCATATTGAGAAAGAACTAAAAACTAAAAAGCAGGTCACACAAGTAGTAACCAAGAAAGAGGATGCTCTATACTTCTTCCTACCCTTCTATGCATACTATACCTAATTGTGAAGGGGGTGAATCCAATATACTCTATTAATGGATTATTCCTATCTAAAAAATAATAATTGGTACTTTCCTATGGTGTAATTAAAAAAGTCTTGTCCCACTTGTGGGATCAGACTAAGATTTATCTTTACTTGGTTTCTAGAAATTTCAATTTTATTATTATAATTATCCCATATTGAAGCCCCATACTCTGTATCTTTTTTATCTTTAATGACATGATCCTTGTTATTAATTGATTAATTATCTTTTGTAGATTGATGATGGATCAAGTTAGCTCCCAAATATTGAAGGAAGAGTACTAAAGCATCATGAGAAAAGGCAGTTCACTTTTTATGGTTATCTTTTAAAACTACCTACATTTTTTTTTCCAAAAACCTGTTTTGAGATTCTAACTAAAAATTGAAAGATCATGCTTTGAATTCATGCTTTACTTGACTTAACAAGGAGACATGAGTGTCTTAAGAACCCTATGATGAAATGTTTTAAATATCAATGATAATGAGATTCAATGAGTAAAATGATGAATTAAATGATTATATTAAATCATGTAAATTAAAACAAGGACTCAGGATTTGAGGGAATTAGTTGATTCATGTAAATTAAATTTCCCTATCATTTTTCTTTCTTTGGATTTCTAAAATTCATGTAAATTAATTTTTTATTATTATTCATGAAATTTGTGATTGTCCTGAATAAAATTAATAATTATAGAGAGTATTTCTAGGCTAAATACTTTCTATTTTATCTTGATCATATTTCTTGAGTGATTTTGGGGCATGCCACCTACTAAAAATTGCATCAAATCTTTTCAAAGCTATAACTATGAAAAAAAAATTAAAAATTATTTGGTAATTTTTATTGATATGACCCTATTCTTGATACCACCTTTACAAAAATCATTGTTATCCCATAGATACATTGAATTCCTTTATAAAGGATAAAATACATTTCAAGCCATTTTTATCCATTCATACCATCCTCATAGTATTTTTCATGATATTATAAAGTTGAAGTGTAAGGGTTGTGGAAGTCATGAAAGGGATGCACTATATTATAAATAAAAATTATGGGGGTGCTACATTTGGGGGCTGAGAAAGGTTTTTAATTCATATATTGAACTTTTATTGTTGTCCCATTTTAGAAAAATGAAAAATAAAAAATTAAATGAAAAAAGAAAATAAATTTGAATGGGATGTGACTTGGAAGAATAAAAAAATCACCATTACTAAACCAATGTTTCTTATCATATGAAATTAGAGAGTGGATGTGAGGTTTATTCCTAGCATTGATTTTAAAATAAATAATGAAAAATATGAAAAAATTATCTTGAAAAAAAAAGAGTATGAGAGTAGAGAAAATTCATGAGTGTGGACATCATTCATTATTTTTTCATATGCCATGAACTTTACTTGGAGCTTGGGATGTGTGTGTTTTCATAATTTGAATGGGATAATTTTATTGAACTTTTACTTTAGATATTATGATTTATAATTTATGAAATAAACATTCTCGTTGAGCCATAATTTTTAAACATAAATTCCCACCAAACATAAGCCTAAAATTAATTTGAACCTTTGTTACAAAGTCCCCATGATTTTATGTTCCATTGGTATTTACAAAGTATTTAAAGTAGTTACATTACATTCTTATGGAAAAGTATCATGTTCTCATGATATGAGCATAACTCTACTCGAATTGTATCATGAGTGATGAGAGAAAAGATTAAAATGTTAGGTAAATCAATATTTGACATGTTTACTAATAACAAATTAAGGAATTTGGATAAATGAAAGGAGAAGATCCACCATTCTAAAAAGGGAAAAGAAAAATTCTTGGATTAATTGATATTTTAGAAAGGGTGAAATTGAATTGATATTTTATTTTGAACTTGAAAATTGGATTTACCGTTGATAATAGTTTTATTTCATTACTTTGAAATTTTAATATTGGTAGAATTGGTGACCTGTTTATTTCAATTCGGAGATTTAATGCTTGAGGAAAATCATTGTTTAACTATGGGGTTATTTGAAACACTCATATTTCATGCATATTTTTAAATATAATTTAATGATTTCTAAATATTTTAATGAATAATTCCCTTATATTTCATTTTTTTCTTAAAATGTGGGGAAATAATAAATATGGAATTAAAATGATTTAAAATGAATAAAATTGTTAAGATTTAATGTTTGAGATTTTTTTGAATATTTTTTTAAGAATTTAGTTAGTATTTTTGAATAATTATATGTAAAAAACATCCAAGTTGGCTAGACCTCAACCGACTAGGAACAAAGTCACATAGCCTTCCCTTAAGAGGGATACCCAGCCATAGTTTGCCTATAGGAAGGCGGAAACAAGATAGAAATATGGGGACTAATCCCACGTGGAGGTGACCATGTTAATAGGAGGGATTAATCCTAATCAGGCTAATTGGTGTAGAGAAGTCCATTTATAATGTGTGGGGGGGGGGGGATCCCACCCCGATGTAGGCTTCTAAGTTTAGAATTATAGAGAATTCATTATGAATGATCACTTTTCAAGATCTCATGATCGATCTGGGATAGAAATGACTGGGGTACTGTTTATACTTATATAAACATTGTTCTTGCATCTTATTCCTATACTCACCAACCTTAGATAGAAACTACTCCTCAGCTGCACCACTCAAACACCTACCACCATCTTCTCTCTCTCTCTCTAGATAACTCTAGGGATACTGGCCAGAGAATATCAGATCGAGCTAAAGTACCACTGTTGAAGGATTCAACAACCTAAGATCACTTCAGTGCCTAGTACAACAACTCTACACCCATTTTTATAAAAAGTCAATAAGGAGAGCTCCCTATAGCCATTTTGAAGGCTAGAGGGCTTGATGAGGGTCCCTCCACCATTTTTTCTCTACTCGAGAACCACCATGATGACACATGTATTTTCCTCCATGTAACCCATGAAACCTATAAACAAGATGCCACCCTACTACAAATTGATCCACTATAAAATAAGAAACCTCCATTATCTATGGTGGGGGTATTTAAAATTCTTCATTCAAAATAAAAAATCTTCAAAGTTATCATTTACTGAGGACTTTTTATGAAGATATAAGTGGACTCCTCCCCTATAAATAGAGGAGGAGATGCCCACTGTTGGGAGGATGGAAACCACAGATGGAGGCCTCACACTAGAGGATGAGATATATTATTTTTGATTCTGTTCATTACTTTTATTTTTATTTTTATTCTAATTGGTTTTATTTTTGATGTAATTAGAAGTTAGTTTCTTAATAATTCATTTCTTTTTTCTATTCCAATGTTTTCACCCTAAATTATTCTTATTCTTATTCTTGTGTTTTTTCTTATTCTTTTTATTTTATTATAATTCTTCACTATTATATTATTTTATATTATTCTTATTCTTATTCATTATGTATTTATTTTCTCTATTCTATTTATTTTATTATTATCTCTCTCTTTTTATTCTTTTTTACATGTATTATTCATTATTCTATTTTAATTTTCTTATTATTTCTATATATCTCTTTTATTCTTTATATTTAATTTCTTTACTTATCTCTCTTTCTATAAACTATAATCTCATACCCTATAAAGTGAGGGGTTGACTTGAGGCTTGGCTTGAGGGAGTTTAGGTGCCCTTGAATTCTTTCTTAAATTTTATTTTGTGTTTGTGATAGATGTGATTAATATGTATGTGCATAGAAATTTTCCACCATTACATACAACTAAAATATATTTATATTCATTTATTTTTATCTTTTCACTCCCTTCCATTGATCATAATAAATTTATATGATGTATTTGAGCTGATAAATGGATGAAATGACATATGATGGAGCTGGGTTCTAGACTATGTCACACTCTCGATGAAGGTGTAACATCAAACTTTATTATAGGAGGAGGTGTAATTTAGATTTATTATACAATTGATATTTCAAAACTTCTAAATAAAGGAATAATAATTAAAGTGTTCTATTTCATAATTTAATTATCAAATTAAATTTAATTATATAAATATGAATAATAGTAGAACTCAAAATCAAACCTAGGACTTAGTTCTTTATTTTTAGTCTCATTCTGTTTTTATTTTATGGTAATTTAGAATTTCTTCCATTTTATTATTTTATAAAATAATAAAAACCCAAAAGTATCATTATTTTAAGAAAATTAAAAAAAAAGTATTTATTAGGTGAATTAGAATAAGTAGAAAACAATGAAGCTCCTCAAGTGAGACAACCCTAGTTAGCTGCTTTTCTATAATAGGAAATAGTTTATAAATTTGTTTTTCCCACATCCCACAATAGGAATGCATCAATATTCTACTAATGGGATAAAATATAAGTAAAAAAAGGATATATGAGAGAAAAAAATTGTAGAGGGAAGTACATAGCATGTATGGGGGTTCCACATGGA
Organism: Viscum album; assembly: GCA_963277665.1. Lineage (NCBI taxonomy): Eukaryota > Viridiplantae > Streptophyta > Magnoliopsida > Santalales > Viscaceae > Viscum > Viscum album. The sequence continues at coordinate 923,392,143 of OY728126.1, read as the reverse complement.
GTTTGACACTACCTCATGGCTTGGACGTGTCTCCTCTGAACATAAATAGGTGTCCTTGTCACCGTACATGGCATGTAAGAGGATCACATGACATGTATCAATCCCTCAGGGTCTACTTGTATACTCCTAGTCATGCATGTGTCCTTCAGGTTGTGGATGTTTACCTAGAAGTGTAAAAGGTCATGTCCCAGCCCAGATATTTGGCCATGTCCAATCCCATGTACATGGTTGTGTCCATGTGTTTGGACTTGTTTGTCCCTTTGTTCTCTTGGAGTACATGTCGGGCCTCCAATACCAGGTCACATGATTTTTGGGGGTCCCACATATCATGTGATACTTATCTATACCCAGAAAACCTATTTGTCATAGCCTGGGTACTATATAGTGTGTATTCTTCTAGACCACATGCCATGTGTTGTTTTGCAGAAAGACAAGTTCTTAACCACAGATCCCATATCCTCTATTTTTTCACAATTTCTATCTATTTACCACTCGTAATTCACCAGAATTGAGGGTAATAATGTCGAACATTGATTTCCCAACCTCCAGTGTCTAGAAATTGGAATCTATCCACTCATAGAAATCTCATAGCACATCCCACATGCCTCCCATGACACTTACATCACCACCTAAGATGTTGAGTCAATGAATAAATCACCACTACCCATAATACTCTTAAATTTATCCAAAAATCTCTGATCAGTTCTTCATGCATATATCCACCATGAATCTAAAGGTTTGATAACATACAGACCTTCCTAAAAATATCAAACCATGGCCATGTATCCCACCAATGATTAACATGAAGAATAGGTGGGGGAAAAGAACAAGAACAAAGGTGAATCAATCATTGTACAAGATTTGTTACCAAAAAATCATTGATTTGGTATATTTGGGGTGAGAAACATGACATAATCAAGAAAAAATAAAATAAAAAAATTATTTGATAATCGGGTTCAAATGAAGGAGCAATTAATCTCATATCAAATAATAGTAGATAATAAAATATTAAATATTTTAATCAAGGTTGTAAACAAAAATTGACAATACCTACATCAATTATGGATATATCATTAGTGAAGAATATGTTTTCCAATGATGGGGAAGATCCAAAATCTCATCGTGGGGGATAATCATATGAAAATGTAGTCTCCTTTATTGAACTCCAATGGCCTATGATGTCGATATACATAATATTTTTTCCATATATGGGAGGTCCCCATACACTCATGGATCACCTGGACCTTCTCTATTATTTCTTGAACCATCAATGTCCCAACAAGTGATGCCTCAATGATCTCATTTCATAATAAGGGTGGCCTGTAGGTTCTCCTGTCGAGGGGATCAAAACTTGTCATGCTGATAGTATATTTATAGCTATTATTATAATTAAACTGTACTGAAGGCAAGTGATCATATCATATATATCCAAATTATAACACACTATACCATATAATATCATTAAACACTTTGATAGTGCACTCAGTCTACCTATCTGTCAAGGGGTGAAAAGCTATACTCCACCTAAATCAGTTCATGAATGCCTCTTGGAAGCATCTCCACAACTATAATGTGAACCATGAATCATGTTCAGAGACAATATTATGGGGATACCCATAAATGTGGATGATCTCCCACATATACAATTGTCCAAACTCTCTACCAAGCTCTATTCCTTGATATAAATGAAGTGTGCCAACTTGGTATGTTGATCAATTATTACCCATATAGAATGTTGTCCTCTCAATGTTCACAGAAGAACTATCACAAAATACATGGATAAATCATCCAATTTGCACTTAGGGATCTCAAGAGGCATCCAAAAACCTGTAGAAACCAAATGGTCAGCCTTCACCTATTGGCTTGTCAGACATCGAGAGATGAAATCAACAACACTACACCTCATTCCAACCCACCAAAACTATTACTGATAGTCCCTATACATCTTCCCAACACCAGGATTTATAGTGAAAGGATAATCATGACACTGTTTAGTCACCTCTTATTATAACATGTGCAAAACCACCATCCTTCCCTAAAAAATGATGATGTGATTCCATCATTCAGAGAATCCATCTGGTGAATCTCCTGTGGATATCTGGTCACATAGGACCTCACAGTCAATTTATTCCAATTGAGCCTCCCTCACATGGTGGAAAATATGATCATTAAACACCATCAAATAAAGATAAGTTTCACCACTATCCTATACCAGGTTCTACTATAATAAATGCAACTGCTCAGATTCCACCTCCAATAAATGAGAACGGGAATTCTTACTAAGGGAATCTACCACCACATTTCCCTTCCCAAGAGTATAGAATATCTCAATGTCATAATATTATAGGAACTCCAACTGGTTCCTCTATCTTAGTTTTTTATCTCTTTATGGAAAGACATGGTTGAGACTCGGATGGTCTAAGTAAACAACAATGTGCACGCCCAAAAGATAGTGCATCGACATTCTCATAGTGAAGACTACTAATGCTAACTCTAGGCCACGAGATGCATAGTTCTAATCATGAGGTATCAACTACCTTGACCCATATGTGATCACTACCTACCTATACATCAACATGATCTGATCCCAACTCCAATGGCATCACAATGCACTACATACTTCATGCCCTCCTCGAGAAGTTTCAAAATAGGATCACTCATCAGCCTCATCCTCAGCTCCTCAAAGGATCTCTAAAACTACTTATTCCATATGAATGGCCTCCCTTACCATACCAGGGTGTTCAAAGGGTCTAAAATCCGAGATAATTATTCCACAAACCTCCTTGATTACCCTACCAATCCAAAAAAAACTCTACACCTCTATCATGCTCTTAATTGACTCCCAAAAAAGAACTGCATCAGTCGTTTTTAGTTCCATGACTAATCTTTTATCAGAAATGAAATCCCCACAAAAGTGAAACTCATGGATAAAAAAATGGAACTTTGAGAGATTACCATACAACTATTTCTCCCAAATAAAGTCTATGACCATTCTCAAATACTCTAAATACTTTGCCTATGATGCAGAGTAATTGAGTATGTCATCAATGAAGACAACCAAAAATATGTCCATGTATGGCTAGGAGATCTAGTTCATTATAACCATAAACATAACAGGTTCATTTGTCACACCAAAATACATCACCAATAACTCATAGTGTATGTAGCAACATCGAAATGACATCATTGTAATATTAGCCTCAAAAACCCTAAACTGGTTGTAGCTTAACCTAAGATCGATCTTTGAGAACCATATCATGTCTCAAAAACTGATAAAATAGGTCTTAAATCCTCTTAAAGAGGTATTTTATCTTCCTCATGGACTAGTTAAAGTGAGGATAATCAATAAAAAGCTGAAATCTCCCATTCACCTTTTTCATGAAAAAAACTATACATGCTTAGGGGGACACACTAGGTTTAATAAAACCCTTCTCTCAAAGGGAATAAAACTACACCCTCATCTCTTAGAACTTGGTCAGGGTCATCTGATACACTGTAAAAGATATCGAAGTGTTCATAGGGTGCAAGTCAATGAAAAACTCCCTCTCCTACCTCATATATAACCCTAGAACATCCTCCATAAACCTCTATTACTAAAAGAACACAAATGTATGAATATATTTCCACATCTAGGGATAAAATATTAAACTAATGGGTGATGGATTGCAACATTTTCTCACAAGACCCACTCACTCTTCCATGATATCTCTCTCACCCACTAATAAGAATATCATCCCATCTATTTGAAGGAATATGAATTGTATACAGTAAAATTCTATCTGTTCTCAAACCATGGACAACCAGTCTATAACCAAGATAAAGTCATATGATCTCATAATTATGACCAAGACGTCCCACAAGAAACTCTCCCCACTACGTGATAGATCACACTACCGGTGTATAAGATATATTGAAGAAGAATTACCTATAAGAACCTCAACCCAAAGATGATGGGCTAAAGTATCAACTGGGAGTTATATCTCTTGCACCAAGAGTAAATAAATGAAGGAATGGATCATGAATATGTATAATAATATAAAAAGAAATAGTATAATATATATAGATCATACATCTAATAATCTCATGAGATGATGGGTGATAAGCCTCTATGGCCTATAGCTTCCCACGACCCCAACCACCAGCTTAATGATCATGAAGTTCCCACATAGTATTGGGGGTGAGGTAAGTAGCTCATAACATCGTCCACCTCAAGTATCAAATCCTATGAGATCCACACCATCTCCTATGAAATCACCACCCTATTGGAGGCTTCCCTAGCCTTTCCTAAGAGATACATGATCATGGTGCTGCCTCTTTTTGGTGGTCCATCCAATGCTGACCTTCCCTCCTCAGCACGTCGGGTCAAGAAATCAAGAGCCATGTAATATCACCCATCAAATTCATAGTATATCCACTCTTTGGTATTCCTTATCAATCTACAGGGTCCTTGATCTATATAAACATGTGTCTAAGTTTGAGTATGGGCTTGCCTCTTGTACCTCGACACCTATCATATTCCATCCATTGTAGATGACTCATCCTTGGGATTCCTACTAATGGATTCATCTGCATGGTTTCCCTTGAATAAGAATATATCCACCACTAGTGATCTCTCTAGCACTCCAGTATATGTGGGGATTCATAGGGGCACCACTTTGGTAGAGATGTATCTATGGAGACCCTGATCAAACTTTCACATCCATAAGTGACCATCTAGAATCATGTCAAGAGAGTACCACATAAGGTCATTAAACATTATGGAAAACTCAAAAACTATAATCCCTCCCTGCTACATCTTTAAAATCTCTTAAATTAGAACTGACCCAAGCATGAGGGGTAGTACTCATCATGGAAAAACTAGTGAAAATCAGACCATGAGAGAGCCAACTCATCATGTGTCTATGCAACTATACTCCACGCTACTCCATGAAAAATAATGGATTTTAATGAAACCATCTAACTAGTTAGGGTCCACACAAGTCTAAAAACTCATATCACCAACTCAATCCAATCCTTTGATGTCTGGGGATCCGGCTCACCATGGAACCTCAGTAGCCTCTAATTCTGGGACTTGTACAGTGTGATAATCCTACGAACATCCTCATTCTTATTTACTAGTAAAATATTTTACATTATGGGAAGAGGTAGTGCTACCTACCCACCTAGAGGAAATATCTCATGAGATGGCCCCTAAACTAAGGCCTCATCACTCATCAGATATTCATCATTATCCTGAATCGGTAACCTATCAAGTTGTCTTCATAGTGAAATCCTAAAAATAATTCAGATGTACCATAGTCATATGAACATATATATATATATATATGGGGATATGAATAAATAATTATAGTTGAATGACTCAATCCTATATGATGTATGTAGAAAAAAGTTCCCTATAACTAATTTCTCAGTATAGCGAGTCGAAAAGCAGGTATTCAGAGTCCTAGAGAATAGATACATTATCTTCCACACCAAAACTAGGTTCCCTGGCCCAAAAGATACAATTGAGAAACTTTGACACCATTTTCATAAATTCCCAACCTAACTTCATAAGGGAAAAATCCAAACATCGTATCCAGGTTGAACCACCTCTAATACCAATCTGTAATGACCAGAACCACCAAGGATTGCCCGGTCATGGGAAGACTAGATCACTACAACCCAAAACCCACTTCTATAGGATATGGATTGGAGACAAGCACCAATAAGGAATAACTAAAATGGGAGTCCATTTCCTAAGTTACCTATATGAATTATCTCATCCATATCCATAACGAAGTATAGGGGAATAATAATAAATGATTGTAAAATCTAGAGTAAAAAACATTCATGTAAAAATCTATAAGGAATACGAAAGTGTGTGATAGATTAAACCAAAATTAAAAGAGAAAAATATACTCCCACCTAGAAAAGATGTCCCAAATTTAAAATAAATAGAACAACAATGATGAGAGAGATAGAGTCCATATCTATGTGTCTGGCCACTATATGCAGTCTATGCACCCATGTACACCTAAGATCAAACAATACCACCACTAAACTATCTATCATTTTCATAAGACACGACACATGAATGAAAATCCCATGTAGGGGTGAGTATATTCATAACCATTAGGACATGCTAAAAACATAAGGGGGAGAAATAGAATACATGATAGAAGTATTCATATAAACTCGAATCAAAAGGGAAATAAAACCCAACAACATAGATATATTCTAATATAAGAAACCCATACGAGAGAGAAAGGGTATTTACATATCACAGCCTACCCTAGGATGATGAGACTGGCTGCATCTCCAATGGTCTGTCATTTATGCACAATATATCACATTTTTGTCTGAAGAAGTCACGAGGAAGTACCACACCTCACCATTGACCCACAGTCCTAGGGAGAACAATATATAAAATATAGAGGACCTTATCCCATACAGGGGAGTACCATATACACCTAGAATAAATACTATATATTTCTCATACCCTAGTGAGATAGGGGAGTATTGGCTCCATGGATAGGGGAGTCATTCTCTAGAATGACAGGGGATTATCGTCCTTATTTTCACAACGAGTATGGAGGACCTTCTCCCTAGTGAGATAGGGGAGTAACATCTCTATGGAGAGATGATCTTCACCCTAGAGTGATAGGGTAGTAATATCTAAATCCACCCAATGAGTATGGACCACCCACAACCTATTGTGATAGGTAAGTACTATCACTATGGATAGAGGACTCACAGCCTGGTGTGAGAGGGGAGTACCATCTCCATGGATAGAGCACCCACACCTAGGTGAAATAGGGGATTATTGTATCTATATGCACAATGATTATAGAGGAACCACGCCCTAGTGTGATATGGTATTACCATCTCCATGGATAGAGGACATGTGCCATGGTGTGATAGAGGAGTATTGTCTCTATCTGCACAAAAAATATAGAAGACCCAACCCTAATGTGATAGAGGAGTTACATCTCTATGGATAGAGTAATCATTTCATAGTGAGGCAAGGGAGTATTATCTCTATCTACAAAAAGAGTATGTAGGACCCACACCTTGGTGTGGAAGGGGTGTACCATCTCTATAGATAGAGGTATCATGCCTTTGTGCGATAGGGTAGTAAAATATCTATCTGTACAATGATTATGGAGGACTTATGCCCTAGTGTGATAGGGGAGTACCATATATATGTGTAGAGGACTTATGCTCTATTGTGATAGGGGAGTACCATATCTATATAAACTCTCCAATGATCCTTCTTTATCACTTCCATCATCAAGTGTTTCCTAAGGAATCATCATGCTTGGAACATTTCTTATCATATCACAAAATACACTATGAAGGCTACTATCACATTCTATATGGGAAGAAAACTTAGTATAGGCTATGTGTAGGACAAATTCTGAGTCCAAAAAAAGGATTTATGATAGAAATAAGTTATATAGGGAAGTAAATGGCATGTATGGGGGTTAACATAGTGTGTGACCCTACCTTGTCACCTGACCATTTCTCCTCTAGACATGAATCAGTGTCCATGTCATTGTACTTAGTATATATGGGGACCAAATGTCATGTCTTGACGACTTGGGGCCTACCCCATGTGCTCTTGGCCATGATGGTATCCTTCAATCCATACATGTTTACCAGGTCATATACCTAGTCATATATAGAAACATATCCTAGCTTGGGTACTTAGCAATTTCCAAGCCCATGTACCTATTCATGTTTGAGTGGCTGGTTGTGTGTGTGCTTGTGTGTGTGCTTGTGTACTCCCGAAGTACACATTGGGCTGCCAACACTGGGTCACATGGTGTGTGGGGGTCCCACATGGTGTGTTATACTTTTCTATACCTAGAAACCTTAAATTCCATATCTAGGTCCATATGTCATGTGATACTTATCTCCACCTAGAAACCCTAGACACCATAACCAGGGTACTACATGGCATGTGTTCTTTTGGACTGCACGTTGTATCATTCAGTATTTCATTGAAAGACAAGTTCCTCACCGTGAATCCCAGATACTCCATTTCTACTCCGATTTGTAGCCATTGACCACTCTAAATCCATTGAAATAAAGGGCAATGACACTGAACATAAATTTCCTAGCCATCGATGGCTTGAAATCAAAATTAGGCCACTCGTAGGAATCCCATAGCACGTCCCACACACCTCCCATTCCGCTACCATTGAAACCTTAGATCACAGATCAACGAAGACATCACCTCTATCGATAATCCTCTCTGATATGTTTTCAAATCTCTGATTCATTTTTCATGGAAACATCCGCTATGAATCTTAAGGTCCAATCAAACTTTAAACCACCTGGAAATGTCAAATCATGGTCCCATATCCCAATGATAAACAACGTGAAGAACATTTGGGGAAAAAGAAATAGAACATAGGTGCATCAATCATTGTCCAAGTGTTCTTTTTAAATGATCACATTTATGGATATTCGGGGAGAGAAATATGTCATAATCAAAAAAATTGAATAAACAATTTATTTCAATAAATGGACTCATGCGAAGGATCAATTAATTGTAGATAAAATAATAGCTGATAAGAACATTCTCAATCTTTTAAGAAATGGAGGAAACCATAATTAGTGATCCCGACCTTGATTATGGACTGGTCATTGGTGAATAACATGTTTGCTGATGATGGGGAAGATCTACTGCATTTTCTATCTATCAGTTCACCTCATTCTGGTCATCATCTTATCCCGATCTTCCAATGAAGAATGGTGAAACCTCCTCTTAATGATCCCATGGTTATGAAGCTAACTCTGGTTGTAACACCTCGAGATTTTATGAGAAATATTTTTTTAATTTAATTGATGTCTTGTGTTTTACGCTACACCAAGATTAGCTTGCGCTATATGCAACACCGTATTAGATTGTAGTATATGCAAACACTATTCTAGGCTTGTGTTTCATGTCAGAGAAACCTTCCTTGATAGCGTGTGTTGTACGCAATACCGAGTTTCACTAAACGAGATATTATTATAATATTATTATGAAATAGCTGTTATGAATAGTAATACCCACTTTTTGAAATTTTATAAATTTTATCATTCAAAATGGACTTCATTTTTGGATTTGGAATATTGATGTTAGCTTTGGGTGAATTTTTGGTATTTTTCTGAAAACTTTTAATTTTTGATGAATAGTGAAAAACACTATGTTATAGTTTAAAACCAAATTTTTATTTAAATATTTATTTATTTTATTTAAATTTATTTTAGGTCAAAATAGATACATAATACCTATATAATTTCAATGTAATTAATTGGATTCATTTTATAATAATTTTAGATATATAATATTTTATTGAACTTTTTACCGCCTTTTACCCACCTCCTAGGAGTAATTGCAAATTTACATAAAACTTAATTTTACCACTTCTGTGAGTTGAATTTAAAGCATTCGAGAGACACGGTTGATATCAGTAAGTAAAATGTGATTCAATGAAATGAAAATAATTTTTGGTGAATAGTAACTTTTAACTTTTATTTACCACAGTTAAAAGTAAATAGTGTAATTAAGGGTAAAAATGATATTATTATTACCCTAAAACATGTCATAATTCTATTGTATAAGTTCAATCAGACAACAAATAACCTTAGGAATACAATATGACCCTTTAGGTCCACTTGTATTAGATTAGGACATATTTTATTATTTAATTCAAAGAAGAGTTAAAAGATTTAAAATCAAAGTTTAATAACTAAAACATTTTTAATATAGGGTTATACATAAGATAAATTTGACCATAAATATTCATTAGAAAGCTAAAAATATTTCCTACATAATAGTATTTTATTTATAATTTTTAGACATTAAATAATTTTATTTATTTATGACACAATAATGATGCAGTAATTACATTATTAATAAAATTTTAACATAATTGATGTTATAAATACCCAAATAAATGTAATTTGAGACTTTTTATGAAATAAACTAATTTTATAGGTTAATATGACATGTTATTATTTATTTAATTAAATTTTTTTGAACTTATTGTGCTCTTATGATTTTCAGAAAAATCAATTACCAAATTGTGTCAAAATTGACATAAAATAGTTTTTAAAACAAATATTATATTATTAATTGATATTCTATTCCTAAAAATATAAGTTTTAGAAAAATGACTTATATAAGGTTATATATATTAATAATTAACCACTTGGGGTTCTATTGGCAGTTTATAGTATGTTTATTAACCATATAGTGTAAAAAAAAAAGAAGACACGGTAAAAGTTAAATTATTTAACTTAGAGTTAAATCTAAATGATAAGGTTAAAATAGTAACCTAAAATTGTCTAAAACCTATTGGTTGAAAGGATTTTGACCAATACACACTTTATCTTCGAAATAATTCACTTTAGAGCCATTATAAACTGAATATGACTTTATTATAAAATAATATTTTATTTTTTTTCCTAAGATGCCCCTCTCCTCCCTTATAAAAGGGCACCTCCTCCCTCTTCTCTTCACACAATTTTTGAGCCTTCAAGCTCGGCCAACCCCTGCCCATTTCCATTCTCAACTTCCCTATAAACATAATAGAGGTCCTAGTATTCTTCAAAGACTAACTTTAGTGCCCTAATAGGAGGTTTAGAAGAGGCGCGTCAAAGAAGAGGAGTTTCGGACACATACGGAAGAAATTGGACCTATGGTAAGGGATAATTATTCAAATCTCATTCCTATCCAAGATTGTTTATTCATAAGTATTTACTGGGGTTATATTTTTCATCCATGTCTATAAAAATATTTTTCATTAAGTGTTTAATATTCTTCCATGTATGTTTAAAGTCATTTTTACCCCTCTTTGACTTTTACATTATGTAATGGAAGGAATCTTTCTTTTGTTTACCATACAAGGAACTTTTTGACTTTTTCGGAAAAAGTATAAGGAGAATGTTTTTTTAACTTATACGGAATGAACGTATTTTTACAGTTTTATAACACCTAATTTTCATGAAGCTTCCTCTACAAGATTTCATGATTATTTTCAAAAAATCATTTTCTTTCAAAATTAAATGGAATTTTGTGAAAAGAAAATGATTTTGAAGAAGAAAGGATATTTTCTTCAAGAATTTATTTCAAGTGTTTTGTCAAAACCATTTTCCATATAAGATGACTTTATTTAGTATGATTATGTTTCAAGTATAATGTCTCTATTATTTCTATGGTTTGATTCTTTTTATGATGAAATGATATCCATTTGTTTTATATGGATTATGTTATGATGGAATGATGTTTTTGAAACCCATTTTATTCTTTGGGTTATAATGAATGATTTATGTTTATTTTCTGGAAAAATTAATAATGATTTCATTATGAGATGGGTGGGACCTATATCTCCCTTCAATTAATTGGGTAAATATTTATATCTCATGAGATAGACATGGATAGAATGGTAAGTTAATCTCGTTCAGTGATACAGGACTAGAACAAGGAGTGAATTCGATTCAGTAAGGGACTTTTTCCACTAAGATGGTCTTGGAATTAATGCCTTGGATTCTATGGAAATCATATCATGTTATTAATGGTTTTCCACAAATTACATTTTTTATTCTCATGCTATTTTATCATGATTGATGTTCCTTTATGATTTATGCCTTATGTACTTCTGAGATTTATGTCATGTTCATGTTTTTACGTTCAAATGGTTATGGGTTGTTTTATGTTCTCCATTTTTACCATTACTGAGCATTTTAGATCACCCTTTTTATTTTTTCTTTTCCCCAGGATATAAAGAAAGGTTTTAGGTAAGAAAAAAAGGGGAAGATCTTTATGGGAGATGTTGAAGATCTTTCACCACGATTAGAAGATTATGTTATGATTTTCCAAAGACACTAAATTATTATGGTCCTTGGGTGTTTGTTTTTTTTTGTATTAAGTATTCTGCAAAATTAATGTAATGTCCATGTACTTCAAGCTTTGGGTCTCTACAGTTGGTATCAGTGAAAAGGTTTAGTTAACCTTTGGAAACTAGGATGCAAAAACTTTAGTGAGAGCCCTAGAGATATTTCTAAGGTATGTCTAGGGATGTCCCTAAGGTTAAGTATAAGTATAGGTTATAGTCCTAGAATTATGGTAACAATATTATAATTAAACCTAAGATGTTAGATATTGAAGGTACTCCCCCTTTATTATATAGTTTTCCCTATCATGATTTTTGCCTCACACTATTGTTTTTGTGTTTTAGACGATGGCTAGAACCCGAAAGAACCATGTTGATCAATGTAATGGATGATACAATGATTGTACTCATAAACAAACCAATGTTATGGGATATGGAGTGAAAAATCTTATTGCTATACTTACACAAGCTATGAATCATTCTGGACTTCTAAATGAGCAGATAAAGGAGAAACATTCTGTTGAATCCTTCATGAGGCAGAATCCACCTTCATTCACCGGGTCTACTGATCCATTAGTGGATGAACAATGGATCAGTACCACTGAAAATATATTTTCAGTCCTGTAATGTTCTGAACATGATAAAGTCATCTTAGAAGTATATCATTTGGAAGGTGAAGCTGATCAATGGTGGAATCTTATCAAGAATACAAGGGCCTAAGATGAAATTGAATCCATGGAATGGGACGAGTTCAAGAACGTGTTTTTCAATAAGTAGTTCCCTCTTATTCTTCGAAAAAAGATGGAAAAGTAGTTCCTTGAGCTTAAGAAAAAGGATGATGAATCTGTTGGTATATACAAGGTGAATTTTAGAAGGCTTACAAGGTATGCATCTCGATTTATCATTCAACCTGAAAGTAATGTTGATCGATTCTTCAATGGATTAAAACCAAGTATTCAAAGGGAATTAGATATAAGAGACTTCAGTATCTATGAAGAAATTATGTGATGTGATATCAAGGTATAACTGGAAGTTGGTGTTACATATCCATCTCATGGTTTTGACAAGAAAAGAAAGATGGAGTTCAAGGATAAATCTTAGAAAAATGGTAAAAAGAAGATGAATGTTTCATTATTCTTAAAGTGTGGAAAGAAGCATGGTGGAGATGGTCTAAAAGGTACTAGAAAATGTTTTAAGTGTGGAAAAAAAGTTTATAGAGCAGTTGAGTGTCGAAGTGATGGGAAAAAGGTAGCTAATGATGTGAATAGAGAAAAGACTACAGAGAACGCACCACCAACACTTCAACGCTACAATTGCAAGGAAATGGGGCATTATGCTAACCAATGCCCTAATCCAAGGGTTAATGATGATCAAAATCAACAGCCACTTAAGGTAAAGGACAAAGGGAAGTCACATGCGATCACTATTTGTGATGTTGAGTATGCCAATGATGTGGTGGAATGATTAAGTGTTTATTTAATGGGATTTCAAAATAGTGTTTTGGAATCCCATTTATAGTATCGTGGAATTTTAGAATATCTATATATTGGTTTACTATTGTTTTTAATAATTATATGGTACCGATAACCATGAAAAGTGATTGAAATATTTTTGGAAAGAAGATGATATGCGCATAATGAAGGGATAAAGAGAAAATAATATGTTTGATGGTATTCATGAGCTCATGATTGATATAAGGACAATGTGATATCATGGTTTACATATATAGAATTTTTGGAATTTTGGTATGTGGAAAGAGTTAAATTTTGACAACATTCAAGTTTTCACTAAAGTTCAATGGGTATTAATTTTTTCAAGACAATACATGATTAAGGAATTCACATGTTTGGAATGTGACCAACAAGATATATCTTATGACATACGGGGGATAAATAATTGTATTCAATTCTTGGTAGACGACCTTTCTAGTAATCGTTTTATTTATACTAAGAGATTGGATAGAAGTATTTTGGATAAGCCTAAAGATTGTAATGGATTATGTTAGACATCAGATAGTATTGGTTAAGGATAGAACTTGTTTTTCGATATTATTTCTGCGATGTTCCTATAACCGAAGTGCAAAAGGCCTTTATCGCCTACCACTATCCTACAGGAAGTCCCTGATTTGTATAAATTAGTTTTAATTTATAAAGTATAAGTCCATTTTAGCAACCATATACAATTAATCTCAGCATAGACAGACTTATGTATATTTAATAAAGTGTGCTAATCATTTTGTGATAGAGACAGATGGAATGACCTATCATTCTATCGAATGATCTGCTAACACTTCATGAATGAAAAATTAAACTTCATTTATTTAAAAGATGAAGTGGAAATTGGTCAAGGCATGAAAAACGGTGAGATTTTACCAAAATCAAGTTAGTATTTCTTTTAATTCAAAAATTCTTCAACATTAGGGAAATGATCTTGAAAACTAAAAATGTTGTCCTAGTACACTCATACCTGATAAATCAGATGGTACCTTAGATCATCAAAAATTTATGGATTTGTGATTAATGGTTTATTCATAGCCATGTTCTCTACCACTCTCCATCAGAACTTGATGGTTATATTTCTCTTCCATATCCATATTTTCACCTATGTTCTCCTATGTGGAAACCTAGTGATGAGTTAATTTGGGTAACCGTTACATTTCGTACTTTAGTTTTTAAAATTATGTTTTGGTATTCTGTTTTACGATGTGGGTTTCTATGAAATAAACTTACAAGTAGTAAACGATTTATAACCCCGATGAATTTTGAGGGCAAAATTCATTTTAAGGGGGGTAGAATGTAACACCCAGAGATTTTATGAGAAATATTTTTTTTAATTTAATTGATGTCTTGTGTTGTATGCTACACCAAGATTAGCTTGCACAATACGCAACATCGTATTAGATTTAAGTATATGCAAACACTATTCTAGGATTGTGTTTCACGCTAGAGCAACCTTCCTCGATAGCGTGTGTTATATGTAATACCAAGTTTCACTAAACGAGATATTATTATAATATAATTATGAATTAGCAGTTATAAATAGTAATATCCACTTTTTAAATTTTTTTTAAATTTTATCTTTTGAAATAGACTTCATTTTTGGATTCATAATATCGAAGTTAGCTTAGGGTGACCTTTTGGTATTTTTCTGAAAACTTTCAATGTTTGATGAATAGTGAAAAACACTACATTATAGTTTAAAACTGGATTTTTATTTAAATAATTATTTATTTTATTTAAATTTATTTTAGTTCAAAATAGATACATAATACCTATATAAGTTCAATTTAATTCATTAGAGTCATTTTATAATAATTTTAGATATATAAAATTTTATTGAACTTTTTACAGTCTTTTACCCACCTCCTAAGAGCAATTGCAAATTTACATAAAACTTAATTTTACCACTTCTGTGAGTTGAATTTCAAAAATCTGAGAGACATGATGGATATCAATAAGTAAACTATGGTTCAATAAGATGAAAATATTTTTTGGTGAATAGTAACTTTTAACTTTTATTTACCATGGTTAAAAGTAAATAGGGTAACTAAGGGTAAAAATGATATTATTATTACCCTAAAACATGTCCTAATTATATTAGATAAGTGTAATTAGACCAAAAATAACCTTAGGAATAAAATATTACCCTTTAGGTCCACTTGGATTAGATTAGGACATATATTATTTTTTAATTCAAAGAAGAGTTAAAAGAGTTAAAATCAAAGTTTAATAACTAAAACATTTTTAATATAGGGTTACACACAAGATAAATTCGACCATAAATATTCATTATAAAGATAAAAATATTTCCTACATAATGGTATTTTATTTATAATTTTTATATGCTAAATAATTTTATTTATTTATGACACAATGATGATGTAGTAATTACCTTATTAATGAAATTTTAAAATAATTGATGTTATAAATACCCCAATAAATGTAATTTTAGACTTTTTATGAATTACACTAATTTTATAGGTTAATATGACATGTTAGTATTGATTTAATTAACTTTTTTCGAACTAATTATGCTCTTATTATTTTTACAAAAATCAATTACCAAATAGTGTCAAAATTGACATAAAATAGTTTTTAAAATAAATATTATATTATTAATTGATATTCTATTTTTAAAAATCTATGGTTTGTCCAAATGATTTATATAAGGTTATATATATTAATAATAAAACACTTGGGGTTCTATTGGCAGTTTATAGTATGTTTATTAACCATATAGTGTAAGAAAACAAGAAGACACAGTAAAAGTTAAATTATTTAACCTAAAGTTAAATCTAAATGATAAGGTTAAAATAGTAACCTAAACTTGTCTAAAACCTATTTTTTCAGAGTATTTCGACCCATACCCACTTTATCTTTGAAATAAGTCACTTTGGAGCCATTATGAACCGAATATGACTTTATTATAAAATAATATTTTATGTTTTTTCAAAGATGACCTTATCCTCCCTTATAAAAGGGTACCTCCTCCCTCTTCTCTTTATACAATTTTTGAGCCTTCAAGCTTGGCCAAACCCTGTCCATTTCCCTTATCAACTTACCTAGAAACAAAATATAGGCCTTGTTCTTCTTCAAATAACAACTTTAGTGCCCCAAGAGGAGGTTTAGAAGAGGCGCGTCAAAGAAGAGGAGTTTCAGACACATACGAAAGAAATTGGACCTACAGAAAGGGATAATTATTCCAATCTCATTCTTATCCGAGATTGTTTTTTCATAAGTATTTACTGGGGTTATATTTTTCATCAACTTCCATAAAAATGTTTTTCATAAAGTGTTTAATATTCTTCCATGTATGTTTAAAGTAATTTTTACCCCTCTTTGACTTTTTCATTGTTTTATGGAAGGAATCTTTCTTTTGTTTACCATACGAGGAACTTTTTAAATTTTCTGGAAAAAGTACAAGGCGAATGTTTTTTTAAAATTATACGGAATGAATGGATTTTTACGGTTTCATAACAGGTGATTTTCATGAAGCTTCCTCTAGAAGATTTCATGATTATTTTTAAAAAATCCTTTTCTTTTAAAATTGAATGGCATTTTGTGAAAAGAAAATGATTTTGAAGAAGAAAGGATATTTTCCTCAAGAATTCATTACAAGTGTTTTGTCAAAACTATTTTTCATCTAAGATGACATTATTTATTATGATTATGTTTCAAGTATAATGTCTCTATTATTTCCATGGTTTTATTCTTCTTATGATGAAATGATATCCATTTGTTTTATATGGATTATGTTATGATGAGATGATGTTTTTAAAACCCATTTTATTCTTTGGGTTATGATGAATGATTTATGTATATTTTGTTGCACATGTAAGAATTATTTCATTATGAGATGGGTGGGACCTATATCTCCCTCCAATGCATTGGGTAAAGGTTTATATCTCATGAGATAAACATGGATAGAATGGTAAGTTAATCCAGTTCAGTGATACCAGACTAGAACGAGGAGTGAACTCGATTCATTAAGGTACTTTGTCCACTAATATAGTCTTGGAAAAAATTCCTTGTCTACTATGGAAATCATATCATGTTCTTAATGGTTTTCCACAAATTACATGTTTTATTCCCATGCTATTTTATCATTATTGGTGTTCCTTTATGATCTATGCCTTATTTACTGCTAAGATTTATGTCATGTTCATGTTTTTACGTTCAAATGTTTATGGATTGTTTTATGTTCTCCATGTTTACCCATACTGAGGATTTGAGCTCACCCTTTTTATGTTTTCTTTTCCCCAGAATATAATGAAATGTTTTAGGTAAGAAAACAAAAGGAGAAGATCTTTATGGAAGATGTTGAAGATCTTTCGCCACGATTAGAATATTATGTTTCGAGTTTCCAATGACACTAAACTATTACGGTCCTTGGGTGTTTGTTTTTGTTATGTATTAAGTATTCTGCAAAAGTACTGTAATTTCCATGTACGTCAATCTTTGGGTCTCTACACTGGTGATTTTCTATAATAATAAATTTATAGTGGGAAATATGTTTTGTGAATTAAATGAATGAATGAATTAAATTAATTAATTATTTAATCCACTTAACATACCCATAAATTGATTCCAAATATGTACATCCAACACTAACCATATTTAAGTTTCAACAAGGGTAAACCCTATTCTCCATATTCAACCATGGTATCATATTTCTGATTTGATACTCCTTTTAGGATATATTCCATTATTTGTAAGAGAAACAACACATGTGTGATATAAAATATATTTATTATCTTTATAAAATTAAATCATGGAACACTAGTACTTGGAATCACATGTAGTCTTTGTGCTTAGGTCTAAAAATATTTCTGAAAATATTTCAAACTCTTACAAGGAAAAAAATAGAGTCTCTATAAGACTTCATAATTTAGTGCATAGAGGAGTAGAAGAGGAAGTGATCCTTGGGAGGAAATGTATCATCTCTAATATTTATAAATGTAGTGTGCCTTGGTATGGAGTGATGACAAAAAAATCATGTGTCCACCAAATATAGTGAGTTGATAATTTATTTTGATACATCAATATATCACCATGTGTATACTCCTTGGACATAGACTTGTGTGGGTGAACCAAAAAAATTCTTATTTATTATGTGATTTAATTTTTACATCCAAGTATACATTAAATGATATATAATGAGAAAGATTTATATTAAACCAAGTTCCTTCAAATGAGGTAGTAACTTCTGTATGGGTGAGAGATTAAGTGTAAGACAAGGTTTAATTTGGAAATACTCTAATTCATTCCCTGTCTTAGAGTGTCTCTAATTTTAATAATCTCATAAAGTGTACACATATTTTTTTGATTATCTATGTATATAATGGCTATATTAATGATCAAAACACAATTAATTCATCCATATGGATGAGCACATCACAATCACCTCAACTAAATAGATAATTATATCATGTATTCTTTACCTTGTTTTAACTATACACTTCCCCATTATATCTCAATTGAGATCCTATATGTAATACTTTTCATACAATAGGATAAATCCCATAATAAGATACCATTTTATCCAATATAAGGACTACTCTAAGCTCAAATCATGATTTGTTACAATAAAAAATATACTTCCTACCTCTGTTGGGTATATTTAGGATTGACATAGACATCAACCTCCCTTTCAGCACCTGAAAGGTTCTATCTCAAGAGCCACTACTCAACTTTTACTCCCTTATTGGTCATCACTATCATTTATGATTCCAAATATGATAAGTCCTTGATAAACCCCTATTATTAACCATTAAATCCTAATAAACTATGAATCTAAAAAAAATCTTGGGTTTATCCTAAGAAACCAAAAACTTTACCTTCTCAAGGTCTTCTAATATACTATCTTTATATATCACTTTCCCCAATAAGTGAACATAATTTATCATGAACTAACACCTAAGAAGCTTAACATATAGT
Organism: Viscum album; assembly: GCA_963277665.1. Taxonomy (NCBI): domain Eukaryota; kingdom Viridiplantae; phylum Streptophyta; class Magnoliopsida; order Santalales; family Viscaceae; genus Viscum; species Viscum album. The sequence goes on along the minus strand of OY728126.1, from coordinate 923,372,840 downwards.
CAATTCTCCCTCAATGTACTCAAGAAAATATCAAAATGATGTTCATGATACTCCATTTATTGGTAGTATACTGAGATATCATTAATAATGATGATCACAAATGAATCCAGAAATAGGTGGAAGAACCTATTCATCAAGGGCCTAAACATAGCTGGTATGTTCATTAATTCTAACGACATCACATAATACTCATATAAGAAATACCTACTCTTTAAATAAGTATAATGAATATTAGAATACCATACCTACAATTGATGATAACCCTACCTCAATTTGATCTTAGTATACCACTTGGATCCACTCAATTGATCAAATGGGTCATTGATACAAAAAATATGATATAATTTATTAATTATCACCTGGTTCATCCTATAATAATCTACACATAAGGGAAATCATTTTTCTTATTTTTTGGAAAATAATATAGGATAACCCTAAGGGAAAATTCATGTGTGAATAATCCCCTTCACCTCTAGATCTTTAATATAAGACCTTCTCTTTCTATTATTTGTAGGATCCATCCTATAAGGAATAATGGATTTATACTTTGTACCTAGAATAATGTCAATCGTAAAATTGATCACCTTTATTGGTGGGAAACTAGATAATTCATTGGAAAAATCCTATAACTAGTCAATAACATGAGGAAATACTAAAGTATGTATATTTTCATCATCCATAACAATGCTAAAAATCTATACTGAGATCTCCCCCAACTATCAAAAGTAAGGTCCCAAGAATCCTACCAATAAATCCCACTTGTTAACATAGGTAAGACAATAAAACTCTATAGATATGAAAGATACCTACCAGTGGTAGCAGTCGATGCATGCTGAATAGGTATTCAGCCAATCTATTTTGAGTATCACATCAAAATTATAAATATCCTATATGAAGAAATCCTAAAGAAGCCTATAGATGTAAATCATGATATATCACTCAGGAGAAATATGAATACCCTCAGATCACACCTCTAAGGGAGTATCAATTATCATTACCCCTTATATATAATTTGCATAAGCCATAGATCTCTAGAAAATGGTGTAGATATGAATGAATGTAATACACCCAAATCAAATAAACTATTTATAAGGTTTATGACATAAGAACCACACCTTTAACTTTTCATCATCACTCACTTTGATCAATATGAGACAACTTGATGTAAATAAGGTATCATAAACCCTTACTCAATCTATTTTCACTTAAATCCCATAAGAAGTATTTCTCTTTTGTCTCTACTACCCTTGGACTTGGGATCCATAATCTCTTTCATGACCTAAACAGTTGGAGAAACCCCAAGTGACTGATTACCATGGCACTCTTGGTCCTACACTTGATCCATGAGTCTTACATGATCCATTATATCTATTAAAACATGAATCTATTCCATATAACCTATATAAGTTCTCCATCTACCTATAGGAACAATACTCTTTTTATTTCCTACCAAAATCAGGATAAGTATTTCCTAAATTCTTAAAATGATAGTGCATAATGAAGTCTTTCCCTTTTAGAGTAAGTAATAAACCCCTACCTTTGATACCTTACTAGTTTGCACCTTACAATGATTTCTCTTACCTTTGTTTAATACTACTTGATGGCCAACTTTTGTCCTTTATAGAAGAAGAATATTCCCCAGATAATATAACCACAATTTGTTTCCACTCCATAATAAGGGCCCAATTCATGACCCTAGATATGGATGTAAATTAGAATATATTCACCTATTATTAAATATAATTCCTCATTACATACTCAAAACATCTATATATATAAGTATCTTAACCCAAAAACATAGGGGAAAACTGTAATAGATTAGTAAAGTGGGTGACATAATCCATCACTGACATGCCTCATAGATGATATGGAGGAACTCTTTGGACATATCAATACTTAGTGTGTATAGAAATAAATACTCAAATAATTGTTTCTAAAAATACATCCATGAAACCCTATATGATGGTATTACTAGAATATAATGACACACCATTTATTGGATGGTCCATGCAATATATAGGTAGTAAGATTCTCACTCTACTCTAGGGGTGTCTCAATATGATAAAAAATGGTATTCATACACTCCATCCAATACTATTCTATATTTGGTACACCATATCCTAGAAATAGAGGTGGATATTATAACTTAAACTCTCAAGTCAAGTCTAACATGGATGATAGAAATATTATTATCCCATATCACATAGACAAAATAACTTATTACACACTATCTAAAAGATACTAATTGATATGAGGAATTGTTAAAATAGGTGTCTTTATCTCTACTTCAAAATGGGAAAGCCCATCCCCACCAACCAAAATATTAGTGTGAGATCACTACTCTGGTATAATACTACAATTATATGCACACACCTTAGAACTCATTTCCACCAAAGGTCCTCATATAATAGTTAAGGGAAGGTAGTGACATAAAACACATGATATTATTATAAATTCAAGGGGTTTAAAAATTTTATCTCATATCTATCCCAACATACCCACTCTTGAGTTAAGTAAAATCTCGCATAGTTATACATGATCATAACTCATATGTTGGAGGAAAAATCCAATATCCATGGGTTGGTTAAGCAGGGTCCCACAAAAAAATTATATTAGAAAGAACTATATAAGTTGTTTTTGACAATTTAAATAATTGAAACATGCATCATAACCAAGATATCAATCACATAAAAGCATAAAAATTTCATGTGAGACATATGTTGTGAGTATGATTCATGAATGCATTCTCTCTTTCCACCTCGAGACAAGTGTAAAACCCAATAAATAATAAATCACAAATCACATTATAAAATTAAAAAAAAAACCATAAACCTTGAAAATAAATAACCTCAATTCCATCTCAAGTAACTAGGAATTCTATTTTATGGGGGTTCGGTACTCTTAATAACAAGGTCTATACCATGATTGGGAAATATCTTATCTCATGTCTACCATACCCAAATAGTAAGATAAAATAAATATGGCTCTAATAAAACTTTGTAATGTCTTGACTTATCACACTAAATTGGTAGTGGGCTAGTGGATCCACATGAACTTAGGTGCACCTTCTCAAATGTGAGAGGCTACTAACTTGTAGTAAGGGGCGATGTAAAATGAGTGGGGAGACTATACCCCTTGTTACAAATAACCATAAATCATCTAGGAAGAAACAAGAATAATAGATTATCATAAATCAGTATATCTAAACATTATAGCTAAGAAAAAAACATGTAATAATAACAGTCCATACCATAATAAGATGTAAAATTCAATAATTTCACACAAGTTTACATCAATAGTTCAGATCATCCATGGGTCGATTATATATAACACGTTAAAAAATAAATAAATAATATAATAGTCTACCACTAAATGGGACCCAATTCCTTTCTTGTTCATTTTTTCATAATTCATTTTCCTATATCATCTATCAATCATAATATACTTTCCCTTACCTATGACTGCAACCATGACCTCTACTCAGGTACCAAGGCACCTGAGCAAGGTGTGAGTAACACTCAGTAGGCAACCACCAATATTTTCCCTAAGAAAGTTCATTAATTACAATTTTTTTATCAATATGAAGTGTTAATAATAGAAATAAATAAATAACTCATCACATCATGGAATTTATATTAGTCAAACCACATGTGATCATACCCACTTCAGCTAGTACTATAATGAGATGATGTATCCATGGTCCAAAAACACCACAATGGAGGAGGATGTATCATCCCTAATCTCTAAATAATTGTGAATGAGCTATCACCATCAATAATCCCATGGTGAAATTTAAGGACCTAGTATTTTATACATAAATATAACATATTTTTATATGTATATTAATTACATTTCATAAACTCATGGTTAAGGACCATAATAGTTTATTAAAATTGTTGACTAGAAACATAATCTTATTATTTTGTGAAATATCTTTAACATGTCCCACAAATATATTCTCATATAGTAATACTCTTAGGAATAACCTACCTAAACCATTCTTCATAACCTGGGGAAGGGAACCTAAGAAAGGGTGATATTAGATGCTTGGTAAGGGTAAATATAAAATATATCAATCTATGATCATATGAAAGAATAAGATAATAATAATGGTATGTGACCATGAAAATAGATCACAAAGTTCATATCCAAATGGTAATAGAATATAAACTTGATTCATGGCATAAAACATTATCATTTCAGAAAACATGACCAATAAGAGTGAGAAATCATCATAAATCAATCTTTAATTATAATATCATGTCATAAAAGTGTAGAAACATCATATATATAGAAAACTATTTCATATTTCAAGGTTCACTACCATAAAAATTAACATATTGGATCAAGACTTATCACCTATTTCCCATTGTGGATCAAGATGCACCTATTTTCCATAGTGGATCAGGACTCACATGGTTCCCCTCATAGATCAATCCCATTGAATTATTTCCCATTATTATCCCATTAGGAATAAATATTTACCCAATAAATTAGAGTGAGATATATTTCCAAACTACTACATAATGAAAATCACACTTAGGAGTACCACAATATTATAAAAAATTCTTCATATCATCACATCATAAACCATGTAAAGAAAATATATTTCATTAAAATTTCATCATTTCACTACAGTATAACCCATGAAAAATAAATGGGTTTCATAAACATTTCATCAACATAATAATTCACCATCCATAGAAAGAATAAGGATTGTATCATTCAATCATATCCCTAATAAAGCATAATTAACATTAAAGGATGTCATCTTAGATGGAAAATGATTTTTAAAGATCACATGGAACATTTCTTGAAGAAAATAGTCTTTCCACTTTGAAAAGCACTTTTAAAAAAATAAAAAAAAATTCAAAATCATTTTCTTTGAAAATAACCTTGGAAACTTATAAACAAAATATTAAAAATCATTTTAAACATTTCTTGAGAAAATATCCTTTCCATTTGGAAAATCACTAAAAATTCATAAAATCTTTTGTAAACATTTTTCTTTAAAAATAAAAAATTTAAAATTATAAGAAATTATTTAAAATATTTAGTGGTAATGAAAGTGGAAAATAACATTTATTCCAAACACATTGAAAAAACATTACTTTCAATTTTTTGATAAAATCAAAATTGTGAAAACCTATCTCTTAAAGGTATCTGGTTGGGTTGCCTCGCATTCATCTGTGTTTGATATCCTTGATGATAACTTTTATATCCTCTTCGATGAATTATTACATAATATCTTTCCCTATAGTAAATTCATTAATTACCAATGATTGAACATTGAAAACAATATACATAAAAAATTCTTCTTTGAGAATTTGGATATGATCTCATTCTTTTTTATTAGCTTTTGGAATAATTTACTCCTAAATATATCCAAATCTCATCAAAATGAGGCATGGTGTTCTCAAGATAGCCACAAAAATAACACTTTATTTGGAGAAATATCTCTTCACTATTATTTCTCTATATGCATACTTCTTTTGAGAACATCCTTGATTGTTGATTATTCCTTGACGGTTGAAGATTATTTCTAACACTCTATTTCCCTTTATTTATACTAGTCATACATGATACTCCTGCTGACTCAATATTTACACTAACATCTTAAAACTTCTTATTTATTTTATTCTCACCAGTCACTTATCTAGCCATTGAAATTTCACAATCTTGGATTACTCCACTTTTATCCAATATTTCAGTCTTTTGATTACTTAAAAAAAGCAATACTATATGATTTTCTCTTGGACCTTTATAAATGTTATATATTGAGAACCTTCTAAATCATATCTTATTTTTGGGTTCACCCAATCTTATTTATGAATCAAACTTCCTTCTAAGAGTGAAAAATTATTCATTAATAGATTCAATATTATTATCACTCTTATTTAGGTTGGTATTATGATTATCAATAACCTTATATTTTTCATTTATTTTAATTTTAAAATTCACTATTCCACCTATATCTTTATTATTAAGAGGTTTATTTTCTAGTTCCTCTTGAAACTAGAAAATTTTAGCTTCAATATTATGAAATTTTCCCAAGGGGAACTTTTATAAATCCACCAATATTTCAATTTTTCTTCCTTTTAATTTTATTATATTTAGAAGCTCCTTCTTACTCCATCTTCAAATAAAAAATACCTTTATGTTTTTATTTATATTATTTTTATCTTTCACATTTTTTAATAGTATGCATTAATGAATTTTCTTTATAAAATATAATCTATGTTCCATATTTATCTTGAATTCCTTTTTCAAAAAAAATTATTTTCTTATAAAAATATCCCTTTGAAACATTCTTCTAGATGAATTTATTATTATTGAGTCTTTTCTTATAGGATATCTTCGATGAATATTTTGAGTTATTTCTTCTTCGCTCTATTATTAATTAAATTTTATTGGACTTATCATAGTAATGTTACCAACTCTACCACTTATTAATCATGTCATAAGTAACATTCCATCAAAATACCCCCTTATTATCTTTAAATTTTTAGCAAAAATAGATAATAATTCATTTTCCACATCCACTTCATCATTACTGAATTTATTAATGTTGTGTTTTTTCAAATATTTTAAATAAATCTCCTTACTTGTGTGTGCTAATGATGTTTCTAGCTTAACTTATATTTCCTATTCTGCCAATCTGTTTGACAGACCGTCAATAGAAAATGTGGATAAATCTCATTCTTCAAGAGCATAAGCTTTTGTATTATATACAAGTGGAATTCATTTCATGAGATTTTGAACAATGTATAAATCTTTTATTTCCTCTCAAATCCATCAAATAACTCTAAAAGCTCAATTATTTGGTTAAAGAAACTATTATAATCTTCATCTAGATACATATTAAGATTTCCAAATCTATTTTATGACACTTGAATATTAGCTTTATTGACATTTATATCATTTTCATATATATTATAAAATTTCTCCCATATAGCATCAATAATGGTGAAAATCATAGCTTTTTTTATAAATATGATATTTTATGGCTCTGGTAATAACATTTTGAGATTTATCATCAATATCAATAAATTTCTTATTAGATTTAATCATAGACCACCACATTTCATCTCTGACTTGAATCTCATTAAATATAGTGAATAGAAATTCCATCATAAGATATTTTTGATGAGATGTTATTTTATTATTACAAATCTTATAGTTATTTTCATTAAATTATAGGAATCCCCTAGAATAATCTGAGTTCTCTATATTAGTAGACTACTAAATAAAAATTTAACTCATGTAAACTAGCTTTGATAAAACTTTTATCACTCCATGACACCCTGAGTGGGGAGGGTGAATCATGGATTCAAAATTTTATTTTAAATTAATAGAACTTATCCACGCATTCGTAAGAACTCATTAATCATACCTGATCAAGATATACAAACAAAAGTAAAAATATAATAATAAAATATTAAACACATAAATTTTTACATGTTTCTCCATAAAGGGATGCATCCAAGGAGAACACACCAATGATGTGTCGATGTGCCAGAATCCACTATGCTTCAATAGTTTTCATGGATATTTTTTTTGCCATGGTCACTTCGTACCAGGTGAACTTCCTTTATAATGTTTTGGGAATAACACACTTCCTCCCTTATATCACTTCCATCAATTCCTCCTTACTCAATATGTTTGTTGAATTATTCATCAGTTTAACAATATGAAAGTCACCTTATCATCATCAAGAGTACATTGACTGTTTTCATCATTAAATCTACAATATGGTGATCTAATATGCTCCCCAATCTTCCTAATAACATTAAATAACATCACCAAATAATCTAAAAATATTTTTTCTAGAAATAATAATCATTGCATAACACTAATCCTAAAACCTTGGGTGAGTAACCCCAACCACATACCCCTAGGAATGAATCCCTTGTCTCCTAAACCCTAGTCATGATACCTAGATCATGTGATTTCACCATATAATATTGATCACATGATCCTGTGTGTATGACCTTGAGTGCATGTCATTCTCATGTGAACTAATTTGAGTGAACTAAGTCACGTGATAAACTTTTTATAAGTATTATTCATGAAACAAATCATGTGATTACCAACAAAAAATCATCAGTGGCACATATCCTTTGCCTAATATCCTACACAAGCCTCCATCATGAAACCACTAATTTATGATCAATGAGTTATGTAAAACTACTATAAAAACTAGAAAAACTCACTCAACTCTTGATAATACCCTTAATACATTGATCTTCCCCTTAATTATGTGAATAATGGGTATTTATATATGATTTCCCACGAAATTACCTTTGAAAAACACACCCAATCAATCATTTAACTGACCTAAAATACATGTGTGAAACACCTAAACAAATGGATATATATAACATGACTTACCTAACATACATGGGTTGTGTGACTCCCTTTGTGATCCCCCTCCATCATCTAACTCAGTTTAGTACAAAATATCATAGTCAAACATGTTCACCATTAAGGACAAAATATTTTCCTTTACAAAAATCACATTTCTAACTTTGAAAACTTCTACCTTGAAACTTATTCATTCCTTTACTGCATGCAGTCTCCAACATTTCCATTATAACCCCCCTTACACAATTCACATAACCATTTCAAGTGATTTCTTAATCAATTAATGATACACTAAACACCATTGTATGATTCTTTCATATGGTCATGTGAACCAAAAGTGTTTATAAGATCATTTTATCCATAATGGTTCATGTGAAAAAAACTTCCTTTACATATATTTTAAGCCCAAAAATTTGTGAAACATAGGAAAAAAACACCAACTTGTCTGGCATTATTCAAGAACACATTTTGACTTCTTATTCATAAACATCATCCTCCTTTGTAATCAAACTCCATGATTGCACTAGAACTTGATTAACAAAAAAACACAAGACCTTTATCTCAAAGAACATTGGATCTAATAGAAACCCCTTTCATGGGCCCAATATCAATTCCATAACACTTATTACCTCCCCAGATGGTGAAAAAATATAGATATCCAAACTCTGTGATATTAGACCATAGTGTAATCACAAGTAAAAGAGAGATGTTGAACCTATGATACAAACATATGTTTATATAAAATAGTGGATTCCACTAAAAAAATCACTATGGTAATAAGTAGTAATACTATTATTGGAAATGATATAGAAATAAGTATTAAATATTTAAGAGAGTCCTGTAGTAGGCAATAATTTCCCCAAAATGGGTGAGATGAGATAGAAATTACACCCTCTAAAGAAATTAAAAACTCAAATCATTGCTAGTAAAGTCCCATAAACCAGCTGAATTTGGAAAGTAGGTCTACACTGAATCAAAATGTGTGGGAATAGGGGGTGTCTTAAAAAAATAGTGAACCCTACATGAATACTTTACTCATGAAATAAATCTATTGAATATTTTCTTACTTGTGATATTACATCGATGAGTTTATTTTTTATGGGATTTGATCCCTTCTGGAATTTCATGAAACCTCTTAGAGTTCCCTTCAATCTAAATGGTGACCTAACAACACGCATCAAACAACATCTGACACCCTATAAAGACATAATCTTTATTCGAGATAAAGGTTGTTTCCTCACTACCATGGGGAAAGTTATCTCTAACCTAGTTCCTCCATTTCCAAATAATTAATACATTAATATTGGAGTATCGTCTCAATGAATCTATCCCATCATTAGAGGTAGTTCATTAAATCCTTCTATAGATGAATCTATGTTGTTAGACCCACTAGCGGTAAGCTGAAAAGACATAGTTTGAAATAATGTCCACCTCTTACTGCTTCCAAATCTTATTCCTAGAGTTTGATACTTTATATCTCCCTTACCATAAATTGGTGGAGAAGTATGTGACATAAATATTTAATTCTACCCTAGAGTTCCCTAGAAGGGCTCCTACTATATGTCGTCTCCAAAACTATTTTATGGACCTATCACCATAAGAATTGGTAAGGGAGACTTCCCAGGAGATCTCAGCCCTAATTCCTCATACTAGGGTACCTAGTACAATTTTCTCCTAAGGGACACATGAAACTAGATACTAGTAATAGGATCATATTATTTTTCCCACCCATAATATATATTTTTGGTAAAAAAATCATAGGCCCATATCCCTAATCACACCCACTAAGCATGCCATCAATTCTTGGCACCAACAGATAAATTTTGATAAAATATCCTGATGGACACTCGAAAGTAGGATTATATACCTACTCCCATATAGATGGTTCATTAGATTACCCTGGTGAAGAATGAATATCAATGGTGGGATAATATCCCCATTCCTTCTAGAGTCCCTCAACAATTCCTGATATTAGTTCAAGATTAGTCTTATATTATTTATCTTATAGATAAGGTCAATTTTATATCTTGTAAAAAATATAGGTTCAAGATCATATACCTACCCACACACAAGGATCTCATTGACATATCTATTGATTCCCACCAAATGAGCATTATAAAATCTATTAGGGAAGAAATACCCAAAGCATGGGTATTATTTTCTATGTAGTGAAAAGAAATATAAGGTGGATAAAAAACATAGATCATGTAAACTTACAAAGGAAACATTATTTCATGAACTTCAGAAGGTCATTTGATTCGGTCATGCGAAGTGAATGATCTTCTTGGGATCATGTAGATCCCCTTAGAAAATCCCCCTAATCTTGAGAAGTTATCCAAGACACTAGCTGATAATGTGGAGACAGACAAAAAAGTTTCCTTAAGACATGTGACATGTCAAAAAACAAGATCCATACAATCATCCAAAACCCTTGTAAAATAAAGGGTGAAAATATGTAAAATATGGAATCCTTTTTTGATCACTGGTATTCATGAGACATGCTCATACGGTCTATAAGACACCGTGAATCCCCTGATGACATGTCCACCTTACCGCACACAAGCCCGCTAACATGTCACCTTCATCATGCGAAGGGTGTTAGATATATCCATTTGAGTCTACGTAACCCCTTTATACCCATATGCTAGTATATGGTTTGTCCATGACAATTCTTGTGCATCACCACATGACCCAATATTGGTCACATGACACATCACAAGTAGGAAGAGTGATTGTCTTCAGCAACAATCGTACATATTCATGAGACCCCCATCCCTAGTAAAATAAAGAAGGAAATATAATGGGAAAATAAGAAGCTTCTCACAAAGAGGAGATATACTAATCATTATAAAAAATGGGTTATATACCCTGTGTGATCACCATTTATCCCACATAGGCCCTCCTCAACATGACATCATGATCCTACAGAATCCCTCTTGACATGTAACCTTTTTCCTATAAATGACCCTAGAAAAGTCATATTTAACCATGTGAAAGCATTTACATAGGAATCCTAATATCGTGAAGACCCCTAGACATATCGTAATAACAATTTGAAAGATCCTTAACATTTAAACATGGTAATTAAAAATCCCTTTGATCATTCTGGGTCCAATATAAATGGAAATGGTGGAGCATTCTCGTAGTCATTGTCATTAGGTGGCACCATTGGTGACCCATGATAATATCATACAAAGAACATGACACCACAAATATCTAATAACTCTAGACTAAATATATGAGATATAATCCATGAATGGTGTCATATAACCAGGGAAACAAGCCCTATAAATCACCCCTTCCAAAAACAATATGCATCAAAATCCACAATCGAAGACACATAATACACAGGAGCGCAAGAGAAGACTTATTATAGTGCCCAGTAACATGATCAAAAAGGTATTCTACTAGGTAAAATGTAGTTAATGACATAAAGTATCACATGGAATTCATATGTGCTTCCCATGACCAGTCATAGATCATGGAAGTACTTATATCGTGTTAGATAGATTATGAAAAGGAGGCCCCACATGTCGGATGGGTAACAAAAAACCTACAACAATCTAACATTGTAAAAAAATTAGGAAAATATATAATAGATTCTATAATAAAATAATATAAATATATTGTACACTTATGCAAAGATAGATACACTGATCCTCATGTGCTTCGTATAACTCATCCAGATCCTGTGACAACACTAAGACATGTCTCTCAAATAATCCAATGCTACCTATACATAATATTTGGATCATGAAATATACCTTAAACATTTCAAGAATGTTACACGATACCCTATGGTCATTCCACCCATGTCTCATGAAGTCCTCCAGGATTTCCACCCAAATCTTGCAATTCCCTCCTGACAAGTTTCCCCAATCATGTAGAGAAACCAAGAAATGTCAGATAGGTCACGCAATGACACCAAGACATGTCAATTATTTATTACAACATACTCTATAAATTCAATTAAGACATGTTTCACCCTACATACATGCCACCCTGGATCATTTTATGTCCTCTAGATAGGTCAGTCAGGTCATGAAATACACACTATACATGTTATAATTGATCATGTGGTGGTCTCCAGACAAGTCATTCAGGTTATGCAGTGTCCTATAGACAATTCAACTTGATCATGAGATTTTATTTAATAATGTACTATAATAAACCATTACATTTCTAGATATCCTCCAAAATTTCAAGAAGAAAATCAAGAAATTTCTGTAAGATAATCAGGTTGTGTCAAATGGGGGTCCCAAGACATGATAACATTATCTAGTTGATATATAAGGGTAGCCTTAGTGTGTTAGGCCTAGTCAAAATGAGCTATACGAACTCTGATTTATACTATAACCAAGATACAAAGGATTCCTTTTGAGGACCAATCTCAAATAGGCATCTACCTCTATGTAAGTCCCCCTATTTATCTATCATTCCAACCATTGGGACCCAATCGCTCCCATGGGATGAGCATTATTCCTAATCCACCAGTGGATTGAGAAGATAAATGAACTACAATGACTCTAATTCTACCATAACCAATATATATAGGATGCCTTCCTAAGGCCCAATCTCCATAAAAAACATATTATTAGGGTTTCCCCAACGCATAAGTCCCACATCTATATGTAGTGAGACCGATTACTTTTTATCCCTTGATTCCCACAACAAGTATGGATGACATGGTCTTAGGGATTTGAAATGATCATATCATTTTCATAATATATCTCCACCATCTAGGGAAACCTCAGTGTGTAATCCCTCATTAGTGGCATGATATGACTTCCCTAATACAAGTGTATCCACCTCAGGGTCAGTCTCGAGGAAATGATAAAACTATGTTGACTCTTATTCCTACTATAATCAGGATACATAGGACGTCTCCCTGAGGCCCAAGCTCAATACACTATGCTTAAGTGATCCCATATATTTCTTTTCCACATGATGTTAAACTAAATGAGTTTAATAAACTATGTGTGGTTTGATACTTTTTATAATAATGATATGTTGGACACCTCATAAGCATTCAATCCCATCCTTGTAATATTAATCCCCTCCCTAGATAAAAGAAAATTATAAAGTGCTTAGTTTTATGGATTTAATATATAAGAGGATACTCATTGATGGGAAATGGGTGAAGAACCTCAAATGAATATATATATACTCAATAATAGACCTCCTTTTCATATGGAAGGATTCAATACTCGATTATTTTGTTAGGTTAACTAGCCCTATATCTAGATTAAGAAGTGGTTCTCAAACATATCTTAAATCAATAAGAGAGTTACAGAATTGGAAATAATTCCCCAAAAAATGGTGTGATGATCCAGACCTCCCATCCTCTTAACCAATGTGAGTACCTAAGTTCCATTGGGTATGAAACCCCAATTGATCACTTTCCTTTGGAAACCAGGCCTATACCCAGTTATGGGTGTGGGAACCATTGTGAGTTTTTATAGAGGATAAACTGTAATGATGAGCCCAATGTGAATGATTATACCAACATAAAACCCCCCACAGTCAAATCGTATGATCATTTTGTCCGAACCATGCATGTGATATTTCCCAATAAAACAAAAAACGTGAACCTGACATGAATGATTGTACAAACATAAATCCCTCCATAATAAAACCATTGAACCATTTTTCCTCAACCAGGCATGTAATGTTTCTTGAGAAAACAAAAAAAGTAAACCTAATGTGAATCTCTCAAATAACAGAATTATTGGTTGACCATGTTTCTGGACATTTTGTTTTCATATCCTATGAAAACAAAGATGATGGACCTAACATAAGTCTTTAAAATAACAAATACAATCAGTTAGTCATATGAAATCAGGGTTCTCATGAAATAAGTTCGTCATCATTGTGACAAGTCCATACAGGCAGAATGGTCAGACCAGGAATAAGAAATGACAATTGTGTTACCCATGCATATCTAATTGTGTAATTATCATACATATGATGATGCATTGATCAGTGACCTTGTTCCTTTTTGTATTCATGACTGCAAATGCTGCTCTCATAAACAACACTAGACTTGAGATCATGTCTTCATCCATTGAATGCTCTTGAAAATTAGTTGTGGCTGAAAACCCTATGGGCCACAGAATGAACTCACCTCACCAAAACCTTTAGTATAAGGTGTAGAATGAAATGTTTTGGGAATACCACCAACACAGTAAAATACCAACCCTTGAGGTGGAATGTGAGAGTCTCTAAACATTGAAACTAATGAGTCTTCATCGTCCAAAGATAGCTACAATAAATCTAGTGGCAATCATTTCCACCACCAACAACTTCATAAGTTGATCCATGGAGTCCCAAAATATAAACCTTTAGTATCTAGTGAAGTTGGTTGAAGGATTAAACTATAGATTCCTTCAAATTCAAGAGGCACCAAGGAGGGATCCTATCGACCACCATCACCATCGCCATCCCATCGGTGCCCTTCAGTCACCTACTATGGGAAGCACCTGACATATTTCAACCTCTGAAAACCATGCATGGGAAAAAATAAAGACACATCTGGCATAAAAAGATTTGGATAATTGGGAGTGGTCTCATATCCCTTCTCCCATTAACAAATAATTCCATCATATTCAAGTGGTATCTAATGATAAGGCCCATATACCCACTCACTCAGAGAAAGTATGTGGGTATATTCCAGCATCAAGCATGGGGGAGGTGCATATCCCTACCCCCATGAATAAAGTACATCATAATATTCCTATGTCATAAGGAGGAAAAAAGTGATCTCATATCCCTATTTCAATAGAATACATCTACCATATATAGTGGAAAAAAATTAGGCTTACATTCCAATGCAAACTTTTCTAAAATGCCACTATATCTTTGCAATAGCTAAATAAGTCTGCTGGAATTTTATAGAACTGGTACATATATAGGGACTAGAACATACTCTTATCCCTATATCTATGGTATCACAACACTCTTATTAGTATGAAAAAGTTATTCCCTAGAGAAAGTGTACATCCTTTCTCCTATCCAGGGGGATTATCAATATATTCCGGTAAAGGAAGAAGCATCATACCAGGCTCATATTCACTTTCCAACCAAGGATCACCAAATGAGAGCGGAACATGTCTCATGATAGGTTTACATTCCTATAAAAAAGAATGGTGGTATACTCTGAAGGCTCAGGATTAGGCTCATATCCCCATTTTGACTGGGGATCACCAAGTGAGAGCAGTATTTACCTCGGGACAGGATCATATTCCAGTTGAAAAACCTGAGTCATACTTCAAAGGTTTATGATCGGGATCATATCCTCATTTTAATGTAGGCTCACCAAGTAAGAGTGGCACATTCCTCAAGACAGGCTCATATTCCTATTATTGAATCCACTTGGAATATTCTAGTAGATCAGGGATGTTAGGCTCATATTCCTACTTCTACCGATAAATGACTACACCAACATCTTTAAGAGTCCATATAGGAGGAGGCTCATATCCCTTCTCCCATTTTGGAGGTCTATCAGCAAATTCTAGTAGGGAATGAATATTTTAACTAGGATTATATCCTCACTTCATTTAAGGCTTACCGATATATTTCAGCAACCACCCACAGATAGGCTCATATTTATGCTTATAATTAATAAGCTTATTAGAATAATCTAAAAACATCTCATTAGTGAGATAATACTCCTACATCGCCACAAAATTATCAACATATTTCAGCAGCAATCATACATCAGGATCATATCCTTATACAATATCAAAAGGAAGGTCATCATATTCCGACCACAATGCAGAATGAGTCTCATTTCCTTATTCTATTAAATGTTAGTGTCCATGAGGTTACTCAAGACACATTCTCAACACCTGAAGGGTTTATTGTATCTTCAACTAAAATGAAAGGTGATCATTACCATGATATTCCTCCCAGTGGTAGTGTGGAGATGGATCATAGGGACTCTACTAACAACATACGTTGTGTTCAACCTCCCCATTATGATATCTCCCATGGATAAGGAAATCATCCCCTTTCCTAGATACATCCATTTATAGAGGTGTCCAAAACTCAGATTCCTTCATATAAAGAGGTTATCAAAAAATTAGGGTAAACCATATATAGTTCCCCCCTCAACATCTAATAACCCTTCCCCATAGTTAGTAGGAGACACCATGAATAAACTTATATGGTCATACCAAGTGGTGGCATGTAAGTCTGATTAAGAGGAAGTTGACATTCAAATATAGAGAGATCTAGCGAGAAAAAACCTCCCAACCATGTTTTAAACCCTTGAAACTTCTGACTATGAGATCCCAAATGAACTAGGGAAGGATTACCTAACTTAATTACATCAAAATATATGGTAAAATCATCATAAGTTGAAGGATATAAATCTTTCTTATCCATGATATGATTATCACCTTCAGACCATCAATAGACTTTTTTGTCGAGTGGGTATGACTAAATTTTCTATAGACTAGAACCTAGGAGTAGAAGAGCAAGACCAATGCCTATAAAGTGTTTATCTCTGTATTGAGACAACTCTTCATTTACTGATTTCTAAAGCATTATTTGGCTTGAGTATCCAAGGATAGAATAAATATAGATCATTACACTTCCCTATATCCCTATAATAGTAGGACTCCCAAAATAAGATATCCTGTAATGTCATAGCCTCTGATAAAATTAGGGGATCGGGTAATGCATGAGCCAGTTGGTCACTATAGAACAATTCCCCTACTTAAATGATGCCAAGACATCACAAACTAAGGGAGAGGATACCAAGAAGATCTTTGAATTGGGACCCTCAATGAAACGAGAACTCATTTCAGACATGGAATCCAAATTAGTGGTCATCATAAAAACTTCCCATATAAAATCACTAAATAAACTTTATGGTGTTTTGTTTTAAAAAAGTTTTTTATTTTTTAAAAAGTAACTCTATTTGTAAAATAATGTCTTTGTTTTCCATGAATCAGACTTAGTCCATCATAATGATGTTGTTTTGCAAAAATAAGTTTCTGGACATAGGTTTTCGTATTGATCTACACCAAACATAGATTAAGTCAGGAAGATGAAATTATTGATCAAACACTTTATCGTATTCAGGTCCATCAGCATGACATGTTAAATAATCGAATTCAAAAGAATCAGAAAAATAATTAAATTTTTGAAGAGTTTTGAAAGAAGAAAGTGAATTTAGGAGTTAGAAAGGTTTCATACTTTTTAAAACAAAATCAGATAATGATTTTATGATCAAGAAATTCTTACAAATCATGAAAACTCTCATTATAACATATTTTGAATAAATAGTGTAGATATTTGAATAATTTCAGAGTTGAAAAATGAGATTTACATCATAATAGGAATTACATCATAATGAGTCGAGGAAGAAAAATATATTACTGAGTCTGATGAAGAAACAAATCATACTAATATTTTCATACGCAGTTTTTGTACATTTTTTCTCATACTGATATTTTCATACTCATATTTTTATATTGGTATTTTTATATTGGGAAAATCATATGGATATTTTCATACTCATATTTTTTTACTAATATTTTGATACTCATATTTTCATACACATATTTTTGTACTGAGATTTTTGTACTCAGATTTTTGGACTGGGATTTTCATACTGGGATTTTTGTACATAGATTTTTGTACTGGGATTTTCATACTAGGATTTTAATACTAGGAAAATTGTACTGAGAAAGAAACATATCATAATGATCTGATAAAGAAAAAGAGTGTAATGATCTAAGAATAAAACATATCGTAATGAGTTGATAAAGAAACATATCGTAATGAGATGAGAAATAAACAGATCATAATGAAATGAGAAAGGAAAATATCATAATGATTTGAGAAAGAAACAAATCATAATGAAGCTAAGAAAGAAAGAGATCATAATGAGATGACAAAGGTATGATGAATTTATGTGGTCAAAATTGAATTTAAATTTTATGTAAATCTAAGATAAATCTAAGGAGGTTTGAAGAATTCAAAGTTGAAGTTTTAAATGAGAGAGATTTTTAGAGATTTTGAGATTTGATAAAGTGGTAAATGTTTCCAATTTTCCTGCCTTAGTTTTCTGAGTCACCTACAAGTAATTTCTCAGATCATTCATCCATTTATAACTTTCACACAAAGGTGGAGCACTAGATAATTCAAAGTAAAAGTTCTAATCTGATTGAATAAGGATTATATTGATTATTCTAGAAGATTTTGAGTTTTTCATATTGAGAGTGACTTTATCATATTCAAAGAATCGAATCAAGCATTATCGTATTCAGAAAATCAGATCAACAATTATCGTATTTGGAAAATAGGATCTAGAATTATTGTTTTCAGAAAATCAGATCCAGTATTATCATATTCAGAAAATTGGATCCAATGACATTATTTTGAGAGAATCGGATCCAGTATCATTATATTGAGAAAAACTAGATCCATAGTTATTAAATTAAAAATATCGGATCCAGCCAAATTGGACTGTGGATTCGAACTAAGAAATTATGGAGCAGATTCAACAAAGTATTTATTCTATTTTTGGATCATTTGTTTTATAAGAAAACATTTTAAACTAATGGGATTTAGTAAAATCATTCCTAAGTATGTTAGTGTTGAAATAAGTGACCAACCTCAAAAAAATTCAATAGAGAAATATCTTATTTCAATAGAAAATCAATATTTTATGGTTATTGTTGGTGTTGTGTAATCTATGGGTACATGGATTATAATTTTTTGCACAACTTATCCTTACTCAGAATAAGGTTTGAGAAATGTGTAATAAATAGTGAAAGTAGAATTAGAATCTTTCCTATATTACATAAAGTTTAAAAAGTGAATTCTAAAGATGTTAGAAACTTGACAATAAGAAATAAATTTGAATGTATGGAAGAAGTTTTTCGAAGAAATGATCAAATCCGTCATCAGGACGAAAGAAATATGTCACTCCTTCTAGAAAAGGTTTCTTATGATAGAAAAGAAATGAATGTGGAAAAGAATAAAGTTGAGGAAATAACATTTGTCGTTTAAATAGCTTTGAAAGAAAGTAAAGGGAACAAACCTTGGATAATTGATAGTGGTTTCTCATCACATATGATCTGTGATATAAAAATATTAAAATATGTTGAAAGTTATGATATAGGAGCATTTACCTTTGGTAATTATAGTTCTTTAAAAATTATACGAATTAGAACGGCTAATATTGAAGCCAAAAGGTTGAAATATAAGGAAGTTTTGTTTGTTGATGGGATAAAACATAGCTTACTTAGTGTAAGTCAAATTTGTGATGATGAAAAGGAATTTTTTTAGAAAATATTAATGTATCATCAAAAGTGTGAAAGATGGGAAATTCATTACAAAAGTTAAAATAACTAAAGAGAATCTCTTTCAAATAGAAGAATTAAATAACTCTTGTTACTTGAGTGCTGAAGATAAAAAAAATTTGGCACTGAATACTTGACCACCTTAGGTAGAAAAACATGAATTAACTTTCTAAATTTGATTTTTTTGGAATTATCTAGAATTGAAAAGAAGTGATAATGATGTTTGTATTATTTTTTATAAAGGAAAGATGAAAAACAAAATCCATGAGAGAATTGAGATTCAATATACCAGACCACTTGAGCTTATTCATTCTGATTTATGTGGGATGATTAGACATTAATATAAAAGGGATTTATACTTTATCAATTTTATTGATAATTTCACTCAGATGAAAAACATCGTGTTTATGAAGAACAAGTTAGAGGCTATTGAAATATTCAAATTCTTTAGAAAAGATGTTTAGAAAGAAATGGGGGTTTTCATAAAGAAGTTGAGAACAAATAATGGTAACAAATTCACAAGCAATACTTTTGAAACTTATTTGAGAAATAACGGTATCAAATATCAGTATAGTGCTCCTTATAATCCACAACAAAATGGATAAGAAGAAATAAATAATAGAAGATTGGTAGAAATGGGAAGAAGTACGTTAGCTGAATACAAACTTTAAAAATTATATTAGAGAGAAGATGTTATTACTGATATACATGTTCAAAATAGATTCATGTTGAGACTAGAAACTAACATGGATTTTTATCAACTTTTTCATAACAAAAAACCTTCATTGAAATACTTTAAAGTTTTTTTAAGTCCATTTTTTCTCAAAATCATAAATTTGGATTTGGGAAAGTTTGATGAGAAAGATGAGGAAGGAACTTTTATGGGTAATCCACTAAATAGATTAAGTTAAAAATGTTAGGAAAAATATTTACAAAAGTTGGTGGACTCATATAATGTGAAGGTAACTGAAAATCAAAGTTCTTTAACAAAAGTTGTTGAGAATGCTGAGGAGGATAAACTGGAGAATTAC
Source organism: Viscum album (assembly GCA_963277665.1). Classification (NCBI taxonomy): domain Eukaryota; kingdom Viridiplantae; phylum Streptophyta; class Magnoliopsida; order Santalales; family Viscaceae; genus Viscum; species Viscum album. The sequence goes on along the minus strand of OY728126.1, from coordinate 923,352,130 downwards.
GAAAATTGTGAAAGTAATTCAAAACATCCTTATCAAGACTCATAAGAATCGTGTGATGAGGAGATTTTAGATGGGAAAGAAACTTGGAAATTTACTACATTAAAAATCATATTGAATCTGAAAACATTGTTGGGAATAAGAAGGATATAGTTTTGACCAGAATGAAGTTGATATTAGAAAATCAAACTTCACTTATCTCAAAAGTTTTACCAAAATTATTTTTAGAGTCTATTCAACATAAATAATGGTTGGATGATATGAATGAAGATATGGAACATATTGAGAAGAATGAAACATGGTAACTTGTTCCAAATCCAGCAAATAAAATATTTATCAAAATAAATTGGGTTTATATAATCAAATTGAATGATCATGGAGAAGTTTCAAGAAACAAATAAAGACTTGTTTTTAAAGGATATGAACACGTGGAAGGTGTGGATTTTGATTAAATCTTTTCCCCAATTGTAAGGCTAGAAAATATTATAATTTTTCTTACAGTGTATTATCATTGTAGTTACAATGTTTATCATATGAATGTAAATTCAAATTTATTAAATGGTGAGATTGAATAAGAAGTTTCCATTGAACAAACTTGTGGATTTCTAATTGATAAAAATGAAACCAAAGTTTTTAAATTGAAGAAATATTTATATGGTATGAAACATGTACCATGTGCATGGTATTATAAGCTTAAAAATTGTTTGATAATGTTGAACTTTTCTAAAGGAAATTTTGATATAAACTTTTATTTGAAAGATGATTACATTGGAACTCTAATTGTAATTGTTTTAGTGGTTGGTATAATTTTTTCTAGGGAAAGAGAATATTCTTGTAAAAAATTTTCTGGGGAATTGAAGAATAATTTTGGAATTTAAATATTGGGAGAATTAAATTTATTCCTAGTCTTACAAGTTCAACCAAAATAAAATTACATTTTCTTATCTCAAGAAAATTATGCTAGGGAATTGTTAAAAAAGTTTGGGATGGAAGAATCCAAAAAAGTTTCAACTACTATTTTAGTGAGAAAAAATTTGAGTAAAGATGAATATGGAATAATTGTGAATTATAATGACTTTTGAAAGATAATAAAAAGTATTCTTTAACTTAAATACTCAAGACTTGATATTTTTTATGTTGTGATTTTGTGTGCTAGGTATCAAAGTAATCCAAAATAATCATATATGTTGGTAAAAAGAGCATTATGAGATATGTCAAAGGAACAACATCACATGGGTTGTTATAAAAAATAATAGTGTGATGAAGTTTCATGGTTATACTAATGCTAATTGGGCTAGAGATTCTAATGATAGAAAATGAACCTCAGGAGGAACATTTTTCTTGGGTGAATGTTGTGTGAGTTGGTATAGTAAGAAATAAAGTTCAGTAACTTTGATCAAAGTTTAATCTGAATATATGGCAGCTACCCAAGCTTGTACTCAAATGTTGTGGATGAAAATTCAGCTAGAATATTTGAAATTAAAAGTTTATAAACCATTAAAGATACTTTTTTATAATCATAGTGCAATTGATCTTTCTAATAATCTTGTTCAACATTCAAGATCAAAACACATTGATATCAAGTTTCACTTTACAAAAGAGAAATATTCCACTGGACATATTTTTCTAAAAAGAAATTTCAATAAAGTATCAGATTATTGATACCCTTACAAAAGAAATACTGAAAAAAAACGTTTGTGGGATTGCAATTTAAAATTCATGTTCAGCCTTCTCCCATGCCTTCCTAAACCTTATAAGTAAAAACCCTATCATGCTTTGGATTATGTTGACAAAGGGGAGAGAAAGTAACATATTTTTAGTTTGTAAAAAGCTTTTACTTATCTTTATTTTACGAATCTGAATATATGGTTATCATATAATGGTTGAGAGAAAAACAAAGCGAGAAAGGAAATAATGGGTGAGAGAAATAAAGTTAGAAAAGAAATAATGGGGGAGATATAAAGTAAGTGTGAAAAGAAAAGTGAAAAGATTTTACATTTACATGGCTGTAAAACTTGTTTACCATTGAGGGATGGAATTCCTTCAAAATCATTACTTTATCTAGTATTATGGTGTTAAGACACTCTATTTTTATAAAGGCTATTTTTTGATAAATATCAAAAAACTTGAGTAATTTACAAAAGTTGAGTTGTGAAAAATTATGAGAGTTTGAAAATTTTTTAACGAAGGTTGTCAAAAAAATCCAAAGGGAGAGATTGAAGATCCTTTATGGTGTCTTGTTTTAATAAAGTTTTTTATTTTTTGACAACTAAATTTCTTTATAAAATAATGTTTTTTTCAGAATTGGACCCAGTCCATCATGATGAGTTTGTTTTCCTAACACAATTTTATGGACCTAGGCTTTCATATTGAGTTGCATCGGACACAAAATAAGTCAGGAAGATAAAGTTTTTTATCATACACTTTATCATACTCAGTTCCATCAACATGACATTGAAAATAATCGAATTCAAAAAAATTAGAGAAATAATGATGTTTCTAAAGAGTTTTTAAATAATAAAGTGAAGTCAGGAGTTATAAAGTTTTCATACTTTATAAAACAAAATCAGATTATGATTTATTGATCAAGAAGTTCTCACAAATCATGAAAACTCTCTTGATAAAAGATTTTGAAGAAAAAGTGGATAGGTTTGAATAATTTCATAGTTTCAAAATGATATTTATTTCATAATAGGAATTACATCATAATGAGATGAGAAAGAAATAGATGTTGTAGAGATTGAGGGAGAAACAAATTGTACTGAGATTTTCACACTCAGTTTTTCACACTCAGTTTTTCATACTGATAATTTCATACTCAGATTTTTATACTGGGAAAATCGTACTAATATTTTCATACTCATATTTTCATACTAATATTTTTGTACTCATATTTTTGTACTCATATTTTCATACTAGGATTTTTGTACTCGGATTTTTGTATTGGGATTTTCATACTGGGAAAATCATACTAAGATTTCTGTACTCATATTTTTGTACTGATATTTTTTTACTTGTATTTTCATACTGGGAAAATCATACTGAGAAAGAAATATATCTAAATGAGCTAATAAAGAAAAATATCATAATGATATGAGAAATAAACATATCGTAACCTGCTAAGAAAGAAAAAGATAGTAATGTGCTAAATCAGAAACAAATTTTAATGAGATGGGAAAGGAAAAGATCATAATCATCTGAGAAAGAAACATATGGTAATGAAGCTAAGAAATAAATAGATCATAATGAGTTGAGAAAGGTACGATGAACTGAATTGGTCAAACTTGAATTTAAATTTTTGTAAATATCAGAGAAATATAAGGAGGTTTGAATAAGTCAAAGGTGAAGATTTAAATTTGATATATTTTCATTGATTTTGAGATTTTAAGCAGTGGGGAATGTTTCCAAGTTTCTGACCTTTGTTTTTTGAGTCGCCTATAAATACTTGCTCAGATCATTTTTACATTTACAACTTTCACACAAGTGTAAAAGGTGGAGTGTTGGAGAATTCAAAGTGAAAGTTCCCATCTGATTGAAAAAGAATTGTATTGAGCATTCTAATAGAGTTTGATTTTTGCATATTGAGGGTGACTTTATCATATTCAGAGAATTGGATCCAAGATTATCATATTCAGGAAATCAGATCCAGAATCATTGTTTTTAGAGAATTGGATCTACATCATTGTATTGAGAAAAATGGGATCCATAATTATAGAATTGATAACATCGGATCCAGCCAAATCGAACTAAGGATTTGGACTGATAAATTATAGATTAGATTAAATAAAGTCTTTATTATTTTTTTTGCCTTATTTTTTATAAGAAAACATTCTAAACTGACAGGAGTCAGTATAATCATTACTATTGGGAGATAGAAGTTATATAACAAGAGTTATCACAAGTTGTATTCACTTATTCTTAATATTGGATTTCCATAGACCTATGGGAGTGGCTATGGAAAGGATGTAGGTTCTCACACTGAGGATGAACCTTGTAAATCTTGTGTTCATCACTTTCTTTCCTACTTTTTTATGCATGATTATTTACTAAAATTTGATAAGGAAATAAATCTTAATAGGTTATAGGGGTTAAGTTTATAAATGTTTGAAACTTATTAAAATTAAACAACTGATTCAACCCCAACCCTTCTCAGTTTTTATTTGATCCTTTGGAACTTCAATAACTCCCACCATGGTTTTCCATTTCACACAACTCATACACGAGCATAGTTTTGTCAAATTAAATAGGTCACAATAGAATCTTCCATATAATCTGTCCAAGAGAAAACCTGGACCACCAAGCCGAGACAATATTTTCCACCACCTCTGCTCCTTGGATCATCAATCCTTGATAGTATTTAGTATATATCGGTAGTAGCTTCAAATCAAACCCATCCCATTATGATGGGGGTATTTTTATCTCAATCACCATCACCAGATTCATTATCCCTTGAGAGGTTCCTAGGGAAATAAACAGCAGTTCTAGATTAACCCCAACAATCTAGGATGGGGGTATTTATATCTCAATTCTCATCCCATGAGTCATTAAATCCTTAATCAAAATCATTAGATCCTCAACAAAAAGATCTAAAAATTCCAACTACTGCCCCAAATATTCCACATCCCATACATCTGGGTGAATTTTTAACATCATCATCATCATAGATGGAATCAACCTTATCTATATTATGAGGTAAATATGGATAGTCGACATCCCAACGATTCCTCCCAACATAAGAAAAACCTATACTATTTGGGGCCCCTTTAAAATCACAACCAAAACCCCCATCAAGTTCACTAATCATAGTCTGAGATAGGAGTTATGTAAGGAGAATGCAAACAAACACCACTGGGATCTCAAGAAAAAATAGTCTAACACTACCAAGGGTTCGAGAAATAACCCTAATACATGTAGTTATGAATCATCATGTTGCATTGAGAGTGATAGGACCACCAAAATTTTTGGATATACCTCTTTGTATTTCATCAATATCAATAAAAAAGATAGTGTAGATAAAGACTCAAATGAAGAGGGATGCAATATGAAAAACATACCCTGATAGGAGGATTCGTATGTGCCCACTAAGGCTACACATACCTCAAATGTTTTTTGTATCCTATCTTTCACAAGGGCTATAGAAACATCTTGTCATGTCTTAATCATCTCGATGACAATGGATGACTCAAATTTATCATCCATTGACATGTGATCTTATGTCAAGTTTGGATGAATCTACGTATGAGCTACCTCAATATTCAAAATTATCCAACCTCTAAATGCAATTTATGGAATTTCCCTTAAGAATAATCCACAATCATCCTCATACTTGTCACACTGTGTGATTTATTTTTTATATCTTGATGCTTGAACTAAATATTTGCAGTGCCTATCAATGTGAAATCTTTTTAGTATGTTTTTCAACGAATCTTTAAATGTAAAATCCCTTCCAATATATAATGTTTTTTCCATATCACGAAATGTATCCCCTAAAACTCCAGGAAACTTAGTTTCAAGTATGATAACAATTAATTTGAATTTAGGAAAATGTTTCATTACTTCCAAATAATATGTAAAGACTGGTGGATGATTTATTGTGGGTTGAGGTTGTTTTAAAACTACTAAATTTCTAGAAAATTCTTTCACAAATTATGTTGCACCCTTCTCACCTGCACTATTGTCTCTATCTGTTACATAATTAACAAAATCATTATTAGAAGTAGGATTTACATGTATATCTTTGATATCATCAAGGTTGTCCTCTTCTACATTATAGGGAGCAGCCTTAATTTCTTGGGGCAAGAATTCTTCAACAAGTCTTTTAAGTCTATGTATTTGTACAATTGGAAGTTGTTGTTGTACATTAGAAACCTCAACATATAACTCCATAATGGTATCATCTAACTGCTGACAGAATGATTGTATTTCTTGGAACCATTGTTTATCAGCAACCAATGGACAAGTCAGATGTCATAGTGTAGCCAGGAATTGAAAATGTATATAGTTGATCGCTTGATTAGGTCCCAGATTTAAGAAAACATGAATTCTATATTGAATATCACTTAGGGTTACAAAATTATATGTCCTAATCATTTTTTTTGGTTGCATACTATAAGATTCTCCTTGATCAGTCTAAATAACCTCCCTATAGCAGTAAACATAGAAAAACATGATTCTCTACGTCAAAAATGTTGTTTTATCAGGATTCTGATAGCGTAAATAATATTGACTATGAGGTTTAACCATATAATATTTATAATACTGAAATTTTATAACATTGTTTTATATCATAGAATATTGTACTAATGTTTCATTATATAAATGTTTATTATAAAATAAGTCATATAATGTCTTGGAAACCAGGGTAAAAATAAGAGAAAACACCAAATCAATTTATTTATCAATGATAAAATAAAAATTATGATCATATAAAGTGAAATTGAGAAGAAAAAACACATTAAAACACATGAATTCTTTACAATAAACAAGAAATACCTTGGTATTTTTTAATAGAATAGATTTTGGATGAGATTTTCCAGACTTCGTAAGTGTGGTAAAATCCAACTTATTTTCAAGTGGTAGCTTAATAACATCTTCCAAAGGGTTGTGCATAACTTTGGAATTTTCAAAATCTTTTATCCATATAATGACATATCATATATATTATTTTATATATCATTAGAAGGATAAAATCTTTTGAAAATTAAAAATTTAAGTACATCCCTTTGAAAGATGTCATTACGCTACCACTAAAAAATAATATGGATTTTACTTAACTTCCAAAGTTATTCTTATATCATCCAAACTCTGTTCTATTGAAAATTTTCCTGGTATTTCTTGTTTTTTTTATAGAATTCATGTGTTTTTAATGTGTTTTTTCTCCTCCATTTAACTTTATATTATCGTAATTATCATTTTATCGTTGATAAATAAACTGATTTGGTGTTTTCTCTTATTTTTACCTTATTTTACAAAACATTCTTTAAATACTATCGATAATTAAGGTTGCACAGATAATATTTATGATACTAAAATTTTATAACATCTTCTTATATCATAAAATATAATACTAAAGTATCATATTATAGTTTTTAATCATCCTAAAGGTATTTTAGTAGTTTATAAAGAAAATGTGAATCTCTAAATCATATCTCCTAGGAGTTTCAAACTATATGTGTAGCAAATCCTATTTTTGTGTACCAGGTTACACCGAGTTAGGCCAAATACACCTTGTTAGAGTTATTACTCCTAGGTACATTTTTTTAGATCTACATCCACTTATAGTATCCATATATGGATTTTATTTTGTATATATCTATATAATATTTATGCTACCAAAATTTTAGAACATTTTATTATATCCTAAAGATAACAGTAATGTTTTTAGTATAATTTTTAACTTTACTAAAGATATATTCAACAATTTATAAAGAGAATGTGAATCATCTAAAACATATCCATCAACATTAACAAAACAGGCATGCAATAAGGGATGAATCATCTAAATCATGGGAGTAACAAATTGTATTTGTAGCTAACCCTCTTTGTTATCCATTTTTTCATATTTCATTCTATTTTTATTCCATGTTAATCCAAATTTAATCATTGTTTAATCATTAGTTAATGATTCATTAATAATTAGTTAATAATTAGTTCATCATTATTTAATCATTAGTTATCCATTACTTAATTAACATTTAATCATTAGTAAATCATTACTTAACCATTAGTTAATCATCAGTTAATCATTAGTTAATATTTAGTTAATCATTAGTCAATCATTACTTAATAATTGGTTAATCATTAGTTAACCATTAGTGAATCATTATTTTATCATTCCTTAATCATTATTTAATTATTCCTTAATCATTATTTAATCATAACTTAATCATTCTTTAATCCTCCTGTAATCATTACTTAATTATTCTTTAATCATTACTTAATGATTCTTTATTCATTACTTAATCATTATTTAATCACGCTTTAATAATTCTTTAATAATTCCTTAATCTTTCTTTAATAAATACTTAATAATTACTTAATCAATATTTAATCATTAGTTAACTATTACATAACCATTATTTAATCATTAGTTAATAATTCTTTATTGATTCTTTAACCATACCTTAATCATTAGTTAATCACTTTTTAATAATTTCTTAATCATTATTTAATCATTACTTATTCATTAGTAAATCATTACTTCTTTATTCATTCTTTAATCAATCATTAATCATTATTAAATCATAATTTAATAAATACTCAATAATTAGTTAATCATGAATAAATCATTATTTAAACATTATATAATCATTAATTAAACCTTAATTAATCCTTAGTTAATTATGCCTTAATAATTAGTTAATCAAATGATATTCATTAGTTAATTATTATTAGATCATCATTATATGTGATCATTCTTTAATTATAATTTATTCATTAGTTAATTTATATTTAATCATCACTAATAATAAATATTATTTCCAAATTATACATAACTAACTAAAGTAATTAATAAATAACATATTTTAAACTAACTAAAAACAATTCAATTAAATAAATACATAACTTTAAATTAATTAAGAAAAAATACCTCTAAATGATGCTTCACAAAAAATTGGGACTTCTTTTAGGCCATTGGAACCATTTCACACAAAAAAGGATTCTTTTACAGAGAAAGGGTGTGGAATATAGATATATGAAGGAAATTTGGAGTGACCAGAAGGGGGGGTTCCTTTTTATAAGGTCTTAAAGGAAAGTCGTCAAGGGGGCACCTTTCATCTTTACATTAAGAAAAAGGTGGCACACCCCCAACTGCCTTTTCATTTTTAGGAAAAAGGCAACCACCCCCCACTCTAAATTTTTCATGTCACTGATCTGGGGAAATGGTAGGGGGTCTTCGCCCTTTCCATAAATCAAAAAGGTGGAAGCACCCATACCACATTTCCAATGAAAATTTTAAAAAAATAACCTATACATATTTAAAAAAATTATGAAAACTCATAAAAAAACTCTCTTCAGCACCACGAATCATCTTCACAGCAATTTTCCTCTTCTATGACATCGAGTGGAAAAGGCATAATTCTTCCATACACTATGTATACATCATCTTCGACTATCCTGAATGTACAACATAGCATCACCTTGATTGGTCATCACACTGTAGTGAAACTCTCCCTATAGTGTACTCTCATATACTACACCAGCTCTAAGTTTTCATCCTCATGCATCATCTCCACTTGGATAGCTTCGTCAGCCATGTCACCTTTAATTTCCATGGAAACAACGTCATCTCCAATTCAGTACCTCATATCAAGTTTGTGAATAGCACAACACCAGCACGAAACTCATAGATGTAGCTAGTTCACTTGACTCTACACCAGCTTCACTTATCTATATGACACCAACACTAAGTTCTTACTATGAAGATATATCCCTAACTACCATAAAGTAGATTTTAATAACCATGAATAAATCATACCTACTATGAGTGTATACATGTACCTACCATGGCAGTTCCAAAGTTTCTACAAGTTTTAAATAAAATAAAGCAGGAATATTGTAGTTTACCTAAAATTTAAGGTACAAAACTTGGAGCATCCAATCTACCTACCATGAGTATTATTTCAAGCTATCAGGAATCATTTTTTATAACAACTATGAGGTAATTTTTTCTAAGAAACCACAAATATTTTTTTAAGTGACCACGGGTTTATTTTAAGTGACCACACATGATGACACGGTCAGTATACCATCCACACAAAAAATACGTTTCGTGGTCTGTATACTGACTATGTGTGCATGGGAAGTATATTGACCACAAGGAGTATGCCTTGCATGGTTAGTTTTTTACTTTATTTATTTTTGGAAAACACATAATTTATATACTATGTTTTGAGATTTTTTTATAAAATAATTTACTACAAGTTTAGTTAATCTATTTTAATAAAATTATTTATTTATAAATTAAATATAATTTATAATGATTATGTTGAAAAATATTTTATAGAAAAATACAGTGTAAATAACCATGAAAAAATAATTTTCATATAAATTATTTTATACTCTATTTTTATTAACTTTTGAAATATCAAAATACTACTAATTTTTAAAATATTTTTTAATTACTTTAATTAATTAAAAAACTCTCTTTAATATTAATGATATTTTTTGAAGAATTTCTAAGATATTACATGTAGGAATAAAGGAGTGTGATGATTCTATAAGTATAAGTGTGTTATTTCAAATTACAATTAATGGTAATATTCTAAGTTTAATTATTTTATAACGTGTAATTTTTATAAGTCTTTTAAACGCACCTTCATAATCGATAAGATATTGGATTTAATGAATCACAATTATCTATTACAATTTGAATCAATGACTATGATAAAATAAACTTGAAAAGGTTTATTCAAGTCAGATTGATGATGAATATTGAAATAATTACACAGAGACAAAAATATAACTTAAAATCTGAAATTGAAAATAACTCAATTTTTACTGTTAATAATACACTATTTATACAATCAAGTACTTCATCATATTGATCATACAATACTAAAGTGATTGAAATTCTTAACCTACAACCACATTTAACATCATCTTCTCCATTGTTGTAATAAATTCTGTCTTTTTTTACTGTTGTATTTCTTCTACATTTTTTTTCTTCTAGAGTCAATTTAATCTTTTCCCATACAAAATTTATCTAATAGGTTATTCCTCCTATCTAAAAGTAAGGGTGGGTTGTGACTCCCATACAAGAGTTAAGTGGGTTTTGAGTCCATCAAGAGTAAATTTTTGTTATACAACTAGGTGAAAAAAGGTATATTTGTGTGTGATTACGATATTATTATCAATAAAAAGTATTGAATTAGTGAATATTAGTCTTCTCGTTGAGTAGAGAATATTGAAGACTATAGTAGGAACATGGTGATCCTAACTACTAGAAAAACATAACATGTTTATTTTTTTAATTTATGGTACACAATTAACACTATTAATAACTATGATAATTATATTTTGATTGATTAATTTTTAAAAATACTATTCACCCCCAGTCAATCCTTCCATATACTGGGAAATAATAATTAGTATCATAGCATGATGACCTTTATTGAATTGGTTATAACTATTTCATTATATTTTTAAGCTAACCATTATCTTAGACTTAACAGTCTAAGGAAATAACCATTTCTTTGGTTATATAAAATAAAAAATTTGAGATATTGAATCCCATTAGACCATTCACCTCAATGGAATTGATTATGTTTACTTGAAGGATCAAATGGAGGTATTTCTAAAAAATATACCTCTTTAATTTTGGGATATAAGTTCAAAACCTTATAAACTACTTGAGGTAGATTTAGAAACTCAAAATATAAATGATGTATCATAATGTGTTCTAAACTACAAAGTTATGAATTATCTATATTATTCTATAAGTAAAAAATATGTATAGCCATGTTTATTTATTTAAAAATTATCTTTGCATATGTACGACTTTAAAATTCACTCAACAAGGAACTGATAAAATATAGATAACCAAGATAGGTATTCATCGAGCTAAGTTTCAATAATTCGAAATGACTAATCAAGAGTGAGTTAAAAAGATATACAAAATATTCAAGAAGATTGTAAAATGCATGGTTTCACTTAGGGACGACATAAATAATGAAGTTCTAATTAAGATAATACTTTAATTTCTACCTAAAATATATCACTCAAATAAGGTTGTGATAGAATAAAGTAATAATTTCACTCTATACTCAATGTATGAACTGATTGGATAACTTCTTCAATACAAGCTAGAAATAAAGAATGAAAATACTAAATATCATTACAAAAGGAAAGTTATATCATTAAAATCTAATGTAAATGCATCTTCTAATTACTCTAATTATAAGTTATATCAAATCGAGATAAATGAAATATAAAATTTTACTAAGGGAGTCTACAAGTACATGAAAGGAACATGAATATTTAAGAAGTGTCCTAGAAGATATCATAAAAAGGATGACATAAAGGGAATTAGGAAAGGTAAAATTAGTAAATACAATGCTTTCAAATTAATATGCTCTAAGTGCAAGAAAAAGGGACATATCAAGTTAGTGTGTCCAAAATTCAAACAATAATGGAAATACAAGGAATACAATAAAGAGTTAAAATGTGAAAATCATGCTGGTGGATTTTCATAGAAGATTTAGACTTAATTAGTAATGGTTCTAATAGTGAAAAAGAATCAGATGATATTTTCTTGATGGAAACAACTATGAATGAGTTAAACACTGATTCTGGTTATATTTTTGTTCATAACTATATTATTTAAAATTAATTTAAATAATTAAATAAATAAAATTAAATGTTACAAAGTGAAATTTTTTAGAATGGTTGAACTATACCGATAACTACAAATAGGAAATAATAATGTTAAAGAAAAAAAACAGTTTCATATTCTAAAATGAAAAGGCTTAAATATAAGAATGGAAGAATGAAATATTTTATTTAAAAAACTAATGAAGATCAAGAAAGAATATTTAAATTAGTTTTTTATAATTTATAATAAATTGAAATGGAATGTAAGAATCATAAACGTAAAAATAAGTAACTAAAAAATATAGGATCATGTTAAATAATGAACATTCAGGATAATCTGAAAGTTATTAAAAAATATAATAAAGATCTTAAAATGGAAATTACTAGATTAAAATAAACTTTATCTGTTTTTGTTTGAGGAAAATAATAATTTAATAAGATTATGTTAATGAGAAAACCCAATAAAGAAAAAATTTCCTTTGTATTAATCAAAAGGTTCCTAATATGTACATAATTACTTTTGTTAAAAGTGATAAAGTAAATGTTTTAACTATTATATGATATAGATGTAATATAAAAAGAAATTATGAAAACAAATGTTACATAAGATTTAATCGATAATTAAGCTACACCAAGAATTTTATTTCTAAGAATATTTCTTCTAGATTACCCAATAATAAATGTATAAAATAAATATGGGTTCCTAAAAGTTTTATTACTAATCCAGTGTGACCTAAAATAGCTCGGGTTCCAAAATAGTTATCTACTTAATGTTTTTTACTGGAAACTTCCCTAAATAGTTATCAGGATACATGGTATATGGATAGAAACTATCTTGGTAATATTAATATTGAAATATATGACCTGTTATCTTTTAATTCTTATAATGGAGGCACTTTCACTTCTGATTAAAGCTCTAAAGGAACAGTCAAAGGTTTTGGAGAAGTATGTATCTTAAAATATATTATAACTTATAATGTACTCATTATATAGTGATTAAAACACAATTTAATTATTATATCACAAATTTGTGTTGATGGAATGAGTGTGAAGTTTTAAGATGATAAATGTCTTGTTTATAAAGATAATACTATTTTATTTTATACCAATAAAAAAGAAAAGATCTACTCTATATATTTTTCAAAACTAATACCGAAAAATGTAAAGTTTTTTAATGTTGTAGAAATAGAACATATTATTTAGCATAAAATATTGGTACATTTCAATCTTAAAAAACTATACAATTTGTAAAAACATATAATGGTTTTGAAACTTTCAAAATTTAATGAAATTATGTATTTTTTGTGTGATTCTTGTCAAAAGGGTAAACAATAAGAGAATATTTTAGATCTGTTACTAATGTTAATAATCCTAGATTATTAAAAATACTTTATCTTTATTTATTTATAACCATAAAAACTATTAGTTTAGGTAGTGATAGATATGTGTTTTTAATTTTATATGATTTTATTAGATTCACTTAGACTCTTTTCTTATCCCATAAAAGTTAAACTCTAAACAAGTTTACTACATTCTGTAAAAAATTCAAAATAAAAAAAATCATTTAATAACATCAATTGGAAGTGAAAAAGGAGGAAAAATTTTTAACTTAAACTTTTAGAAATTTTTTCAATATAATGTAAATTTCCATAATCTTTATACCCCTAGAACACTACAATAAAATGGTGTTGTAGAGAAGAAAAATAGAACTATTCAAGAGATAGAAAGGACTAGTCTTAATGAATTCAACTTACCAAAATACTTTTCTATGAATTAGTTAACATTGATTTCTATATCTTAAATAGTTTTGACATTAGACCCATATTAAATAAAACTCTTTATGAAATTTTTAATGAAAATAACCCTATTATTGGTAACCTTAATGTTTTTGGTTATAGAGTTTATATTGTAAATGCTAAAGATAATCTATAAAAAATTGATTCTAAAAGTGATGATATAGTTTTTTGGAAAATTTAAATAATAATAAAGAATATAGAGTGTATAAAAATATAACTATGTCTATGGATGATTCTGTATATGTAAATATTATTAAAAATAATCAAAAACATATTACAGATACTGCTGATTCTGTTAAATAATTTAAAGAATTTAATTTTGATAAAGATAAAACTAAAAATGATAATGCATCAGTTATAGGGAAGAACATAAAGTCTCAATATGATCCTATGAATTGGAAAACATATAGATATTGTTATTTAGAAAATATAATCAGAAATGATAAATTTGAAATAAACTCTAGAAAATCAGTTTTGAATTTTTGTATTAATTATGCCTTTGTAGCTGATTTTGTGCCTGATGATATTAAAGAAGATTTCAAAGATTAAAACTAGATAAATTCTATGCATGATGAATTTACTTAGTTTGATCCAAATGAATTGTGTAATCTATTTTAGTTGCCTAAAGTTATACTATTTATTTGAAAAAAATGAATTTTTTAAAATAAAATGGTTGAGTCTGGTAATATAATTAGATATAAGGCGATATTATCTTCCCAGGTTTATTTAAAAGAATAAGGAAATGATTTTGAAGATTCATTTTCACCAGTTTCTAGAATATAATACATCTGGATTCTATTAGATTTTGTATTTTATCAAAATTTTAAACTGTTTCCAATGGATTTAAAAAATGAATTTTTAAATGGTGTAATTTTTGAAGAGGTTTATATTAATAAAACACTTAGTTTAAAAAATGATGAGTTTCTAAATCATATTTTTAAACTGTATAAAGATTTATATGGACTAAAATATAATCCAAGATATTTTTATGATAGACAAACTGTATTTTTAATATAAAATAATTTTAGAAAAGGAAAGTTTGATCCAACATTATTTATAAAAAAGGTTTCAAATGATATTTTAATTATAAAAATATATGTTGATGATATTTTATTTAGATATAAAGATGATATTATTTTTAATCAGTTTTAAAAATTAATGGCAAATGAATTTTATATGAGCATAATGGGAGAATTAAAATTATTCCTTGACCTTAAGATTTTACATAGAAAAGATGGTATTTCTCAATATCAAAGAAAATATGCTAAATATTTTTCTAACAATCAATCTTTATTCATGTAAATCTATTAGAACCCCAATAAGAACTAATTCTAAACTAGATGTGGATGAATTTGGAAAATATATAAATGATAAAATGTATTTAGGTATGATAGGAATCCTATTATATTTAAATACAACAAGGCCTGATATTATGTTTTCAATATATATGTGTGAGAAATATCAATATAATACATAAGAAATTCATTTAAAGGCTCTTAAAAGAATAATTAAATGTGTTAGAAGGAACTACCAAACTAATTTATCTTACTCTAATCAGAATTATTTCAATTTTTAATCTTTTTCTAACTCTGGCTTTAGAGGTTACAAACTTGATATGAAAAGAACATCAGGTATGTGTCACTTATTAGGTAAATTATTAATATAATTGAGTTCCAAAAATAAATTGTTAGTTGAATGATCCATAGTTGAGGAAAATTTCACTGATGCTTAAAATTTTTGTGCTCAATGTATTTGGATAAAACAAAATCTATGTGATTTTAATATTTATTTAGATAAAATTCTTAAATTCTAAGACAATACATCTATCATTTATATATCTGAAAATACTTTATAGTATTATAAAAATAAACATATAGATTTTATATTTCACTTTTTAAGAGATCATGTTAATAAAGGGGATATTATTATGGAATACATTCCAATAGAAAATCAACTAGAATATATCTTTATAAAATAATTAGATTCTATGAGGTTTTAAAAATTAAAATTTTAATTATCTACGATGGAAATTTAATTTTTTGAGATCATGTTAAACTTTGATTTATTGTTTTTATATTTATGTTAGTAACATATGAATATAGGGGGAGTTATCTCTCACTTATATTTTATATCTCAATTTTATTCTTATTTTTTATTATTTGGATTTACTTTTTACTATTTGATAAATTTTAAGAAGGGGGAAATTTTTAATATTTGGTTTTTCAAATTATAAAAAGGGGGAAATAGTTTTCATTGAGATTTTATGTGTTTACTTGTTTTATTGTTTTGATAAATTTTAATTACTTATTTTTAATTTTTAATATTGTTTTATTTTATTATTTTTATTTATTTAAATTTAAATTTTATAAAAAAACAGTTTTTATAATATTACTTATTTCATGTGATTTGTTTTAATAAATTATTTTCCACATTTTTTTATTAAGTTTTTTTAATTCTAATTACGTATTATACATCGTGTTAATATTATTATTTTAACATTCTCATTTTATGTTATGTTAATTTATATATATATATATATATATATCAATGTGTATATATATACATATATATATATATATCAATACTTTTATATTTTCATTTAAAACTTTATATCATATGTTAATTTTATTTTGAATGTTTAAATACTTTTCATATTTTAGTATTTATTATGTGTTATATATATATATATAGTTTCTTTGTTTTAAAAAAATATATATCGATATATATATTTAAAATAAATATATATTTTTGAAATAACATATATAAATATACTCTTATATATTATTCATCTTCTTCATCCTTTTGTACATGCAATATCCTACATCTTTTTACAATAAAACTCCCAACAACTTCAATCTTTGGACCAGCTCAACATCACACTACAACGCAACACCATGGAAGCTCATTTTCTGAACCTCATCCATACACCCTCCTTTATGATTCAACACCACATCTCATCTGTGTAGCAATCGGCCTCTTCTGTGACACCAGGAGACACAAGAATTCTACTTCAATGCACTATTCATACATTATCTTTGACTATCCTCAACATACAGTGTAGAATCTCCTTGATCGATCATTAAACCATACTGAATCTTTCCCTCTAGTGTACTCTCATCTGTAGAACCATCTTCGAGTTGTCATCCTCATGAATCACCTCCACCTGGACAACTTCATCAGTCATGGAACCTCGAATTTCCATGGAAATAATAACACATAAGCTTCAGTTCCTCCTCTCAGGTTTGATAATAGTGCAACACCAACAGGAAACTCATAGTTGTAGCTAGTTTAATTGACTCTTCACTGAATCCACTTTTATATGTGACACCAACACCAGGTACCTACCATGAGGATTTATCTATAGTTACCATGAAGAAAATTTTACTTACTATGAAGAGAACATTCCTAGCATGAGTGTACGCAAGTACCTACCATGGATATTATGAAGTTACTAAAAGTTAAAAACAAACTACCACAAAAATATTATAGTTATCGTGAAATTTAAGCCACCTACAGTGAAACATCCAGGCTATATACCATGAGTATTATTTCAAGCTACCATGAATCATTTTTTTATACTGACTGTGGGGAAATTTTTTCTAACCTACTGAAAATATTATTTTAAGTAACCACATGTTTATTTTAAGTGACTGCACATGATGACATGGACAGTATACCAACTGCATGAAAAATAAATCACGCATTCAGTATAATGACCATGCGAGCATGGTAATTATACCGACCATAAGGTTTATGCTCCATGCAATAAGTTTACTTTATTTATTTTTAAAAAACTTGTATTTTTTATATACTATATTTTAGTAATTTTTTTATAAAATAATTTATTACATGTTTGGTTAATATCTTTTAATCAATTTATTACATTATAAAATAAATATATATTATAATTATTATGTTACAAAGTATTTGATAAAAAAATATAGTATAAATAAGCATGAAAAATAATTTTTATAACAATTATTTCATGCTCTATTTTTTTATAAATTTTGAAATATAAAAATGCTACTAGTTTGTAAAGTCATTGTTAATTTTTTTAATTAATTGAAAAACTCTCTTTAATATTTTATATATATTTTTGATTATTTTTAATCTATTCTATACATAAATAAAATATCGTGAATATTCTCTAAGTATGAGCATGTTATTTCAAATTATAGGAAACAGTAATATTTTAAGTTTAATTATTTTCAAATGCTGAATTTTTTAATTACTCTGTTAGGTGTGCCTTCACAATCAAGAAGATATTGGAGTTAATGAGTCACAATTAGCTATTTCAATGTTAATCAATTACTGTAATAAAATAAACATGAAAAATTTTATTCAATATCTATTGATTATGACTATTGACACAATTACAAAGATAGAAAAATACAACTTGAATTACATAATTTCAAAGTATTAAATTTCTACTCCAACTACTAATCCATTGTTTTGATCACTAAGGACTTCATCATTTTGAATATAAACTACTAAAGTGATCAAGATTATTGATCTAAATCTATATTTAACATCATCTTCTCCACTTCTGTTCTAAATTTTATCCATTCTCTTCATCTTTGTATTTATTATACATTTTTTTATGAATACGTATTCTGTTTAATATTTTCCCATACAAAATATGTCTAATAGGTTATTACTATTATCTAAATAGAAGGGAGGTTTGTGATTCCTAGAAAAAGGTCAGGTGTGTTGTGAATCCTTTAAAAGTCAATTTGGGTTATACTACCAGGTGAGAAAAAGGTACATCTGTGTGTAATTGGGTTATCACTCCCTATCAAAAGTGAGTAATTATTGAATACCAATCCTCTCTTAGAGTGGAGATGATTGAAGAGTAAAGTAGGATCATGTTTATCTAAGCTACTAAAAAAACATCACCTGTTATTTTTTTTAATTTACTCTCTTCAATTTACATTGTTAATAACTCTGATATTATTGATGGATTATTTTTTTAAAGACCATTAACCCCCACCTCTAGTTAATATTTCCATAACTGGGACATATCACCCACTAACTTGTTAGAGACACATGTCACTCATTCATTTTCAAATGAATATTTTATGATCAATATACATGATTTATTTCTAAATGTATTTATGTAATAGTAATATCTCATTAGTGTTTATTGATTTCACCAACCATTTCTAGTTATGCCATGTATAAATATACCATAGGGTCTCCTTTCTTCATTTCATATATACATATTCCATAATTATTCCTCCAAATGAGGTGTCCTTGAATATTAATACCGTGATATAATTACCACAAAGTATCTTTTAACAAGTTGATTTTCAAATAATTTTTTATATAATGATTGGTTTATAGGTTTTTTCAAAAACTATCCCTTTAAATAATCATAATTTATTGGTACCATATGGTACCATCTATTTCCATATTCTCTTGAATACTCACCAGTGGTATCAAGTCTTATAAACATTCAAAATATGGATTCTGTGAACCTTAATACATAGAGTCCATTATGTTAATTTATATATAAATTTCAATGTTATAATGTTTTTATTTACTGCTTATTTATATAAATAATTATTATAAAATAATAATATATATATATTACCCACCATAGTGAACATAAACCACCTCTTTTTTTATGAATTCCAAAGTAGTATGTGTCTCTCAAACTACTCCCCCACAAAGCTAAGTGGAGTCCAGAATTCCTATACCAAATCATGTGAATCCAAAGCCTCAACCCATATAAGTTAGGTCTTATCCAACTATATTTAGAGTGATAGGCTTCCATTATGGAAATATATTTAGTCTTGACTAGATGTCGATATACTTAGTGGATATAGGATTACAAACATAGATGCACCTTAGTGTTTGATGTTCATTAGCTAAATCCATATTTTATCAAAGATTTTTCAAAAAAAACTTGTGATAGTGTCCTAATAGATTCTTATCATATAATAATTGATATGATATCCACTAGAAAATATAGTTGGCATATCATTATTTATTTCACTTCTTTTTTAAAAACATATCTTGGAAGAAGTAATGGAAGATTTGAGATATATATAAGAATCATCATTAATCTTCCTTTTACTACCATCATTTTATTGATGTATATAAGTAAATGTGAGTTTTTTAATACCTTTAATCCACATGTATTATTAATTATTACTAAGATAAGATATTCTATGATAAACTTTCTCATAAATTCCCCAATATTTACCAAGTTCACACATTTACTTCAATGACATTTTCTAAAATTTATTAAATGAATATCATGAAGTATATGAAGTTATCTTTAGAGTTAGAATAGTTTGTGAGGACATTTTGAACCAACTCTAAAATATTTGTGTTGAACATTTATTTATAAAGGTTTCTTTATCTAAAACATTATAAGTAGTTTGTTTTTATATCCAGTATCTTAGCTCAATTGAGACTAAAACACTTTTATGGTATAAAAAAGTCTAATAATTTCAGTTTTATTTGATAAATAATTATCTTTCAACAATCGGTTAAAAGTGTTATAATTTATATTCATCATTAATTGTGATTTATATTTTTTATTGAAGAGTTACTAAACCATTAGGTAAGTATTTAAGCATCATAAAAACATTTATTCCAAATGTGAAATAATATATCATTATTTATACATGGATACTGAGATAAATTTTTTAGTAACACATATTACAAACTTAAATCAATACATTTTTGCTCTAAGAAGTACTGAGCTCCACTTAGATGACATAGGAATATCCCTTTCTCAACTACTTTGAGTTTACTTGATAACCTTTCTATCCTTGATTATTTACTATATTTAAATAAATTTATGTTGTAACCATATTGTATTTTAATATGTAAGTAGTGAATATAAACTTTATGAATATAAATAATGTGGATACATCTTCTATCTTCTTCAATTAATTTTAATTTCTTTTCTAGTGTCTATTAGCTTTATATAAGAATCAAATAGCCTCCAATTAATTCTCATATCTTTGAATATTTTTTTCACTTTGAAGAATTTTGTATAATATATTTTTTTATTTATATTACCCATGGTATATTCAACTTTTTATTTAAAACTTTTCACTATGAGGGGTAGAGAAACATGTTTCAAACAATCCTTATCTTCTTGGTGAAGTATGGACAAAAGATTCCTGAGTGAATTATCTATTTTGTTCATCCAATATCAGATGAATAAGGATAACCTTGATGGAAAGGATAATAAAATAGTATTAATGGATAATTTATCATTCATGTGGTATCCTAATTTCATTAATTAGTTAATATACCCTAGAAATTTGAAACCATGATCAGTATATAAATTCACTTCCTCTAGTTTACACTCATATAGAGCATTGAGAATATTATTTATTTTAAGATTCTCTTTAACTTTAAAAGTAAGAAGAAGATGATATATTGTGGTGTATGAATTAATTTCTTTATTTTGTATCATCAAATCTCCGGGAATAATTGATAATATAACACAATGGACATAAGATTCATCTTCTATATATCACTGATAGACATTATTTCAACCTTTTCTCACCTTCTGGGGAGGTAGAACCAGATTAGGTGATTCTAATACATAATAAAAATCTTCTCATAATTATGCATCACATAAATGATTTTACTATATTTAGGAATATTTATTTGTAAGTACATACCCTGAGTTAAGAAATTATCATAGTGGTCTTGTGTTTTTTCTTTCCTTTTTTATAAAATAATTAAAAAAGATGATTAGTAATTTACTTGATTAAAAATTATGTGAGACATAGTAATTTTAATTTTATTAACACTCCCACTATTTTATCAAGTCTCAATAGCCATCACCATTTAACTCAGAATGTCAAGTTTCAAATACATTTTAGTGGCAAGGATCTATATTTCCCTTCTTATAATCTTGATGGAGGCCATGAAAATTATAAAAAATTATTTAAGTGGGTGTTCTTTCCAACAACAAATTAGAAGCTTCTTGATCCGTAGAGTGGACTACCCAATCTAGAAATATTACCTCGAATTTCCACGACACTTGCCTCCAATTTACATCAATTCTAGTGAGGGTTACTTCCCATTATGTAAACCAATTAATTCAACCCAAAACATTCATAAGAACTCCCTAATAAAATTAAGTGTCCCAACAAGGGTTAGTTAAACACTTAGTTCTATGGTTTCATTCATAATCAAGTAATGGAATTCTTAGTGTGACTTAATATTAAGTTGAGGGATTTTATTTATTATTCATAAATTTCTTGGTTTATTTTTTTCATATCTTATTAATATTAAATGGGTTTTACTTAGGGTATTAACCATGTTATAATAAAACATTTATGAATAATCCATTTATTTTAATTCCATGTTTTCATATTAGTCCATTTATTTAGGTGCTCACAGTCTGACATCCATAAAATACATATTGCATAAGATATAAATAAAATAAATATATGAATGGAACTATCATGAGATTTAAGTACTGTTTTATTTATTGAGTGTAAAATAAATCAACCTATGACTCAAGGGATAAACACCTTATGTTGGTCCCGGAATGAGTTGTAGTATCCCACCTATCAACCTATATATATCCAATTTGGGTTTCATCTCAGTCTATCTTGAACCAACACTTTCTTAGCTTCATCATGAACTAACTCCATGTGCCTTTAGAAAATTATTTTATTGCATATGCTTTATAACTCATACACAACTGAGGGGAGCCGAATGATTGGTTAAGGGGAATTGCATAAAAACCTTGGAGGTACTATATAATAAAGTAGGGAGGGATGAAGCACAGACCATCTTTTTTAAAATTTAATAATAATTAACTATGAAACCATGAAATAAAATTAAATTTAATATAACCAACACATACATAGGTCTGGTCAAGATCACGATTAATCATATGTAACGCCCCGACCCCAGCTACACAGAGTCGGTGCATTACTTCGTAACATTGGCATGATCACAAAAGATCAAGTCTAGAAAGACCGATTAGTTTAGTAGCCTTGGAAACACTATATACATTCATAAATGTTACATTACATCATAAATTGAAAAACTAATAACAAAGTCTTCATAGTCCACACTCATATCCTCTTCTTACTATCCCTGCAGGTCATTCATAAAATACTTCTTCACATCCTGGAAAATATTAAAAAATTGAAAGGGGTGAGCTCAGATGCTCAGTAAGGATAACAATATAGAGGAAGCTTTCATCAATAAACATAAACATTTAAGGCAATGTATAACTAAAACAAAAGCCGTTTAAACTTGAACTTCAACATAATATGGCAAAAGTAAAATGAGATAATGCCATTCACTTCTTCACATGGATATTCTACTGGTCGAATAATCACATGCAATATCAATAACCACTTTCATAATGATGGAATGCATAATGCCAGACTATCATAACCACATAGCCAAGGTCTCGTGCCAAGACCACAAATAAGATTTTGTCAAGGCCTCGTGCCAAGACACTAGTTTGTCTCATGAGACCTGCAGATGCATTTCTTTTAGAAGATACTTACATTTAAAATTGCTCAAATATACTCCAGTGTTTTTATGAAAACATTAAGCAAGCTTCTGAAAACAAAATAACTAATTCTGAGACTGCTCGACTAATTACAGGCCATGATGGGTCCACGCCCAATCCCTTCCTGTCTACCACACTCGAGAGTCGGGTTTTCTGAAAACATTTTTAAGCTTGCGTTAAATACATATACATTTGCACTAGATTTTCATATATTGGAGAGAAATATCACTTTTTTGAAATCATTTAAAAATCACATAATTATAAAAGAAAACCTTTTGAATAAATGTAAAAATCAAAGGGGTTTATACACCGTATAAAATAAAGTTGTGTATAAAACGAAATATGCCTCAATGAAAGGAGATTGAGACGAAGTCCTTACAAAGATAATTTTTAAAATAAAATAGATCTATTATGTGTATTCACTATAATTACACATAAATATAGTACAATTACAAGATAGGACATAATAATATCACCACATAATTTGAAAGTATGAGATTAACCCAAAGAATGGAAATTGGGTTAAGAAGTTCTCTTACCTTGCGTCTTGTCCTGACCCGACCATTCTTTAACCTCCTGAATAATAAACTAGAGTTAATTTATATTTACTTAAGAACCTTTTTCATGTTCATTATTCCTTTTGTATCCCTTATTACCATGTTATGAACATTATGTAATTATTAAAGTTTATAACGGTCATTTTGTCGATCTTAGGTACTTGAGTCAACAATAAACTTCTTATAATTACAAGTTGTTCATGTGGTGAAATATCCATTATATATAGAATTATATTCATGATGTAGTTATCATATATATCATACATATCCATTATATACATTCATTCATAATATTACGTAACATTTAGAGGTAAGAAATGAAATACACCGTTCATGGAGATGGTAAGCCGTACGTACGCATGAACGCTACTTTCATTTCTATTTCGTATTTAATGGAATGAAATCATAATTATATAAAGTTATAATCTAATTACAGTATAATATAGTGTATAATACCATTTACTTCATCCTTTATACATCCCACATATGGTATTAACGATTCAAATCACTTTGAGGGGGCGGTATTCCGCACTTCCTAAAATGAAAATATCGCATTTACCCATAATGGAAACCATAAAGGTATGCCATAAATGAAAAATAAAAAATCATAAGGAAAACAAAAACATAATATATATCATATATAAAAATATTTTTATCATAATGGCCACCATTAGAGGTGTTATATGAGTGTTGAACAATCATCGTTTCGTGAGGAAAAATTCGTCAACCACAGAAACAGTATGTTCTTTAACCATTAGATGTAGGTGTGTGTAAGTGTAAAACAAATCCTTATCATAACAACATCCTAGTATATTTTAGATACTGGTTTTTTTACAAAAGAAAGGAATAAAAATAGTTTAAGGGGTTGGAGAATCTAAATAAAACAAAACAACATTAGAGAAGACATTACCTAAAAATCGGGTAACTATTTTTGATTTGAGACAAAGGCTTCCTTGGGAAGAATTCTGCCCAAAGTGAGGCTTCTAGGAGTAAGTGAGGGATTTTGGGAGAGTATTTGGGCAGAGTTTGGCCGAGCCAAATGTCTTGAAGGTGTGAATAAGGTGGGAGTGGTGGGGGCCTTTTATAAGTGGAGAGGAGGGGCACTTTTGGAAAGTAATGAAATGTTATTCTATTATACAATGCTTTTAGGATTCTAAAGGTCCCAAACTTGTATAATTAGTGGCTAAGGTGATAAGAGTTCGAAATATCCTCATCCAATAGGATTTGGACAAGTATAAGCCTTGTATTGTACATTATCTTTTCATTTTATTTAAATCGTTAAATAATGAGGTCATCGCTGTATCATCATGATGTCATAAATAATTTAATTTATTTAATGTCTAAAAATTATAAAAAAAATACTATAATGTAGTAA
The DNA here is from genome assembly GCA_963277665.1 of Viscum album. NCBI lineage: Eukaryota > Viridiplantae > Streptophyta > Magnoliopsida > Santalales > Viscaceae > Viscum > Viscum album. The sequence goes on along the minus strand of OY728126.1, from coordinate 923,326,582 downwards.
ATCTTTTTATCTTTCCAATGACTATTTATAGTCAAAAATATGATTTGTATAACCCCATGTAAAAATTGTTTTAGTAAACCATTTCATGTTTGTGTCATTTTTTACTTTAACATTAAATAAAAGGTATTTATGTCATTTTCCAACTAAAGTGGCTCCATGGGGTCCCCAAGTTGACCCATGTATTTTCTCGGTCGTCCATGGCACATCCAATGAGGGTAGGACATGTGTCAAGCTCATCTCATATTATTAAAACATTATTTTTACCTTAAACTACACTAATTACCTCTAATCGCGATTAAGAACTTAAAAGTTACTATTCACCAAAAATTATTTTAATCTCATTGAACCACATTTTACTTCTTAATGACAACCATGTATGTCGGATTTTTGAAAATCAAAACACCGAAGTGGTAATATTTCATTCAAACGAAAAATCAGTTATTTAACTACCACTTAGTGGTTTCACTATTCATCAAAAATTGAAGTTTTTCAGAACAATGCCAAAGTTTCACCCTAAGCTATAATTGATATTCCGAATTCAAAAATGATATATATTTTACAAAATTCCAAACATATAAGTTGAATTAATTAATTTTATAATTAATTACCACTGCCATAACAAATAGCGTGTTTTTAAGAAACAATTTATATCAAAAGATTGACAATTGTTCATTCCCAATTTCAATGTTAAATTAATTATAATGACCACCATTGGATAAAATGGTAAAAATATATTCTAATTATACTTTAAAACCACTCAATAGTATAATTTATCACTATAAATTATTTTTATCAAAAAAGTTGTTTTAATTATTTTTCATTATTCATAAAAAAATGGAAGTTCTCAGAAAATTACAAAAAATTCAACTTTGGATAATTTCGATATTACGAATACAAAAATGAAGTCCGTTTTGAAATATAAAATTTCTATAATTTTAAAAAGTGGGTATTACTATTCATAACGGCTACTTTGATTAGTCGCGGTGTGTTAGAACTCGAACTTGCGTACAATACACACTATTGTATTATTCAAAGAGATGTGTACCGTGAAAGCTTGGGGTGTTACATTCTCCCCTCCTTCAATAAATTGCGTCCTCGCAATTTGAAATTTTTCTTGGAAAATAAAAGGTTGAAAATAGAAAATACCTTTGTAGAAAACCCACATCGAAAATAAGGTTTATAAAAATATAACTTTAAAAGAAAGAAAGATAAGTACAAAGGTCACCCGAGATAGCCCATACTAGGATTCTATGAAAATATGGATATGGAAGAAAAACAAACCATCAAGGTCTGATAGAGAGTTGTAGGAAACTGGATTAAGAGAAAGTTAACAATAACAAAATCACAAACTTGTGATTGGTTAAACGGTCATTGAATCCCCAGTTGGAAATGTTAACCGGCAACGTTTTTGTTTTAAGTTACCTTTTATAAAGTTAAAGAATTTATTTAGGAGATTTACTAAGAATGTAAGGGAATATACATACTTGTCATGTAGACTTTCATTCTTTAAAAAACCCATATTTCACTCTAAAAGGTAATAGAACTCAAAAATATTCGATTTATCCTAATTGTATAAGGTTACAAATATTAACACAAACCGTTTAGATTAGAAAAACTATTTTGTAATAACCAGGGACTTCACATAGTCTAGTGGTAGGCGATTAATCCCAATCGCACTATGGTTGTGGGTTCGATTCCCACAGCTTTGTCCGACGCGATGGGTTGTCACTCGGTCTGCGTGTTGTCCTTTTTATAAATATCCAAAAATAAACTTAACAATAGAATCCAATGTAAAATATAATCCATTCCAACCTTTATAGTTATCCAAAATACTTCTGTCCAACTCACAGTCCAGATTTTATGAGGAAGGTAAACATAATGAAGCTCCTTTTTTTCTGCGTAACAACATGTGAACACCTTCATCATGTATTCTTTTAAAACACTGCAACATACTAAATTACCATAAATCCTTATTGATTACATTCATGATCCCTTATTCCTTATAGAAAACTAGATATACTCCTTCTATCCAAAAATGTATGCAAATCATTAATTAGTTTCAAGGATGTTAAGAATATCCAACATAATTTATCTGAATCAATCATGTCTTATTCCAAAATCACTATCTCGGTATCAGAACCATATTATGGTTTATCTTTCTCTCAACCATATATTTTCCAAAAATTTAACCTACTGTGGAGTCACTTTTCTTGGTTTCACACAATCTCAAGTCCTAGATGAAATAGTACTGCAGTACAATCCTTATATACTCCATAATTATTATAACCAGTACATCATTGATACAACACTCCAATTAAAAAATTCTTCAATAACAACATAAGAACTCTAATCATTCCTCCTCATCTGTGGTATTATCTTAACTTGATTATTATCCAATAACATCATTTGGGGAATACTCTGATGATTTAAACATTAGTTTGCGTAGTGTCCCCACTCCTTGCAGATGAAGCATTGTACATTTGAAACCTTTTTCTTACCCTTGCAGTCACGCACTTGGTGTTCTTTTTCTCCACACTTATAACAAACTCCTATTCCCTTCAAGAAAATTCCAAGGTGTTTCTTCCCACAGTTATCACATATTGAAAAATTCTTCTTTTCCCTCGTCCCTTTATCCATCATTCTCTCTTCCATCCTTTTCTTCTCTTTCATCCCTTCAAATCCATAAGACTCAGAGAATTCTCTACTTATCTTATTAACACATGATACTATTTCTTTATATGTTGATAACACATGGGAGAATATTTCCCTTCTAAATGTTGGCTTAATACCATGAAAGATATGATCCTTCTTACTCTTTGGATCATACATATTGATGGAGTTCACATTCCTTCTACTGGGCGCCATTTCTATACAATGCCATAAACTAGGTTAGTTTATGAATAGAAATACATAATAACAAAATTTAAAACACTTATAATAAATTGAACTATTTATGGATATAATCCATAATCCTAAAAAATGTTTTCTTTTAGGAAGTATATACTCATAACCCTTCATAGTGGTTTGTAAAGAAAATGAGAATTATCCAAAGCATATCCCCTGGGAGTGTCATAACCAAGAGTGCAGCAAGGCCTGTTTTCATGTACCAGTTCCCGTTCGAGTCTAGCTCAAAGCGGTGTTTTTGGGTTTTACCCCTAGGTACATATGTGCCTGAGCCGCCTCTACCTGCTCGTATCCAGACAGGGATGTATTGCTCGGAAAACTCACAACATCTCTACAATACCAAAATTCTAGGAAGTTCTTCTATACTAATCCTCAAAGTCTATCTTCGGGCTATGTGCTCTAATCATAGTTTATCTAAATCTAGCTTCCAAGGTTAGTACTAAACTGCCTCTGATACCAACTGTAACGCCCCGATCCCAGCTACCCAGAGTCGGTGCATTACTTCGTAACATTGGCATGATCACAAAAGATCAAGTCTCGAAAGACCGATTAGTTTAGTAGCCTTGGAAAAACTAGATACATTAATAAATGTTACATTATATCATAAAGTGAAAAACTAATAACAAAGTCTTCATAGTCTACACTCATATACTCTTCTGACTATCCCTGCAGGTCATTCATAAAATACTTCTTCACATCCTGGAAAATATTAAAACATTGAAAGGGGTGAGCTCAGATGCTTAGTGAGGATAACAATATAGCGGAAGCTTTCATCAATAAACATAAACATTTAAGGCAATGTATAACTAAAACAAAAGCCTTTTAATCTTGAACTTCAACATAATATAGAAAAAGTAAAATGAGATAATGCCATTAACTTCTTCGCATGGATATTCTACTGGTAGAATAATCACATGCAATATCAATAACCACTTTCATAATGATGGAATGCATAATTATAGACTATCATAACCACGTAGCCAAGGCCTCATGCCAAGACCACAAATAAGATTTTTTCAAGGCCTCATGCCAAGACACTAGTTTGTCTCATGAGACCTGTCGATGCATTTTTTTTAGAAGATACTTACATTTAAAATTGCTCAAATATACTCCAGTGTTTTTATGAAAACATTAAGCAAGCCTCTGAAAACAAAATAACTAATTCTGAGACTGATCGACTAATTACAGGCCATGATGGGTCCACGCCCAATCCCTTCCTGTCTACCACACTCGAGAGTCGGGTTTTCTGAAAACATTTTTAAGCTTGCGTTAAATACGTATACATTTGCACTGGATTTTCATATATTGGAGAGAAATATCACTTTTTTGAAATCATTTAAAAATCACATAATTATAAAAGAAAACCTTTGGAATAAACTTAAAAGTAAAAGGGGTTTATACACCGTATAAAAGAAAGTTGTGTATAAAACGAAATATGCCTCAATGAAAGGGGATTGAGACGAAGTCCTTACAAAGATCATTTTTAAAATAAAATAGATCTATTATGTGTATTCACTATAAGTACACATAAATATAGTACTATTACAAGATAGGACATAATAATATCATGACATAATTTGAAAGTATGAGATTAACCCAAAGAATGGAAATTGGGTTAAGAAGTTCCCTTACCTTGCGTCTTGTCCTGACTCGACCGTCCTTTAACCTCCTGAATAATAAACTAGAGTTAATTTATATTTACTTAAGAAACTTTTTCATGTTCATTATTCCTTTTATATCCCTTATTACCATGTTATGAACATTATGTAATTATTAAAGTTTATAATGGTCATTTTGTCGATCTTAGGTACTTGATTCAACAATAAACTTCTTATAATTACAAGTTGTTCATGTGGTGAAATATCCATTATATCTAGAATTATATTCATGATGTAGTTATCATATATATCATACATATCCAGTATATACATTCATTCATAATATTACGTAACATTTAGAGGTAAGAAATGAAATGCACCGTTCATGGAGACGGTAAGCCGTGCGTATGCATGAACGCTACTTTCATTTATATTTCATATTTAATGGAATGAAATCATAATTATATAAAGGTATAATATAATTCCAGTATAATATAGTGTATAATACCATTTACTCCATCCTTTATACATCCCACATATGGTATTAACGATTCAAATCACTTTGAGGGGGCGGTAGTCCGCACTTCCTAAAATGAAAATATCGCGTTTACCCATAATGGAAACCATAAACGTATTCCATAAATGAAAAATAAAAAATCATAAGGAAAAAAAACATAATATATATCATATATAAAAATAGTGTCATCATAATGGCCACCATTAGAGGTGTTATATAAGTGTTGAACAATCATCGTTTCGTGAGGCAAAATTCGCCATCCACAGAAACAGTATGTTCTTTAACCATTAGATGTAGGTGTGTGTAAGTGTAAACCAAATCCTTATCATAAAAACATCATAGTATATTTTATATACTGGTGTTGTTACAAAATAAAGGAATAAAAATAGTTTAAGGGGTTGGAGAAGCTAAATAAAACAAAACAACATTGGAGAAGACATTACCTAAAAATCGGGTAACTCTTTTTGATTTGAGACAAAGGATTCCTTGGGAAGAATTATCCCCAAAGTGAGGCTTCTAAGAGTAAGTTAAGGATTTTGGGAGATTATTTGGGCAGAGTTTGTCCGAGACAAATGGCTTGAAGGTGTGAATAAGGTGGGAGTGGTGGGGGCCTTTTATAAGTGGAGAGGAGGGGCACTTTTGGAAAGTAATGAAATGTTATTCTATTATACAATGATTTTCGGATTCTAAAGGTCCCACACTTGTATAGGTCGAGGCTAAGGTGATAAGGGTTCTAAATCTCCTCATCCAATAGGCTTTGGACAAGTTTAAGCCTTGGATTTTACATTATCTTATCATTTTATTTAAATCGTTAAATAATGAGGTCATCGCTGCATCATCATGATGTCATAAATAATTTAATTTATTTAATGTATAAAAATTATAAAACAAATACTATAATGTAGGAAATCTTTTTATATTTCCAATGACTATTTATAGTCAAACATATTACTTGTATAACCCCATGTAAAAATTGTTTTAGTAAAACATTTCATGTTTGTGTCATTTTTTACTTTAACATTAAATAAAAGGTATTTATGTCATTTTGCAACTAAAGTGGCTCCATGGGGTCCCCAACTTGACCCATGGATTGTCATGGTCGGCCATGGCACATCCAATTAGGGTAGGACATGTGTCAATCTCATCTCATATTATTAAAACATTATTTTTACCTTAAACTACACTAATTACCTCTAATCGCGATTAAGAACTTAAAAGTTACTATTCACCAAAAATTATTTTAATCTCATTGAACCACATTTTACTTCTTAATGACAACCATGTATGTCGGATTTTTTAAAATCAAAACACTGAAGTGGTAATATTTCATTTAAACGAAAAATTAGTTATTTAACTACCACTTAGTGGTTTCACTATTCATCAAAAATTGAAGTTTTTCAGAACAATGCCAAAGTTTCACCCTAAGCTATAATTGATATTCCGAATTCAAAAATGATATCTATTTTACAAAATTACAAACATATAAGTTGCATTAATTAATTTTATAATTAATTACCGCTGCCATAACAAATAGCATGTTTTTAAGAAACAAAATATTTCAAAAGATTGACAATTGTTCATTCCCAATTTCAATGTTAAATTAATTATAATGACCACCATTGGATAAAATGGTAAAAATATATTCTAATTATACTTTAAAACCACTCAATAGTATAATTTATCACTATAAATTATTTTGATCAAAAAAGTTGTTTTAATTATTTTTCACTATTCATAAAAAATGGAAGTTCTCAAAAAATTACAAAAAATTCAACTTTGGATAATTTCGATATTACGAATACAAAAATGAAGTCCATTTTGAAATATAAAATTTCTATAATTTTAAAAAGTGGGTATTACTATTCATAACGGCTACTTTGATTAGTCGTGGTGTGTTAAAACTCGAACTTGCGTACAATACACACTACTGTATTATTCAAAGAGATGTGTACCGTGAAAGCTTGGGGTGTTACATCATACACATTCAATGATTATGCTTTTAAAATAACTAGCTATAATTTATTTTAATTCCTTATTTAATAAGATAAAATGCACATGAATTAATCATATTAATTATTTTATTAGTCAATTACTTAATTTCATCTTATTTCATCCAATATTCCTAAAATTCCCATCCAATATTATTTTAAATAAAATAAATAATTTTAATTTTATTTAAAACTCAATAAAATAGTATACAACTTTTTTACTTGGAAGAAACTCAACGATTTCCTAACCAAACTATTTAGTATGGTTTTAATTTTAAACAATGCACTCATACAACACATTTTTTTAAAGGTTGGGGCTGAAGCCTCATTTTATTATTAAAGGAAATAAAAGACCTCTTTCAACTGGGTAGAGGGAGACCCATTACATATCCCAAAGGCCGAGTGGGCATTTAGCACATAACATGGTTCGTAGGCCCAAATATTTTGCCCAAGGCCCATTCTGTGAGTAGTACTGCTACAGTACTTGTGCTGCTACAGTACCCACCACTGCTACAGTGCCCTACTGCTGCTACAGTGTCTATATTTTCTACAGTGCCACCACTATTATAGTTCGCTGCGGTATTGCTATAGTACCTACACCCAATGGGTTTTGAACCCCCATTTTTCATATAGGATTACAGAGTTCTTACCACTAATCCAACCCCCAACTATATCATACAACATATTTTGTATATGGAATGTTTCATAATTTCATAGCGTCTACTATCAATTTAATGTCACATAGAAAACATGAAAATTATGTATCCAATGTAATTTAATTTCTTGAGTCTTTAGTATAAAATAACCATACATGATTCATAGTTTTGAATATTACATGGAATTAATTAAGCATTTAATATAATATAACACCTAATTATAGATATGTACTATCACTTAATGACCCACAAAACTCTGGTCGATGAGGATTAATACATTAATAAATTAAATTTAATATTTTCAAGTAAACTGATAAAGTACATGGAGTGTGAAATCCAACCACATCATGTGTATTTCTATTTGTTGGATATCCATATTACATGCCTAGGGACTATTTGAGTACTTATCATTGAAATTTATGAAGTACATAACTTGTAAAAGAAACACACATTGTGTAATTTAGGTTAAACAACTACCAATATATACACATCATGTATTAAATACACATTCTGTATTATTTATATGTTGTGTTTTGACCCCATGTTTTCCACATTGAAAACACATGGACTACATAGCATGTAGTCATTCTACATGGCATGTACTTCAAAAAACTTGTGTTCCTCTCTTGATGGTCAACATACAGTGCATTTATTATGCAAAACATGTACTAATTACACGAAGACTTAAATCCACACAAGAATACTTGTGCAATGAATAAGGATACATAACACATAACAAAGGATTACACATCGTATAGTATTGTATTACACAACCAAAAAATTTTAAACCTTTGGATGGGTTATTTAGATGTGATCTTTGTTTAATTATTAACAGATCTTTCTAAAATGAGTGAGAAACAAAGAAGATGAAGAATATATTTTGATGATGGATCAATAATGAATTAAAACTTGAAATGAATTTAAACATTTAAATGATCAATGATCAACAATAAAATAAATAATTTTAAATTTAATCACTGATGCTCTGATACCAATTGAATACTCTAGGCATAGTGGAAGTGCTTATCAGGGACAATCTCGATGAGTAAAATTTTAGATTCATTAGATCATTCACATATTAAACAATATGTAAATGTCATTACCAAAAAAAAATTTGTAAATAATATTCATAATGAAATGTGTTGTAACCAAGAGGAGATCTTTTCATGAAAATTTTATAGTTAATTTAAATATATCAGAAAAATTAATATGTTAGTCTTGGAATCTTTATTCAATGATTTTATTATTCATATGAAACATTTTTCAGTATACCATTGTTTTAATTATAGGATCCAAGTGTAGAATCCTTCTAGTAGTGATTCAAACATACTCCTTTGATATTTGAAAAATACTGATAGATTATCGGGTGATAGTACAGAAGATCGATCACCCTGCAGTGTTTGTCTGGATCATTGTGATAATTCTTTTAATCTAGAAGAATCATCCTTGGAATATCGTTTTTTGAGAGGATGGATGAGGCAGAGAATCTATAGAGAATTATTTGGTCTTGAGAGAAAGATTTAGATTTCATTGTGCATAATGATTCTCAATCTTGATCTATCTCGGTCAACCTCTACATGATAGGAATAATCATCTATTTATAGATATATGGTTAGTGTTAAAGATATTATTTAATTTTAAAATGAACCTTAAATAATATATTAAACCTTATCTGCCCTCATTCCATGTATTATTATTATTATTATTATTATTATTATTATTATTATTATTATTATTTAGAGAATACAAAAACTGATGCAATGATAAATATTATTTTACTAGCTTGAAAATAAATATTTTTCACTGAAAACAATCTTGGTCTACTTGTTGATTATTATTTTCATAGCATCCACAAATTGACATAATGATTAATTTTATTTTATTGGCTTGTAAATAAATATTTACCACCAGACATAATCTTGGTCCTCTCCTCCTCATCATTATTTGTTAAATACTCAAATAAATATATAATTAAATATTTATTCATAAAATAAATATTTTATTCATAGCTTGTAATATAAATATTTATTAAATATTCAATGAAAAAAATATTTTATTCACAATCTAGAGAATAAATATTTACCAAATATTAACATAATTAAATAAATAATTTATTAATGAATAGATAATTATTTATGAATTTCCAAATAAATATATTCAATCGATAAATCCTTAATAAAATAATTCATTAGTCTTGATAATAATATTTATTTTAATAATTTAATTAAAATATAATTTAATTGAGACTAACAAAAACACAGTTTTTGACCCTATAGCCTTCTTTATCATTGAAATTTGGTGGGTTTTCCTAAAGTCCAAGATTATTATCTAGAAATGGGTTAAGGAATCCAAGAGAAAAAATTTAATTTCGCAACATCTAAAACCATATATGAGTGCTCGCAATGAAATATAATCCCTTTGTTATAATATCTCATCAAAGCTAGTTGCACACACATGTCATCAACCTGTGTCCTTTATACGTCTTTCTTTAACTATCTAAAATAAACATGGTTAAACCATGGACATGTAATTAAATGTGATAGTTATATTTCAATCAAAGTTTAGAGATGTCAATATCAATAAATATGGAAGGGACAAGTCCTTCCTTGTCTTATTCATTAATAACATGTCATTCCTGATGCACCAAAATACCCTACTTCCTTTGAATATATAGTATCACAGTTTTGATCAGTAATTATAAGTTTGTAAGTCACAATATGTATTAATAATAATCATAAATTCTATGGATTATTACACATATTCACATATATAAATATCTAATGACACATAAACATGCATAATTCCTAAAAGTGGGTTAGTTCTTATAATATCTCATCTGGGAGATTAACGTGTAGAAACTTCATGAGAAGAAGTCTCGTGTTCTTATATATAATCACACCTGACAATAAAAATACTATGTTTTCCATTATCGAATATTATCTAGCCATAGAACTATATTTAAGAATATCGTAATGGGATTCCCATTTTCTCATCATAGCAGGGAACTTCTATTTCCTATTTAATGTGACAGATACTCTAGGACATTATAACATTAATTTTATATAGAAAAACAATCAATATGTGATAAGGTTTTAAAATTAATATCCAGTTATTTTAATATATGTGTAATATAATGTAAATTTTAGTTGTCTCAAGGGAACAAACGCCAACAATCCCCTCATCTTATTATGTAAGTACATTCATGTCTATGATTTCTTTTATATAAACCCTGAAACCATTCTATTGGTTCCCCTATTTTTCATGTGAGTAAAGAATATATAAGCATTAAGATATAATATAATTTAATGTAGTTTAAGATTTATTTGAGGTAATATAAACCCAGTTGATACATGGGATAGAGGTGTAATGATACAACTTGATCCAAAACCATCTTATAGAGTGTTTTACCCTATGGTCAATGGTTTGTTTATTGTCCAATCAATAAAAAACTGGAAGATAAAGCTCATGATAATTCCATATATTTTATTTTTAATTTGGAATGGTTATTTATTTATTATACTATTTATCACAATAATATAAATTAATTAATTATATAATAAGCATGCTCAAATGGAATAAAATAAAAGAAATATACATAAATATTTTATCAACACATGGTTAATCTCTTAAGTAAAATCTACTTGATATTAAAAAGGAATTTAAAAGGATAAAATAAAATATTTTATGTATAATAAAAAAATCCCCCAAGAAAATATTAAGACAAAAAACCTTCAATTACTTAAGTTTATTTTTTCGATAATGTCAAGGTTCTTTTTAATTATCAGGGAAATATAACTAAATTGTTTGGATCGAATTAACAGGGTAGAATCAAAGGTTGACTTTCAAAGATAGACTTGGTGTTACTCATGATAAGGTATGAGAAAACACACACAAAGATTTTAGGATTGGGGAATCAACTTATTAGATAAAGGATCTGCAATCCCACAGTTGGAAAGACCGGCAACTTATACCTCTAAATAACTTTTCAGGTTAAATTATAGGTTATGAGACAGGTAAAATGGATACTTTTCACTATAATGGTCATGTGATAAGATATTTTGAGACTAATGGTGGGGGACTTGAGACTTGATAAAATACTGGAAGACTAATAAACAATCAATTTATTTCATTGAATATAATTTGGTAATCAAGTAAAGTACTAATAATCTACTTTTATATTATTATAGTAAAATATTAATTTCATCAAACACATTGTCCTTATGATAAATTATATAGAAATAAAATATATTTAATAGAATCAAATCCCATAATTTCTACAGGAACTTTCATATTATATTAATCCATGAACATAAGCTTTGCATGCGAGAATACCCAATTTTAAAACTTCCTTTTATGGAGGCAAGTGATGAAAAATTCATTTTCTATGAAATTAACTTGAATGATTCACCTGATGTTCAATGTTTGGTGTTATCATCCATGTCCAATGAACTTATAAAGTTTCATGATAACAATGATGTATATAGTATTCTCAAGTATTTCATGATCTTTATAAATAGAGAGCTACACAGAAATGCTTTTATCACTCTAAGGTGCTTTTCATGATAAAAATTAGAGATGATGTACTAGTTATGCCTCATATAGTTAAGATTATTGGATATATTGAGCATATAGAGGTTCTAGGGTTTAATATACTAGAATAATCTCATAATTTCTTCACTCCCTTAGAGTATCTATAACTTTTTTATGAATTTAAATATGAACAACATTGAGAAGTCTCTTTAAGATATCTTTAATCTATTTTACCTTGTTAATAAAGAAATAAAGAATGAAAATAATTATATTCTTATAGTGAAAAATATGAAAGAAAAATAGAAAATACCTCAGACTTAAAAAATTCCCTAGGCTTCTTCAAAATTTACTTCTAAGAAAAGGGATATTAAGGGGAATGTAAGGGAACATGATGTTATTTATTTCTATTATACAAATAATGTCCACTGAAAGAATAATTTCACCTCTTCTAAGAAGAAAGGGGTATTTTGGTGTTTTCTATGTTGAGTTAAGTCTATCTATTCTTACAAATTAGTTACTATATATAGATTTTGGTGATCACATTTGTATCCAATTATAAGAACTAAGTATATTCATAAGAGTTACATGAGATGGGGTGAATCTATGAACCAATAATGAATCCAATATTTCTATAATTACTATTAGATACTACCAACTCATATTTCCTATTATAATGATCATGGAATTAGAGAATTTTTATTATGTGTCCTCAGTTAATAAAAACAATATTTATATACCCGGTCTTGATTAGGATGGATTTATTTTTAAATTTTGGAATAAGCGTTTTTTATTTTTCAAATATAGAATATGTTAGGGTAAATCACAACTAAATAATGGTCTATTTTTCCTATATTACACAAAATAAGTAATGGAATTTGATAAAAAATCTAGTTCATGTGACTCATATCACACATAATTGTTGAATCACCACTTAGTTCATGTAAACAAGAAGATATTGACTAGATTTCACAAATATTGATATTTAGATTCTTTTAAACTAAATCCACTTGGAATATGTAATTATTTATTACAAGGTTAAATGAAAAAAAAACTCTATTTAGTGGAAAATGATAAAGGCCCAAAAATATTCTAGAGTTAGTTTATAAAGATGTGAGTGGACCATTTCCCACTAAAGGGGTGGATACTCACATAACATTTACTGATGATATTAATAGATATATATATGTCTCATTAATGTGGTATAAGTCGTATTCCTTTACTAAATTCAAGAAATTAAATAATTAAGTTGAGAACTAACTTTGTAAGAATATAAATAAATTTCACTTAGACCATGGTAGAGAATATTTGAACCAAGTTTTCATTGATTATCTATGGGAGTTTTGGATTCTGTTTCAACTCGCTCCTCCTTACACATGAAAATGTAATAGTATTAGTGAAAAGATAATCATAACTTACTAGACATAGTGAGATCAATGATGATTCATGCATTTAGAACCCTAATACTTTGGTATTAATTTCCATTTAAATAAATACTATGTTGAATAGCTTATTTCACATGAAACTCAAAACTAAAACAAACCCTAATATATTTTACTGATATAAAAATATTACAAGAAAGATAAATTAATTATGAAAATGAAATATGAAATTCCATTAAGAAAAGTAAAAATGGAATACATATGAAAGTAAATAAAAAGACCACAAATAAAAAATACTTATCCTTGTGTTTTTACATTAAGATCATAAACCTGATTCCAACTATGGATGTAAAATATAGAATTATAAATATAATGGACATGTTGAATGATAAAAAAATAGGATAAATGATTTTAGGAATGAAATATGATTATTTTATATGATTGTTTAGCTCATATAGTTTTTTTTATTATATGATCATTGAAACATAACCATTGAATTGTTGGGTATAAAAAAATAACCTCATTATGAAATTTAGGTATAAAAAATGAAAGAAATGGAATCAATTAGTAGAAGTATTCTGTATGAATACCATTTTTCATATCTTATAAGGGAGGTATCTTCTTCAGGGTTTTCACTACACAAAGACCAATTCGAACTCCAATAAGTTCATCTTGAGAGAATTTGGTTCTAGAGAAGTTTGAGCTTATAATAATTGCTACAAGAACCATGATAATTGAATTAATACCTGAAATAACCACCACCACATTTCATACCCTTAGATATTATGAATAAGTATTGAGGGGGTTTGTATATATAAGTTATGATGATATAATCCATGATTTATTAATAAATTTTATATGATAATAATTAATTTTATTTTATAAAATTTTAATTTCCATTTAATTTAATTTTAAGGAATGAATTTAATTAAATATTAAATATCAATTTATAAAATTTAATACTTATTAAAAAAAGTAGTAAATATTAAAAAATTATTAATAAAATCATTTAATGATAAAAATACTTTTTAAAAGAATTATACATTTTCTATATATTGTATATTTTATCACAATAAAAAAATTATTGAATAATATGAAACATATTTATAATATATATATATATATATATTAATTTTTATCTAAATATTTTCATTATTCATGGAATGTGAAGAAATTATTTTTATGCTTAAAAACACATTTTATCTAAAAAATTGTTTTAATGTGTTATACATGCTAATATTAAAAATAAGTTTTTATGAACTCTATAAATTGAGTTTGAAAAAATAATTTTTATATTTTTAATCAGAATATTAAAATTTATTAATAATTTTATTTTCATTTTTAATATAATAATAAGTTACCAAATTAAATATCAATTACCATAGTTAAACACTTATTTTTTAAAGAATAGTTTTTATGAAAATTTTGTAAGATTTAATTGATCTCTTTTTATAACTGTAATATTATTTTTAAACCTGTAAAATAATATATTAAAATTTATTTAATTTTTAATTAGTATGAAAAATTATAAAAACACTTAGTGTATAAAAATATATTTTTCTATAAAAATAGTTTTTTCTATGTCTTATGTTTTAATAGAAAATTTAATTTTCTAAAATTTAGTAATTTAATTAGATCAATTGGAGTGTGAAATATTAATAATCATCTCTAAATTTTGTAGAAAGTTTCGGCTTATATTTTTAATAAAAGAATAATTACCATGATAAAAAAAATTAATCAATATTAAAAAGGGTAAAAAAATGTAACTTAATGTGGCTCAAATTTTGCTAAATTAGCTTGAAACTTAAACATTACAGAATAAAATTGTTAGTTTATAAAGTAATACCCACATGTCACACCAAAATTTCCTGATATAACTCACATAACTCCCATGTGATTCCATCTTTACCCCTCACATAACTTTTATTTCCAAGGAAAAGTCTCTCGTTTTCACCTATAAAAGGATATCACTTAAAATCACTTCAAGAAACTTTTATCCATTTAAATTTTCTTTAAAACCTCTCTATGTATATATCCAATAATATTTTTCTATATTTAATAACACTTGGTTACAATAAAATTCCTCATGCCTGTCATTTCTAAGAGATCCTTCAAGAGAAGATTTAAGTCCTCTACATGAGTACTATCCACTTTCTAGTATTTTCTTTTATATATTTAATCTAAAAAAATATTACAAAAATAATAATATAATTAAATAATTATCATTATTATACTAAAATTTTATTATATTAGTGTAATAACCATTTTCTATCTTCCTCCCATCCATTTGAAAAATGAAAATGTTGCTTGTGTTATGTGCGGACCACCACCTCTGTGAATGACCTATTTCATTTTTCATCATTTCATTTTATGTATAGTTATAAAAAATAATTTAATTAATAAATATGTTTTTTTATAAAATTATTATTATTCTATAAAGATAAATTATTAATTCTATTAATAATATTAAAAATAAGTGATAATTGTAAATTTAATAGCCAAAAACGAGCATACTAAGAAGAAAAATGATTTTTTCTTTATAACTAATAGTTTCTTGTCTTACCTTATTCATAAAAGTCTTATAAATTATTATTTATCTCTTTAATAAAACAAAATAATTTCATTAAACTTATGTAATAATGATATTATAACTAAATCACTTCATTATCGTACTTATCCATTGATTGTAGTATGTTATTTTTTTTGGTCAGTTTAGTAATCTACATGAACAATATTTTAAATTTCTATCATGGATGAATATGAACAATTAATTACTGGAAATATTATATATTAATGAAAATTTATTTTTTTATGGAAATTTTTTATTAATACTTAAACTCTTTATTAATATACCACCATTTATTCTTTATAAATTATAGAAATAAGATCATCACTGATTTCATATTCATAAATCATAACTAAAAATATCATGGAATGAAATTAAAAATTTATAAACCATTATGGAAAATATATTCTAATACCTTAAAAAATATTTGAATGGTTAACTTTTTATCAAATAAAAAGGATCAATATCTCTATTATGAAACTTATATAAAATGAACATAAATATTAACATTTGATAATGAAAATAAATAATAACATAATAATGTATGTGTAATGAATGATTATAATTATGGAATATAAAAGAGTAGTATATATGAACAAGGTTGTGAAATAAGTTATTAAGATTCTTCGTCCTATTAAACGGTAGGTTAGAGTTCTTATATTGAAGTCGGGAATAAAAGGTAATGGTTTTCTCATCTCAATTTTTCTTCCATTGAAATATGTTACATATTCACCACCTATCCTATTTTGTGTGGTGTATATACTAAACAGGGATAAGCTTTATCATAATTTTCATGAAATTAAGTTGATTTATAATCTTGTATCATTTTTTCTCTTTCAAGGTATTTTTTTTGAAAGTTACCAAATCCTTAAGGGTTTTTCTTTCCTATCCCTTTTTAAGTTTTATATTGTTATGAATATGTTTCCATATGGATAAATTATATTATATTTATCTCTAAAACTACCTATATTTTCTTATCCTCTAGTTTTCTATGATTTTTACATGTCTTCCTACCATTTAAAATCTTATTTGGTTCATAATTCACTAGAAGTAATTCGTGTAAGAGAAATTGACCTTGCCTCTTCCTTTCAATCATGAATCTTTCTCTTATATGTCAATATTATTTATTTTATTTTATAAATTTCCTTATCTATAATTATATTATTTATTAGTATATTTTTCAAAGAAATTAAATTTATTTAAAAAAAAATTTCTTTTCATATTTTCAGTATGGTCAATTTTCGTCAACATTAACATTTTTTAAAATGTGTGGAAGGAATATAATTTTTAAAAAATTTCTATAAAATTAATTTTCATTTTATCTTCATCAATTTTATTTAATAAATTTACTATCTATGTTTTCAAGGTTTTCTAAATAAATTTCTATTAACTTTGTTTTATAAAATATTTCCTTTTATAATAAAATTTTTCAAAGATATAAAAGGTAATTATTCTTATTTTCTAAAGTAAATTTTAATGATCTTATAAAAGTGTTTTTTATCTATGTCAATTTCATTTAGTGATTTTTATGCTTCAATGGGAATAAGATCTAATGATACCATCCACTTTTTTCCTTGGGATGTCTTGTGGTAAGGTATTTTGGTTGTTTTTATAAAACCCATTTCTTTTCATGGATAAATTAAGATATGATATAATTATTAATGACTTCAAGTTATTATGGAACAAATATGTATGATTTATCATTATATTATGGGTGGGTCTATTATATCCCATCAAATAATTGGGTAATGTGTTATACCTCATGAGATAAAAAGGGTACATGAGTGGTCAGCCTAAGCCCAATGGCACATAGTTAGTCATCCCAAGCCAAAGGGTACATGGGTGGTTAGTCCAAGCCCAAGGGTATATGGGTGGTAATCCCAAACCAAATAAGTTACATGGGTGGTTATCCCAATACTAATATGTTATGAATAGTTGGATAACCTAGTTCTTTAAGACATGAAAGTTTTTATGGTTTACCTTAATTTTAGTTCCTTGCTCATATTTTCATTATATTCTTATGTTTTGCATTATGCCTTTATCAGGGTCATATATTATTGACTCATGACTTTTGTTTTATGTTATTCATAATTTAATACATCTTTATCCCTAATTTATGATCCATGATTAATTGATTATTATTTTCTTATGATCTGTTCATGTACTTTTAATATGTTCTCATACCCACTTTTTTATCTTATACTCAATTATGATCTTTTATTGATGATGTTCATGTTTACTCATACTGATCATATGATGTCACATTTTCCTATGTTTACATCCACTGATTTATGAATAATAATATTAAGTATGATATTTCTATAAGGGTACCATGTATAAATAATTTTTGTGGGGGATATTGAATATCTTGTAAAATTATTTGTTTATGTATCTAATCTACAGTGATATTAAACATTTATATTATGGAGATGTGCAAGTATTTTTGAGCTATAATGTATAAATATTATAGAATTATTATAAAATATATGGAATTTTATCTTGGTTAATCTCACTTATTATCACAGATGGTATATAAAGTATGTGTTTTTAGCACCAGACTCGGGAGTGTGGGTCGGGGAAACCTCAATTGGTATCATAGTAGGGTTTGATATTTTTAGGTATTATTTTAGTTTTCTTATTAATATGAGAAAAGAATTAGTGAAACCCCTAGGTGTAAGTATAAATATAATAGAAAATCATAAATTTTTGATAAATTATATATTATGTGGTTTCTTAGATAGGAAATCCATGTCCGGATACAAACAAGTTGATAGAGGATCTAACACTGATGTACTTTGCAGTAATAATCCCTGAAAATGGTTGGTTGGGTATTAACTCAATCTTTATTTGGTTTAAAACAAGTGAGCCTAAATACACACCTAGTTTAAAACTCCTAAGAGATATGCTTTGGTTGATTCACATTCTCTTTATGAACCATTACGAAGGATTTCAATATATTATTATATAATTTTATGATGTAATATATAAATAATTACCATATAGAACCTCATAAAAAAATAACCATAGATCACCTTAATTAAAAAATATATATCCATAATTTAAGGTTTACATATCACTTATAAGTTATTGCATATAATTCTATATTTTTTACTTTGTATACTTTTAATAATTCTCATCCCTAAACATTCATTTATTTAAGTAAAGGTTGGAGATAGAAGGAACCAAGTTAATATTGGATGTGATAGAAAATGTGGTGATTTCCCCAAGGATAAACCAAATGGGAGAGGATATATTATTGAAAATATTATGGTTATCTTTACTCATATATCTCAAGTTATAATTAAAAACATAATAAAATTGAAATCTCAGATGCACCAAATAAGATAAAAAGGGGGTTTTATGGGAGTTAAGGTGATAAAGACTATAGAGGAAAAAAATAATCTTCTTACATGTCAATAATGTGGTATGAATCACCCAAGTAAATGTCTCAATTTATTGGTAATATGTTTCAAGTGTGTAAGGATTGTCCATAAAGCTCAAGATTTTGAAAAGGGGTGAAGAGTCCAGTCAATAAAATGGAGGATAAGAAAGACCAAATTATAATACCACCCACAATTCAATGCTTCAATTATAATGATTATGGGAATTATTCCAAGAGGTGAAACAATACAAGGTTTAATGATATCAATCAACATCACTAACCTCTTGATCCAAGAGATTAATGGAATACTTATGGAATCACTACTACTGAAGTGGATTAGAAAACCCAAGTGGTGTAAGGTACACTCATCATCCACTCAAAAACATTAAATGTGCTATTTGATTATGTTCTTACCCACTCCCTCGTGTATATAATGTTTTCTAATAACATAAATGATTATATATTTAATTATTGGTGAAAACTATTAGTAGTAATATGGATTTATTCACAATCTAATATTCTCCTTTGAAAAAAGTTTGAGGTAATATGCTCCCTAAAAATTTCATTATTATCCCTAAATTTGGAATTGATTTATCTCTCTACATATATCAAAAATAAATTTCTAGAATAAAGAGATCATATTTTATTTATCAAATCAACCTATGGTTATCTATCAGTGCAATTTTGACTATGAATGATCTAAGAAAAATAAATTCCATTATATGGTTTTTATACTCAATCGTGGGGGGTATTTATCTCAAATGATTTGGGTGAAAATTAATTTTGGGTATACGCCTATTATGAGGGAAAATATGAGTTTTCTAGTATTTCCTATGATAGTGAGGTATATATCTCATTAGAAATTATATCTTGAGTGATGTTAATATTTTATATACATTTAGATATTTCATTAGTAAGTGATAATTAAAATTGTGAGGATGAAATTTATTTAAGGGTGAGAATATATCACCCTAGATATTTTTCTATTAATTTTACTTTAATTAAATAATATGCTAAATATCTTTTTTCATACACAACTCCAAAAAAAACATGATTCATTTTATTGATATAAAAATATTATAATTTGTGACAAATTTATTATGATAATTCAATATGAAATAACATTAAGAAAAGTACAAGTGAAATAGATATACAAGTAAATAAAAATACCACAAAGATAAAATATTTAACATCATGGTTTTATATTAAGATCATAAACCTGATTTAAATTACAGAATTAAGGTAGAGAATTAGAAATATAATATTCATGTTAAAGATAAAAAATAGGACAAAATATTTTATGAATGAAATATGATCATTATATATGGTCTTTCAGCTTATATAACTGTTTGGATTATATGATCATTGAAAAATAACCATTGAATTGGTGGATATAAAAAAAGTAACCACATTATTTAATCTATTTAGAAAAGGTAAATAAATATAATTGAGTAGTAGAAATCTTTCTCACAAATATCATTTTTCTGAGAATAGAAGGGAATAAGCTTCTCAAGGCTTTCCCCTGGATAAAACCCAATCCAAACTCTAACAAGTGTAGATTGAGATAAATCAATCATGATATAAGTTCAAGTTTATAGGAATATCTACAAGATTCTTTATAGCTAAATTGACACCCATATAACCACATCTACTTATCCTACCCTTAGATATTAATTAGAATTTTTTCAGGCACTTGTATATAGAAGTTAAGATGATATGATCCTATAATTATCGATAAATATTATATTCTCATTATTACATGTGTTTTATACATTATTAAATTATATAAAAATTAATTTTAATGAATTAATTTAATTAAATAAAAAATATGAAGTTATCAAATTTAATTCTTATTAAAAAAATTAATCAATCTTAAATAATTGGGAATAAAATCATTTAATGATGAATAGATTTTTAAAAGAATTATAATGTTTAAATATATTGTATATTTTTTATTAAAAATATAAATTTAATGAATAATGTAAAACATATTGATGATAAATATAAATAAATAAATAAATTTTAAACTAAATATTTTCACTTGGAATGGAATATGAATAAATTATTTTTTGCTTAAAAATCCATTTTTTTAAAAAACTATTTTAATTCATTATGCACACTAATATTAAAAAATTATTTTTATAAAATCTATAAATTGAGTTCAATGAAATTAATTTTATATTTTTAATTATCATATCTAAATATGGTAATAACTTCATTCTCATTTTAATCATAAAACTACGTTTCCAATGTAAATATTAGTTATCATGGTAAAACAGTTATTTTTAAAAGAATTATTTTTATAAAAATTGTGTGATTTTAATTGATCTCTTTTGGTAACTATAATATTTTTTTAAAATTTATTAATATATATTAAACATTCATTTAATTTTTAAAATACTAGTAATAAGAATAAAAACACTTAATGTATAAAATTCATTTTTCTAAGAAATAGTTTTTTCTATATCTTGTATTTTAATTTTAAAGTTAATTTTAACAATTTAGTAATTGGATTAGATTAAATTGAGTCCCAATTACCAATAAAAATATCGAAATTTATAAATAGAGTTCATGTTATATTTTTAGTAAAATAATAATTACTAAGGTAAAATTTTAATCAAGGTTAATAACGAAGAAGGTAACTTAATGTGTCTTCAATTTTGATAAATTAAACTGACACTTAATTTTTTAGGTTCTAAATTAATGTCCACAATATTTATAAACTTCCATCACATAACTCACATAACTCCTATTTCATTATATCTTTACCCCATACTTAACTTTTGTTTCTAAAGAAATGTCCCTCTTTTTCACCTATAAAAATAGATCACTTCTGACCACTTCATTCGACACCTATACTTAGAAATTTATTTGAAAACCCAACAATTTTACCTCTACTATAATCTTTTTAATTGTTTATAATACATTGGTTATAATAAATTTACCCAATTCCTCTATTTCCAAGAGGTCATTCAATAGAATATTTACGTCCTCAATGTGAAAATTACCCACTCTCTAACCTTTTGTTCTCTATATTTATCCAAAAAAAAACCTAGTATAAACATAATAATATAAATAAAATTATTATAATTATTATAATTAAATGTTATTATATTAATTTAATAACCATTTTATATCTTCCTCTCATCCATTCGAAAATGAAAATGTCGCTCATATTACGTGTGAACCACCAACTCCATGAATGTCGTATTTTTTTCACCACCACCTTTCATGGGTAGTTATAAAAATTTATTTAATGAATATATATGATATTTATAACATAATTAATATTATAGAGATATAAATTAGGTGTTTTATTAATAATATTAATAATAAGTTATCATTATATATTTAACAGCCTAACACAAGCATACCAAGAGGAAAAATGATTTCTTCTTTATAAAAAATAGCTTATTATATTACATTATTCATAAAAATCTTAAATAAGATCATTATTCTTTTGAAATAATTATATTATAACTAAATCACTTCATAATCATATATATCCATTGATTATAGCATGCTCTTGTTCAGTTCAGTTTAACCACCTACATGAACAACACTATATATTTATATCATGGGTAGATATGGAAACGTAATTACTATTAAGATTATATATTAATTGGTAATTAATGTTTTTTTGGATTTGTAAATGAAATATTAATCTTTAAACTCAATATTAATATACCAACTATTGTTCATTAAAAATTATATAAACTAGCTCATCACCAATTTCATCTTCATGAATCATAACAAAAAATATCATCAAATGAAATTATAAATTTATAAATTATTTTGAAAATTTTCTTCTAGTACCATAAATAATCTGCTAATGATGAAATTATATCAAAAAATGAGGATCGACATCACCATTATGAATCTCATATAAAATGAACAAAATTATTAAAATATAATAATTAAAATAAACAATAACTAACTAATGTATATATGATGAATGATTTTAATTGAGGAATATTAAAGGGAAATATATATGAATAAGTTTCTAAAATAATTGATTAGTTTTTATGTTAGTTATACAGTGGGTTAGAGAACTTATATGGAATTCAAGAGTAAAAGGTAAGGTTTTTCTCATCTCAATTTTTCTTTCATTGAGATAGGTTCCTTATTGAAGTGCCCAGATCAGTGTGAATCACTGAGAGGGGGAGGGGGTGAATCAGTGATCCTTTAAAACTTTTTACTAATTGATTCTTAATCAATTAAACCTCTAGGGATGGTTAAAGCCTCGATCCACTCTTCTTGTATCTCTCAACCTTTCCCGGATAATGCAGTAATGAAAAGGCACAGGACACAAGGATTTACAAGGTTCGGCACCAAAGGCCTACATCCTTGCCATGCTCTCCAAGCATGGATTCTCCCATTATAATCTGTTAGTATTACAATGGTCGATACAGCTTCCCACCGTATCTCTCCTGAGTCCCACAGGAGGGTCTTTATACTGCGTCCCACAGTGTTACCAGAGTCCCACTGGCCTGCTCCAGAATCCCACTGAAGACTTCTTCTCCCTGAGTCCCACAGGGTCTTCTCTTGGCTCCTCGAGTCGCACGAGTAGCTCTTCTTCTCTTTAAGGTCTTCAAGTATCTTCAGCAGCCTGGGATAAAGGCTGCTGGCCTTGCTCTTCTCTTCTGATCACTTGTGGTTGATCAGGACTTCTCGTCTAGCTCAGGATTTATCTCCTTCTTCTAAGGATGACCTGGCTTCTCTCCAAATACTGAATACTCAGACAAATGATGTCTTTAACTTCAGTCTGGTCCAGTCTCAGTTCACTTCAACTTCATGCACTGAGTGCATGGCCTTCTCAATATCTTCAAGATCACCTGGTCTTGGACTCCTCAAATGCACACCACTGTTTTAGCGCTGTTCACGTGTGCACGTACATGCATGCATGCATGCACTGTCCTCTTTCTCCTCTTGGTGCAATAAACCCACAAAGGGTGTAATCACTTCAAGCACACACCTTCTTCTTGTCTTCACACTCTTTGTTCTTTTTGTTTACACACTTTAAAGTGTGTTCTACTTTAGTGTGGGTCTTCTTCCACTTCTTCTAAGTGTATACACTTCACTTAGTGCACACACACTAGGTTCGGCCAATTCTTTTAATTTGCACACACACACAACATATGTTGAGTTGTGGTCTTCACTTGTTGCACACACATGACTTGGCCTTCACTTCTTCTTGCTCATACCAAAGGCTACGGTCTCTTGTTCATTTGCACTTATACCACCCGAAGGGTGTCTTCACTTTGCACACACTTGGCTACGGCCTATTCCACTTGCACACACTTCCTCTCGGCCTTTTTCACTTCACACACAATGTGTTGTCTTCTTAGCACTTTGCACACACTTAAATGGCCATAGGGTGTTCTTGTTCTTTAATGTGTGCACCTACAAGGCTACGGCCTTCCACTATTTTTGCACACAAGGCACAAAGGCCTCGGGTCTTCCTGTTTAACACACAAGCACTAAGGCCCTCGGCCTTCTCTTGCTCACAGCCGAACACCAACTTCAAAGGAGGTGCGCAAGGGTGCGGCTTCTCCTCTTCAACACTGCCGCGCAAGCCACAACAACTTTGAGCG
Source organism: Viscum album (assembly GCA_963277665.1). Classification (NCBI taxonomy): domain Eukaryota; kingdom Viridiplantae; phylum Streptophyta; class Magnoliopsida; order Santalales; family Viscaceae; genus Viscum; species Viscum album. Next base: position 923,301,468 of record OY728126.1, on the reverse strand, counting down.
CGCAAAAGGATGCAGCTCGGGTTGTGCAGGCCTCAAGAGTGCAAGAGCACCTTGGGTGCGCAAGCTTCTCCTTCCGCGCAAGTATGCGGGCAGGGAGAGCTCTTCCTGTCGCGCAAGTGATGCGCGCAGGGGACCTCCTCCTCCTCCTTCTTCTTGTCGCGCAAGGGAGTAGCGCGCAAGGAACTTCACGAAGCCAAAATGACTCCGGGCTTCTCTGCCGCGCAGGGGGCGCGCAAATCTTCGACTTCGCGAGGCAGAGCACTCGCGGTTCTTCCAAGTTTTTCAGCAGCGTTTCAGCAAACTTCTCGAGGGCTCGGCCTCTCTTTATATAGGCAGAGGAATACCCCATATCTTCCGCGTGATTTAACTTGAAGATCCCGAAGTTTTCGGTTCTTTAAAATCTTCCAAATATTTATATTTATCCTCTGTTTCACGTGGGATCTTTCTTCTTCGGTTTCCTCCACATGCATGCGATTTATAACGCATGCATGGCCTTCGTTAAACCTTATCCATGCAAAGGCACGAACACCGAATGGCCTCGCACCTCCGGTTGCTTCGGCCTTGCTCGAAATCCTCCACTAGTTGCATGCATGCCTTTTTTATTGCATGAATGTGATCAGTAGGCTCAGACGATCCTCAAGGAGCTTTCGTCTTCGAAAATGGTGGCCGGGAGCTCGAAAACTGTCTTCGGGAGGCTCCTCGTTCGAGCGGAGCTCGCGGGAAGGCGCGGGAAGACCTCTGCCGAGCTCGGGGAAGAGGACGAGGCGGGAGCCGTCGGATCGGCCATTTGAGATATATCGGACGGCCGGATTAAATCGGGGGCGCGGCGGATTGATCGTGCGGCGGAAATAAGACGCGCGATGAGATGTGCGGCTCAGATTCAATCCCGGGAGATTTTCCGCGTCCCACATCGAAACGGGCCGCGGAATTCTCTCGCTTTATCAACTAAGCGCTGCCTCTCAGCGCTCAGTTGAACTTCCTCCCTCCCGGTGCCGCCCCGCACCGGGTTCTCTCTGCGGGCGCGCTCTGCGCCCACTATGGTCCTCGCGGGCGCGCTTCAAGCGCCCACCATGCACTCTCCGGGCGCGCGGGCTTCACCACTGCGTGCCCTCGGGGGCTTATACACGGGCCCCCCTGCCTCTCGAGCTTGCACCATGGGATCCCCCATGGGCGTGGCGCCTAGTGCCCATATGAGCCGTGGGGTTGAACCCGTGGGCTGGCTTGAGATGGCCAATTTTTTGGCAAAGGACAGAACCTAGACTTTGTAAAAACAAAGTCCTCCTCTATGTAAAACATGCCAAGTGCCACATCTTCATCTTCTTATCCATCCTCCCTTATTCATATCTTCTCTTCTTCTTAAGAATTCCTCCAATTCTTCCTCAACATTTAATCTTCACTTAGGAGTGAAATTCAAAAGGTTCATCTTCATCAACCGAGCTCCTTAGTCAATTATTTCTTCAATAAACTTCATTGATCTAATCAGAGATCAATTGGAACATATTCTGATTCACATGCACTAAGTGATAGTGCATGGACTTCTTTAGCTCACTTCATCCACTTAGAAGTTGTGGATGGCTCTCTTCAACTCCTCATGCATTGTGAAGACAATGCATGGTCTTCAATCAATGTTGTGACTTTGTATCCAATTGATACAAGTTCTATGAACTTAAAGATCAGCTCAACAATCGTCAGATTCTTAGAGAATGTTTCAAACCATCATCTCAAATGCCACTTAGTGAATCTCCTAAGTGACATTCCTCTAAGTTCCATGGCCATTCTCCTTTACCACCAACACCATCACATCCTTTGACATTCACATCTTGACTCCTTGACATCCATTCATTCCAAGACAACTTCATGCCTCATTGACAACAAATGCAACACAATGCACTTCAATCTCCCCCTTTGTATTTGTTGTCAATACACCACTTCAGCACATATGAATGGGTCAATATGTGTGCCAATATTTCTCCCCCTTATTGGCAATCAAATGCAAAGGTGTGGTGTGGTTCACTTTCACAAATATCTTCCTCCCTTCGAATAGCATTTTCTTGAAAAACACTAGGAGAGGGATGATGTCACATGTTCTTCTTTAGCAAAGAACCTTTAGTAAATCAACTCTAAGTCTACTTGGGCTAACCCGGTGTAGAAAACAAGAGTGATGTAACCAAGGTACTCAATGCTGTCCAACATTCTCTACACATGTGAGATCATGCTTAGGGGCTTGAATTTCTCAGATATAACAATGAATTGCTAAATCCTGCACATACTTCACAAAACTTATTAGAAAGTTCAGTGCAATGATAAAGCTCCCCCTTTCATCCATTTGTCTTCAATCCATACTCCCCCTTAATTGACAAGATAAACTCAATTAAGAAACAAGGGATGAAAGTATGATTGGAATACCTTCACTTTTCTCAAGATGGAATTAAATATCAGAATCCCATCTTCTCCAGATTGGCTCCCCCTCAAGGGGTGCACTCCATTCTTTCCAAACCATCCTCCAGCTGAGAATGATCATCATCTTCAATTCCCTGCAATGTTAGCACATGTATATACCAAGAGTATAAGGGAATAAGATGGAACCTCCTTGGTTCATCAATGTGAACAACAAGGTTGAGAAGATTCTCTCAACCGAGATGTCTCATTTTCACCAGTCTTCACACTTGCACATTTGATCTTCATTGATGATTGTGCTGGTGTGGTTCTCAAAACATCTTCATGTGAAACCTTCTTCTTCCTTTTTGCTTTAGCAATTGCCAGAACTTCATCTTCAGCTCTTTGTAGATCTTTGGCAAGTTGCAACTGATTTGGCCATATGACTAGTAAGTCACTTGGAAGAGTGGCCTCAGTTTTGGAAGTTCCACATGGTTCTTTGGATGCTGCTAAGCTACCTCTCTTAGGCAACTTATTTTCAATCAATCCCTTCTTCTTCTGGATTGATTGTCTTTTGGAGTTCAGTCTGCTTCTATTTAGGTTCATGGCTTCTTTACAAAGGTCCATGATGTGTCCTTTCTTTCCACAGTAGAAGCATGTCTTCTTGGTGGTCATACTGGATGACTCACCCTTCTTGGACTTAGACTCCAAGGTCTTCTCTTCCTTTTTCATAATCTTCTTGGGAGCATCTTCCACTTTCTTCTTGCTTCCCAAGGATTCTTTCTGAGCCAGGTTCTGTGATCTTTTCTTCTTTTGATCTTTGGATACAGTTGGAGATTGACATGTATCATTTTGACCACTTTTGCAATCATCCCAGATGTTGTCAAGTAATCCAAATCTGTTAGCAGTAAACAGATGTCTCTGGACCTGTGGATGTTGCTTCTTTCCTTCTGGCTTGCTCCCCCTTGGCATGTGCTTCCTTTGTGCTATGACATTCATTGGATTGTACCAACAATCCTTTGCACAATGCCCATACTTGTTACAACACCAACATTGACCCACGAATCTTGACCTTTTCAGTCCTTCTGATTGCTGGGTACTTTTCTTGACAAGTTGTGTTGTTTCAGGAGAGCTCTGCTTCTTCATTTTCATCATCCATACTTGTTTGGAATAATTCTTCCATCCTGCACTTTTTGTGGAAACACAATTAGAAGCATGAGTACAAGATGGTATGGATGGTACCTTCTTTCTAGAAGATGTTGCACTTTTAGAGGATGTCTTTCTCTTAGAATCATCCTGCTCAAGGTTCACCTGAGTAGCAACATTTCTTCTTTCAGCTGACTGGGAGGATTCAGCTTTGGGTGATTGCTGATTTTTCAATATCACCTCTAGTTCTAAGCATTTCATATTGAGGGAGTTCTTCTCATCCTCAATAGTTCTTAGCCTTCCTTCCCATTTCTCTTCCAGCTGTTTTATCTGGTCTTCATGCATCTGCTTCATTTCAAGTAATGAGTTGTCAAGCTCCTTCACCCTTTTGACTTTGTCTTCTAGTTGAGCATCCCTGACAACCATTGACACTTTGTGCCTCTTTTCCAGTGCATGGACAACATCTTTGACTATTATCATAAAGATGTCTTTCTCAGAAAGGCTCCTTTGCAATTCTTCAGCAGTATCTTCATATCTTTCATTGCAAAGGGAAACTGTTTCATCTTTGGCATTTACCAGCTTTCTGAGAGTGTTGGTTATTCCAACCCTTTTTGCCAATTGGACTTCCAGAGAATTGGCTTCATCTTCTAGCTGTAATTTTTCTTCTTGAAGATCAAGGAGGCCTGTAGCTATACACATTGCAATTTCCTTGGGGACTCTCTTCTGAAGATATTTGATTGCATTTAGAAGATCATTGTTCCTTCCATCTTCATCACAGCTAGAGCAGGCTTCATCAGAAGAATGATAAAAGGAATTGTCATCTGATGTGACTTTCACATTTCTTTCCATAGAAGGAGTTTCTCTGATTGCAGCAACCTTCTTCCTCATCTTCTTTGCCTGTTTCTTCATTCTGTTTTTCAGAGTCTTGGCAGATATCTCCATTTGAGGCTGTTCTTTTATTTCCTCAAATCTGCACTCCATATAGACTCCCTTGGATCTTTTAGAGGTAACCTCGCTCTGATACCAATTGAAGTGCCCAGATCAGTGTGAATCACTGAGAGGGGGAGGGGGTGAATCAGTGATCCTTTAAAACTTTTTACTAATTGATTCTTAATCAATTAAACCTCTAGGGCTGGTTAAAGCCTCGATCCACTCTTCTTGTATCTCTCAACCTTTCCCGGATAATGCAGTAATGAAAAGGCACAGGACACAAGGATTTACAAGGTTCGGCACCAAAGGCCTACATCCTTGCCATGCTCTCCAAGCATGGATTCTCCCATTATAATCTGTTAGTATTACAATGGTCGATACAGCTTCCCACCGTATCTCTCCTGAGTCCCACAGGAGGGTCTTTATACTGCGTCCCACAGTGTTACCAGAGTCCCACTGGCCTGCTCCAGAATCCCACTGAAGACTTCTTCTCCCTGAGTCCCACAGGGTCTTCTCTTGGCTCCTCGAGTCGCACGAGTAGCTCTTCTTCTCTTTAAGGTCTTCAAGTATCTTCAGCAGCCTGGGATAAAGGCTGCTGGCCTTGCTCTTCTCTTCTGATCACTTGTGGTTGATCAGGACTTCTCGTCTAGCTCAGGATTTATCTCCTTCTTCTAAGGATGACCTGGCTTCTCTCCAACTACTGAATACTCAGACAAATGATGTCTTTAACTTCAGTCTGGTCCAGTCTCAGTTCACTTCAACTTCATGCACTGAGTGCATGGCCTTCTCAATATCTTCAAGATCACCTGGTCTTGGACTCCTCAAATGCACACCACTGTTTTAGCGCTGTTCACGTGTGCACGTACATGCATGCATGCATGCACTGTCCTCTTTCTCCTCTTGGTGCAATAAACCCACAAAGGGTGTAATCACTTCAAGCACACACCTTCTTCTTGTCTTCACACTCTTTGTTCTTTTTGTTTACACACTTTAAAGTGTGTTCTACTTTAGTGTGGGTCTTCTTCCACTTCTTCTAAGTGTATACACTTCACTTAGTGCACACACACTAGGTTCGGCCAATTCTTTTAATTTGCACACACACACAACATATGTTGAGTTGTGGTCTTCACTTGTTGCACACACATGACTTGGCCTTCACTTCTTCTTGCTCATACCAAAGGCTACGGTCTCTTGTTCATTTGCACTTATACCACCCGAAGGGTGTCTTCACTTTGCACACACTTGGCTACGGCCTATTCCACTTGCACACACTTCCTCTCGGCCTTTTTCACTTCACACACAATGTGTTGTCTTCTTAGCACTTTACACACACTTAAATGGCCATAGGGTGTTCTTGTTCTTTAATGTGTGCACCTACAAGGCTACGGCCTTCCACTATTTTTGCACACAAGGCACAAAGGCCTCGGGTCTTCCTGTTTAACACACAAGCACTAAGGCCCTCGGCCTTCTCTTGCTCACAGCCGAACACCAACTTCAAAGGAGGTGCGCAAGGGTGCGGCTTCTCCTCTTCAACACTGCCGCGCAAGCCACAACAACTTTGAGCGCGCAAAAGGATGCAGCTCGGGTTGTGCAGGCCTTAAGAGTGCAAGAGCACCTTGGGTGCGCAAGCTTCTCCTGCCGCGCAAGTATGCGGGCAGGGAGAGCTCTTCCTGTCGCGCAAGTGATGCGCGCAGGGGACCTCCTCCTCCTTCTTCTTGTCGCGCAAGGGAGTAGCGCGCAAGGAACTTCACGAAGCCAAAATGACTCCGGGCTTCTCTGCCGCGCAGGGGGCGCGCAAATCTTCGACTTCGCGAGGCAGAGCACTCGCGGTTCTTCCAAGTTTTTCAGCAGCGTTTCAGCAAACTTCTCGAGGGCTCGGCCTCTCTTTATATAGGCAGAGGAATACCCCATATCTTTCGCGTGATTTAACTTCAAGATCCCGAAGTTTTCGGTTCTTTAAAATCTTCCAAATATTTATATTTATCCTCTGTTTCACGCGGGATCTTTCTTCTTCGGTTTCCTCCACATGCATGCGATTTATAACGCATGCATGGCCTTCGTTAAACCTTATCCATGCAAAGGCACGAACACCGAATGGCCTCGCACCTCCGGTTGCTTCGGCCTTGCTCGAAATCCTCCACTAGTTGCATGCATGCCTTTTTTATTGCATGAATGTGATCAGTAGGCTCAGACGATCCTCAAGGAGCTTTCGTCTTCGAAAATGGTGGCCGGGAGCTCGAAAACTGTCTTCGGGAGGCTCCTGGTTCGAGCGGAGCTCGCGGGAAGGCGCGGGAAGACCTCTGCCGAGCTCGGGGAAGAGGACGAGGCGGGAGCCGTCGGATCGGCCATTTGAGATATATCGGACGGCCGGATTAAATCGGGGGCGCGGCGGATTGATCGTGCGGCGGAAATAAGACGCGCGATGAGATGTGCGGCTCAGATTCAATCCCGGGAGATTTTCCGCGTCCCACATCGAAACGGGCCGCGGAATTCTCTCGCTTTATCAACTAAGCGCTGCCTCTCAGCGCTCAGTTGAACTTCCTCCCTCCCGGTGCCGCCCCTCACCGGGTTCTCTCTGCGGGCGCGCTCTGCGCCCACTATGGTCCTCGCGGGCGCGCTTCAAGCGCCCACCATGCACTCTCCGGGCGCGCGGGCTTCACCACTGCGTGCCCTCGGGGGCTTATACACGGCCCCCCCTGCCTCTCGAGCTTGCACCATGGGATCCCCCATGGGCGTGGCGCCTAGTGCCCATATGAGCCGTGGGGTTGAACCCGTGGGCTGGCTTGAGATGGCCAATTTTTTGGCAAAGGACAGAACCTAGACTTTGTAAAAACAAAGTCCTCCTCTATGTAAAACATGCCAAGTGCCACATCTTCATCTTCTTATCCATCCTCCCTTATTCATATCTTCTCTTCTTCTTAAGAATTCCTCCAATTCTTCCTCAACATTTAATCTTCACTTAGGAGTGAAATTCAAAAGGTTCATCTTCATCAACCGAGCTCCTTAGTCAATTATTTCTTCAATAAACTTCATTGATCTAATCAGAGATCAATTGGAACATATTCTGATTCACATGCACTAAGTGATAGTGCATGGACTTCTTTAGCTCACTTCATCCACTTAGAAGTTGTGGATGGCTCTCTTCAACTCCTCATGCATTGTGAAGACAATGCATGGTCTTCAATCAATGTTGTGACTTTGTATCCAATTGATACAAGTTCTATGAACTTAAAGATCAGCTCAACAATCGTCAGATTCTTAGAGAATGTTTCAAACCATCATCTCAAATGCCACTTAGTGAATCTCCTAAGTGACATTCCTCTAAGTTCCATGGCCATTCTCCTTTACCACCAACACCATCACATCCTTTGACATTCACATCTTGACTCCTTGACATCCATTCATTCCAAGACAACTTCATGCCTCATTGACAACAAATGCAACACAATGCACTTCACTTATCCACCACCTGTCTTATTTTTTATGGTGTATATACATCCCATGTATAGGTTTCATTATATTATTCATGAAATTATAGTGATTTAAAATACAATCTCTAGTTTTTTCTTTATGTAGATTTGTATTCAATGGGAACCAAATCCATGAGGGTTTTCTTTTCAATCTCTTTTGAATTCAATATTATTGTGAATAAGTTTCCATATAGGTAAATGGTATGATATTTATATCTAAAACAACCTATATTTTCTTTTCTACTAGTTTTTTATGATTTTTTCATGTCCTCCTACCATTTCACTCCCCTTATATTCCATAATTCACCTGAAGTTATTTTTGTAATAGAAATGGACCTCGCCTCTTCTTTTCAATCAAGGATATTTCTCTTCTGTGTTCATAGTCTTTTTTTATGAATGTAATCATATCTATATATATGATTTCATAATATCATTTCCAATATACATTACTCTCTTTATAAAATGAATCTTATTTTAACATTTTTTATATGGTCATTTTCTACAAACTTTGAACCTTTTAAAAAAGTGTAAAAGGAATATCCTTTTTAAATGTTTTCTAAACAAACACATTTTCACATCATCTTTATTGGATTTCTTTAAGAAACATCCTCACCATTTTTTTGGTTTTTCAAATAAATTTATATTTCCATTTTTTTATAAAAAAAAATTAAAAAAAAATTAAAAAAAATTAAAAGGTATTTATTCTTATTTTTTAAACTAAATTTTAATAATCTTATAAAAATATTTATCTATGTAAACATCCTTTAATGACAATTATTTTTTAATGGGAATATTATCTAATTATACCATCTATATTCTATCTTTAGATGGATTATGATAATGTTTTTTGGATGTTTTTATAAAACCCATTTCTTTTCATATGTTAATTGATCTATGATAGAATTATGTATGAATTCATGTTCTTGTAGAACTCATATGTATGGTTTGTATCAATTTAATGGTTGGGTCTACTATATCCATCTAATATATTTCGTAATGTTTTATACCTCATGGGATAAAAAGGGTATACAAGTGTTCATCCCAAGCCTAAGGGTACATAGGTGGTTAGCCTAAGCCTTCTATGTTATGAATAGGTGGATGACCTAGTCCTTTATAACATTAATGTCCTTATGGTTTACATTGATTTTAGTTTCATGCTCATATTCATGTTGTATTATTATGTTATTCATTATTCCTATGTCATATTCACATATTTTTGACTCATAACTCACTATTTATGTTTTACACAAATCCTTATGTCTTGATATCAAATTTATGATCCATGATTAACTAAGTATGATTTTATTATGATTTATTCATGTACTTTGACTATGTTATCATACCCACATGTTTATCTTATTCTCAATTATGATCTTATATTGATGACAATAATTTTTACCCTTACTAAGAATCAGATCTCACCCTTTCCAATGTTTTCATTCTCCAGGTTATGAAGAAAAATATTAAATAAAATATGTCTAAAAGGGCACCATGTATTAAGAATATTTTTGCGAGAAATTTAAGATTTTTTAAAATAAGTTGTTTATGTATCTATTCTCTAAATATAGTAAAATTTTTGGTTCTATATATTTGTGAGTATTTTTGATATATAATGTTTAAAATTATGGAGTTATTATATATATATATAAGTTTACCTTGGGTCATCTCACATGGTTTCAAATCCAATATGTAAAGTATGTGTTTTTATTACTGGACCTCAGAGTGTGGATATAGGGAACCTCAATTCAAGTGTTCCATTATCCTTTTGGGGATATGAATTTTAGACAGTAGCACAAACACTAAACCAAGTGTCATCTAAAGAAAAAAAATATTTTTATATCTATTCTATATAGTGTAAAGAAACTTGATTTGTTTAATTTTTGTTATTAGTGATGCAAAGCATTTGTTAAGGCATCTTCAGGTAATAAAATAGAACATCAATGCACTAAATGTACCTTTATAATATACCATTATGAAACTAATGGGTGTAACCTATACAAACTCTAATACAAGAAGATAATAGTGGAAATATAATCCATATTACAAGAGAGGGAACACGTCTATAATAGTGATAATGGGAGTTTTATAGACATCGATGAAGTTATGGATCATGATACATAGAAGTTGGAGTAGGGAAAAAATTCCACAAATCCCTTTGGAAAAGGAGGTTCTAAAAACACAAGTACTGCATATTAGTACAATATAGGTTATAGAACCTGAAATATATGGTTTTTCTTTCATTTAGGATAATGATAATCCTATAAACTAATATTAAGGATGGTGTGGCACAAAATCTTACAAGTGGAAAGAATTGATGAATTATGAGATGGATTTTGTGTACCAAAACCATTTATAGATCTTAGTAGATCCACCAGTGGATATAAATCCCATTAGATACAAATGGGTATTCAAGAAGAAAATGGACATGGATAAACAATTTAGTACCTATAAGGCTTAACTGGTTACAAAAGGGTTTAAATAGCATCAAATCATAGAATATAAAGAAAATTTTTACTAGTCACAATGATAAAATCTATCAGAATTATACTTTCCATAGTATCTTACAATGACTATGAAATTTGGTATATGGATGTCAAAAAAACCGTCATTAATGTGAAAATTAAAAAAGATGTATATATAATATATCTATAAGGGTTTGTGATTCCAAAAAGATTCCAAAAAGGTAACAAAATTTTATAGATCCCTTTATGGATTAAATAAAACATCTAGGTCATGGAAAATATATTTTGATGAATCCATAAAAGATTTTTGTTTAACAAATAATGAATGTTACTATTGTGTCTATAAGTTATTTAGTGGGAGAAAAATCATTTTCTTAATATTTTATATTGAGGACACAATACCTATTATAAAAAAATTACTTATAGTCCATTAAGATGTGGTTAAAAACATGCTTCTCTATGAAGGACTTACATGATATAGAATAAATTCTTAGGATAAAAATCCATCTTGAGAGATCTAGGAGTCTTCTTGGACTAAGTTATGGTACTCACATTGATAAAATAATTAAAAGATTAATTATTGATAAATTCAAGTGGGTATTATTTTCAATGACATATTATATACATCCCTACAAGAAAATTTTTCTATTAAAACATGAGAAGATACATGGGATGTTAAGGACATTATACACATTATCAATAGGGTTAGTAATGATTGCAATATTTTATAATAATATATATGTTTCTTATACATTGAGAACAATAGACAGATATCAAGCTGACCTAGGAGACCATTATTGGATGTAAATCAAGACTATCCTAAAGTACCTCAGGCAAACAAAGGATATTTTCCTAGTGTATAGAGGAGATTATAATTTAGTCATTAAGGAATATTTAGATTCTAGTTTCTAAATAGATCAAGATGATCTAAAATCACAATATGGATATATATTTTCTCTCAATTGAGGTTTTATAGGTTGGAAGATCTAAAAGAAAGTTTTTGTTTCTAATTATATAGTTGATTTTGAGTATATTTGGGCTTCTAATGAAACTATAGAAGAGGTTAAGATATGAAAATTAATTTAATATCTTGAAGTGGTGTCTTGCATTAAAAACCTTATAACATTCTATTATGATAATAATAAAGTGGTGTAATTTCAAATGATACAAGGTCACATCATTGTAAAAATAACATACTCTAGAAATATCATCTCTTGAGGGATTTATCTCAAAGAGGTGACATCATGGTAAGTAGATTTTCCATGTAAGACAATGTGGTGGACTCATTAACTAGATCCATTTCTCCTCAAAAGATCAAACATTATATGAGAGTTATCATACCTAAAAGGAATTAGCAGTAGGATATAGTATAAGTTCGAGTATATTTGATTTGGTTCCCTAGAACCAACTACTTTGTACTTTAGATTTCATGTATATTAATGGATTTTAATAATAATAAATATATTATCACATATTGGTTATTCTTTTTTGTAACATTAATTTGAAAATTTCCTAGAGTATATTTTTCGTTTAAAACGTTACATGAGTTTTTTTTATGATGAGAACCTTGAAGTTTTATGATGATATTCATTTTCTAGTTATATTTCTATCTATTCAGGTTGTTTTGTTATGGATGGAGTTAATTTTTGTGATGGTTCGGTCTAGATGGGCAGTGATGATGGTGGATGTTCTGGTTTTCAGTGACCAAGTTTATCAATGATGGTTCTGGTTTAATATTCATGGTAGATATAGTTTCAAGGCTATAGTCTCAAGGTTGGTATTAGGGTTGAGGTTAACCTAGCTATAATAAATTTTCACTGCTTTTGAAATTTAAATTTTGACATTTTAATTTTTATTGTATAGTTTTTTTGGGGGGGGGGAGGGATTTGTGAAAAAAATGGTTTAGAATCATTAGAAGCAGTTTGAATTTTGAATTTGTTTACTTTGTGATGTCTTTGAATTAGGTATGGGAATTTTTAAGGTTTTCACTTAACCAAAAATCAGGGTTATTCAAAGAAACCAAAACATGGATTTGAGGATTCCTATAGTAATATGTTATCATATGATGGGACATAAATGATACACATTATCAAGTATTGGATACTCGTAAGAGGATGAGACTTAATCCAACATGCTTTTCAATTGGTATTATCCAAGAGAGGTGATTGTGAGTAAAAATCCTCAATTAGGAATTCCACATGTTTATGTTTCATTGGATGTTTTGTTCTATGAATGTATGTAATGATCCTTATATAGTAATATTGTTATAAATACGTATCTTGAATCATATTATTTGGTGAATTCATGAAAACTATGATTCCATATGTTCATGTAAAAGTAGGGTATGTTGGGTGAATCATGAATGATATGTTATTAATGAATAAGTCAAGTAGTATTATCTTATGTTTTATTGAAGTTAATATCTTAGCCCTTTAATTATATTGAAACCATTAAACTAAATTCTATATCAATAGTGTACTGACAGGATTGTTTCAAATAGTCAAAGATAGACGAGTCGAGCATATAGGTTGATGAAACTAGTATGTAGTTTAGTTCATGTGATATTATGATAATGGGATTATATTAACCAATGTGAATCTATATTTTATTATTGATGTTTCATAATTAAATTCTTCCACTTGGGTGCCTTTATGCTTTGCTTGATATTGATATTGGAATTTAAGAGAACCCACCAAAAACCAATGAGTAATAATCCTAGAGGGACGCACAAATAAAATTTTATTGATATTAATTAAATTATATCTTAATTTGATTATTAGAATAAATATTATTCTCTAGACAATGGGAAAATTTTTGTTCAGGATTTATTGATCATGAATATTCAGTCGACAATTTTATGTGAAACTTTAATGTTAAAGAAAGTATTTATTTGAAATATTTTGATTATTATAAATATTTATTTACTTATCAAATGAATAATATTTATTATTTTTGGTTTGGTAAATGTGGAGGAGGAATTCAGGACCAAGTAATTTAGTCTGTTGGGAATGATATATTAAATATCATTTAAATAAAAATTAATTTATTCATTTGAAGAAAATATATCAATTTAATCTATGAGTTTAGAACTTTTAAAATAAAAAATATTATTATTATTAAAATTTAAACATGGGGTTATTTATGGATTAATAGAATAATAAAGGGAATTTATTCAATTATTTCATCTCTAAACTAGTGCTATAAATACCTGGTTAAATAATTTCCTAAAATTATACATTATTGCACACAACACATCCCTTCTAGATATTATCTCAACCATATAGAGGATATTCTATATAATTCTCTCAGGAAACAAGATATTCCATATTCCTCCTCTTATTAATAATGATAGAAAAATAATTAATCCTTTAAAGTATTATGTTTCAATCAAATGGAGTAATTCAAGACAATCAGTACTGTCATGTTGGCACCTAGATTACCATCAGCGATGCTACAAGGTCATGAATGCATGCGTGAATCACCTATAAAAGGATTTGACTTTGTATCCTCTCAATTCAATGATGATACAATCGAATATATTTTTATATGGCCAACAAATTTATTTGTAGAAAGAATTTCCAAGATTGGGGATATTTTTTTAATTAAAATAATTATAAATTTAATGTGAAAAGGAACCTCTCACTTGGTTGGGATGATCATCGTCAATTTTTCATCATATTTAATTCATTTTCCATGACATTTATCATCATTTAAATTGAATATTATTCATTAAAATTGATAAATTATGAATTTTACATAGCCTAAAAGGAACATCCACTGAATTTAGAACCTCCGTCCTATAAGTAACTAGGTAGGAGACTAGAGTTAAGGTGTTATCTAGGTACATGGATTGGGAAATAATAGTGAATAGGTAAGAAACCTAGGCGAGGGAACATGCAACCATGAGGCTAGAGTTAATTGGAACCCTAGTTAGAGGTATGGTAGAAGATACACCCTAGTATATAGAGGAGGGTGAAGTGTATCCCTTGTGGTAGAGTAGGGAAAGGTATCTCCCTAGTTTTGAGAGGTGGGAGAGGAGTCACCCTAGTTATAGAGAGGTAAAAGGGTCACCTTAATATAGTATTCCTAGTTAAATTATCATCATAATTTTTGGGTAAGGAAATTTTTCTTTCTAGTTATGTGGTAGGGAAAACCATTTGTCAAGTTATGGAACTCCTAGGGTGAATCGAGTGCATAGAACCTTAGTACTATTCTCTTAGGGTAATATGGGAATGTAGAACCCTTGTGTGTCATCCAAGATGGGTTCCTTCACCCTAGTTTGAGAGAAATAGGGGTGAAGTGTTTTATCATGAAGTTTTTAATGTATTAAACATTCATGTGACTTAATTACATCAAATTCCAATTATTTCTCCTAGGTTCTGACTTAATAACTCATGTGTGGGATACAAAAGACCTAGTCATTTGAAGCTCATGCATTGCTTAATTCCAAAATTCCATGTCTATAAAATAGAGACTCATGGGGTATATTTATAAAAAAGTTAGAAGTAGGGTATATCATATAATGAGGCCCATGAATGTACTAGGTTATGGAAGCCAGGAACCTAGTTGAATATTGGGAATGTGCATAAGTAAATCTTGGTTTGTAAGGATACATGAGTGAAGAAGCATAGAATCGTATACAGGGAATCTAGGAGAAGTGATCTAGGATATCTAAGAGATATGGTCATCATTTTCCACTCCTTTATCTAAGGATTTTACTTTATAAAATAATTCCCCACCCTTCAAAAAAGGAATAACCCCCCCCCCCATAAAAATTGGATCTTATCGGCATAAATAGGATATAATTATAAGGTGAATGTGAATCTATAATGTTAATGGATTTAAAAATAAATTATTTGTTCTTAAATTTTATTAGGTTGCAGATCATACAAGTTGAGATCATGTTTTTTATTGTGTGCATTAACATATAAACGATGTTCATTGGTGGTGTTTGATCTTACTTGGGAATCGAAGCAAATCCTATACTATAAATAGATGGGTACCATCCCCTCTTCTATACACCTTTGAAAACTATGAAAAAACTATAATTGCACGATTTATTTTTTCTCAGTTATTCATGTGATACTCAAGGTAAGCATGAAACTCTACCCATTTATCTACTCTTAGCATGAAATTTCTACACATGCTATGTAAAGATATAATAATTGGGTGAATTTACCTGATTTAAGGGGATGAGTGAATCCACCTGACCAAAACTACATAGGGAAAAAATATTTTTCAAAATATCACCTGGTTGTTTTATGCTCAGAATGTCTTCACCCTTAGTTATTTTCCATGTAGGTTTTATATCTATAAAACTAAAATATAATAGATTCACTTTCATAAGAAATGGATCATAATTTTAACATAGTCCTTGATTTTGAAGATGCTTCTCAGATCACAAATATCATTGAGAATGTTGATCTCAACTCACAAAATGTTATCATACCACACCATCAGGTTCTAGTAGGAATTCTTGAACTGGATTTATTCAACAACCCAAAATCAAATAGGAATCCTCTATATGTATTTAGCCTCCCAATAAATACACCAATTCCAAAACCATACATACATATTCCTATCTTTCACATTTTATCACCATGAAATGTCTCTTGACCTAATATTTCCCTCTATGGGAAGATTATATACATTTGTCATAATGATAAAATGTACTATTTGACCCATTTTATGGTAGGATGGAGTGATGATCCATGAGTATACCCCACCATAAAATAATATTCCACATAGATTTAACAAGATGTAGGTAATCTTTAATGGGACCTCCATCCTAGAGGAAATTTATCTGAGGAGTGGTCATGGATCTATTGGGTGAACCAGAGCTATGTTGAGATTTAAAACCACTTGATATTTGGAATAATTTATAAGGATATATGGGCTTAAATTTTTTTATTTTACTATAAACCTAATATCATCCCCAAGTTGATCAAATGTTGGTGTTTCAAGACTAACACCTTTTATCTATTTCATAGGGAGGTTAAAATCGATCTCTAAGATATTCATAAGATCGAAGGAATATGTATCCTTGTTTACATTTATGATGAGTTCCTTACACCTCATGTTTCCTAGGATGATTCCAAGTAAATTATTGTTTGGTAAAATGAACTACTAATATTGGTTAATGGTGAGATGAATAGAGAGATTCACCAATAACTCAATATCAACTTTAGCACTTAGATCAAAATATTTTTGTTCCCTCCACAGATTGAGGCTTAAAACCAAGTGATCAAAGACCTTCCCAAAACAAACCCAAGATGCCCATAAGGGGGTGAGATCTATAGTTTTCATGATGGATTCACAATTTTTATTGTGGGTGTGATTAAAATCTATTTTAAGAACTATAAAAAGACTCTATTAGGTGATGTAACAAATTCAATAGTGAGAAACTCCTCATAGGACATATGGCTCACTCCAATTATTTCATGGTTGGATATCAATGTACCATGGTGGATATGCCCTAAGGGACATGGTTTTGGACCTCCAATTTACCCATAATTCCATGTAACTGAACATTGGAGGTGTGTGGATGGTTAATATGGATTCCCAATGTTTAGACCATATAATTGGGTAACGTTCATAGTTTTTGTTTCCTCCTATAAGGCTTGTTTTGGAACACTGGTTATTGGAATTATTAACTCAAATAATGCTAATTCATGCATAATCATACTGCAAGATAAATAACTCATAAAAAGATTTTATTAATCCCATATCTACAAATCTTTTATATAGAATAGGTTTGGATGCTAATTTTAGTGTGTGAAAGATATGAGTTCACCTTCCTATTATAAAGTTCACGAGGAGTTGGATTCAATGATATTGTTACAATTTTGTCTAAGGCTAGTGTGTATACACAAAAAACAAAATTCTTGGTCAATTTATCATCATTGGAATATTTATTTAGTTTTCATGTGTGGTATTCTCTATCATGGTTTCAAAATTACCCTAGAACAATATTGAAGGGAACTACCCCCAGGGAACATGGACCGCCTTTTCTTATTACAAAGGAATCCCAAGAAGGATCTAAGTAGGAAGATGATGTTATCAAGATATAATATTTTATTGACAATAGAGAGACCTTATACATTGACTATATAATTATGGTATTTGAAATAGATATACACAAAACACTACTAGAGGTACCCACTGATTCAAATGTTCAAGGTTCCATTATTGACCAAACCTCCTAAAAATAAGCCCCTCCTAGCACGAAAACCCTAAATTAGGTTCCAATTTCTTCCTTGTTATTAGAGAATATTTATTATTGATTAATATGATCATATAAAACATTTTTGGTCTATGAGATGAGGTGGTATTTAATATTTTAGTTACTTATATGAACTGAATGACACACAAATTGGTGTGGAAACATATTTATTCTCTAATCATATGTACTATAATTATTGATATTGGGATAAAGAAAAATCAGCTCATCTAGTACTTCATAGGTTTGGTAACTAGTGTATTAAGTAGTTGTGATTTATATTTTATCACTCAAAAAACCATAGCTACTCAAGAACAAATAGATATCTGGGAGAGGGATCTTTACTCTTTTGAAATCATGAATCATTGAGGGGAATTTGTAGAGTGATCCACATAGGAACTAGAGCAGAAAACTAATAAATATTGATGAATCTAGGACATTTAAGTCTCCTTGACCATATATATATAGTAAAACTATGATCATATAGTGAGAATGATATCACACTTTTTATAATTGGAACTCAATCATGAGGCCTCATAGTGGGAAAATAAAGAATTAGCTGCACTGATCAAGGAAACATGTCTATTATCCAAATATGAAGCTATCAGGAGGGATGAACTTTAAAAATTAATCAATTACTCTTATAAAGTATTAATTGATTTATAAATTTAACCTAGACTTGTCCTGTAATAGTTACAGTATCTATTCTACTTCCCTCTTTTTTAAGATGAAAAGAGACTCCAACTTGTGAATGTTATCCTTTTTTATTATTGAATAACAAGAATCCTTTCTCGCCTAAAGCTATTGTTAATATCCTATATATTGATCATTAATTCATGATAATATATGAAACTTATATATATTTTCATCAAGTATAATTTAATCCACTTTACCATTAAATGGGAATAAACTAAGTAAATCATAATCATTAACTGCTTGAGTAAAAAATAAAACATGGAAAAACCTAGATTTTCTAAAATGTATTCCCTTATAAAGATATTTTAAAGGAATATTTAAAGGAATATATAACATCAAAATAAGTTTAGGTGAGTTTTTGAGATAAATCATTGTGGAATTTGGTTTCCTCCTGAGTGTGTATGCTTAGATGGGTATAAGTAAGCCATCTATAGTGGCATATGTGCCATCACTATAGGGTAAGGATAGCTCACTAAAATATGATATATAGTCTCCTCCTAGATGTGTCATCTTGGATGGGTATAAGTATCCTGGATAAATAATTATTTGTACTATCATGTAAGATAAGGTTATATCACTTGGATAAGAGATATGGTTTCCTTTTTGTGGGTATTGTAATGAACTGTATCATTATGTGTTAAACATTTTGGAGGGTATTTTTAATTTTCACTGGGTGTATGGATCATTTAGAGAACTGGGTGTTAAATTGATATGATTCATGTTTAAAAATATTTAAAAGTATTTTTATACTTGAAATAAATCCTGGTGGGCGACTCATAACTTCGGTGATTAGTAAAGTAAACTCAGAGTAGTTGGGGTTACTGTAATATCCAAGGCTTGCTGATGGCTCTCATTGGTGATCTAATTGGCTGGGTTTTATCCATGTTACATAGTAGAATTCATTGGATAGCCATTGATCCTACATTGGGTGGCCAATGTCCCATTAGATCATTGGTGGAACCTGAACAGATAGTCAGTGAGGGGCATCAGGTAGATTTTATCAAGGGGTGTTTTTTTCATTTTAGACAACAATCCCCCCTTAAGATTATTTAGCATGGCTAAAGTTTTATAGATAGATTTATCTAATAACTCTTATTATCCTCTCGCCATGAGATATCCTTGATCTGGAATGTATCTAGATACAAACCATTAGTGAATTTAGGAAATATCCTCTATTCCTAATTGATCTTAACTCCCTCTTCCCCATGTGGTGGCAGATCATAATGTTATTAATCATGGATGATTACTCTTGGTAATTATTATCCCTTGTGATTATATAATGTATCAATTATTTTTTAATACTATTATTTCTACATCACCTTGGTTATCTATTGATATTTTCTTAATTCTATTTTGATAATTGTATGAAAATTCCACTAGATCTTGGTGGAATTATCCCAGAATGATGGGGCTTTAGATTATCATGGCTATAGGATGTTCAGTGATGATGTAAAAATCCCATAAATTTTATTTTCATTAAACGTGCTTCCATTTATATTTTTATATGTTTTTGGTCTAATTGAGTTGAATTAAACATCGTATTCTATAATTTATTTAGGTATTTTTCATAGGGTGATGTTGGAAGACTATTGTAGACCTTACATGGATAGTTGGTTGTGGTTCCAACTAGGTAGTGATTTCTAGTGATTATTTTATAAATTATTCCTTTCACCTTTGGTAGTGAATTTTCTTATGGTCGTTTAATTAATTATAATTTAGTTATAATTAATTTAATTGGAATTCTTGAGAAAGATTTAGGAACTCTTGGTGATTGATATAGGTTGAATAGACTTGCAAGGATTTAAACAAGCTCTTGGGATTTTCTTGGATGGGAGTTAACTCTTTATTGAGTTAAGTAGTCCCATGTAAACTTCCTTATGGTATTATTCATGGTTTATTGGAATGTTTTATAAAGTTTTACACCTCAGTAAAATGACCCTTAATTCATAAATGGGTTGATAATTTCATGTAATAATTATTTAGTTAATGATATGTGAGTCTTAACTAATTAAACGAACCATGCCTAATATAGTTGAACGAAGATTCAAGGTCCACAATGGACCATTATTCACTATCTTGATGTTAATCACCAATGGATGAGGCTTTGATCGCATATTTGTGTGTGTGTGTGTCATGTGAGACCCATGTTTCATATTAATCACATATTTGTGCGTGTGTTTCCCATGATACCCATGTTTTATATTGATCACATGTGTTTGAATGTGAATTTCATGAAACCCATATATGGTATGATCACATATGTGTATTTTTGTAGCTCGTGAGACCCATGTTTGATATTGATCACATATGTGCATGTGTGTGTGTGTGCATGCAAAATGATACCTATAGTTTATAGTTTATTACATTTGTATTTGTGATCAATATGATCTCACTTAAAATAAAATGATATGTGATATTTCATCTGGTATTTATATATTTCATGTGTTATTAAAATCTCTTCGGCAGTTGAACATAAAGGTTGTTTCATGCGGACTGCCCTCCTAAGGGGGATGTTTCATAAAATTTTGTCAACATGTATATGGGTTATTCCTTCAAGGGAGATGTGTCAAAAAAATTATAGAATATCCAATTTAGGGGGATGTGTTAGGTGGATTATTGAAATTTATTCTGACATAGATATAAAGCAGGTATAGCTCGGGTTCATGGTAGTTTAGTTAGTGGAAGATTGATGGTATATAGTTGAGTATTTCATTCTTTTTCATTGGTGATTACTTATTATGCTTGTTTAGTTTTTGTTTTTATTATTTACTATCTTTATAAGTTTATCACATAGACATACACTACATTTTACTAGTTAGGTAATGGACCATATTGGTGGTACCCTACTGAGTTATACTCATACTCTACTCTGACATCCATGGAAATATAGTATCCATGAATCCCTCACTTTTTGTTGTTATAAGTTCGGATGAGGGATAGGTTTGATCATTGAGTGGGATATCTTAAAACATGTTTATAGATCGAGAGAAGGTAAGGCTTGAAGTTAGGTGCAGAGTATTTTTATATTTTTTTCTTTCTATTTTTGTATATGTGGTCATCCTAGTGGGAATTCAGTATCCTGGCATTCAATCATGGTCATTTAAGTCTATTTATTTTGTATTAATTCTCTATAGATATAGTTACTGATTTTCATATACTAAAATTATATATTGTAACATGTTTGGTTATTTATATATTATTATGCACTCTAATTGAGGGTATAGTCTCCCCATTATTCACTTTAGACCCTCATTACTATTCAGTAGCCTCAGGAATTTGGGGGGGTGCACCTGAGATCATGTGTCACTTTAACTCAAACCTAGTGATTCGGATCGGGGTATAACAAAATAGTATCATAGGATAACTTTTTCTTGATTTTGGGATTTGATATATAGGATACATAAGAATGTGTCAGATCTTGTGATAAAACTAGGTTTGGTGCATTTTGAATCCCTTTCTTGAGGGAATTATAGGTTACTAGGGAATGGGATTGATGATATTGGTTTGTGCTATTATGTTCATATGATTTCACCTCATGAGATGCACATATATTTTTAGGTTTGTGATTTAATATGAATTTTACTCTTGGTTGTATCTAAAAGAGGTGCCTCATGCATCAAATTCAGAAAGTAGGATTCATAAGAAGCATATTTTTTTGTGTTTGATTACACTAACGATGGAGTAATCAGATTCTTAAGTTTCAAAAACTTGTATTGTGTTTACACATATGAGTTCTTAGTGAAATTATAATTAGATGAAATTATATACATGTATACTTATGATGGAAATTCATATGGGAGTAAGATACGATGCACCTAGGTGATAATGATGATGTAGTCCCTATACGAATGAATAGTTTGGTGAACCTTGTTAGGTCATTATCAAGTGTACATTTCCCTGGTGAATAATCTTGTGCGATTGGTTGTTAGATGGGTCTTCTTAACTAAGGTTACAAATATAGACTATATAATGTTATCCATATAGTAACCAGTGGAATTTTGTTTAACCAACCCATGAATCTATGGCCCCTTGACACAGATGGTCTAGGGAAAATCCATCATGGTATATCTATATAGATATACCTTAAGGATGTTTTGTGAGTTATGACCCTTAGTAAGGGATTATTTGGGGTTGTGTGGAAGATATTTTGGATTTTGTAATGCATCCCTAATAACTAGTGAGTTAGTAAATCATATTATGTGGGGGTAAATGAGTGGGGATGTCTCATGTTAAGGTATAGTATAGGTTATTAGTTCCTTAGGGGTAGGTTTCATTGATGAAAGTTCCATGTACATGAGGATAAACTTTGGAAGGCTTAGAGAAAATCTTTTGAGTTACCTTGTAACCATGTAATATTGATTTCATTGAGTCCTAATACTTATGAGATAAGGTTTTTGTTAAAAGGAAAAGTATTTTGAGTGTCTAATCTTGTTATTTCTTGGATTTCCTTCCAAAGAGTGGTGAGAGTGTGAGAATATTCACATGATTCTAAAGATACACTCAAGTGGAGGTTGAAAACATAATAATAAGATTCAAAATGTTAAAGGAGCATCATGGGTGCTCAGGATTAGTGGATCTAGCACATTGTTGAGTGTGAATAGATGAGGAGGTGTGTGATTCTAGGCCCAAAGTTCCCTGACTCATGCTAAATTACTCTATTTATAGAAAATAGTGGGGTTTTCATTCCATACTAGCGAAACCTTGATACATGAGCACTCATGTCCATAATTATTCATGTTTTCAATAGAATTGGTAAAAAGGGGTGGTGAACTGACTGTTAATAATGATTCAGGTTTTGTAGTTGAGCCTAGAAGAGGTAGTGGTAGTGGGTGTTAGGACCAATAGGGGCCTATGTACCCTGAGAGGTGGGTGAATCAGGGTATGGATATTCTTTTTCAAAATTCTTCCTACCCCACTGAATCTTGACCTCTTTATTACAAGGGTCACTTTGTTTGAACTTGTGTGTTTATTATGACCACTTCTTTTCTTATTTATCTGATGATGATGCTTTAAATGCAGTGCAGGGAAGTAAGCAGGCAGACACAGAGATTTTTACTTGGTTCACCCTCAGTGTGATACGTCCAAGGAGCATACAACGGCGATGTGGCGCTGTACCAAATCCACTAAAGCACAATGTTGTTTACAATTTTTGGGCTAGATCACTTATATTCCCAGTCTCACTGCCTTTACAAGTTTTAGGGTCAGCTCATAGCTTTCCCTAGGGTCACTCCCTATTTCTCTCTCTCTGACTCATTGCCGGTGGAGAGGATCACCTTCTTTCTCTTCCTTTGCTCACTGCTCTGGAAGGAATATACTCACAGTTTATAGACTTGTAGGTCTCTTAATTATCATTAATAAATGCATCCTCCATTGTGTGTAGATGCTCTATTGTAGTCCAACTTTCACCTATAGATGAATCTCACTTTTCACTGAAGGTATCGGGCAATCTTTCAGCTTTCACGCAGCCCTGAATCACTGTTATGAATCAACCATACTTGGCTCCCTTCTCTAAGTCGGCGTTCAAGTCTCAGCATGAAAGTTACAACTTGCGTGCAAGTCCACCTCAAGCACTTTCACGACACAAGATTCTGAAAATCCAAACTTACACGACTCACACCCTTTTACACCCAAACCGATATTGGCACACAACCATCAATTATCGCGCTTCTTCAAAACTGGTGTGCAAGTTCACCTCAACCACTTGCGCGACACAACCTTTTTCAACTAAAAACTTGGGATACTCCCTTCCTTCCTCTCCCAAACCTCCTTGCGTGCGCATCAAACAACTGGTGTGCAACTTCTACCTGCGCGACCACACCACCACTTGCACGACCACCACACCTGCGCGACAGGAGATCTTATTTTCTCTAAGTGTTGAAATCATACCGAATAAATAGGGGGTCTAACTCTATTTATAGTAATTTGGATACCTTACATGACAGCACACAAGTCTCCCCTCAGCGCGCAAGTTTTGGCACGCAAGTCTCGGCGTGCAAGTCACTTGTGCGACCAACCCTAAACTTGGGCACCCCTTTTCCCTTTTCCATATTTTGATGTTCTGATCTTGAAAAACATATGGTGCGCAAGTTTCCTCTACTTCAATACAACGGCGCGCAAGTCCCTTTTTCAAAACCACTTTTCTCCATTTGTCAATTTTCAGGCCCAAAAATTTTTCAAACACTGGAAAACAGCGTCACCTTGTATCTGCTCTTTTTGTACCGCCTCCAGATCATCCATTCCTTTGTCGATGTTCTTTAATCAAACATGGATCATTAACCACATCCCTTGAAATCTACATGCCACCATGAAATCCCCTCTGTCAACAAATTTTTATATCATGGTTTGCTTTTTCAACAATCACAACACAAATGTCTACTTTTTCAACAAACACAATCACCTAAAAAATGCTTCAATGATGACTTGAGGGATTTTTTTCCCAACAGTGGGTCACTAATTAATTTAGTTCAGGGTCACCCATGGAGTTTAAAATTGGAATGTCCTATGTAAATATAGCGGGATTGTCGGCATAGAGGTTCTTGTGGGTAGAGGTGTATCTATAGTGAGATATGGCATCAGCAATGTATTTGGGTACTATTGTGTAGTTAACCTAAGTTTATCATTGATAGAGATGTCATGGTTTAGTGTAGTAGCTTGCATGAGTGGAAAAGACTCATCTGGGTCATAGATTATAACCACAAATAGGTTTTTGGAAGATATATCTCACATCAAGAGTGAATTCTTGAATCTAGTGAACTATTTCCTATGTAATTTAGGTGTGTGTAGTACACGGTGTGTCTCTTGGGAATCATGTATGATCAAACAAACATGTTCAATCATTTTATTTAGAGATAGACTAGTTGGGGGCTGGGTAGACCAATTTATGTGTTGCGAGGTGAAAATTAAGATACTCCTATGATGGTGAGCATTGATTTAGTCATGATTGAATGAAACTCTTGTGGGAAGGGTTGTGGTTTTGTGTATGGTATTGGAAAATCATGGTGACTCTAGAAGATCGATGTGTAATGGACCTCCTTAGGCCCCTTCTTGTTGATGGGCTGGGGGGTTGAGGTTGTTGTTTGTTTTCATTTTTCTTTAATAAAAATCGAAATGATGACAATGATGATGATGTGTAATGGACCTGAGATCATCGATTCCCATGAGGAATACCTGATGTATGATTCATAGGTGGTACGAGGTGGAGACCAGGTGTAGTCATCTGAAATAGGTAAAAGTTGATACAATTTGAGAGTGAGTATGACCAATGGTGTGTTAGTGCATGGTAGAGATCTTTATGGCTAGTGTGTGTGGTTGGAGATACATCCAAGTTAATTCTATTAAAGTAATTTTATATTTTAGTAAGGATGTCAGATCGATTTAATGATGCCTTTGAGGCTTAAGGCATCATGATCAGTGGTCCATGTAGCATCAATTGATGAGTCTAATTACCTTTATAAAAAGTTGGTAGAAAGGGAACCAATGGGTGTTTCTCTATGTGAACCTGAATGTGGTGGGTTGGAACCACATCATGCTCATTTTACTGGTTACAATGGTTTTGTTTAAGGATTAGTTAGGTAATTCTAGGAAAGGTCGACATGTTTGGGTTTCATGAGATGGTATAGGCTCATTTGTTCAGTTCAAAATATAGAATGATGTTTTTGGTATTGACACTTAACATGTTTTTTGCATATGATCATTCATAATGGAAATAAATCACACTGAGTGTGTCATTGGACTATCAAAATCTTATTTCATATGGAAATTACTATGGTACGAAGTAGTGGGATTCTCTAAGAGGAATATGTTGAAGAAACTATGGTGTATTGAGTTATATGAAGGTGGTTATTATAGTCTTGAATTCCAATAATCATGGTTTAATGTCCCGGTTTCTTATGTTTCGAGTATGAAACAGATAAAAATCCTTATATATGATAACCATTGCATATAGAGAGGTTAGATTCACATGTTACCACAACTTCTTGAGGATGAGAAGTTCTATAGTGGGGAGATTATAATGATCCATGTTGTTGAGTGTTATAAACTTTGGGGCGGATTTTGACTATTCATCTAGTGGATGGATCATTCATAGAACCAAGTGTTAAACAGAGATTATTCATGTTTTAACACATTCAATAGTTGTTTTCAGACTTGATATAAATCTCAATAGGTGACTAGTATCTTAGGTGATCAGTGGAGAAGTCTCATGATATATGAGGATGTTATAGTAACCGCTAGCCAGTGGGGTGGGAAGTATCCCTACTATCTAGAAAGACTCACCAATTATTTGGTGAGCCAACACTGGGTGGGTGATAAACCCCAAGAAGCTAGCTGGTGGGGTGTACTAGGTAGATTTCATCAAGGGGAGTTTTATCTTTTAAGGCATTGATCCTCCCTCAATATTACTTAGAATAGATTCAATTTTAGAGATCAATTCAGGTATGAACTCTTATTATCCACCCTCCAAGATATCTACTTGATCCAGGGTGAATCTAGAAGCAAAACATTGGTGAATCTAGGTTATATCTTCTATTCTACATGGATCTTGACTCCCTCTCCCTCACTTAGTGGCGGATCATCATTCCA
The DNA here is from genome assembly GCA_963277665.1 of Viscum album. Classification (NCBI taxonomy): domain Eukaryota; kingdom Viridiplantae; phylum Streptophyta; class Magnoliopsida; order Santalales; family Viscaceae; genus Viscum; species Viscum album. Next base: position 923,274,589 of record OY728126.1, on the reverse strand, counting down.
TTATTCATGGATGATTCCTCTTGGTAAGTCTTAGCCCTTGTGATTCTATAATTTATCAACTATCCTCTTACTCCTTGATCAAATTGATTAGTGATTGATCTTTAGATTCATCTCGATTAGAGAATTGGATGATAATTCCAATGGATCTTGTTGGAAATTTCTGAGAATGATGGTGATTTAGATTGGAATGGTAGGAGGATATCACGTGATGTTGAACACATACTATAAATTGGAGTTTCATTAATGTTATGTCCATTGGTGTTTTATTATATGTTTTTTTGGTTGAATTAATTTAATTATCCATTGTATTATGGAAATTATTTATTTATTTTTTAGGGTGACATCATAAGTGTGTTGTAGACCTTATAGGGATAGTTGGTTGTGGTTCTGGCTAGGTGGTGATTTCTGATAAGTATTTTCAAAATTATTCCTTTCTTATTTAGTTGTTATTTTTTGTGATAATTTAATTAATTATAATTTAGTTATAATTAATTAAATTGTAATGCTTGGGCCTGATTTAGTGCCTCGTGTCAATTGATGAAGACCAAATGGTTGTGAATAGATTCAAAAAATATATGGTCTTTTCTTGGATGGGAGTTGTCTTTGTATTCAGGTTAGTGGTCCCATGTATACTACCCTATGGTATTATACATGGTTTATTGAAATTTGGTATGAGGTTTCCCACCTTGGGAAAATGAACCTTAAATCATAAATGTTATAAGAATTTCATGTAATTCTTAATTAGTTATTGATTTATAGTAATTAACTAAATAAATGAAATATAACTAATATAGATGAATAACGATCCAAGTTCCATGATGGACCCTTGTGTATTTTATTGATGTAGGTTATCAATTGTAGTGACTTGACTCTAGAAATCTTAGAGCTAATGTCTAATACCATTACATTGGAATAATATACAAGTAAATTATATCCTAAAGAATTGAACAGTTTAGTAGTCTTGGTAAACTATATACATACATGAGTCTTATTTTATAATTGAGTACACTAATTACAATATAATTTTTTTAGGATAACTTTATTCCATCTAGAATATCATTTTAAATATTTCTTAGTACACTTCAAGTGTAAAGACCCGCAAATTTCAAGGAAATTTTTTTCTTAATTTTCTTTGGAATTTTACAAGAGCGCAGCTTCAGACGGCACCTGATTCCGAGGCCCGGTGTGCCCGGAATCAATTTCCGAAGTTTGGCTCGGGTACGTTCAGTGAACGGACGAGCGGGTTTTTCTATCTTTTGAACCGGTGCCCGGAATCAAATTCTGAGGGCACCGATGAAATCGCAGCGCCGGTATTTGCTTAGAAACGCCTCTTCCGGAGTTGCGTTTGCTCAGACGTGGTTTTTAAATTTTGCGGCTTTAAGTCAGAAATAAAATAAAGTTTGTGCGACAACTTTATTTTATTTCACTTAAGCTGCTTGGAAGCCACTTGAAGCCACTTAAAGGCGGCTTGAACTGAGTTAAAGCGGATAGGGTGCTATCCGGAAATATCCTACCCCTTGTTAGGATATTTGTGAGGTGGGGCCCGCACGAGCCCCGCCGTTTCTTTCGCTAAGTAACGCACCCGCGAAAACCCGTCAAAGTAACTGAAAAGTCAACCGACGCGTTTTCTTTAATTCTTAACAGACCATTTAATTGGGCGGTTTATTTCGTGAATTAAATGGGCTGTTTCTTTCGTGAATTAAATGGGCTATTTCGCTCATTGAATTAATTCAACGAACTGATGGGTCATTACTTACGCTTTTGGCGTTCGTTGGCAAAATAATAAAATAAGACCAACTCTTTCTTTTGGAGGATTACTCGTTGTGCGAGATTCTCTGGGCCTCCACCCTCCCCGCGAAGAACGCGAAGAACGCGAAGAACGCAAAGAACGCGAAGAACGCGAAGAACGCGAAGAACGCCGGCGACCGGAATTCGACGACGCACACCGAGATCTGCGACGTTGACGAGCTTTACCCGCGACGTTTGTAAAGACCCGCAAATTTCAAGGAATTTTTTTTCTTAATTTTCTTTGGAATTTTACAAGAGCGCAGCTTCAGACGGCACCTGATTCCGAGGCCCGGTGTGCCCGGAATCAATTTCCGAAGTTTGGCTCGGGTACGTTCAGTGAACGGACGAGCGGGTTTTCCTATCTTTTGAACCGGTGCTTGGAATCGAATTCTGAGGGCACCGATGAAATCGCAGCGCCGGTATTTGCTTAGAAACGCCTCTTCTGGAGTTGCGTTTGCTCAACCGTGGTTTTTAAAATTTTGGGCTTTAAGTCGGAAATAAAATAAAGGTTGTGCGACAACTTTATTTTATTTCACTTAAGCCGCTTGAAAGCCACTTGAGCTGAGTTAAAGCGGATAGGGTGCTATCCGGAAATATCCTACCCTCTTGGTAGGATATTTGTGTGGTGGGGCCCGCACGAGCCCCGCCGTTTCTTCCGCTAAGTAACGCACCCGCAAAAACCCGTCAAAGTAACTGAAAAGTAAACCGACGCGTTTTCTTAAATTCTTAACAGACCATTTAATTGAGCGGTTTATTTCGTGAATTAAATGGGTTGTTTCGTTGGTTGAATTAATTCAACGAACTGATGGGTCGTTACTTACGCTTTTGCGTTTGTTGGCAAAATAATAAAATAGACCAACGTGTCTATTTTGGAGGATTACTCTTTATTCTCTGGGCCTCCACCCTCCCCGCGAAGAACGCGAAGAACGCGAAGAACGCGAAGAACGCGAAGAACGCCGGAACCAAAATTCGACGACGCACACCGTGATCCGCGACGTCGACAAACTTTTTCCGCGACCTTCTTCTTCTTCTTCGGCGCTTCTTCTTCCGCGGCGAACCTACGATCGGCGGTTAAAGGTGAGAATCGAATCTTCTAAATTCTCCCTTTTTTATAATTCGATATCAACGGATTTAAATTAATTAAATCCGTTTGATCTTGATCTGGAGATCGTCGGCGCGACTCCTTCCCGCGGTGCGACGAGCGTCTCTTCCGCGACGATCACCAAATCCGCGACGACCTCTCATCCGAAGACGACGACAATGTAGGGATTTAATTCTTGATGATTCATTCTCGTGTTTTTATTTCTTTTTGAATAAAGAACCGGCATGAATATTTTCAATTAATTAAAATTGAATTGTCGTTTAAAAGAAAAAGAAGTGAACAATTTTTATCTTTGATTAAAAATTGTTGTAGCCCCTTTCTCCCGTTGTTTATGACTAACGCGGAGGGTGCAGGTCTAACAAACAAGACCCGGCAACCCTCCGCCGATCCTTCTTGTGTGCGGCTTTGGAAAGCGACGACGAACCGTGCGGCAGGGGCGGTCCGTTGATCCCGCAGTGAAGATCGGCCCCCGGGTGGAGCAACGGCGCAGACGGGAGAGGAATCGGGCCACCGGAGCAACTCCGGCGGCCCGCGGAAGGCGGCGGCGGCGCGGGTCGCCGGCGGCGCCCGGCGCGCCGCCGGAGGATCCGCCGCGGCTCGGCCGCGGCGGCGGCGAACCGCCGGACCGCGTCCGCGGTCCGGCCACCCAACACGCGGCCCGCGCGGGCCGCGTTCCACCTAAGCCGCGGGTCAAACCCGTGGCGCCCCTTGGCCGCTCGGCCGAGGTCGAGCCGGCCGGTCCGGTCGGCCGGGCCGCGCCCAGGCCGGGTCGGGTCGACCCGGTTCGGCCGACCCCAGGGGGGGTTCGGGCCGGGTCGCCCCGGGCCCAGAACCCCCATTTTCGGGCCCTCTTCGGTCTTTTGCCCATATCTTGGGCCTAGGAACTCCGATTGACGAACCGTCAGCGGCTACGCGATCCTTGGATCAATACGGTCGTTTCAGTATATTACGCTCAAGTTTCGGAAGACTTTGGGTTCGGCCGGGTTGGTTCGTACACGAAACCAACCGGGCCCTCGGAGCGGAAACGCTCATAACTTGAGCTACGGACGTCCGATCGACGTACCGTCAGCTGTGGTAGTTTCCTCTAAGTGAGACGGAACTTTTGGCATACTCCGCCCGAGGATCGGACACAGGCGGAGTACGGTCGGGTTGGTTTTTCCCTAAAAACCAACCGGGCCCCTGGGACGAAAATGTCAATAACTCTCAGACCGGGCGTCCGATTGACGCGCCGTCTGTTGCGTTGAGATCCTGTTGTCGATACAGAACTTTTGGATACATCAACTTCGGACTACGTGTCAGTTGATGTATCAGCCTCTCGACTCGTGGAGCGGACCCTCCTAAACGAGCTCGCTGTGTGCGGGAACCCTAGTGCTGGCTGTGACTTCGACGACAGAGCAGAGATCCTCCGTGGACTGCGACGACGACAGAGCAGAGATCCTTCGTGGACTGTGGCGACGACTGTGCGGAGATCCTCAGTGGACTGCGTCGACTACTGCACTCAGCGATCCTACGTGGATCAGTGCTACAGGTCCTGTGTGGGCCCGATCCTGTGTGGGTCCTTACTACCGGTTCTGTGTGAGCCACTGCCTACATGTAACGCCCCGACCCCAGCTACCCAGAGTCGGTGCATTACTTCGTAACATTGGCATGATCACAAGAAAGATCAAATCCCGAAAGACCGATTGGTTTAGTAGCCTTGGAAACACCAGATATAATCATAAAGTTTTACATTACATTTCAAAGTGAAAAACTACTACAACAACATAATGTCTCAATAGACCACACTATTATCCCCTCATAAAATCCTTGCAGGTCATTCATAATTTACTTCTTCACTTCCTGGGAAAAATAAAACATAGAAAAGGGGTGAGCTCAAATGCCCAGTAAGGATAACAATATAGCGGAAACTTTCATAAATAAGAATAAACATTTAAGGCAATGTATAACTAAAACAAAAGCCTTTTAAATATGAACTTTCAACATGGTATGGCATAAATAAAATGAAATAATGCCATTTACTTATTCACACGGATATTCTACTAATCGAATAATCACATGCAAAAATCAATAACCACTTTCATAATGTTGGAATGCATAATGCCAGACTATCATAACCACATAGCCAAGGCCTCGTGCCAAGACTACAAATAAGATTTTGTCAAGGCCTTGTGCCAAGACACTAGTTTGTCTCATGAGACCTACCGATGCATCGAGGAGCTATAGCGGGCTCCACCCGTCACTTATTAAGTCCAATGCATTCCAATATGAAAAGGTTTAAACATAACATAAACATTCGTATTAAAACTAGCATACGAAATGTCAATAATTTCACCATAAACTATGAATGGTATAAAAATAGCACATCCACAGTCAAACATATCACAAAACCTTCAATACAATATAGAAGTTTTGTATCATAATAAATCAACTTCAAACAATCTTAAAATCCATCAAAGGATGTTGACATAGATGAAATCAAAATTCTTTTTAAAGAAGTATCTCCTTTTATTTTGAAATCATTTAAGATCCATATAAAATTAAACATTTTCTTTGAAAATATTCTTATAAGCTTGTAAGGAAAGCTTTGAAGATTTTATAACGGCGTAAAATAACCGCACCCGCCGTATAAGTTAAAAAAAACATTCTTACCTCAATTCTGTCGAAAAGGTTAAAAAGGACCTTGTTTTGAAAACGACGGAAAGATTCCTTTATAAAAAGTCAAAAAAGGGTATAAATGACTTTAACCCATATTCTTGTAAATAATAAAAATGTTTTGAAATACATTTTGAAGAAACATGGATGTGGATGATAAAGAGATCCCAGTAGATTATTACATATAAACAACCTCGGATAATGAAGAGATTGTGAAATAACCCTTACCTTGTACTTTTCCTTGGTTGGGGTAGGTTAACCTCCTGTATAATGGTGAAATAGTTGTTATTAAATTATACAAGAATCATATACATTAATATTATATCATATATGATCTTTTAACATTGATTTGTTAATAATATCTTAGAATTATCGTCGTTTCGGGAGTTAACTTACTCATTTTCTTTTATATGTTTTGTTACATAAGCCATGGTTGTTGTGTCTTATTCATATCCAGAATGATATACAGTCCTTAAACATCATTTTTAAATCATCAAATGATAATTATACTTGAATGGATACGATGGAGAATGAATCTCATCGCGTTCGTGGAGACGGTAGTCCGTACGTACGCACGAGCGACAATATCATTCTTTTGATATTAAAATAATATATAAATGGATAGTATATCATATATACAGAATCATTAACATGTTATATTTATTATTTACATGAGTTACACATCATTATTATACCCATCCAAATAATATTATATTGAATAACAATTACACCACGACGTGGAGACGGTAAGTCGTACGTACGCACGTATGGTGACATGTTATTCAAAGGGTGGATAGAATACTGAATATGATTGTACCATATTTATAATAACATCACAGTATATGTGATATACTGGAGTTATTATTTCAGAATGGTAAGAACAAAGGAAGAAGAAGTGGAAGAAGAAATGAACTTAGAAAAGGGTGGTGAAATCATTACCTCTTCTTCGGGTTCTTCCTTTTGATTTGATCAAAAGGGCTCCTTAGGTTGGCTTTCTGATCAAACTAAGGCCTCTAGGTTGTATTGAGGGATGTTGGGAGAGTATTTGGGCAGAGTTTGGCCGAACAAAAAGGCTTTGAAGGTGTGAAGAAATGAGAAGGAGGAGTGCCCTTTTATAAGAGGGGTGAGGGGCACCTTTGGAAAAGTTGGAAATATTAATTTATAATAAATTAATATTCGGTTTACAAAGGCTCCAAAGTTGACTATTCAAAGGATGAGGTGGGGATAGGTCGAAAACAACTCATCCAATAGAATTTAGACAGGTTTGGGTACTTATATTAACCTTATCTTTAAGTATTAACTCTAAGTTAATTAGTTTCACTTTTACAATGTCTCTTTGTATTTTTATATAATATGGTTAATAAACTTACTATATACATCCAAGCGACCCCCAAGTGGTCCATTAATGAGGAACCTATCATAATATAAGTCTCTTGGCCGAACCTTAGATTTTTAGGAATTTAATATCAATTAATAATATAATATTTGTTTTAAGAACTCTTTTATGTCAATTTTGACACTATTCAATAGTTGATTTTTGTGAAACTCCTAACAGATTGATTACTTCGAACAAAGTCAATTAAATCAATCCTAATATATCATATTATCATAGAAAATTAGTTTAATTCATTAAAAGTTTCATATTATAATTATTTGGGTATTTATAAGATTAATTATTTTTATTTTTCACTATTTTAGTAATTACTGCATCATCATTGTGTCATAAATAAAATAAATTATATAATGTCTAAAAATTATAAATAAAATATAATTATGTAGGAAATCTTTTTAGCTTTCTAATGAATATTTATAATCGAAAATCCAACATGTATAACCCTATGTAAAAATTGTTCTTCTAAAAGATGTAAGTTTATGCCATTTTTATTTTTATTTTAACTTTATTAATATAATGTGTCATTATCACTTACAAGTGGATCCATGGGGTCCCAAAATAGACCCAAAGATTCCCATGGTCGACCATGTATCAACCAATAGGGTTAAGACACGTTTTAGGGTAATTTAGTATTATTATAATATTATTTTTTTTAACCCTTATTTACCGGATTTACCCTTTAACCATGGTAAATAAAATATTTACCGCAGTAATTATTCAAAATGTGTAAAAATAAAAGTTACCTATTTACACAATTTGAACATCCTGATTCCAAATATGGAATCCATTTTCCTAAATTCAAAACACAGAAGTGGCAGAAATTAATTTAAAATTAATTCCCGCTGTCAAAACAAAAAGCGTATTTTTAAGAGATAATAACTATCAAAAGATTGGCACTTGTTTATGTTCGGTTTAATTGTAAAATTATGTCCAATGACCAACATTATATTAAATGGTAAAAATATATTCTAAATATACTTTCAAACCAATCAAATTCATAATTTATCACTATTAATTATTTTGATTAAAAAAGTTGTTTTTAATTAAAATTTAGTAATTTTCACTATTCATCAAAATATGAAAGTTATCCGAAATGTACCAAAATTTCACCTTAGGCTAAATTCGATATTCCGAATCCAAAAATGAAGTCCATTTTCAAATATAAAATATATATAATTTCAAAAAGTAGGTATTACTATTCATAACGGCTAGTTTGATTAGTTATGGTGTGTTAGAACTCAGTGTTGCGTACAACACACGCTATCACATTATTCAAAGAGAAGCGTACCGTAGAAGCTTGGGGTGTTTCATTTTAAATTTTTGATGTCCCCATTTAGTCAAAAAGTTTAAAATATAGTATTAAAAAGGGTTCACTATTAAAGTTGATAAAAGTGCAATACTGAAAATGAATTTGTTCTTGCATTATATCTAAGAAACTCATAATATGGATTCTAAAATTATAAGGATTATATAAACATTAAAATTTATCTAATACTATTCATAACCTCTTTTGAACGGCTTGTTTGGTAAGTCATGGTGTGCTTGAACTTGGTGTTGCATGTAGTGAAAGTTATTGAATTATTTTGAAGAACTAACACACTATGAAATCTTGGGGTGTTACATTCTCCCCTCCTTCAATAAATTGCGTCCTCGCAATTTGAAATTGTTCTTCGAAAATAAAAGGTTGAAAATAGATAATATATTTGTGGGAAACCCCACATCGGAAATTGGGTTACTAAAATTTAGTCTTAATATGAGGAAAAGAGAAATGAAAGGGTCACCACCAAATTATGATCTTGATTAGGAGAACATTGGTGGCAATTATAGACATATAATCGGAGGAAAAACGTAAATATTTATAGGTAGTGATTGAGGTCATCAATCACAAACAAGTGTATAAAATTGAGGTCCTTAAACTCATCAATCTATGATGATTTGAAGTACCATCGGTTCAACAAAATATAGGGTATTGGGATAACACATTTTTGACGTTTCAAAATATCTTAGTTGAAATCCCACATCGAAAAATGAATTAACGAGGCCTCTATTTAAAATAAAGAGTCGAAAGTATGAAGATTACCGAAAATAACACATACTAGGGTTCCATGTAGGAAAGTATGGATATGGAAGAAAAATCTAACCATCAATTATCTGATGGAGAGTGGTAGAGAACATGGCTATGAAAAGGCCAACAGTCCCAAAGCCATAAATTAGTGATGATTTAAGGTACCATCTAGGAAAACATTTTTGTTCTAAGTTGCTTTTCTTAATATTGAGGAATTTATTTATGAGATTGGCTAAGATCATAAGGAGATATACTTACTTTATAATTATAGTTTTACCACAAACTCATCTTTCACTCTAAAAGATAATATAATGTAAAAAAATTCTATTTACACTATTCGTATAGGGTTCCAAAATAAACGAATTTATAATTCATCTACATGATCTTTTAATAAAAACTACATTATTTAATCCAGGACATCTCATGGGCCAGTGGTAGGTGATACACCATTGTCGCCCTTCGGTTGCGGGTTCAAGTCTCGTAGCCTTGCCGGACGCGACGGGTTGCCGCCCGACCTCCGGGTTGTCCTTTTATGGTAATCCAAAATAATCCAAACTAGAACTATCCAAAATACTTCTGTCCAAACTCACAGTCCAACATTTATAAGGAAGGTAAACATAATATAGATCCTTTTTACCGCGTAATAGCATATGAATACCTTCATCTTGTATTCTTTTAATACACTGAAACATCCTGAATTACCATATTCCTTATTGATTACGTTCATGTTCCCCTATTCCATATAGAATGCTGGATATACTTCATCAATCCAAAAATGTTTTAAACCCCAAAAAAATGATGGAATATACAAATCATTAATCAGTCCCAAGGTAGTCAAGAATATCCAATATAATTTATCCAAAACAATCACATATTATTCCAAAATCACTACCTCAGTATCAGAACTATATTATAATTTATCATTCTCTCAACCATATATTTTCCAAAAATTTATCCTGCTATTGAGTCACTTTTCTTTGTTCCACACAATCTCAAGTCCTTAATGAAATAGTACTGCAGTACAATCCTTATATACTCCATAATTATTATAACAAGTACATTGTTGATACAACACTCAATTGACATAATCAACATAAGAACTCTAATCATTCCTCTTCATCTGTGGTAGTATCATAACTTGATTATTATCCAATAGCATCATTTGCGGCATAGTCTGATGACTGGGACATAGGTTCGCGTAGTGTCCAAACTCCTTGCAAATGAAGCATTGTACATTTAAAACCATTTTCTTACCCTTGCAGTCACGTACTTTGTGCCCCTTTCCTCCACACTTGTAACAAACTCCCATTCCTTTCAGGCAAGTTCCAGGGTGTTTCTTTCCACAGTTACCACATATGGGAAAATTCTTCTTTTCCCTCTTCCCTTTATCCATCTTTCTCTCTTCCATCCTTTTCTTCTCTTGCTTCCCTTCAAAGCCATAGGACTCAGTAAACTCTTTACTTAACTTATCAACACATGATGTTATTTCTTCATATGATGATAATACATGGGAGACTATTTCTCTTATAAATTCTAGCTTAAGACCATGAAAGATATGATCCTTCCTTCTCTTTGGATCATGTGCATTTCTGGAGTTCTCATTCCTTCTACTGGGCGCCATTTCTAAACAATGGAATACACTAGATCAGTTTATGAATCAAAATACATAATCCCATACTTATAAAATACTTAACTTAATTGAACTATTTATGGATATAATCCATAATCATAAAAATGTTTTTCTTTGAGGAAGTATATACTCATAAACCCTTCATAATGATTTGTAAAGATAGTGAGAGTTATCCTAAGCATATCCCCCAGGAGTGTCGTAACCAAGAGTGCAGCAAGGCCCGTTGTCGTGCACCAGTTCCCGTTCGAGTCTAGCTCAAAGCGGTGTTTTCGGGTTTTACCCCTAGGTACATCTGTGCCAGAGCCGCCTCTACCTGCTCGTATCCAGACAGGGATGTATTGCTCGGAAAACTCACAAAATCTCTACAATACCAAAATTCTAGGAAGTTCTTCTATACTAATCCTCAAAGTTCATCTTAGGTCTACGTGCTCTAATCAGAGTTTATCTAAATCTAGCTTCCAAGGTTTGTACTAAACTTCCTCTGATACCAACTGTAACGCCCCGACCCCAGCTACCCAGAGTCGGTGCATTACTTCGTAACATTGGCATGATCACAAGAAAGATCAAATCCCGAAAGACCGATTGGTTTAGTAGCCTTGGAAACACCAGATATAATCATAAAGTTTTACATTACATTTCAAAGTGAAAAACTACTACAACAACATAATGTCTCAATAGACCACACTATTATCCCCTCATAAAATCCTTGCAGGTCATTCATAATTTACTTCTTCACTTCCTGGGAAAAATAAAACATAGAAAAGGGGTGAGCTCAAATGCCCAGTAAGGATAACAATATAGCGGAAACTTTCATAAATAAGAATAAACATTTAAGGCAATGTATAACTAAAACAAAAGCCTTTTAAATATGAACTTTCAACATGGTATGGTATAAATAAAATGAAATAATGCCATTTACTTATTCACACGGATATTCTACTAATCGAATAATCACATGCAAAAATCAATAACCACTTTCATAATGTTGGAATGCATAATGCCAGACTATCATAACCACATAGTCAAGGCCTCGTGCCAAGACTACAAATAAGATTTTGTCAAGGCCTTGTGCCAAGACACTAGTTTGTCTCATGAGACCTACCGATGCATCGAGGAGCTATAGCGGGCTCCACCCGTCACTTATTAAGTCCAATGCATTCCCATATGAAAAGGTTTAAACATAACATAAACATTCGTATTAAAACTAGCATACGAAATGTCAATAATTTCACCATAAACTATGAATGGTATAAAAATAGCACATCCACAGTCAAACATATCACAAAACCTTCAATACAATATAGAAGTTTTGTATCATAATAAATCAACTTCAAACAATCTTAAAATCCATCAAAGGATGTTGACATAGATGAAATCAAAATTCTTTTTAAAGAAGTATCTCCTTTTATTTTGAAATCATTTAAGATCCATATAAAATAAAACATTTTCTTTGAAAATATTCTTATAAGCTTGTAAGGAAAGCTTTGAAGATTTTATAACGGCGTAAAATAACCGCACCCGCCGTATAAGTTAAAAAAAACATTCTTACCTCAATTCTGTCGAAAAGGTTAAAAAGGACCTTGTTTTGAAAACGACGGAAAGATTCCTTTATAAAAAGACAAAAAAGGGTATAAATGACTTTAACCCATATTCTTGTAAATAATAAAAATGTTTTGAAATACATTTTGAAGAAACATGGATGTGGATGATAAAGAGATCCCAGTAGATTATTACATATAAACAACCTCGGATAATGAAGAGATTGTGAAATAACCCTTACCTTGTACTTTTCCTTGGTTGGGGTAGGTTAACCTCCTGTATAATGGTGAAATAGTTGTTATTAAATTATACAAGAATCATATACATTAATATTATATCATATATGATCTTTTAACATTGATTTGTTAATAATATCTTAGAATTATCGTCGTTTCGGGAGTTAACTTACTCATTTTCTTTTATATGTTTTGTTACATAAGCCATGGTTGTTGTGTCTTATTCATATCCAGAATGATATACAGTCCTTAAAAATCATTTTTAAATCATCAAATGATAATTATACTTGAATGGATACGATGGAGAATGAATCTCATCGCGTTCGTGGAGACGGTAGTCCGTACGTACGCACGAGCGACAATATCATTCTTTTGATATTAAAATAATATATAAATGGATGGTATATCATATATACAGAATCATTAACATGTTATATTTATTATTTACATGAGTTACACATCATTATTATACCCATCCAAATAATATTATATTGAATAACAATTACACCACGACGTGGAGACGGTAAGCCGTACGTACGCACGTATGGTGACATGTTATTCAAAGGGTGGATAGAATACTGAATATTATTGTACCATATTTATAATAACATCACAGTATATGTGATATACTGGAGTTATTATTTCAGAATGGTAAGAACAAAGGAAGAAGAAGTGGAAGAAGAAATGAACTTAGAAAAGGGTGGTGAAATCATTACCTCTTCTTCGGGTTCTTCCTTTTGATTTGATCAAAAGGGCTCCTTAGGTTGGCTTTCTGATAAAACTAAGGCCTCTAGGTTGTATTGAGGGATGTTGGGAGAGTATTTGGGCAGAGTTTGGTCGAACCAAAAGGCTTTGAAGGTGTGAAGAAATGAGAAGGAGGAGTGCCCTTTTATAAGAGGGGTGAGGGGCACCTTTGGAAAAGTTGGAAATATTAATTTATAATAAATTAATATTCGGTTTACAAAGGCTCCAAAGTTGACTATTCAAAGGATGAGGTGGGTATAGGTCGAAAACAACTCATCCAATAGAATTTAGACAGGTTTGGGTACTTATATTAACCTTATCTTTAAGTATTAACTCTAAGTTAATTAGTTTCACTTTTACAATGTCTCTTTGTATTTTTATATAATATGGTTAATAAACTTACTATATACATCCAAGAGACCCCCAAGTGGTCCATTAATGAGGAACCTATCATAATATAAGTCTCTTGGCCGAACCTTAGATTTTTAGGAATTTAATATCAATTAATAATATAATATTTGTTTTAAGAACTCTTTTATGTCAATTTTGACACTATTCAATAGTTGATTTTTGTGAAACTCCTAACAGATTGATTACTTCGAACAAAGTCAATTAAATCAATCCTAATATATCATATTATCATAGAAAATTAGTTTAATTCATTAAAAGTTTCATATTATAATTATTTGGGTATTTATAAGATCAATTATTTTTATTTTTCACTATTTTAGTAATTACTGCATCATCATTGTGTCATAAATAAAATAAATTATATAATGTCTAAAAATTATAAATAAAATATCATTATGTAGGAAATCTTTTTAGATTTCTGATAAATATTTATAATCGAAAATCCAACATGTATAACCCTATGTAAAAATTGTTCTTCTAAAAGATGTAAGTTTATGCCATTTTTATTTTTATTTTAACTTTATTAATATAATGTGTCATTATCACTTACAAGTGGATCCATGGGGTCCCAAAATAGACCCAAAGATTCCCATGGTCGACCATGTATCAACCAATAGGGTTAAGACACGTTTTAGGGTAATTTAGTATTATTATAATATTATTTTTTTTAACCCTTATTTACCGGATTTACCCTTTAACCATGGTAAATAAAATATTTACCGCAGTAATTATTCAAAATGTGTAAAAATAAAAGTTACCTATTTACACAATTTGAACATACTGATTCCAAATATGGAATCCATTTTCCTAAATTCAAAACACAGAAGTGGCAGAAATTAATTTAAAATTAATTCCCGCTGTCAAAACAAAAAGCGTATTTTTAAGAGATAATAACTATCAAAAGATTGGCACTTGTTTATGTTCGGTTTAATTGTAAAATTATGTCCAATGACCAACATTATATTAAATGGTAAAATATATTCTAAATATACTTTCAAACCAATCAAATTCATAATTTATCACTATTAATTATTTTGATTAAAAAAGTTGTTTTTAATTAAAATTTAGTAATTTTCACTATTCATCAAAATATGAAAGTTATCCGAAATGTACCAAAATTTCACCTTAGGCTAAATTCGATATTCCGAATCCAAAAATGAAGTCCATTTTCAAATATAAAATATATATAATTTCAAAAAGTAGGTATTACTATTCATAACGGCTAGTTTGATTAGTTATGGTGTGTTAGAACTCGGTGTTGCGTACAACACACGCTATCACATTATTCAAAGAGAAGCGTACCGTAGAAGCTTGGGGTGTTTCATTTTAAATTTTTGATGTCCCCATTTAGTCAAAAAGTTTAAAATATAGTATTAAAAAGGGTTCACTATTAAAGTTGATAAAAGTGCAATACTGAAAATGAATTTGTTCTTGCATTATATCTAAGAAACTCATAATATGGATTCTAAAATTATAAGGATTATATAAACATTAAAATTTATCTAATACTATTCATAACCTCTTTTGAACGGCTTGTTTGGTAAGTCATGGTGTGCTTGAACTTGGTGTTGCATGTAGTGAAAGTTATTGAATTATTTTGAAGAACTAACACACTATGAAATCTTGGGGTGTTACACTACAGGTTTTGTGTGAGCCCGATCCTGTGTGGGTCTTTTGCGGGGGTTAGTACCTATCGATCCTTCGTGGGTCCGACGACTTAGATGGATCAGTGATCATCCTTGACGTCATCTGAAAAAGTATACCTGGTTGAGCTGAATCTCATGTTACTCTCCTTTGTGGAATGTGTTGAACTATCCTATGTGGATTTACTGTTTACTCTCCTTTGTGGATTTGAGACTTGCTTTCCTGTGTGGATCGAGTTGACCTTGAGCTCGAGAGCAGAGCTAGAAATGGGGACTTAGGTATATGTATGGGCATATACCTAAGTCGAGTCAGTTGTTTCTTCGTGGTTGCCCCTTTCTTTTGTGCTATATCCTTTGTGGATTTCGGGAGACCTTCGGGGGTCTCGGGGTCCTTACTGAGTAGTTTATACTCACCCCTGCACGGGCTACGCCCGCACTTTGTTGTGTTGGATGCAGACAACGGACAGCGCTGATCTCGGTTGGGGCGTGGAGCAGGACGGTACCTGGAGGCGGACCACTGGGCGGGACGTGCTCGGAGCGGACGTGGGACCCGAGGAGCCTGGAGGCTATCTGTACCCACCCTTCAGGTGGGATTGCCAGTGGACGACACGAGGCCGCCGTCTTTTCTTCAGTTGCTGTTCTTTACCTTTTCAGTTGTACTTTCAGTTGGGCTTGTATTCCGGCCCCCTTTACTTTTCTGCACTTTGTAGTTACTTTCTGCTTGCTGACTCTGTGGTGGTTGTTACTTATAAAGGCAATGCCTTCCCTGTTTACCGGGATTTTACGCCTTGGTGCTAGTCGCCAGCCCCTGGCCTATGGAAGGCGGGCTTGGGGTAGTCACGGCACGGGCCCCGAGGTCGGGTCGTGACAAATTGGTATCAAAGGTGGTCGGTTCTACCGCAGACTCTGATCGTCTTTTCTTTCTATATGAAGCAATAGTGTTTAGTGTATTGAGTGTGGTTATCAGTTCAGGGAGCCCAGTGTTGGTGCGGCGGCCGACGTATCCGTACACTAGGACCCTGACTCCTGATTTCCGACTTAATGCATGAAAACATTGATTGTGTGTGTGTTCCGAGTTTTCTTTGTGATTACTTGTGTCAGCTCACCGGGTATACTGATCTGCTTCATGAAAGTCTCAAGTTTCCTTTGTGATTACTTGTGTCAGCTCACCAGGTATACTGTTCTGACTGTGGTGCTCTTGTTCTCCTTTTCAGGATGGCCCCGCGACGACAGCCAGCTAGGGTTCCGAGTGTAGGGCACGACGGCAGCCCACCGAGCGACGAGGCCTCGGTGCAGGGCCCTTTGCCAGCAGTGGCACCGGCGGTAGCTTTACCCGCCGAGCCACCGATGCTACCAGTACCAGACGCTGACGATGCACGTTGCCTCAGGACACTGCATGAGTTTCAGAGCCAGCGACCGCCCAGGTTTCGCGGTGAGGCGGACCCCCAGGCCGCCGAGGACTGGCTAGAGGCGGTGGTACGGATCTTTAGGCTAGTGAGGACACCAGCGGATCTCATGGTGATTCTCGCGGCGAGCCTCCTGCAGGTGGCGGCAGGACGATGGTGGAGCTTGATGCTCCAGGTTCACGATGAGGCATCCTTGCTCTGGACGGACTTCGAGAGCCTCTTCCGCTCTGAGTTCGTCCCAGCCACCCTCCGAGCGGTGCGCATCCAGGAGCTTCTCTAGCTGCGCCAGGGCAGCATGACAGTCGCTCAGTACGCGGCGAGGTTCACTGACCTATCTCGCTACTCGACCGACATGGTACGGGATCCCTTCTTCCGGGCCCGGACCTTCGAGTAGGGCTTGCGGCAGGAGATTTGGGCGTCGCTGATCTCCCTCAGCATTCCGACCCAGGCGGGAGTACTGGAGCGAGCCCTCCTGGTCGAGAGCTTCCTGGCAGAGCCTTCTTCAGCGGCGAGACCTAGCGCAGGGCGGCAGGTAGCTGAGTCTTCGGCAGCAGGTAGCCGACAGATGACTCTCGGGTCCAGGCAGACCAGACCCCCACGCAGACGGCCTCAGGACACCGGCTCAGCAGTGCGGGGCACTCAGCGGAGTGCCAGCCTTCCGAGAGGCAGGCTGTGCTACTCCTGCGGCGGGCAGGGTCACATGGCTCGTGACTGCCCTACTCGCCGATCAGAGGAGCAGCAGACGGTGGAGGGGCCACCCAGGCAGAGGCAGAGGGTCGACCGTGGCGGTCCGCAGGGAGGAGGCGGACGAGGCAGAGGAGCTGGCCGAGCAGCGGGTGGTGGGCGACGCTTCCAGGCTCTACCCCCACCACCACCAGGAGGGCCACCTCGACCACAGGGAGCTGGCGGGCATGGACAGGCCCAGCTCCAGGCAGTGGAGGCCTACGACCCCGACATGCCAGAGATGATTCGAGGTACGATCGGTGTCTATTCCACCCTTGCTGCAGTACTTATAGACACAGGAGCGAGTCACTCATTCATAGCCTCTGCCCTTGTTCGGAGCTCGGAGATTCCGACTGAGCCGTTGGCTCGATCCTTACGGCTAGAGACTCCTACGGGAGCAGACTCGATGATTACGCACTGGTGCCGGCAGTGTGAGCTTACTCTAGGAGGCGAGAGCTTCGGCTGGGATCTCCTTGTAGCGGCGTCGAGGACTTACGACATCATCTTGGGCATGGATTGGCTATCCACGGTTCATGCCCAGATCGACTGTTTTAGGCGCAAGGTGCGATGTGTTCGCACCGACGGGAGCAGGTTTACCTTCACCAGCGAGAAGGGAACCTTTGCAGCACAGGATGGACTTCCGCGGAGGAGAGTGCAGCCCATCTCTCATCAGTTGGCTAGCCTCATCCTAGGAGCAGTGGACGTGCGGAGTCCAGTTTTTCCTGCAGTGGTGGACCAGTACGTGGACGTCTTTCCCGACGACGTTCCAGGGCTACCTCCTCTTAGAGAGGTAGACTTTTACATTGACTTGTACCCCGGGACAGCCCCGATATCTACTCTAGCATATCGGATGGCCCCCGCCGAGCTTCGAGAGCTGCGGGTACAGTTGGAGGACTTGCAGAGCAAGGGGTTTATCCGACCCAGTGTTTCACCCTGGGCTTCCCCGATATTGTTCGCCAAGAAGGCGGACGGGAGCTTGCGACTGTGTGTCGACTATCGTCGCCTGAACCAGGTGACAGTGAGGAACAAGTATCCGTTGCCACGGATTGATGACCTCTTTGATCAGCTCAAGGGAGCGCGGTGGTTCTCGAAGATAGACCTCCGGTCAGGCTATCATCAGCTCAGAGTTCGAGACGAGGACGTGCAGAAAACGGCCTTCAGGTGTCGGTATGGACATTATGAGTTCTTGGTTATGCCGTTCGGCATAACCAATGCTCCAGCAGTGTTCATGAGCCTCATGAACAGGATCTTCCAGCCATACCTCGACCGATTTGTGGTGGTCTTCATTGACGACATTTTGGTATACTCAACGACTGAGGAGGAGCATGCCTACCACCTGCGAGTTGTGCTAGACACACTCCGAGAGCACCAGCATTATGGCAAGATCTCAAAATGCCAGTTCTGGTTACGTGAGGTCCATTTCTTGGGGCACGTCATCTCTGAGGCGGGAGTTGCAGTGGATCCCGCGAAGATCGAGGCAGTGCTAGCTTGGGAGCCACCCAGGAGCGTGACGGAGGTGCGGAGCTTCTTGGGCCTAGCCGAATACTATCGGAGATTTGTGCCAGACTTCTCCAGAGTTGCGGCACCACTCTCAGCCTTGACAAAGAAGGGGAAACCCTTTGTGTGGTCAGACAGATGTCAGCAGGGCTTCCAGGAGCTGAGACAGAGATTGACCAGCGCACCTATCTTGAGGTTGCCTGAGGAGGGAGTTGGATACGTAGTTTACTGCGATGCATCAGGGACTGGATTCGGGTGCGTCCTGATGCAGGAGCGGTCCGTGATTGCCTACGGATCACATCAGTTGAGGCCGCATGAGCAGAACTACGCCACTCATGACCTGGAGTTAGCAGCAGTGGTCTTCGCTCTGAAGACTTGGCGGCACTATCTGATGGGCGAGCGCTTCACAGTCTTTTCTGACCACCAGAGTCTCAGGTATATCTTCTCTCAGAAGGACCTGAACCTGAGACAGCGGAGATGGCTTGAGTTCCTCCAGGACTATGACTTTGAGATAGTCTATACTCCTGGGAAGGGGAACGTGGTAGCTGATGCCCTCAGCAGGAGGACGGGCATTCAGCTACTTGAGGAGGCGACGGAGCAGCTAGCCTCCTTACAGATATCCTCCGTGGATAGAGACGGAGCAGCCTTTCTTCAGTCTCTCACAGTCTCTCCTCCACTTCTACAGCGGGTCAGAGAGGCTCAGCATGGGGACGCTGACTGTGAGACCCGGCGTGCACTGATATCCTCAGGTCAGGCGCCTGATGGCTTCTCCCTTGGAGCAGAGCACGACATCCTTTTCAGAGGACGTACTTTCGTACCAGTCGCTTTACGAGAGGAGGTGCTGAGAGAGTTTCACACTTCTCCCTTGGCCATTATGAGTTCTTGGTATACTCAACGACTGAGAGAGTTTCACACTTCTCCCTTGGCCATTATGAGTTCATTGACGACATTTTGGTATACTCAACGACTGAGGAGGAGCATGCCTACCACCTGCGAGTTGTGCTAGACACACTCCGAGAGCACCAGCATTATGGCAAGATCTCAAAATGCCAGTTCTGGTTACGTGAGGTCCATTTCTTGGGGCACGTCATCTCTGAGGCGGGAGTTGCAGTGGATCCCGCGAAGATCGAGGCAGTGCTAGCTTGGGAGCCACCCAGGAGCGTGACGGAGGTGCGGAGCTTCTTGGGCCTAGCGGGATACTATCGGAGATTCGTGCCAGACTTCTCCAGAGTTGCGGCACCACTCTCAGCGTTGACGAAGAAGGGGAAACCCTTTGTGTGGTCAGACAGATGTCATCAGAGCTTCCAGGAGCTGAGGCAGAGGTTGACCAGCGCACCTATCTTGAGGTTGCTTGAGGAGGGAGTCAGGTACGTAGTTTACTGCGACGCATCAGGGACTGGACTCGGGTGCGTCCTGATGCAGGAGCGGGCCGTGATCGCCTACGGATCACGTCAGTTGAGGCCGCATGAGCAGAACTACGCCACTCATGACCTGGAGTTAGCAGCAGTGGTCTTCGCTCTGAAGACTTGGCGGCACTATCTGATGGGCGAGCGCTTCACAGTCTTTTCTGACCACCAGAGTCTCAGGTATATCTTCTCTCAGAAGGACCTGAACCTGAGATAGCGGAGATGGCTTGAGTTCCTCCAGGACTATGACTTTGAGATAGTCTATACTCCTGGGAAGGGGAACGTGGTAACCGATGCCCTCAGCAGGAGGACGGGCATTCAGCTACTTGAGGAGGTGACGGAGTAGCTAGCCTCCTTACAGATGTCCTTCGTGGATAGAGACGGAGCAGCCTTTCTTCAGTCTCTCACAGTCTCTCCTCCACTTCTACAGCGGGTCAGAGAGGCTCAGCGTGGGGACGCTGACTGTGAGACCCGGCGTGCACTGATATCCTCAGGTCAGGCGCCTGATGGCTTCTCCCTTGGAGCAGAGCACGACATCCTTTTAAGAGGACGTACCTTCGTACCAGTCGCTTTACGAGAGGAGGTGCTGATAGAGTTTCACACTTCTCCCTTGGCGGTGCATCCCGGAGTGGCGAAGATGTACCAGGATCTCAGACGACAGCACTGGTGGCCGGGCATGAAGAAAGATGTGGCTGAGTTCGTTTCACGATGCCTCACCTGCCAGCAGGTGAAGGCAGAGCATCAGGTACCAGCAGGCTTGGTACAGCCCTTGGAGGTCCCGGAGTGGAAGTGGGATGCCATATCTATGGACTTCGTGACTGGACTTCCACGCACTTCCAGAGGTCACGACTCCATTTGGGTGATTGTCGACCGACTCACCAAGTCGGCACACTTCTTACCCATCAGAGAGCAGGGCTCAGTGGAGAGCTTGGGACGTCTTTACATCCAGGAGATCGTACGGCTTCACGGTGTGCCATCGTCTATCGTCTCCGATCGAGATTCTCGTTTCACTTCCCGGCTTTGGATGGGGTTGCAGGAGGCGTTCGGGACGCGGCTCCATCTGAGCACAGCCTTCCACCCTCAGACGGATGGTCAGACGGAGAGGACCATACAGACACTCGAGGACATGCTCCGTGCATGTGTTCTCGACTTTGGTCGCAGCTGGGAGGACCACCTACCCTTGGTAGAGTTCGCGTACAACAACAGCTACCACTCCACCATCGGGATGGCACCATACGAGGCGTTGTACGGCAGACCCTGCAGATCACCGTTGTGCTGGACAGACCCTGGGGAGTCAGCACTCGTGGGACCAGAGATGGTCCGAGCCATGACAGAGAAGGTCCAGATCATCCAGGAGAGGATGAGGACGGCTTAGAGCCGTCAGAAGTCATATGCTGACAGGAGGCGGAGGCCACTAGAGTTCGAGGACGGCGACCACGTCTTTTTGCGTGTCTCACCTCGACGTGGTTTACGGAGATTTGGCCGAGGCGGCAAGTTGTCTCCACGCTTCATCGGGCCTTTCCAGGTCCTCAGCAGGATAGGAGAGGTGGCTTATCGCCTGGCTCTACCACCTCAGTTGCACCGGGTGCACGACGTCTTTCACGTGTCTCAGCTGAGGAGATACGTGCACGACCCGACGCACATCATCGACTTTGGGGAGCTGGACGTGGACGATGGGGCGACTTTTGCGGAGGTCCCAGTGGAGATCGAGGATCGACAGGAGCGGGTCCTATGTGGGCGGTCGATTTCTCTTGTGCGCGTCAGATGGTAGCACGGGAACCTCCAGGAGAGCACTTGGGAGCGGGAGGCTCAGATGCGTGCTCAGTACCCCCATTTGTTCCCCTAGTTTTTGATGTATCTTTACGGGGACGTAAAGCCCTGAGGTGGGAGTAATGTAAAGACCCTCAAATTTCAAGGAAATTTTTTTCTTAATTTTCTTTGGAATTTTACAAGAGCGCAGCTTCAGATGGCACCTGATTCCGAGGCCCGGTGTGCCCGGAATCAATTTCCGAAGTTTGGCTCGGGTACGTTCAGTGAACGGACGAGCGGGTTTTTCTATCTTTTGAACCGGTGCCCGGAATCGAATTCTGAGGGCACCGATGAAATCGCAGCGCCGGTATTTGCTTAGAAACGCCTCTTCCGGAGTTGCGTTTGCTCAGACGTGGTTTTTAAATTTTGCGGCTTTAAGTCAGAAATAAAATAAAGTTTGTGCGACAACTTTATTTTATTTCACTTAAGCTGCTTGGAAGCCACTTGAAGCCACTTAAAGGCGGCTTGAACTGAGTTAAAGCGGATAGGGTGCTATCCGGAAATATCCTACCCCTTATTAGGATATTTGTGAGGTGGGGCCCGCACGAGCCCCGCCGTTTCTTTCGCTAAGTAACGCACCCGCGAAAACCCATCAAAGTAACTGAAAAGTCAACCGACGCGTTTTCTTTAATTCTTAACAGACCATTTAATTGGGAGGTTTATTTCGTGAATTAAATGGGCTGTTTCTTTCGTGAATTAAATGGGCTGTTTCGCTCGTTGAATTAATTCAACGAACTGATGGGTCGTTACTTACGCTTTTGGCGTTCGTTGGCAAAATAATAAAATAAGACCAACTCTTTCTTTTGGAGGATTACTCGTTGTGCGAGATTCTCTGGGCCTCCACCCTCCCCGCGAAGAACGCGAAGAACGCGAAGAACGCGAAGAACGCGAAGAACGCGAAGAACGCCGGCGACCGGAATTCGACGACGCACACTGAGATCTGCGACGTCGACGAGCTTTACCTGCGACGTTCTTCGGCGACGCCTCTTCTTCCACGGCCGATCCTCGTTCGGCAACAAAGGTGAGAATCGAATCGTTTATTTCTCCCCTTTCTATAATTCAATATCAACGGATTTAAATTAATCTGTTTTATCTTGATCCGGAGATTGGCGACGCGACGCCGGATACCGCGACGACGCGACGATCTCCTTCATCCGCGACGAGCGATTCCGCGACGACCTCTCGTCCGACGACGACGACAAGGTAAGGGTTCATTTGAAATATTTTCATTTCCCGTGATTTTATTTTTTTTTAAATAGAGAACCGATCACGGAACAATTTTAAATTTATTTAAAATTGTTGATTGGTCGTTTCTTGTTTCTCCCGTTGTTTATGACTAACGCGGAGGGTGCGGGTCTAACAAACAAGACCCGGCAACCCTCCGCCGATCTTCCTTTTTGTGCGGATTTGGCGGGCGACGGCAAAAGCACGACGCAAGGGCCATTTGTTGATTTCGCAGTGAAGGACGCGTCCCGGGAGGAATTATGGCGCAGACGGGAGGCAAAACGGGCCACCGGAGCAACTCCGGCGGCCCGCGGAAGGTGGCGGCGGCGCGGGTCGCCGGCGCGGCGGCGCCGGCGACCGGAGGCGGCGGCGCCCGGCGCGCTGCCGGAGGAGTCCGCCGTGGCCGAGCCGCGGCGGCGGCGAACCGCCGGACCCCGTCCGCGGTCCGGCCACCCAGCACGCGGCCCGCGCGGGCCGCGTTTCTCCAAAGCCGTGGGTCAATCCCGCGGCGGCTCACTCGGCCGCTCGACCGAGGCCGAGCCGGCCGGTCCGGTCGGCCGGGCCGCGCCCAGGCCGGACCGGACCCGGCCTAGCCGGGTCGGGCCGGGTCGGGCCGACCCGGTTCGGCCGACCCAGGGGGGGGGGTTCGGGCCGGGTCGCCCCGGGCCCAGAACCCCCGTTACGGGCCCTCTTCGGTCTTTCGCCCATATCTTGGGCCTGGGATCTCCGATTGACGAACCGTCAGCGGATACGCGATCCTTGGATCGAGACGGTCGTTTCGGTATATTATACTCAAGGTTTCGGAAGACTTTGGGTTCGGCTGGGTTGGTTCGTACACAAAACCAACCGGGCCCTCGGAGCGGAAACGCTCATAACTTGAGCTACGGACGTCCGATCGACGTACCGTCAGCTGTGGTAGTTTCCTATAAGTGAGATGGAACTTTTGGCATACTCCGCCCGAGGATCGGATACAGGCGGAGCACGGTCGGGTTGGTTTTTCCCTAAAAACCAACCGGGCCCCTGGGACGAAAATGCCAATAACTCTCAGACCGGGCGTCCGATTGACGCGCCGTCTGTTGCGTTGAGATCCTGTTGTCGATACGGAACTTTTGGATACATCAACTTCGGACTACGTGTCAGTTGATGTATCAGCCTCTCGGCTCGTGGAGCGGACCCTCCTAAACGAGCTCGCTATGTGCGGGAACCCTAGCGCTGGCTGTGACTTCGACGACAGAGCAGAGATCCTCCGTGGACTGTGACGACGGCAGAGCAGAGATCCTCCGTGGACTGCGACGACGACTGTGCAGAGATCCTCAGTGGACTGCATCGACTACTGCACTCAGCGATCCCACGTGGATCAGTGCCACAGGTTCTGTGTGAGCCCGATCCTATGTGGGTCCTTACTACCGGTTCTGTGTGAGCCACTGCCTACAGGTTCTGTGTGAGCCCGATCCTGTGTGGGTCTTCTGCGGGGGTTAGTACCTATCGATCCTTCGTGGGTCCGACGACTTAGATGGATCAGTGATCATCTTTGACGTCATCTGAAAAAGTATACCTGGTTGAGCTGAATCTTATGTTACTCTCCTTTGTGGATTGTGTTGAACTATCCTATGTGGATTTACTGTTTACTCTCCTTGTGGATTTGAGACTTGCTTTCCTTTGTGGATTGAGTTGTTCTTGAGCTCGTGAGCAGAGCTAGAATTGGGGACTTAGGTATATGTATGGGCATATACCTAAGTCGAGTCAGATGTTACTTCGTGATTGCATCTCTCTTTGTGCTATATCCTTTGTGGATTTCGGGAGACCTTCGGGGGTCTCGGGGTCCTTACTGAGTAGCTTGTACTCACCCCTGCACGGGCTATGCCCGCACCTTGTTGTGTTGGTTGCAGACGACGGACAGCGCTGATCACGGTTGGGGCGTGGAGCAGGACGGTACCTGGAGGTGGACCACTGGGCGGGACGTGCTCGGAGCGGACGTGGGACCCGAGGAGCCTGGAGACTATCTGTACCCACCCTTCAGGTGGGATTGCCAGTGGACGACACGAGGCCGCCGTCTTTTCTTCAGTTGCTGTTCTTTACTTTTTCAGTTGTACCTTTCAGTTGGGCTTGTATTTCGGCCCCTTTACTTTTCTGCACTTTACTTTCCGCTTGCTGACTCTGTGTGGTAGTTACTTATAAAGGCAATGCCTTCCCTGTTTACTGGGATTTTACGCCTTGGTGCTAGTCACCAGCCCCTGGCCTATGGAAGGCGGGCTTGGGGTAGTCACGGCACGGGCCCCGAGGTCGGGTCGTGACATCAAGGAATTCCTAATTAAAGGATACAAAATAAGGGTGATCTCAAATGCTTAGTAAGGGTAAAGTATAGTGGAAAAAATAATAAATCAATGAGAATAGTCAATATGTAAAGATAAATAATTGATAACACATACCATGTGGTCAATAAATAAAAAGAAAGTTAGTAAATAATATATAAAGGTAAGTAACTAAAAACACATGTCATTCAAATAATTAGATAAGGAAGAATCAATATATAAATGTTAGAAACATAAACACATGTCATTTAATCAATGAACTGAGAATGAAATGCATCTATAGATGTATCAACAAAAAATATCTTGGATAATAATAACAAAATCAAAATTAAGACAATGATTAATTATTGAACATCATACTTCCCAAGCACATGATACCTTTACCATAAAGACAGATTAAGTTGTACTGGGTAAAACCCATTATCTTTGGTTATCAAACTCATTTCATCCCATGGGACTAATGATGCATCATGGAGCTTACATTAACTATTCCCAAACCCATAGTTATTTCCTTAAGCATTCCTCAACCCATGTCTTTCATGTCCAAAATATTATCGAATAATTTATTTAAATTCATAAACAAAGTGCCTTGACAAATATATTTATTGAGTAAAGGATACAGATTCGTCAATATTTCTCCAATAAATCTAATAACTAACAAATTGAACATCCTATGTAAAAAATGTATATGGTTTAGGAAATAATAACATCCATGGAAAATGATATGGATAATTATGGGAAATTCAATTTTCAATGATCATAGGAAATTGAATATTTCAAGGGGACCAAAAGGAATCAAGGAAATTAATGACAATAGTATCCTTGGAAAAATAGATCAAAAACCATCTAGAGGAAGGATAAGGATGGTATCAATACATCATATCCCATGTGGAGTAAAAATAAAGGGTTTTTTAATTGATGAATAGAAATACTATAATAAGATATTTTAAAAACACATTCTGGAGAAAAATATCCTTTTCATTTTGAAAAATATTTTAAAAATAATTTTATTTAAAGGTAGATTTTAAAAAAAGTATTTAAAAATTAACCTTTTAATCTTTCAAAGTAAGCATCAAATAAAAAATGGAAGGTAAATCTGTACATGTCGTATGAGGTAAAAATAATATTCCTTGTTCATGGTAAAAAGGGTTATAAAAATACCTTGTTCAAAAAGTGGAAAGAATATTCCTTTAAAAACATTGGTAAAAGAAAAAAAGGGAAAAAATCATTTAAAAAATCATTTTTCAAAGTTTAAAATCATTTTTGAATTTTTTTTAATAAAACATGGTTTTTAGAAGAAAACAGGTTCTCCAACTAAAGAGGGAAATGAATTTGAGTTTTTGTAAAAACACTTTCTAAAACATTTTGAGTACCAAAGAGTGGAAAATGGTACTATTACTTGATAAAGGTTAGGAATAATGAAAGGAGAATAAAATTAAAGGGTTTATTTAATAATGGTTATATAATTTCCTTGAATTTAAATTCAAGTGTAAATAATCCTGAATAAAATGAGATTGTGAGGTAAACCCTTGAAAAGACTATAACGTTGAAGTGAGAATAAATCAATGAATAGATTTGTGTGAATCAACTATAAATCCACATAGTGAATGTCTAAATACATCAATAGATAGTCTAATTCATTATACACATAATCATATAATATTAATGATAATGAGGAAGTAATATAACCCAATGAAAGCACATGAGCCTCATCCTGGTTGGTGAGGACTCCTTAAGTACATCTAGGTGACCCGAGATCAAATCTAGGTGGAGGCATATTTTCGGGGGTACTGTAGCAGTACTGTAGTAGGTATTTGTAGTAGTATTATAGCAGGAACTATAGCAGATACTATTTGGCACTATAGTAGCTGGGACTATTCCCCCGTTTGGCCTTTGGGCCACCGAATTTGGTCCTTGAGTCCTTTAAGGCCTTCGGACCACTCAGGACTTCAAGTTAGTAAGGTCTTTGGGCCACCTCAAGGCCTTCAGCCCACCTTAAATGAAAATGAAAACCAGACAACCTATAAAGAACAAGCTCTAGAAGGAGGATGAACAATGAGATTTCACCATAGTAGAAGCTAAATAGATTGAAATAATGAGAGGCTATGGCACCTTCCATCGGGAAAAGCATGTTCATGCATAGGAAATCCTAGCTGAATATCCATGAAAAGGCAAAGATCTGATTTCACGATTAAGATACTGTGGAGGAGCAATTCCAAGTAGTTAGTCTGGGTTATATGTAATGCTTGAAACATTTGGGAAATAAATTCCTCTAAGGCCTATGGGCCATGTATTAATTATGTCTATGAGCCTTATAAGGTTTCTACCTCACCCCTTGAAAGTTGTATTATCAAAATCAATAAAAAAATGAATTCCTTCGGGCCATTGGAGTAATATAACCCAATCAAAAAGGAATTGGGTTATGAAATTTCTTTTCGACTTGATTAACTTTTAACTCAAATCCCCTTAGAATAAATAATTACAATTGGAACACAAAATAACATTAATATAAAATAATTCATGATATAATATATCAAAATGGTAATTAGATACACCACACAAAATAAGTAATTGGTGAATATGACATTTATCTCATGATTGTAAAAAGTGAGATGAAAATCCCTAACCATTTCATTATTTTTTGTTGTGTGCTATTTAACCTTATATATAGTGGTTTAAAATATGTTAATAAATTATACCATAACCATACTCATTTTTATAATATCATATATGACCTTCTTATAATATCTTGTTATCTATTTGTTAATAATATTTCATTATTTCCAATATTTTGGGTGTTAGTTTCCTAGTTTTTTTAGTTTGTTTTGACTTGAAACATGTTGTTTATATTAATTATCTCATGGTTTAATCATATCCAGAATTTAAAACATTATTATATATATTAATTATATATTTATTCATAATAATTCATAAAATTTTGAGATAGTAAATTATTTGAACCATTCATAGAGATGGTAGGTCATGCGTATGCATGAACACTACTTTCATTTCTTTACTGCATTTAAAAGAAAGAAAAGTAAATGGTGTGTGTGTGTGTGTTATAATTACATTACCATTTCTATGTCATATATTTTACATAATTTTATCAAAATTTCCTTTATAAATTCCATGTATAGCATGAATGAATCACATCACTTTGAGGAGGCAGTAATCCACACTTCCACAAACGATGTTATCGTATTCACACAAGATGGAAAGAATAAAGGTATGTTATATATAAAAATTAAATAAGAATAAATACATTATAAATATCACATAAATCATATATAAATATATTTTCCATCATAATTCTCAACCATGAAAGGTGTTAAAGGAAAAAAATGAACAATCATCCTTTTGTCAGGTGGTAGTTCACGGTGCACAAAAACAGTAAGTTTGTTACCCATTAGATAGAATTTTGAGTAAGTGTAGATTGAACCCTTAACATAAAAACATATAAGTATATTGAGGATGATATATTTTTTATATAATCACAGAATAATGAGAACTTAAAGAGTGGATAAAAATAAAACTAAAGAACTTGAGGAAGAATGTTACCTCTTATCCAGGTAACTCCTTTGGGATTGAACCAAATGGATTCCTTGGATGTATTTATGCTAAATGTGAGGCTTCTAGGTTGAGGGGATGTATTTTGAGGATTTATTTGGGTGTATATTGGTCGATCCAATGTTTCTTGATAAGTGTGATGAAGTGGGAGGGATGAGGGCCTTTTATAGTGGATGATTGGTACTCTCATAAATTTTTGAAAAGGGAACTCCACCCACGTTTTTCACATGGAAAGTGGATCCCATAATGGTAAAAATTATAGAAACATCAATATAGGATCTAAATATTTCCATACAATGGATTTTGGAAAAGTTTCTAGGTCATTTTGGCTCTTATATTTAAGTTGTAGTCCCTTGTTAAGATAATTTTACTCTTAATCATTATAATTAATTTTAATCACATTCACTAATATTTTTGGACAAAAAAATATGAAATTATTATAAATTATAAATTATTATTATTTAAAATATTTAATCCATTTTTCTAAATTCCGATCATATATGTGGTACAAATTAATTTAAGTTTATTCATGTAGACTTGATGACAACGCAGGTTTTTAAAGTAAAAATGTTCAAAAGTTTGTTATGTGTTTATATTCAATTTAAAAGTGAAATTGATTCCAATTACCTATATTGTATTAATTTATAAAAAAAATAGATCTAATTAAACTTTAAAACAAATTTAAAATATAATTTAACATTATAAATAAATTATATGAAAAAATAGTTTGGAATTAAAATTCAGTATTTTTCATTATTCATCAAAAAATAAAACATCACAGAAAAATAATAAAAAGTAATCCTAACCTAATTTTTATCTTTATATTTTAAATTTAATTTTTATTTTTATATATATAATCTATTAAATTTCAAAAAAAATAATTTAAAATAAGATTTCCATTAAAAAGGTTTTAAAAATACATTTATAAAAATATTGATTTTTATGAGAAATTTTGGGTTTATTATTATCTTATGATTATGAAATCTATTGGATGAGTATCAAAAATATTTGATTGAATAAATAATATATATTAAATTAATATCACTCACTAATTTTAATTAATTTAATTTATTTGAATAAAACACATTGTGATCATAAAAATAGTTTTTTATAAAAAACATTCTCTTTATATTCAATTGGTTCATATATTCATTTCTAATTAATTTATAATAAATGAATTCATTTTATATTTTTATAAACCACATATTTTCATAATTTAGTTAATAATATTTATAACCACTAATTTAATAGATATGTTAAGTCTTATTATATTAAATAATAATGTTTTAATAATATATTTTTATTCGGTAAAACTCGGTTTTGTGTGTAATGCAAGCCATATAAGAAACTCATTATTGTATAAGATACAAGCTAACTCAATGTTTTTTTCATTTTAAGACCTACCATATATTTAATTTATTTATAATAGTAAATATATTTTAAATTCGTAGGATATTACCTTCCATTACGTGCTTGGTGTTGCGTTTCATACAAGCTATCAAATAAAAGTTAATCTTTTAGAATTTTCGGGGTGTGAAATTATCCCCACCTTAAATAAATTACATCCTCACATTTTAAACTTTATCTCAGTAATATTTTTTTTATATTTCTTATGTTGAAATCCCACATCGTGAGAAGGGATTGAAAAACATACTCTAGAAAATAGAGAATGGGAAGCACAAAGGTCACATGGACAAGCATATAACTAGGTCTCTAAGTAGAAGAAAATTAGTGGTAATTAGAGATGCGTACATGGAGGAAAATCAAAAATATTAATAGGGAGTGACTGAGATCATCAATCACAAAAAAAATGAATGATCAATGAAAATTTGAGGGCCTCAAATACATAAATCTATGATGATTTATAAAACCATCAATTCAACAAAAATTAAGGTATTAGGAAAAAAATTAACATCATTTTCCTAATGTTGAGTAATTATTTTACTACCTAAGTGTAAAAGGAAATATAATTACATGATATATTTCTATAAACACAATTTCATTCTTTTTTGTTATTTAATAAATTTTAAATGCATTCATTCCTTCAAAAAAATTAACTTTGATGCATGAAGCACTAAAATAAACATTTAACAAATAATAAGGCCCATTAAAGAGTGATAAATATGATATTTAGTGATTGTGCCCATATTTCTTGCATGATAGAAATTTATCCTTCTTTTCTCTATGGTCTCCACCACTGGAGATCTTAGAAAATGCTATCCTTCTCTTCTTTAGTGATTTTAAGAGTTAGTTCTGGTATATATTTTTAATCGTATTTTAGGAAAACTAATTAGTAATAAACATGATATATTTCACTCTTATCAACACCTAATTCGGATTCTCATTATCACCAACTTTTCCTTCATGTTCAATTTTAACTTAACACCTTCAGGTTCCATCCATTGACTAAAACCAGAAATCATATTGTGAGTAATAGTAGTCATATTGAGACAAACACATAATCATTTATAGTATATCTAAATCATGACACCTTATTATCAATATAAAATGTGTTAGGTTTAACTTGGGTTATTCATTTTCGTTATATATTCAAATACTTTATAATGGTTTGTAAATAAAATGTAAATTATCCTAAGTGTTTCCCCTAGGAGTGTCAAATCAGGTGTGCAGTAAGGCTCGTTGTCATGTATCGGGTTATATCGAGTCAGACCTAATGAACCTTGTAGAATATTTTACCCCTAAGTAGATTTTTTCCAAAACTATGTCCACTTGTATTTTCCATATAGGTATTTATTTCTAGGAAGACCCATATAATATTTACTTTACTGAAATTCTAGGATATTCTTCTATAATTATCTTCAAATTATATCCTAGGGATATGTTCCCTAATCTATGTTTTCCTTAATCTAGTTCCCAAGGTTACTATTAAATCTACTTTGATACTGAGTGTAGTGACCCGACCCAAGAAATCATGAAGCTGGTGTCTACTACCATTACATTGTTATAAGATACAAGTAAATCACATAAAAAATAACCAAACAATTTATTAGTCTTGGTAAACCATATACATATATGAGTCTTGTTTTACTAATGAGTACACTAATTACAGCATAATTTTTTTTAAGGATAACTTTATTTCATCTATAGTATCCTTTCATGTCTTTCTTAGTATGCTTCAGGGAATTACTAGGGAAAGGAGAAAAGATAAGGATGATCTTAAATACTCAATAAGGGTAAATTACATTATAATAAATAATTAATCAATGATAATAGTCAATATGAAATGGTAAATAACATAGAACACATGACATGTAGTTAATAACAGAAAAGTAAGTGAGTAAATAAGTAGGCAAGGTAAGTAACTAAAAACATATTCCATTCAAATAACTAGATAAGAAAAAATCAATATGGAAATGTAAGAAACTAAAAAACATGTTATTTAATAAATGCACTAAGAATGAAATGCATCTATATAAATTTCGATGCAAAATATCAGGGATAATAATGACTGAATAAAAATTAAGTCAATTATTAATTATAGAATGTCATGTTTCCTAGGCACATGATACATTTACCATAAATATGGTTTAAAATGTAAAAGGTAAAAACCAATTATCTTAGTCTAGAAAACTAATTTCATACCATGAGACTAGCAATTCATCATGGGGATTACATTAACCAATCTCCAACCCATAGTGATTTCCTTAAACGGTCCCCAACCTATGTCTTAAATGTCCAAAGAGTTATCAAATAATTGATTTAAATTCATAAACAAAGTTCCTTACCAGATATCAGTATTGAGTAAAGGATATAGATTTATCAATATTTCCTCAATAAATAAAATAAATATAAAAGTGGAAATCGTATGTAAAAATGGTATATGGTTTAGGAAATAATAATATCCATGGTAAATGATATGGATAATTAGGTAAATTCAACATTTAATGATAGTAGAAAATTGCATATTTCAAGGGGACCAAAAGGAATCAATGAAGTGAATTTAAATATTATCCTTATACAAATCAATAAAAAATAATCCATAGTAAGGATAAGGATTGTATCAATACAACATATCCCAAGTGGAGTCAAAATAAAGGGTTTTTTCATTAATTAATAAAAATAGTGTGATATGATATTTTAAAAACAAATTCTTGAGAAAAATATACTTTTAATTTTAAAAAACATTTTAAAAATACTTTTCATTGAAAATAACTTATAAAAAATAATTAAAAATATATTTTTAATCTTTCAAAGGAATATTCAAATAAATTAAAGTCGGTAAATTTGTACATGTCATACTAGGTAAAAGGAACTTTCCTTTTTCATGGTAAAAAGTGTTAGAAAAATTCCTTGTTCGGAAAGTGATAAGAATATTCCTTTGAAAACATTAGTAAAGGAAAAAAAGGGTAAAATTTTATTTAAAAAACATTTTTTAAAGTTTAAAAAAATTGAATTTTTTTTAATAAAACATGTTTTTTAGAAATAAACAAGTTCTTCGACTAAAGAGAGAAATGAAGTCGGGTTTTCATAAAAACATTTTTTAAAACATTTTGAGTACCAAAGTGTGTAAAAATGATACTATTACTTTATAAAGTTCATGAATAATCATATAAGAATAAAATGAAAGGTTTTATTTAAAAAAAATTATATGTTTTCCTTGAATTTAAATTCAAGTGTAAACAATTCTGAATAAAGTGATATTGTGAAGTAAACCCTTGAAAATACCATAATGTTAATGTGAGAATCAATAAAGAAATATATTTATGTGTATCAACTATAAATCCACATAATGTAAGTTTAAATATATCATGAGATATTTTAATTCATTATACACATAATCATATAATATTAATGACAATAAGGAAGTAATAACCCAATGAAAAAGGAATTAGGTTATGAAATTTATTTTCCACTTGGGTAAATTTTAACACAAATCCCATTAGAATAAATAATTCAAATTGGAACTCAAAATATAATGAACATAAAATAATTCATGATATAATATATCAAAATAGGTAGTATAAACACCACAAAAAATAAGTAATTGGTGAACATGACATTTATCTCAAGGTTGTAAAAAGTGAGATGAAAATCCCTTACCTTGCCCTTCTTTTTTGTTGTGTAGTATTTAACCACATAAATAATGTTTTAAGATATGTTACTAAATTATACCATAAACATAATAATATTCATAATATCATATATTATCTTATTTTAATATCTTGTTACCCATTTGTTCAAAATCTTTTATTATTTCCACTATTTCGGGTGTTAATTTCCTAGTTTTTCGAGTATGTTTTGACTTTTAACTTGTTGTTACTTTTAATTAGATAATGGTTTCATCATATTCATAATTTAAACCATTATATATATATATATATTCATTATATATTTATTTATAATAATCCATAAAATTTTGATATAGGAAATGAAATTCACCATTCATGGAGACGGTAGGTCGTACGTACGCATGAAAGCTACTTTATTTTCTTTGCCTCTTTTAAAAGAATGAAAAGTAAATGATATGTTTGTGTGTGTCTATGTATATTATAATTACAGTATCATATATATTTCATTTATTTTACTTATGTTTATTCAAACCATACTTCATACATTCCATGTACAGTGTGAACGAATCACATCACTTTGAGGAGGTGGTAGTCCACACTTCCACAAATGATGTTATCGTATTCCCACAAGATAAAAAGCATAAAGGTATGTTTTATATAAAAATTAAATAAGAATAAAGTCATTATTAATATCATATATATCATATATAAATAGAGTGTCCATCATAATTCCCAACTATGAAAGGTGGTAAAGGAAAAACAAACAAGCATTGTTTTGTGAGGTGGTAGTTCACGGTGTACAAAAATGGTATGTATGTTACCATTTAGATAGAAATGTGTGTAATTTTAGGTAAAAACCTTAATATAAAAACATCCCAATATATTTAGGATACTATTTTTGTTATATAATCCCAAAATAAGAATAATTTAAAGTGTGGAGAAAGAAATAAATCTAAAGATCTTGAGAAAGGATGTTACCTCTTATTCAAGTAACTCATTTTGGTTTTCACCAAAGGGATTCATTGGATGAATTTATTCCCAAGGTGAGGATACTAGGTTTAGGGGATGGATTCTTAGGATCTATTTAGGATGATCGTGGTCTAGAAAAATTGTCTTGATAAGTGTGATGAAGTGGGAGGGATGAGTGTCTTTTTATAGTGTAGGAGAAGTGGCACTCTTGTAAATTTTTAAAAGGGAATTCCACCCATGTTTTTTCTATGTAATGGTAAAAATTAGATTAAATAGAGTAAATTGTATAAATATGTCTATAAAATGGGTTTTTTACAATTTTCTAGGCCATTTTGGATCTTATGTTTAAGGTTTAGTCCCTTGTTAAGTTAATTTTCTCTTAATAATTGTAATTAAATTTAATCACATCCACTAATACTTTTGGTCAAAAACTAATTTGAGCTTACTATAACTTATAAATTATACTAATTCAAAATATTTAATCCATTTCACAAAATTCCAATAATATAGGTGGCAAAAATTAATTTAAATTTAATCCCACAAATGGGATGACAATGCAGGTTTTTAAAGTAAAAATGTTCAAAAGGTTTCTATGTTTTTATATTCAATTTAAAAGTAAAATTTATTTCAATGACCTAAATTGGATTAATTTATAAAAAAATGAGCTAATTAAACTTTAATACCAATTTAAAATATAATTTAACCTTATAAATAAATTAGATTAAAAAACAGTTTTGAATTAAAATTTAGTATTTTTTACTATTCATCAAAAAATGAAACTTCACATAAAAATTAAAAAAAATAACACTAACATATTTTTTATGTTTTTATTTTAAATATTAAGTTTATTATGACATATATGATCTATAAAAGTTCCAAAAATTTTATTTAAAAAAGGTTCTCTATTAAAAGGCAGTAAAACTATGTTTATAAAAATATTGATTTTTATGCGAAATATTGTGTTTTTTCTTATCTTATGATTATCAAATATATTGTATGAATATAAAAAATATTTTATTGAATACATAATATATATATATATATAATTAATATCACCCACTAATTGTAATAAATTTAATTGATTAGGATAAAACATTTTGTGAGCATAAAATGGTTTTCTATAAAAATATTCCCTTTATATTCAATTGGTTATTATATTAATTTATAATTAATTTTTAAAAAATTAATTAATTTTATATTTTTTATAAAACATATATTTTCATAAATTAGTTAATAATATTTATAACCACTAATTTAACAGCTATGTTAAGTCTTATTATATTAAATAATAATGTTTTAATAATATATTGTTGTTCAGTGAAACTCAGACTTACATATAATGCAAGCCATTAAAG
The DNA here is from genome assembly GCA_963277665.1 of Viscum album. NCBI lineage: Eukaryota > Viridiplantae > Streptophyta > Magnoliopsida > Santalales > Viscaceae > Viscum > Viscum album. The sequence goes on along the minus strand of OY728126.1, from coordinate 923,238,088 downwards.
AAAATTATTGTTGCATGAAATAAAATATAACTCAATGTTTCATGCATTTAAAGATTTATCATATATTAAATTTCTTTAAAATAATAAATATATTTTTAAATCTCGGGATATTGCATTCCCTTACGCACTTGGTGTCGTGTGTCATACATGCTATTGAATACAAGTTTCTATTTTAGAATTTTTGGGGTGTTACACCAACAACTAAGACTTTGAACACACATCTGTGTGTGTGGCCTGTGAGACCCATTATTGATATTAATCACTTATATGTGTGTATATCCCATGTTTCCCATGTTAGATATTGATCACATGTGTGTTCTTGTGTATCGTAAGAGACCCATGTTTGATATTGATCACATGTGTGTGTGTGTGACTACTTATAACTATTATTTATGGTATATCATTTTTTGATTTGTGATTGTTATGAATCTTTTTTGAAATGATGTGATATTTGATCTTTCATCTAGTATGTATTTCATGTTTTATTCCACTATCTTCTATAGTTGATCAGAAATGTTAATCCATATAGACCATCCCCTTGAGGGGGAAGTGTCAGATGATTCAGTCAACATGTACATGGGTTATCCCAACAAAAGGTATGTGTAAAACATGTTTATAAACTACCCCATTTATGGATATGTGTGAAAAGTATGGTTGATATTCATTCTAGAATGGATTTGAATCAGGTAAGGCCAGGGTTTATGGAATCTTGGTTAACACACAGTCACTGGAATATAGTTGATTATTATATTCTTCTACATTGGTGATTACTTATTGTGCTTTCATGGTTTATATTTTACCTATTTACTATCATTTATAGCTTATCATATTCATGTATAATTCATTTTACTAGTTAGGTCATGTACCGCATTGGCGGTTCCTTGTTGAGTTGTACTCACACTCTACTTGGTAAACCATGGAACTTGGGTAACCAAGAATCCCTCACTTCTTGTAGATATATATTGAGTTGAGGGTCAGGTTTGATAATTGAGCAAGATAGAATACCATGATTCTTAATATGGGGAGGAATTTTGTCTTTGAGTTAAGGGAATATAATATTTTTTACTTTTGTTCTTTCAATTCTTGTATATGTGATCATACATGAGGGAGATCAGTGTCCTTATATTCAAGTATGACCATTCTTGTATATTATTCTTGCATTCATTCATTACAGGTATGGGTATTACCTTCCACATACTCTAATTTTATAATGTTATATGTTTGGTTATTTATCTATTTTTATGAACTGTGATTGAGTGCATAGTCTCTCCATGATTCACTATAGACCCTCATTGTTATTCGGAAACATTTAGTGTATGGAGAGGCATGCTTGAGTTCATGTGGAACTTCATCTTAGACCCATTGATTTGGGTTGGGGTATTATAGGTATAGGTAGTACAGATATAATAGTATATATATCATCATTGAACTATAAGGTTGTTCCATTTATATATGGGAAATTTTTGAATTAGTGTAACAAAAATTATGAATGAGGATTTTAGAATGAGGATCTCAATGTTTAAAAGGGATCAGGTACCATAAAACTACACCCTTAAGAATTTTTCATGAAAAATTTGAATGGATGTGTGAGGAAGATTGGTATTATATGATTTTTTTTCTAGGTAGAGAGACCTAGAAATGGTGGTTTGAATATTTTCAAGTTCATATAATAGACCCTGTAAACTTTTTATATTTTAATTTTTTCCACACTAACTTTTAACTAAATCACAGATGAGGAATTTTTATCAATTAAGAACATTGATTTTTCTTATGTATCCATTTATAGGTATTAAACCTGAAAATATTTATTCCTTTTCTTATTTCAGATGCTCATAATTTTTGTTAGGTTATGCAAGGTGTATGCCTAGTGAGTGGATACTCTAATTTTACCTTGGTCTCACTTTACGTATTTTATGCCTAAAGAGTACTATGACTCTTCCCTTAGGAAATTTATGGTCATGAAAGTTAGACCAAGATAGCTTATGTTTATATTCAGATATATTTGACTAAAATATGAGGCAGTCTACATAGTAACACTAACAAAGTAAACTTTATATAAATATTGAGCCCAATATTATATACATACATAGTCATGTGGACAAGTACTAATATTTTAGGTTCACGGTTACTAGATCATTATATCAGGTATTTTAGGGTCACATGAAAAGGACCATAAAGGGTTCAAGAATAGGGTTTCAAATTATTTATTTAAAAAATGGGTACAATTCACAAATGTTAATTATCAAAGGTATTTAAATCCACTTGAATATATGGGTTATGGAATGTTTAAATCATAGATTAAGATATTTAAACTGATAAATTATGTGATAAAATAAGTATGTTAAGGATGAACAGTTCCAACATTTGAATGATGGGATCCAATATGATCTTTTTGGGGATAAAAATATTAAAGGACCTTCTCCTCGAGAAAAAATAGTTGGAAGTATCAAAGATAGAATTGAAAATTTTATTACCCGTAAAAGGTGTCATTTTTAGTCAAATGTATTCAATATTTATATAAATTAAAGGTTTTTAAATATTCAAACACATGATTAATGTAGTAGTATTATGGGTAAAATGTTATTAAATAAGAATTTGAACAACTAAAAGGTTACACTACTGTGGATTAAACACATTCTCAAGTTGAAGGAACATAACATGAAATATCTCTCATTTCTTACAAGATAGAAGGAAAAAAGTTCTTATCTATATTTTACATAGACTAATAGGTCCATAGATCATTGATTAAATATTTCTAGGGTCATATTATAGACCCTAAATGCTTTTTCCCTTCTTCTATTTTTTTCTCTACCTTTTTCTCAAGTCATGAAAATGTTTGAATCATTGAGTGGAGACTTGAATTTTTCTTGGGATTCTATTTATGTGTTTTTAACCGAATAAGTATTTATGTCTATTTTTCTTATTATTTGGACCATTTAGTTCTATGGTTTAAGTTTATATGGCTTTAACCAAATGTTTTTGGTTTTTAAGGGAATATATTTTTGAAGAAAGGGTGAGACAGTCTATCTAGATAGGACCAACCAAACCTGATGTGAATGAGAATCACTTTACTCATATATACTAACTCATGGTGAGGTTCACATAGTTTAGGGTTACTATGCTTAGAATAGTTATTTATAGGGTTTATGTTCAAATAGATTGGACCCAAAATTGATATTGTTTATATGGAAAGTTTATGGAAAAACACGACATGAATATAGATCTCGATTCTACTATAGACCATATTAGATATGGGAGAATATATTTAGAGGTCATAGTGGTTGGACCAATGATGGGAATGATATAAAAACCCATATGGTGATCAAAATCTAAGAGAAACAAACATCCTTTGAATATAGAATAAAAATGATTTAAATTATGAACTGAGAAATTTGATCCAGTAAGTGATGATATAGAATAACTACATTGAGTAAATACACTGAAAACATTTGAATAACTTGTTCCACAATGATGTTTTAAAGGGAAGATGGGGTTATATTTCCTTCTCCACATGATATAAAAATTCCTTTGGTTATTAATGTTGAATATTGTGTCATAAATATCTTTATCAAGAAAGGGTTTCCTTTATATTTGAATGCACTCATTATCAGTAGCCATGGAAGGCTTGTGATAAACCTAAACACTCCAGGTATAAAAGTGGGCTTCAAAGAGTAATGGGTAAATTATTTTTTTGAACTAACTATTATTTGGTTTTCATGGACCATTTAAATAGAGAAGAAATGTGTTGGTAAAAAATATCTTAAGGTAACTTTGTAGTGTTTTTTGGATTGATTGTTTTTGTTAAAAAGTCATATTTACAAGGTAAATTTCAGAGTTCCAATGTTATTTTTTACTATTTATATTGAAAAAGATTCAATATAGATGTATGGAAGCCCTAAAAGTGGTATAAAATATTATGTATATAAGGTGTCGTTATTTCTAATTGTGTCAAATTTTTGGGGTCCAAAATTTAGAGGAATGAAAAAGGTATTCTTAAAAAATGAATTATTTTTATGAAAACGTAAAAGTTGTGCATAAGTGTAAATGTGTTTCACAAAGTTTCATGAAAGTGAATATTTGGGTCCATCACATCAAAATATGGGAAACTATGGTGTTTCTCACAAGTTTTTAAACATCATGAATGATAGAGTTTCACGCCATAGGGAGAGTTGCATGATCCCATGAAATAGATATGTAGTTGTATGAAGTTTGTGAGTTTCACACTAAATGTGACATCAAATCATTGAGGTTCAACACATAAAGTAAGTTAATCACATAGTCGAAGGTGTGCAAGGTAGTTGTGCAAAGGGTTGTCCATGTCTATAAAAAGGAAATAACCCCCCTTATTTTTGTAGATCAACCCTTATATAATATTAGGGCTATAAATTGCATAATATTTATGTGAATATATTTCTTTCAGTAATAAATGACTCAAATATCATTTTCACAAAGAAAAGGGACTTGTGTCTATAAGACTAAGTGATTTCCATGATAATCCAAAAGTTGCATGAAAGTTGAGAGTTTCTTAATGAACTGAATAGCTACGCAAAAGTTGAAAGCTTTATGAAATTAAATAATTCTTGCAATAAATTTTGTAGAGTTGCTCAAAATTCATACAAAGGTTATGAAAAAGAAAAAATATCAAACCTGTAAGTATTTTCCCAGAATTTATTTGGTAAAGAGGTATTCATCAAGTGGATGAAATTAGCGCTTCATGATGCATCAAATGAGGTGTATATAATATCTATTTAGGTGATCAAAATAATAATATTTTGAAGGAGAAATGATCTCACTTTATATGATATATTAGTGAGCTTCCAAATTTTGATTGGTTGTAAAATAGGAAGGAAATATTTTTTACTATAAACCTTGTAACAGAAGTTCACTTTAGTGGATTTTGTGCATTGGAACATTATCATTGTATGCTCTATGGATGTAGCCTAGTGATGTTAAACCAATTAAAATTAATGTTTCCTATTCATTTTCTAATAAAAATTTATTATATGCTACAATAATGAGAGATAAGATAGTTTTGTTTCACAATGAAACGAGATCCATAAGGGACATTTTTTTAATCTATTATACTTAAATTCACCCCCATGGTATTTAACATAGTTGAGATAAAAAAATGGATGATGATTTGTGTATGGGTCCAAAATAGATGTTTCATTCGTAATTATGTATCTTTTGACAACATAAATCAAGCTAAACATAGTTCTTATATAATAAATTATTCTATTTTGGTGAAAATTTTAAACCAGAATAGCCTCATTGGCCACACCCAAGATGGTGTTCTAGTATGTATCTATGGTAGGAATCCTAATATAAACACAGGGACGTCCCATAACACTAGGATATAATTTTTGGGAAAGGTTCATGTTATCCTATTGTATGTTTATATAGAAACCATATGTTATGAACCTTTACATGGATCTGGTTCTCTTGTTGGGAAACATAGTTCATATATATTAGATAACTCTATGTAGTTTTATGGTCTTGAAGGATGTACCATATGTCATACAGTTTCATGTCATTTGATAAGGACTCAATTTTCATGTAGTTTAAGGTCATATGACAAGGACCTTGATGCCAATATTCTATGAAGATCTATCTCATGTGCAAGGGAAAACAAGTGGATTTTATTTGGTGTTAGAAAGTTATAAGAAACCTGATATGGATGAGTAAGAGCTTTAACACCCAAAGTGAAGTTGATTAGATTCATGTTTGGCCCCAAAATATAGATTTTGGGCATTACTGTGTATCTTGTCTCAATAAGAATCAATCCTCACATAGTTCTTAGTATAAATTCTTTTAACAGATCTAGCTCATATGTAGGATAGAAGCATTCTTTATATCTTAACATGGGAATAAAACTAGAAGAATATATCTTGTATGGGTTTGGATATCATACATGGAAGTTGGGTCATATATAATGAACCAAATTAAGTAGTTTAAGGTATTACATTATAGATCATATGTAATTTAGTAATGTAGTTTAGCATCATGAGATAAGGACTCAAATGTTATGCAGTTTTAGGTAGTACAATGAGGACCTCTACATTGGAGATATTGCATGGATCTAGCTCAAGTTAAAAGTAAAATAGTTTTTCCATGGTATTGAACCTATGAGGTAAAAAATACAAGAAATAGATGACCCAAAACTTTAATTAAACACTTTAAAGTGGTAAATAACTTATCTTTTTATAGTTTTATAGATAAATAACCATATATTGTGAGGGTTCACTAATTTGGTTCATGCGAAAAAAATGAAATGGATTTACCTCAGTGATGAACCTGTGAAGTAAAACTTGGTATGAATGAGATATCCAAAACATTAATACAAGGTTGGGGTTTAGTTGGGATTTATGTCTAGGCCTAGGATAGGTGATCTAGGAACCATTATATAACCTAAAATATCATAAATCAATCTAAATAAAGTTCTTATAAGGGGAAATTTTATTCATAGGTTATATAAAACGTGACATTTAGGTTGGCTTGTACAGCTATAACCATTGAATCCATAAGGAAATAAAAGGGAACCCTATGTAGATAAAGCTCTTACACATGGGAGGGGCATTTTTTTCTTGGTTATATGGAATAGAACTTTCCAAGCATTTTAGGGCCATGTGGGATGATGGGATAATCTGAAAATTTTAAATTCATTTGGGATAAACTATAATTCCTATAGTTTAGCATAATGAAAAAAGTGTTAGATGTTGTTTATTTTATGGTCATATGGTATGGACCTATCTTTAGTGGTTTTTCATCAATTGGGATCATGAGAAAAATGAAATGGATTCATATTAGTACCAAACCCATGGATAGAAATCCTTTATAAATGAATCATTTAATAACTCAAGATTTCATTATATATTCTCCTTAAAAAAATAATATATTAAATAATGTATTTTATACACTATACCTAACTAAAAAAACTTGATATATTTTGAATATTAAATATGACAATTAAATTAAATGGTATAAATTGATGTAACCATATCACAAAATCAATAAATAATTTAAGAAGAAATCTAATCCACAAATGGAACTCTTCCATATGAATCCCATTTACCTGAACTTATAAGGAAGGTATATTTGATAGGTATTTCCCCTGAACAAATCCAAACTAAACTCGAGCAATTATAGTTTGATAAAAACTGTATATGGGAGAAGTTGAAGCTCATACATATTTCCACAATATCTATGCTAGCTGAAAATCCACCCAAAACTACAACCAAATCTTTTATGATTCTTAGGTCTTATATATAGATCATAAGGTCACATTTAAATACAAAATAGGATTATATCAAAATTTAATAAAATATTTATATGTACAAATGTATCATGATTTTTTTTACTTTTCAAAAATTCGTTTTTGTTAAATTCACTTTATGCTTAAAAATGTATTTTTCAAGAATGGAAATTTTATTTCAAGGAACTAAGTTTATTTTAATTTAATAATAACAATATATATCAACACTAGATTAATTATTGATTTATAAAGAAAATAAAATTTTATATATGAAAATTCATTTTTCTATAAAAATAGTCTTTCACTGTTTTTTGTTTTAAAATAAAAAAAATTATAAATTTTAGGATGTTAATTTGAAAAAAGTAACTTCATTTTTTATTTATCTTGGAAATATTATCTTAAGATTTATTTTTTTTTTCAAAAAATATTGATTTTTAGTTGAATAGTGAAAAATACTATTTTTACAATTAACATTAATTTTGTGAAATTATTAGTATTTAAGTGTGAATTGTAAATTTATAAAACCTTTTTATAATACCAAATATGTATTTTATAAGTTAATTTATAAATTTTATAAATTTTTTTTAATTAATAGACCAATATTTATCATTTTAAAATAGAACTTATATTTTTTAAAATATATATATTTAATATATTATACATTTTGTATTTTAAAATTAAGTTTTATAACTTTGAAAAATTAAAACAAAAAATATTTATTTAAAATATTTAATAATTATGTACAAATAATATAATAAGGACCATTTTATTTTTGGACATAAAGGAGTAATTACCTAGGTAAAAACAAGTTACCATGGTGAAAACCAAAATGGTAAAAATAACCTAAGAGGTAAAGGACCTAACATGTTAAAACATGTTTTAAATTGAGTGTTTAAGGATTTTATTGACCTTATCACTTATACTATACATTATTTATCATTATTTATACTTTTATTTGATATCAACTTCCCATTATTGAAATTTTTTGGGTATTCTCCAAAATTCCATCACTTTTTACTTATTAAACGGGCACTCATCTACTCAATTACCTTAACATATAAAACCCTTAAGTTTGGCCCAAAATCTACCCAATAATTTCCTCAAGACTCTTATATACATTAATGTGGTTTTGGTCTTCTCAAATTACCATCCCTCAAAGGTTTATTCCCCTTCGTAAAAGAGATAATCCAAGTAGTAAGGTAATGATTTCTAACCACTCCTCACTCTTTCTTATTTATTTATCTTATTTTATTTTTCCTAAAATTTATTATCACTATATTATAATGATAACATGAGTATAATAATTATACTATTTTGTTATTATAGTGATTATACAATAATTAACCACCCACCCCTTTTCTATTAAGAAAAACAAAAACTTTAATTTTGTGTTATGAGGATCACTGCCTCCATGATATAATGTGTTTTGGTTTCCATCACCATATAATAAGGCTGGTACTAATAGATAATTTAATATATAATTATAATATTTATGACATATTTTATATTATGAATTGATAAACCATATTCCTCCTCTTCCCTATTCTATATATAGAAAAATCATTAATTATGCATATGTGTGGACTACCGCCTTCATGGAATGATCGATTTTCATTTTTTATTTCACTATCGCCTTAAATTGATAGTAATGAGAATGGTTTTAAAAGATAGATATTATTTTTATGATATTAATAAAGTTATGTTCATACAAATTTAATAACCTATTAATAATCTGAATGATAAATAATTATTATAAAATCAATCATGTCAAACAAGAAAACGAATAAAAAACAATTTATTCATATTATGTAATACTTTTATATCCATTAATTATTCTACTAATTCATTTGAATAATAATATATAATTCTAATAAATGATAAATATGATCATTATGCTTCTATTATAATTATATTCTGATTATATCACCTCATAATCATTTATTAATCCTAGTATGTTTATGTTTTGTCCAGTTTGACCACCTACTTGACAAACACCAAAAAACTATATCTTGGATGACTATGAAAACATAATTAATGGAATAATATGATTTAAATATTTAAATAATTATTTTATTATTATTATTCAATTGATACGTCATTATTTAACTCAATAATTAATAAAACATATTTCATTGGTTAAGAAAATCATTGAATTGTGCTTATTATCGATTTCATATTCAAGGATAAGGAATGAAACACTCGTCAAAAGAAATTAAAACATCATAAATAATTATAATTCATAAATTATAGTAACTTTATAAAAATTATAATGATTAAATTTAAGATATAAATGAATCCCAACATCACTCCTATGAAACTAATACAAACAGTCCAAACTATAAACACCTGACGTAGGAAAATATGTAAAAACTAACTAATATACATATATATAATGATTATTAATGAAAATTATAAATATTTTTATTTATGAATATAGTTTTAAAATTAGTTCTTAATATAGTTATATTTTTTATGTAGAATATTAAATCACTTTCAGTGAAATTAATTGTAAAGGTAAGGGTTTCCTTACCTCATTTTCAACTCCATGGTACATTTTTGATATTGTTCACCATAAATTATTTTATATGGTTTATTCACTACAAAATTACTTTAACATATGAAAATATATTCATTTAATGTGATTTTTATGCCTATTTAATTATATTTATCTCAAACTCCTTTGATTCTGTTGTTTCCAATTCTGTAAGAGTTTCATCGACTCAATTTATAATTCATTTCATCATAGTCCTTCTTACATGAATATACATTTAAAGTTTTATTTAATCCTACCCTTCTAATATTTTATTTGGTATTTCCACTTAATCTATGGTAAAATTAATTTTCATTACCACCAACCAATTATTTGATAAAAAAATTAAGATAAAAGGGTATTGATGGTAAGAATAACTCTCATTCTTACCGATGAATCTTTTCTTTATTATCTATGTGTTCCTTCCCACCAATGTTCTCCTATATTTTTTGGAAATATAATAGGGATTATTTTATATTATTCTGATATTTCTCTTTACCCCTTTTCAAATTTACTTTTTAATACTCTTTTAACAATGTGAGTTTTCAAACAAAGGTATTTTAAAATATTAAATAAAAAGGCTTTTCATCCTTTTAAAATTAAATGTTTTATATCTCAATCCATATTTTTTATAACCTTTATTTATTTTTAGGGTTTTTTTTTAATCTATATAATAAGGATTTCAAAATTATTATCCTTCCCTCCACAAATTTTTTTATATATTAATTTTCACTTCATCTTTTATAATGATGTTTAAAAGGTTTTATGAATTCTATTGTATTTTCGCTTATATTTTCCCTCCAATGATTTTCTATCATGAACTGATGTTTTGATCATCCTATATATTTTTATTATTATATTATTCCTTTATTAAAATGATATTATTTATATCCTATGATATTTTATGTTTATATTTTGTGATTTTAATGTAAATTTTAACAAACTCATTCTTTTTCCATGGGTTCATTAAGATTTATTTATGATTGAATTTAAGTGGCACACATATGTATGGATGATAATGTGTGGGTTCATATATCACCCTCTAATATATTTTTTAAATTTTATAAATCATGATATAGTTATGTTTGAATAGGATTATTTTTTTCACATAGGATTGGGAATAATGGGTTTTCTCACATTTTCAAGCATGGACATAATGAATTTGTTCACACATGATTGGGCATGATGGGTTTGCTCACATTTTAAGGCATGGAAATAATGATTTTGTTCACATAGGAATGGGAATAATGGGTTTCCTCCCAATTTTTTTCTTATGATTTTGGTTGGGAAACATTTCCAAGTTATTTATCAAGTTATTCCAAAATTTCAAGATCAATTTAATTTCTATAAAATGCCACATTTTCATGATTGTTCCTTTTTTAAAATTATTCCACACTTTATATCATGATCACATGTTTTATAATTATTGATATGTTTTTTGAGCCATGTCATAATTTTTTTTCACTACCTTAAAGATATAGTTATGATATTGTGTTACTCTATCATGTTTTATTATTATCATTTATGGTCCTATTATCTTTTATTAGGATATTTATGTCCTCCTCATGTTCTTCTTCATGTTTATAAACTAACACATTATGATATGTGTTTTTCCTTTACTAAGTGTTTAAGCTCATCCATTTTATTATTTTTACACTTCCTAATGTATTAATGTGATTATATCATGTGATGGGTATAGAAATGGTCTAGAATAGCATAATTATGGATAAATATTCTCATGTTTTCTAAAATAAGATGTTTATGTAGCTAATCTCCAAGACACTAAATGTTTGGTTCCTTGGGTTGTGAAACTATTTATGAGATATATTATTTAAATCATGATATTGATGTATTATTTATGTTATGTTTATATTGGGTCACTCTAAATTATACCTCCATTGGTAGGGTGAATCAAGGGTTTGATTGGAATTAGAATTTTGGTTGGGCCCAATAGCCTGGATGTCCTATAATAACAAGAATAAATACACATGTTATTATTATATGGTTATGGAATTTAATCTCATTGTGGATTGTTGAATGGTGAAAAGGAACTTGAATTGATAACTCTTACACATATATAAATCGCATGCATGGGAGAGTAGGTCTCACACATAGACTATCCTGAACTATTTAAAAGGTCATGTATGGTGGACTACATGTCATGCAGTTTAACATCATGCAACTAATACTCAAATTTTATATATTTTAAATTCATTTAATTAGGACTCATATACTCTTTAGTTTAAGTTCATGTGATCAGGACCTATTACAAGCATTTTAGAGTCATGTGGAATAGACTTTAGTTAAGAAATTTAACATCTTGTGGAGAGGATAATGAGAAATCGACATGATTTTTTTAAAAGTAATTATTAAAAAATATTACATTGGTGTATAGTATGAAATTTTCTCTACCAATCATAATTTTCATAAAACAAATTGGGTAAACCCCAAACTAGTCACCTGATCCAATTTGCGACAAGGCCCGAGAGGCATTCCCAATCATCCCAGGTTGGAAACAAGTTTCAGGCATCAAATATAATCAATTTGGAATGATTTAGTCCATAAAAAATGGAAAAATAAACATGAAAAATAAGAATAAAATATAGGTATTGAAAAGAAATTAAACTAAACATACCTTCACATGACTTCACGGGTTACCACCAACCATGGAACATAGCTCGCTCCATGAGAAGGTCTGGAAAAGAACTTGAACCTATAAAATAGCTTGAGTATACTAATGATGAGTGGAACAAGTAGGGTTTAATCTTAAAATAGTTTAGTAGGTAAGTACCACATAATCCATACATTTCCTTTCCCAAAATAGTCTATAAACACTTGTTTGAAAATGAAGAAAAAATGGGTTTTAATAATTTTAAATAACCAAACACAACGTTCCCTAAAACCCATTTGAAATAAAAATGAGACTTTCCTTTAAAAAATAAATTTTAATTCCAAAACTCAGTTTAAAAACCAGTGACAAGGAAGATACAAATCCAATTAAAACTCATGATAAATAGGTAATCTAAACTAAGTATAAGAATTGGGGTATAAATAAGCATAACAGGAAACCAAAATGCAATAGAAAAAACTAAAAACATATAGATATATAATAATTTCCATTTCATAAACATATAAAGTGGTGACATTAGATGTACTTGGTTTAAAACCATCAGTAAATGTATAATGCAATCCATATTCAACAACCAATTTGGCTATTCTAACTAGCCTCACTAGTGTCATAGCTCACAAGGCTTATCTCACTCCCCAAGGGGATCTATTTTGTCTAATCAGGACATATATATAAACTATCAGTTAACCCTCTAGAAGACATCCCATAATCCGATTATAATAGAATAAATGGAAATTAATGAGGTCATCACACACTTGGCATTAAAAATAACCCATAGATACCAATGTGCATACCTTTACCACCACCCGACATCGTCTATGTGAAGACCCTCTACAAAGGAGATCAACTTTAGGGGTTCCTAACACACATAAAACCTTTCATAAGTGAGAAATGGTCCTACGCATCATGTGATTTAAAATCCAATTTCCAAAACATTACAAGTTACCAATAGGTTCCTTACATTTTCAAAACCAAAACCACTTTCAATGAAAACACATTTCATCCCAAACCCATTTCAAAAACCAAGGTGTAACACCCCAGGTAAATAAAGAATATGACATTTTTATATTTATCCATATTTTTGAATAAAATATTAATATTACTTTAAAGGGAATGCTATGCTCAAGGGCGTACCCAACACACAACAACGAGTTTCTTTAAAATCTTACGTTGCACTCTAATAATAAAATAATATTATTTTAAAAGGTAGTTAACGCCTAGCCATTGTAATGGAAGGAATGAACAGAACTAACTACAAAATGATTATATATTTTTGTCAAATATTTTTACTGTTATCCAATAAATGTTGGAGGCTTAAAATGCAAATGAATCTAATTTTAAGCATAAATCTTCTAATATTCTTTAAAAGGTCTATTAACCGCCTTTTGATGGAGAACCATTTTTAAATATACTTTTGACAATTTTATATGTTTTATTTGAAAAAATAAAATCCTTCTTTAGAATCTGGACATCAAATTTTACTTTGTGTGAAATTTTAATATTTTTCCGATAAAGATCATTTTTATTGTAAATGTTGCATTTTAATTTAAAACCTCTTTTTAATCTGATTTATTTATATGGATATATTATATTTTTAATTTATATTAGAGTGTATTTAGAACATATTTTTACCATTTAATCTAATGGTGGTCATTGGAATTAATTTCACATTGGAATTGGACTTAAACTAGTGTCAATCTTTTGATATATATTGTATCATAAAAACACGCTATTTGTTCTGACAGTGGGAATTAATTATTAAATTAATTAATGTAACTTATATGTTTTTAATTTTTTAAAATAGACATCATTTTTGAATTCATAATATCAAATATACCTTAGGGTGAATTTTTGGTATTTTTTTGAAAAACTTCAATTTTTGATGAATAGTAAAACCACTAAGTGGTAGTTTAAAAACTGATTTTTCGTTTAAATGAAACTTTACCACTTCTGTGATTTGAATTTTAAAAATCCGACATACATGGTTGTCATTAGGATGTAAAATGCGGTTCAATGGGATTAAAATATTTTTTTGGTGAATAGTAACTTTTAAGTTTTTAATCGCGATTAGAGATAATTAGTGTAATTTAAGGTAAAAATAATGTTTTAATAATATGAAATGACATTGACACATGTCTTACCCTTATTGGATGTGTCATGGCCGACCAAGATAATCCATGGTTCAACTTTGGGACCCCATGGATCCACTTTGGAAGGAAAATGACATTAATAACTTTTTATTTAAAGTTAAAATTAAAATGTCACAAACATGTGTTGTTTTACTAAAATACTTTTTACATGGGGTTATAAAAGTCATATTTTTTACTATAAATATTCATTAGAAAGCTAAAAATATTTCCTACATCGTGATATTTTTTTTATAATTTTTAGAAATTAAATAAATTAAATTATCTATGACACAATGATGATGCAGCGATTACCTCATTATTTAAAGATTTAAATAAAATGAAAAGATAATGTAAAATCTATGACCTACACTTGTCAAAAAGCTATTGGATGGGTGGATTTCAAACTCTTATCACTTTATCCTCGAAATATATAATTTTGGGACCTTTAAAATCTGAAAAACATTTTATAATAATGTTACTTTTCAAGACTTTCCAAGAGTGCCCCTCCTCTCCTCTTATAAAAGGCCCCCACCTCTACCACCTTACCCACACCTCTCAAGCCTTTGGATCGTCCAAGCCCTGCCCATTGTGTCTCTACACATCCCTATCTTACTCCTAGAAGACTCACTGTAACATCCCAAGTAAGTAATGAATAAGAGATATTTTTATCTATGTCTATTAATGAATTAGATAGTGTTTTAGAGGCTTAAAATGAAAATAAATCCAATCTTAAGCATGGAATACACTAATATTTTTAAAAGATTGTTTTACTGCCTTTTGAAGGAAAACCATTTTTAAATATATCTTTTGACAATTTTATAAGCTATGTTTGTCAAAATAAACTTATTCTTTATGATTGGGACATCAAAATTTACTTTGTGTGAATTTTTGGTATTTTTTTGACAATGTTCATTTTTTAATGAATAGTGAAAAATACTGCATTTTACATCAAAACTGCTTTTTAATCAATTTTATTTATATGATTAGATTATCTTTTGAATTGGTTTTGAAGTTAAATTAGAATATATTTTTACCATTTAATCCAATGGTGGTCATTGGAATCAATTTCACTTTGAAATTGGACTTAAACTGGTGCCAATCTTTTGATAATTATTGTTTCATAAAAACACACTTTTTGTCATGACAGCGGGAATTAATTATTAAATTAATTAATGTGACTTATATGTTTTGAATTTTGTAAAATAGACTTTATTTTTGAATTAGGAATATCAAATATATCTTAGGGTGAATTTTTGGTATTTTTCTGAAAAACTTCAATTTTTGATGAATAGTGAAACCACTAAGTGGTACTTATAAAAACTGATTTTTCGTTTAAATGAAATTTTACCACTTCTGTGTTTTGAATTTCAAAAATCCGACATACATGGTTGTCATTAAGAAGTAAAATGTGGTTCAATGAGATTAAAATAATTTTGTGGTGAATAGTAACTCTTAAGTTCTTAATCGCGATTAGAGGTAATTAGTGTAGTTTAAGGTAAAAATAATGCTTTAATAAAATGAGGTGAGCTTGAAACATGTCCTACCCTCATTGGATGTGTCATGGCCGACCAAGAAAATCCATGGGTCAACTTGGGGACCCTATGGAGCCAATTTGGTTGGGAAATGACATAAATAACTTTTTATTTAATGTAAAAGTAAAAAATGACACAAACATGAGATGTTTTACTAAAACAATTTTTACATGGGGTTATAAAGATTATATTTTTGATTATAAATAGTAATTGTAAATATAAAAATATTTCCTACATCATAGTATTTTTTTTATAATTTTTATACTTTAAATAAATTAAATTATTTATGACATCATGATGATGCAGCGATGACCTCATTATTTAACGATTTAAATAAAATGGAATGATAAAGTAAAATCTAAGACCTACACATGGCCAAAACCTATTTGATGTGTGGATTTAGAACCCTTATCACCTTATCCTAGAAACACATCAATGTGGGACCTCTTAAATCTGAATACCATTTTAAAATAAAGTGACTTTTCTTTACCTTCCAAGAGTGCCCCTCCTCTCCTCTTATAAAAGGCCCCCACCTCTACCTCCTTACCCACACTCCCAAAGCCTTTGGCTCAGCCAAACCCAGTCCATTTTGGCTCTCCAAATCCCTCTATTACTCCTTGAAGCCTCACTTTTGGCAGAAGTCTTCCCAAGGAAGCCTTTGAGCTCAAATCTAAGAGAGTTACCCGATTTTAAGGTAATGTCTTCTTTTGAGTCCTTTTGTTTGATTTTGCTTCTCCAACCCCCTAAACTCTTTTTATTCTTTTCTTTTGTAACAACTACAGTATCCTAAATATACTAGAATGTTTTTATAAGAATTATTTTAGCTACACTTACACAATCCTACATCTAATGGTTAAAGGACATACTGTTTCCGTGGATGGTGAATTTATGCCTCCCGAAACGATGATTGTTCAACATTCTTTTAACACCTTCAAAGGTGGTCATTAAGATGACACTATATTTATATATGATATATAATATGTTTATTTTTTCCTTAAGCTTCTGTATTTTTCATTTTGGGCATACCTTTATGGTTTCTATTATGGGTAAACGCGATATCTTCATTTAAGGAAGTGCGGACTACCGCCCCCTCAAAGTGATTTGATTCGTTAAATACTATATGTGGGACGTATAAAGGATGGAACTATGATATTATATATGATATTATACTGTAATTATAATATACCTTTATATCATTATGATTCCATTCTATAAAATACGAAATAGAAATGAAAGTAGCGTTCATGCGTACGTACGGCTTACCGTCTCCATGAACGGTGCATTTCATTTCTTACCTCTAAATGATTATGTAATATTATAAATGCATGTATATACTGGATATATATGATATATACATAATGATTATAATCCTGGATATAATGGATACATGAACTACATGTAATTATAAAGGGTTTATTTTTGACTCAAGTACCAATGATCGTTAAAACGACCGTTATTAACTTAAATAATTACATAGTGTTCATGACATGGCGATAAGTGATATAAAAGGAATAACAAAATTGAAAAAGGTTCTTAAACCAGTAGAAATTAACTCAAGTTTATTATTCAGGAGATTAAAGAATGACCGAGTCAAGTCGGACCCGAGGTATGGGACTTCGTCTCAATCTCCTTTCATTGAGGCATATTTTGTTTTATACTCAACCTTCTTTTATATGGTGTATAAACCCCTTTGACTTTTACATTTATCCAAAAGGAATATTTTTTATACGAAGCATTTTACTAAATGAAAAAAGGGAATTTTTTGTCATACGTATGCGGCGACAACGACTTCTCCGCCGTCGTGACCATTATTTGAGTTTCAGCTTCCTCTTCAAGCCATACCTTATTTTTAAAAGAAAAATAAATACCATGTTTTAATTTTCTTTTATTTTGGTATTGAAAATGGTTTTCATAATTTTTTTATATCAATGCGTTGTATTGATATCTTGTGATTGAAAGGTGGAAATATTATGTTTCCTTTATGCATGTTTTATGTGATACGATTATGTTAAGGTTCTTGGGAATTATTATGAAGACGGGTGGTTCCGTGATAAACCAATGGCGGGTGAGCCCGATATAGCTCTCCAATGCATTGGGTAACGTGAAGGAGTGTAACGTTAAGGTTTCTCCGAAGCGATTTAGAGAATATATTGTGATGGGTATTCCAAACGTAACCAAGAGGGTTACTCCCTACGTAAGAATGTTATGAATGAATCAAGTTACCTTTATATCTTATGATTTCTATGATTTATTCATGATTTGATGAGGTATGTTAAAGTGCTTATGTTTTATGGGTAAATTATGATTTCATTCTTATGTATATATGTACCCATGTTTCCTTTCCATATTTTTATATCCCTTAATAAGCTTTTTATGCTCATCCCAAGTTTTTTTGAAATGTTTTTCACAGGTCAAGGGAAAGGTACATGATATGATGATAGTGTCAAGGAAGTGTCAAGAAAGAATCCATGTTTTATTTTAAATAAGTTTCCATTGATGGGAAAAATGAATACTATCTTTATGTAACCACTTTGTTTATATGTGTAATGTAATACAAGTTTTATGATCTAATTCTCTAAAACTCTAAACCTGAAAAGATTCTCAAGGTGTAATCTTGTAATAACTCAAGATTAAGTAAGGTTTAAGGCTGGGGCCTTATAGTTGGTATCAGAGGTCGGTTTAGATAACTTTAGGAGTTAGAATTCTATTAAATGATTATCCAAAAAAATTATTCTTTTTTGGTCAAATTGAAATTATATAGTATTTGAAGATTACCATGTTGCTTCATCTAAGACATGTTTGTTCAGAATGGTTTTCCGTAGAGGAAACAGGGAAGTAGTGCTATGAAGGAATGTAGAAGGAAATAACCATCTGAATCAGCATCCTGAGATGGTCGGAATTGGAACTGAATAGTTTGTTGCAGTAATGGAGCAATTGAATCAAGCGATAAATGGTGGTGGTATCCATACACGAGATCAGTCAGATCAACCACAGAGGAACATGTCTGTGGTGGAACATTTCATGAGGTAACATCTCCCATCATTCAGAGGATCATCTGACCCTATGCTAGCTGAAGGGTGGATTAAAGCACTGGAGAAGATTTTTGATGTCCTGGGGTGTTCAGAAAATCAAAAGGTTAGTCTTGCTATTTATCGTTTGGAGGGTGAAGCAGATCAGTGGTGGTCGATGGTTAAAAATATCAGGGACGTTGATGAGATTGATGCTCTCGACTGGTATGAATTCAAAGGTATGTTTCTTGAGAAGTATTTTCCTAAGGCTGTTCGACTTAGGATGGAAAAGAAATTCTTGGAATTGAGGCAAGAGGAAGACTCAGTGGCTGCCTATGAAGAAAGGTTCACTCGATTGGCAAGGTATGCTCCAAATTTTATCCGAGACCTTAATAGTAAAATAAATCATTTTTACTCGGGATTAAAGCCAAAAATATCGAAGGGAATTAGCTTCTCGTGAGTTTAAAAGTTATGAAAAGCTTGTTCGATGTGCTGAGAAGGTGGAAATGGAGTTTGCTGATGATCAAGTGTTCTATAACAACCAACAGAAGAAGAGACCGAGGTGGTAGGAGAAAGGTAAGAATTCTTCAAAAAAGTCTAATGGTAAGAAATCTAAGTTTCCAATTTGTGATAAATGTGGAAAAAGGCATGCTGGGGAATGTCTTCTGAATTCTGGAAAGTGCTACCGATGTGGTAAGATGGGACATAAGGCTCGTGATTGCATTGAAAAAGATCAGAGTGATGGTAAGACCAAATTTGATTTACAGTTAGTGAAATGTTATAAGTGCAATGAGATGGGTCACTATGCAAACGAGTGTCCGACAAAGAGCTTGGGTGATGGGAAGCAGTTAGAAAACAAGCAGAAAGGGGTGGTGAAATCCTTTGCAACTACTTCAGCAGATGTCGGGCCATCAAATGAAGTTGTATCAGGTACTTTGTTTGTTTTTTCAGATTATGCCAGTGTGTTGTTTGATTCGAGGTCTACACATTCTTTCATCTCTGAAACCTTTTCTAGTAAAATGGGAATACCATCTCAAGAAATGACTCCTGAACTTTTGGTAAAAACACCTGGGGAAAATGTTGAGGCAAAAAGAATTTATAAGAATCTTCCTATTCTTATCTGTAGAAAGAACCTACTTGCAAACCTTATTGTTCTACCTCTAGTAGAGTTTGATGTTATCCTGGGTATGGATTGGCTCTCTATTTACCATGATAAGATTGACTGTAGAGCTAAAGAAGTTTCTTTTCAGAAAGACTTTCATTTTGTGTACAAGAATGAACCCTTACTGTTGATAACTTATCAAGAGGCCATGAAACTTGTAAAAGATGGAAATGAATGTTACCTTGCACACATCATTGAAAATAAAGGAACTGTTCAGATTAATGATGTGCATGTGGAAAATGAGTATCCTGATGTTTTTCCTGATGAGTTGCCTGGAATAATACCAGATCGGGAAGTTGAGTTTACTGTTGACTTAGTTCCTGATGCTAAGCCAATTTCAAAACCCCCTTATCGAATGGCTCAAATTGAACTTTTAGAGTTGAAGGATCAATTGCAAGATTTATTAGAGAAAGGTTTCATTCAACCTAGCACATCACCATGGGGTGCTCCTGTTTTATTTGTTAAAAAGAAAGATGGTTCAATGAGACTTTGCATTGATTATAGAGCCTTGAATAACATCACTATTAAGAACAAATATCCTTTGCCTCATATCGATGATTTGTTTGATCAGCTCCAGGGAGCTCTGTATTTTTCAAAGATTGACTTGAGATCGGGGTACCATCAGCTGAAGGTAAAGGAAGAAGATGTTCCGAAGACCGCGTTCCATACAAGATATGGCCATTATGAATTTTAGTAATGCCTTTTGGGATAACCAATGCACCTGCTGTATTCATGGACTTAATGAATATAATTTTCCATGAGTTCTTGGATAAGTTTGTGGTGGTTTTCATTGATGATATTTTGGTGTTTTCTAAAATTAAAGAGGAGCATGAAAGACATTTAAGGGTTATCTTGAAAACCTTAAAAGAAAATAAACTGTATGGAAATTCAGCAAGTGTGAGTTTTGGTTGCAACAAATTTCTTTCCTTGGTCATATTGTTTCTAAAGATGGGATAACTGTTGATCCAGCAAAAACAAAGGTTGTTGAAGAATGGCCAAGATCCACAAATGTAACTGAGATTCGTAGCTTCCTTGGTTTGGAAGGATATTACCGAAGTTTTGTTAGAAATTTTTCACGGTTATCTAGTCCAATGACTAAGCTAACTCGGAAGGGTGTTAAGTTTATCTGGACAAAAGAATGTGATGATTGTTTTCAGGAATTGAAATGAAGATTGGTGAATGCTCTAGTTTTGGCACTACCTTCCTGGAATGGTGAGTTTGTTATATACAGTGATGCTTCATTGAAAGGATATGGTTGCGTCCTAATGCAGAATGATCAGGTAATTGCTTATGCTTCACGACAGTTGAAAACTCATGAGGTAAATTACCCTACACATGATTTGGAATTAGCTGCTATTGTTTTCGCTTTAAAAATTTGGAGGCATCATTTGTATTGAGTAAAGTGTGAAATATATACTGATCACAAAAGATTAAAGTATATATTTACTCAGAAAGAGTTAAACATGAGACAGAGGAGATGGCTGGAATTAATCAAGGATTATGATTGTACAATTCATTACCGTCCGGGAAAAGCAAATAAAGTGGATGATGCTTTGAGTCGAAAAAGTAATGCTTCATTAGCAATATTGTGCTTGGAACGTGATCCTTTGGTTAAGGATTTGATGAACTTTGGCATAGAAGTTATTGGTGCAGGAAGTTCTTCTATTTTGTTTCAGGTATCAGTGAGATCATCTCTATCAGATAGAATCAAGCAAGCACAGAAGCAAGACAGTGAGTTGCAGAAAAAGGTAGAGCTGGTTCAGAAAGGTAAGTTGCCTGAATTTAACATTGATAATGATTGAGTTTTGAGATTTGGGAAGAAATTGTGTGTGTCTTGTGATTCACAGTTGAAGAGAGAGTTGTTATGTGAAGCTCATAGTTCTCCGTTTTCAGTTCATCCTGGCAGTACTAAGATGTATAGAGATCTGCGGGAGTATTACTGGTGGAATGGAATGAAAAGAGATATTGCTGATTTTACTATGAAGTGTTTGACTTGTCAGAAGGTTAAAGTAGAGCGGCAGTTACCGAAAGGGATGCTTCAGGCTTTACCAGTGCCAGAGTGGAAATGGGAGAATATATCCATGGACTTTGTTGTGCGATTACCAAATACATCTCGAGGTAATAATGCAATCTGGGTTATTGTTGATCACTTGACTAAATCTTCTCATTTCCTTGCTATACGAGATACTTTTTCCCTAGATCAACTTTCCCGTTTGTATCTTAAAGAGATAGTCAGGTTACATGGAGTTCCCCTCTCCATTGTATCTAATCGTGATCCCAGGTACACTTCTAACTTTTGGAAAGGCCTTCAGAAGTCGTTGGGTACTGAATTAAATTTTAGTACAGCTTTTCATCCTCAATCAGATGGGCAGTCGGAACGAACAATTCAGACCTTAGAGGATATGCTACATTATTGCTCTATGGATTATCAGGGAAGTTGGGACCAACATCTTTCTTTGGTTGAATTTTCATATAATAACAGTTTTCATTCCAGTATACAGATGGCACCATTTTAGGCATTATATGGGAAGCGGTGTCGAACTCCAGCTTTCTGGGATGAAGTGGGTGAAAGGAAGTTGATGGGACCATAATTGGTAGAAGAGATGGCAGAAAAAGTTCAGCTGATTCAGAAGCACATGAGAATAGCTCAGAGCAGGCAGAAGAGTTATACGGATAACCGGAGGAAGGATCTATCATTCGAGGAAGGTGATCATGTTTTTCTCAAGGTTTCTCCTTGGAAAAGTGTGATGAGATTTGGTAAGAAAGGAAAGTTGAGTCCAAGGTTAATTGGACCATATGAAATTCTGGAGAGAGTTGGATCAGTTTCATACCAAGTGTCTTTACCTCCAAGTTTATCTCAGGTACACAATGTTTTTCATGTTTCGATGTTGAGAAAGTACATGCCAGATCCATCTCATGTTTTGAGTCCAGAGGTAGTTCAGCTGGAAGAGAACCTATCTTATGAGGAACAACCGGTCCAGATTCTTTACCACAGGGATTAAGTGTTAAGAAATAAGGTGATTGATCAGGTAAAGGTTTTGTGTAAAAACCACATGATGGAACATGCAACATGGGAATCTGAAAATGCAATGAGGGATAAGTACCCCCATTTATTCGATAAGTAAATAAATTGAGGGGATGAAATTTTCAAAAGGGGGGAAGGATGTAACATCCCAAGTAAGTAATGAATAATAGATATTTTTATCTATGTCTATTAATGAATTAGATAGTGTTTTAAAGGCTTAAAATGAAAATAAATCCAATCTTAAGCATGGAATACACTAATATTTTTAAAAGATTGTTTTACTGCCTTTTGATGGAAAACCATTTTTAAATCTATCTTTTGACAATTTTATAATCTATGTTTGTCAAAATAAACTTATTCTTTATTATTGGGACATCAAAATTTACTTTGTGTGAATTTTTGGTATTTTTCGGACAATGTTCATTTGTTAATGAATAGTGAAAAATACTGCATTTTAAATCAAAACTACTTTTTAATCTAATTTATTTATATGATTATATTATCTTTTGAATTGGTTTTGAAGTTAAATTAGAATATATTTTTACCATTTAATCCAATGTTGGTCATTGGAATCAATTTCACTTTGAAATTGGACTTAAACTGGTGTCAATCTTTTGATACTTATTGTTTCATAAAAACACGCTATTTTTCATGACAGCGGGAATTAATTATTAAATTAATTAATGTGACTTATATGTTTTGAATTTTCTAAAATACACTTCATTTTTGAATTAGGAATATCAAATATAGCTTAGGGTGAATTTTTGGTATTTTTCTGAAAAACATCAATTTTTGATGAATAGTGAAACCACTAAGTGGTACTTATAAAAACTGATTTTTCGTTTAAATGAAATTTTACCACTTCTGTGTTTTGAATTTCAAAAATCCGACATACATGGTTTTCATTAAGAAGTAAAATGTGGTTAAATGAGATTAAAATAATTTTGTGGTGAATAGTAACTCTTAAGTTCTTAATCGCGATTAGAGGTAATTAGTGTAGTTTATGATAAAAATAATGCTTTAATAAAATGAGATGAGCTTTAAACATGTCCTACCCTCATTGGATGTGTCATGGAAGACCAATAAAATCCATGGGTCAACTTGGGGACCCCATGGAGCCACTTTGGTTGGGAAATGACATAAATAACTTTTTATTTAATGTAAGAGTAAAAATGACACAAACATGAGATGTTTTACTAAAACAATTTTTACATGGAGTTATAAAGATCATATTTTTGATTATAAATAGTAATTGGAAAGATAAAAAGATTTCCTACATCATAGTATTTTTTTATAATTTTTAAACTTTAAATAAATTAAATTATTTATGACATCATGATGATGCAGTGATGACCTCATTATTTAACGATTTAAATAAAATGGAATGATAATGTAAAATATAAGACCTACACATGGCCAAAACCTATTGGATGGGTGGATTTAGAACCCTTATAACCTTATCCTCTAAACACATCAATGTGGGACCTCTTAAATCCGAATACCATTTTAAAATAAAGTGACTTTTCTTTACCTTCCAAGAGTGCCCCTCCTCTCCTCTTATAAAAGGCCCCCACCTCTACCTCCTTACCCACACTCCCAAAGCCTTTGGCTCAGCCAACCCCTGCCCATTTTGGCTCTCCACATCCCTCTATTACTCCTTGAAGCCTCACTTTTGGAAGAAGTCTTCCCAAGGAAGCCTTTGAGCTCAAATCTAAGAGAGTTACCCGATTTTAAGGTAATGTCTTCTTTTGAGTCCTTTTGTTTGATTTTGCTTATCCAACCCCCTAAACTCTTTTTATTCTTTTCTTTTGTAACAACTACAGTATAATAAATATACTAGGATGTTGTTATAAGAAGTATTCGAGCTACACTTACACAAGACTACATCTAATGGTTAAAGGACATACTGTTTCCGTGGATGGTGAATTTATGCCTCCCGAAACGATGATTGTTCAACATTCTTTTAACACCTTCAAAGGTGGCCATTAAGATGTCACTATATTTATATATGATATATAATATGTTTATGTTTTCCTTAAGCTTCTATATTTTTCATTTTGGGCATACCTTTATGGTTTCCATTATGGGTAAACACGATATCTTCATTTAAGGAAGTGCGGACTACCGCCCCCTCAAAGTGATTTGATTCGTTAAATACCATATGTGGGACGTATAAAGGATGGAACTATGATATTATATATGATATTATACTGTAATTATAATATACCTTTATATCATTATGATTCCATTCTATAAAATACGAAATAGAAATGAAAGTAGCGTTCATGCGTACGTACGGCTTACCGTCTCCATGAACAGTGCATTTCATTTCTTACCTCTAAATGATTATGTAATATTATAAATGCATGTATATACTGGATATATATGATATATACATAATGATTATAATTCTGGATATAATGGATACATGAACAACATGTAATTATAAAGGGTTTATTTTTGACTCAACTACCAATGATCGTTAAAACGACCATTATTAACTTAAATAATTACATAGTATTCATGACATGGAGATAAGTGATATAAAAGGAATAACGAACTTGAAAAAGGTTCTTAAACAAGTATAAATTAACTCAAGTTTATTATTCATGAGATTAAAGAACGACTGAGTCAAGTCGGACCTGAGGTATGGGACTTCGTCTCAATCTCCTTTCATTGAGGCATAATTTGTTTTATACTCAACCTTCTTTTATACGGTGTATAAACCCCTTTTACTTTTACATTTATCCAAAAGGAATCCTTTTTATACGAAGCGTTTTACTAAAGGACAAAAGGGAATTTTTTGTCGTACGTATGCGGCGACAACGAATTCTCCGCCACCGTGACCATTATTTGAGTTTCGGCTTCCTCTTCAAGCCATAACTTCTTTTTAAAAGAAAAATAAATACCTTGTTTTAATTTTATTTTATTTTGGTATTGAAAATGGTTTTCATAATGTTTTTATTTCAATGCGTTGTATTGATATCTTGTGGTTGAAAGGTGGAAATATTATGTTTCCTTTATGCATGTTTTATGTGATACGATTATGTTGAGGTTCTTGGGAATTATTATGAAGACGGGTGGTTCCGTGATAAACTAAGGGCGGGTGATCCCGATATAGCTCTCCAATGCATTGGGTAACGCGAAGGAGTGTAACGTTAAGCTTTCTCCGAAGAGATTTAGGGAATATACTGTGATGAGTATTCCAAACGTAACCAAGAGGGTTACTCCCTACGTAAGAATGTTATGAATGCCTCAAGTTACCTTTATGTCTTATGATTTCTATGATTTATTCATGATTTGATGAGGTATGTTAAAGTGCTTATGTTTTATGGGTAAAGTATGATTTCATTCTTATGTATATATGTACCCATGTTTTCGTTCAATATTTTTATATCCCTTACTGAGCTTTTTATGCTCATCACAAGTTTTTTTGAAATTTTTTTCACAGGTCAAGGGAAAGGTACGTGATATGATGATAGTGTCAAGGAAGTGTCAAGAAAGAATCCATGTTTTATTTTAAATATGTTTCCATTGATGGGAAAAATGAATACTATCTTTATGTAACCACTTTGTTTATATGTGGAATATAATGCAAGTTTTATGATCTAATTCTCTAAAACTCTAAACCCGAAAATATCCTTAAGGTGTAATATTGTAATAAATCAAGATTAAGTAAGGTTTAAGGTTGGGGCCTTATACTCACTTTGGGCAGAAGTCTTCCCAAGTAAGCCTTTGAGCTCAAATCAAAGATAGATACCCGATTTTAAGGTAATGTCTTCACTTGTGTTCTTTTGTTTTATTTTGCTTCTCCAATCCCCTAAACTCTTTTTATTCATTTCTTTTGTAACAAATACAGTATCTTAAATATAATAGGATTTTTTTTATAAGAAGCATTTGAGCTACACTTACACAAACCTACATCTAATGGTTAAAGAACATACTGTTTCTGTGGATGGTGAATTTTTGCCTCACGAAACGATGATTGTTCAATATTCTTTTAACACCCTCAAAATTGGCCATTAAGATGTCACTATATTTATATATGATATATGATATGTTTATGTTTTACTTAAGCTTCTATATTTTTCATTTATGGCATATCTTTATGGATTCCATTATGGTTAAACGTGATATCTTCATTTTAGGAAGTGTGGACTACCGCCCCCTCAAAGTGATTTGATTCGTTAATACCATATGTGGTACGTATAAAGGATAGATTTAATGATATTATATATGATACCATACAAGAATTATAATAATATTATGTACAATTATGTTTTAATTTCATTAAATAAGAAATAGAAATGGAAGTAGCGTTCATGCATACGTACGGCTTACCGTCTCCACGAACGGTGTATTTCATTTATTACCTCTAAAAGTTATGTAATATTATAAATGCATGTATATAATTGATATATATGATATATATGATATCTAAATAATTAATATAATTCTGGATATAATATATATTTTACAACATGAACAGCTTGTAATTATAAAGAGTTTATTTTTTACTCAAGTAGCAATGATCTACAAAACAACCATTATTAACTTAAATAATTACATAGTGTTCATAGCACGGTAGTAAGTGATATAAAAGAAATAATGAAATTGAAAAAGGTTCTTAATCAATTAGAAATTAACTCAAGTTTATTATTCAGGAGGTTAAAGAATGATCGAGTCAAGTCGGACCCGAGGTAAGGGATCCTACCCCTCTCTTTCTTTTTAAGTACACTCTTTTATGTCATTCCTTTTAAGCTCATATTTCTTATGATTGGGATGTTATTTTATATTAATCTTACTTTAATTTTTATTTTCATATGATGAGAGACCCTATTTTCTCTCATCAATCTATTTTGGAAGTTTTAATTGGCGTTGTTAGGCTGCCGAAATTTCGTAAGGGGCTTTTTATCTCACTTTGTGTTTTCGTGAGATTCATGCTACATTTTCCAACATTTCCCTTTGAGTGGTGTATGTACTGTACATTGTTCTACTCTTTGTGTAACATACTTTCGTTTATGAGTATTTACATCAATGTTGTATAGTCCTTCTTTCATGGGGTGTATGTTTCGAAAGTTACCCAAATCGGTAAGAGAACCTTTCACCCTCCTCTTTTTAAAAGACATATTTTGTAATGTCTTTTAATTTTCATCTCATTATGTGGGGATATGTTCTTATATATCCTTATTTCCGTAAATTTTATGTCCAAGTGATGAGATACCCTTTATCTCTCTCATCAACTCTTTTTCAAAAATTTGATGTGACATCGTTAGGCTGTCAAGGGAACTTCTTAACCCAATTTCGATTTCTTTGGGTTTAACATGTAGTTATTGAATATATCATCCTTTGTATATGTGTGAATGACCTTTGATTATTTTACACTTAATATCCACTTATATTGGGTGTATTTATATTTGTCGCACATAATTATGAGATTTATTTATCCTTAATTTAAGGATACCATCTTTATAATGGATTTCATCTCAATTTACATTTCTATTGAGGCTTCATTGTTGTTATGCACTAAGTCACTCTTATATGGTGTATATACTGTGATTTGGAATATTATATCATGAATCCCTTTATTCCCATGATATTATAAAGTTTTGATTAAATTTTATTCCTCAATTATTGTATTCAAGTGTCTCTCATTTTGTTAAAACCCCTTTAACTAAAATATCGTTTTAAATGTTTTAATGATTTAATCTTATAAATATTTCTCATTAATATCCATGTTTTCAAAATGGTTTTAAGGATTCATTTATATAGATATTAATGGTTTAAAATGTTAAAATCGTCAATGAGGTATGGGACACATTGATTTAAAAATCTCTTTATTAAATGTTTTAAATGGTTTTGAAAATGGTTTTTAGAATGGATTCATTATTCAATATCTTAAAATGTTATATTGTTATTGCAATGTGGGAATGTTATCTTTCCTTTATGCTTAAGTTATGTGCTATGATTATGTTATGGTTCTTGGGAATTTTTATGAAGACGGGTGGTTCCGTGATAAACTAAGGGCGGGTGAGCCCGATATAGCTCTCCAATTCATTGGGTAACGCGAAGGAGTTAAACGTTAAGGTTTATCCAAAGAGATTTAGGGAATATACTGTGATGGGTATTCCAAACGTAACTAAGAGGGTTACTCCCTACGCAAGAATTTTATGAATGCATCAAGTTACCTTTATGTCTTATGATTTCTATGATTTATTCATGATTTTATGAGGTATGTTAAAGGGCTTATGTTTTATGGGTAAAGTATGATTTCATTATTATGTATATATGTACTCATGTTTCCTTTCCATACTTTTTATAACCCTTACTTATCTTTTTATGCTCATCCCAAGTTTTTGAAATGTTTTTTACAGGTCAATGGAATGGTACATGATATGATGATAGTGTCAAGGAAGTGTCAATAAAGAATCCATGTTTTATTTTAAATATGTTTTCGTTGATGGGAAAAATGAATACTATCTTTTATGTAACCACTTTGTTTAAATGTGGAATGTAATGCAAGTTTTATGATCTAATTCTCTAAAACTCTAAACCTGAAAAGATCCTCAATGTGTAATCTTGTAATAACTCAAGATTAAGTAAGGTTTAAGGCTGGGGCCTTATTGTTGGTATCAGAGGTCGGTTTAGATAACTTTAGAAGTTAGGGTATTCTTTAAGCATAAGTGACATTACCATAATGGCTAGGATTCCAGAAAGAGTCATAGTTTTTAGATAAAGTGAATGAGTAAGTATATCTTAGTGTTTAACTTCCTCATTAGTACATGATGATTTTGTTGATATACTCACCCTGAAAGTTTTGGTTTTAGTAAATGGATGGATCTAGCAGGCACCAATGTGACAATGGGTTTAAAGTAAACTATGGTGGTTCTCTGATTAAGAGACTGGATGAAATGGGGGATTCAATGAGAAATCTTGTGGTTATTATAAACCAACTATCAGGAGTCATGATCAACCACTTGAACCTTGGTGAGTTCTCTAATGAATCATGTACGAGAGAACCAACTCGACGTGGAAGTTCAGGTAATAATTATTAAGGTAACCATTAGGGTTTATATGATCCTTACTTTTGAGGTAATTATGGGTTACTATATGTTATGATGGAATATGAACGACATGAGATAAAATTGAGGTTAAATTATGTTATGGTTATTTTTGAATATTTTATTACTTTTTGGGGAATGTTATAAGAATTATATAGCTTTGGGAAAATTACAACACGCAGACTATGGGATAACCTGTCACGTCCGACGAAGCTGCAAGAATCAAACCCACAACCAAAGTGTGACTGGTATTTATCGCCTACCATTAGACTATGTGATGTCCCTAGTTAGTTTGACTAATTATTTTTAGTTATATGATCTTATGAATCTAGAATAAGTTGATTTTGGGTTATCTATGGAAATTATTAACCTATCATGGAGGATATGTGATTAGGTTAATTACTTTTCAATATGAGACTTTTAGAGCAACTGATGTTATTTGGAGATAAGTGTAAATTTTTACCTTGGAAGACTATGTGACTAAATCATTCAAATATTTGGGTTTCAATCTTAGTTTGGTTTACTTTGAATAATATTATGGAAAAATTGTTTATCGAATGGTCCTTATTGAACTTTGGGTTTTATTGGACAAATTTTGGATATTAAGAATAGATTTTCTTTTTATAAAGGGTTATCCTTTTCTGGATTATCTGATCTTTTTCAAACAATTTTGGTTTTGGTAAGGGTATAAAGACATGGGAAATATATAGTTCTCTTTTGTGGATTATGTGATTCTCTATAATTTTATTATAGCTCTCTTAATGTGAACAAGTCATCCTAAATACTCGTCTTTTAGAGAAAATATGAGTTCGTGTAAGAAATCTAGTAAAAGTTGAAAGTCAACATGACAAGTAAGTATGTTTCCTTATGTTTTAGTTAAGCTCATAAATAAATTCCTCAATGAAAAGTAACTTAAAACAAAAATGTTGTCTGTTAATTTTTTCTACTGGGGAATCAAATACCGTTTAACCAATCAGAAGTTTGTGATTTTCTTGTGGTTATGTTTCTCCTAAACATGTTTTTG
Organism: Viscum album; assembly: GCA_963277665.1. Lineage (NCBI taxonomy): Eukaryota > Viridiplantae > Streptophyta > Magnoliopsida > Santalales > Viscaceae > Viscum > Viscum album. Next base: position 923,206,736 of record OY728126.1, on the reverse strand, counting down.
ATCACTCTCCATCAGAACATGACCCTTTGTTTTTTCCTCCATATCCATATTTTCATACTTGGAATCCTAGTATGGGTTAACTCGGGTGACATTTGTACTTCTCTCCCATTCTTTTAAAGTGATAGTTTTACTGACTCTTGTTCCGATGTGGGATTTTCAATGAAGCTTCCAAGACAAATTTTAAAATTGCGAGGATGCAATTCCCAAAAGGGGGGAAGGATGTAACACCCCAGGTAAATAAAGAATATGAAATTTTTATATTTTTACATATTTTTTAATAAAATATTAATATTACTTTAAAGGTAATGCTATGCTCGAGGGCATACCCAATACGCAACAATGAGTTTCTTTGAAATCTTACGTTGCACTCTAATAATGAAATATTTTTATTTTAAAAGGTAGTAAACTCCTAGAAGTTGTAATGGCGGGAATGAATGGAACTAACTACAAAATTATTATATATGTTTGTCAAATATTTTTACTTTTATCCAACAAATTTTGGAGGCTTAAAATGCAAATGAATCCAATTTTAAGCATAAATCTTCTAATATTCTTTAAAAGGTCGAATAACCGCCTTTTGATGGAGAACCCTTTTTAAATATAATTTTGACAACTTTATATGTTTTATTTTACAAAATAAAATACTTCTTTAGAATCTGGACATCAAAATTTACTTTGTGTAAAATTTTGTTATTTTTCCGATAAAGATCATTTTTATTGAAAATGTTGCATTTTAATTCAAAACCTCCTTTTAATCTGATTTATTTATATGGATAGATTATATTTTTAATTTATATTAGAGTTTATTTATAATATATTTTACCATTTAATCTAATGGTGGTCATTAGAATTAATTTCACTTTGGAATTGGACTTAAACTAGTGTCAATCTTTTGATATATATTGTTTCATAAAAACATGCTATTTGTTCTGACAGTGGGAATTAATTATTAAATTAATTAATTTAACTTATATGTTTTGAATTTTTTAAAATAGACATCATTTTTTAATTCAAAATATCAAATATACCTTAGGGTGAATTTTTGGTATTTTTCTGAAAAACTTCAATTTTTGATGAATAGTAAAACCACTAAGTGGTAGTTTAAAAACTGATTTTTCGTTTAAATGAAACTTTACCACTTTTTTGATTTGAATATTAAAAATCTGACATACATGGTTGTCTTTAGGATGTAAAATGTGGTTCAATGAGATTAAAATATTTTTTTTGGTGAATAGTAACATTTAAGTTTTTAATCACGAGTAGAGATAATTAGTGTAATTTAAGGTAAAAATAATGTTTTAATATTATGAAATGACCTTGAAACATGTCCTACCCTTATTTTATGTGTCATGGCCGACCAATAAAATCCATGGGTCAACTTGGGGACCCCATGGAGCCACTTTGGTATAAAATTACATTAATAACTCTTTATTTAAAGTTAAAATTAAAATGTCACAAACATGTGTTGTTTTACTAAAACAATTTTTACATGGGGTTATACAAGTCATATTTTTTACTATAAGTATTAATTAGAAATATAAAAATATTTCCTACATCATGATATTTTTTTTATAATTTTTATAAATTAAATAAATTAAATTATCTATGACACAATGATGATGCAGCGATTACCTCATTATTTAACGATTTAAATAAAATGAAAAGATAATGTAAAATCTAAGACCTACACATGTAAAAAACCTATTGTATGGGTGTATTTCGAACTCTTATCACTTTATCCTTGAAATATATAATTTTGGGACCTTTAAAATCCGAAAAACATTTTATAATAATGTCACTTTTCAAGACTTTCCAAGAGTGCCCCTCCTCTCCCCTTATAAAAGGCCCCCACCTCTACCACCTTACCCACACCTCTCAAGCCTTTGTCTCGGCCAACCCCTGCCCATTTTGTCTCTCCAAATCCCTCTATTACTCCAAGAATCCTCACTTTGGGCATAATTCTTCCCAAGGAAGCCTTTGAGCTCAAATCAAAGAGAGATACCCGATTTTAAGGTAATGTCTTCACTTGTGTTCTTTTGTTTTATTTTGCTCTCCAACCCCCTAAACTATTTTTATTCATTTCTTTGGTAACAAATACAGTATCTTAAATATACTAGGATGTTTTTATAAGAAGGATTAGAGATACACTTACACACACCTACATCTAATGGTTAAAGAACATACTATTTCTGTGGATGGTAAATTTCTGCCTCACGAAACGATGATTGTTCAATATTCTTTTAACACCCTCAAAGGTGGCCATTAAGATGTCACTATATTTATATATGATATCTAATATGTTTATGTTTTACTTAAGCTTATGTATTTTTCATTTATGGCATACCTTTATGGTTTCCATTATGGTTAAACGCGATATCTTCATTTTAGGAAGTGCGGACTACCGCCCCCTCAAAGTGATTTGATTCGTTAATACCATATTTGGTATGTATAAAGGATAGATTTAATGATATTATATATGATACCATACTGGAATTATAATACTATTATGTATCATTATGTTTTAATTCCATTAAATAAGAAATAGAAATGGAAGTAGCGTTCATGCGTACGTACGGCTTACCGTCTCCATGAACGGTGCATTTCATTTCTTACCTCTAAAAGTTATGTAATATTATAAATGCATGTATATAATGGATATATATGATATATATGATATCTAAATAATGAATATAATTCTGGATATAATATATATTTTACCACATGAACAACTTGTTTTTATAAAGATTTTATTTTTGACTCAAGTAGCAATGATCTACAAAACCACCATTATTAACTTAAATAATTACATAGTGTTCATAGCATGGTAGTAAATGATATAAAAGGAATTATGAAATTTAAAAAGGTTCTTAAGAAAGTATAAATTAACTCAAGTTTATTATTCAGGAGGTTAAAGAACGATCGAGTCAAGTCAGACCCGAGGTAAGGGATCCTACCCCTATCTTTCTTTTTAAGTACACTATTTTATGTCATTCCTTTTAAGCTCATATTTCTTATGATTTGGATGTTCTTTTATATTAATCTTACTGTACTTTTTTTTCATATTATGATAGACCCTATTTTCTCTCATCAATACATTTTGTAAGTTTTAATTGGCGTCGTTAGGCTGCCGATATTTCATAAGGGGCTTTTTATCTCACTTTGTGTTTTCGTGAGATTCATGCTACATTTTCCAATATTTCCTTTTGAGTGGTGTATGTACTGTCCATTATTCTAATCTTTGTGTAACATAATTTCTTTTATGAGTATTTACATCAATGTTGTATAGTCCTTCTTTCATGGGGTGTACGTTTCGAAAGTTACCCAAATCGGTAAGGGAACCTTTCACCCTCCGCTTTTTAAAAGACTTCTTTTGTTATGTCTTTTAATTTTCATCTTGTTATGTGGGGATATGTTCTTATATATCCTTATTACCATAAATTTTATGTCCAAGTGATGAGATACCCTTTATCTCTCTCATCAAATCTTTTTCTAAAATTTGATGTGACGTCGTTAGGCTGTCAAGGGAACTTCTTAACCCAATTTCGATTTCTTTGGGTTCAACATGTAGTTATTGAATATGTCATCCTTTTTATATGTGTGAATTACCTTTGATTATTTTAAAATTAATATCCACTTATATTGGGTGTATTTATATTTGTCGCACATAATTATGAGATTGATTTATCCTTAATTTAAGGATACCATCTTTATAATGGATTTCATCTCAATTTACATTTCCATTGAGATGCCATTGTTGTTATGCACCAAGTCACTCTTATATGGTGTATATACTGTCATTTGGAATATTATATCATGAATCCATTTATTCTAATGATATTATAAAGTTTTGATTAAATGTTATTCCTCAATTATTTTATTCAAGTGTCTCTCATTTTTCTAAAAACCCTTTAACTAAAATATCGTTTTAAATGTTTTAATGATTTAATATTATAAATATTTCTCATTAATATCCATGTTTTCAAAATGGTTTTAAGGATTTATTTACATGGATGTTAATGGTTTAAAATTTTAAAATCTTCAATGAGTTATGGGACACATTGATTTAAAATCTTTTTATTAAATGTTTTAAATGGTTTTGAAAATGGTTTTTAGAATGGATTCATTATTTCAATATCTTAAAATGTTATATTGTTATTGCAATGTGGGAATGTTATCTTTCCTTTATGCTTAAGTTATGTGCTATGATTATGTTATGGTTCTTGGGCATTGTTATGAAGACGGGTGGTTCCGTGATAAACTAAGGGCGGGTGAGCCCGATATAGCTCTCCAATGCATTGGGTAACGCGAAGGAGTTAAACGTTAAGGTTTATTCGAAGAGATTTAGGGAATATACTGTGATGGGTATTCCAAATGTAACCAATAGGGTTACTCCCTACGTAATAATGTTATGAATGCCGCAAATTACCTTTATGTCTTATGATTTCTATGATTTATTCATGATTTTAGGAGGTATGTTAAAGGGATTATGTTTTATGGGTAAAGTATGATTTCATTCTTATGTATATATGTACTCATGTTTCCTTTCCATACTTTTTATAACCCTTACTGAGATTTTTATGCTCATCCCAAGTTTTTGAAATGTTTTTCACAGGTCAATGGAATGGTACATGATATGATGATAGTTTCAAGGAAGTGTCAAGAAAGAATCCATGTTTTATTTTAAATATGTTTTCGTTTATGGGAAAAATGAATAATATCTTTTATGTAACCACTTTGTTTAAATGTGGAATGTAATGCAAGTTTTATGATCTAATTCTCTAAAACTCTAAACCTGAAAAGATCTTCAATGTGTAATCTTGTAATAACTCAATATTAAGTAAGGTTTAAGGCTGGGGCCTTATTGTTGGTATCAGAGGTCGTTTTAGATAACTTTGAAAGTTAGGGTATTCTTTAAGCATAAGTGACATTACCATAATGTCTAGGATTCGAGAAAGAGTCATAGTTTTTAGATAAAGTGAATGAGTAAGTATATCTTAGTGTTTATCTTCCTCAATAGTACATGATTATTTTGTTGATATACTCACCCTGACATTTTTTGTTTTAGTAAATGGATGGATCTAGCAGGCACCAATGTGACAATGGGTTTGAAGGAAACTATGGTGGTTCTCTGATTAAGAGACAGGATGAAATGGGGGATTCAATGAGAAATCTTATGGTTATTCTAAACCAACTATCAAGAGTCATGATCAACCACTTGAACCTTGGTGAGTTCTCTAATTCATCTTGTATGAGAGAACCAACTCGACGTGGAATTTCTGGTAATAATTATAAAGGTAACCATTAGGGTTTATATGATCCTTACTTTTGAGGTAATTATGGGTTACTATATGTTATGATTGAATATGAACGACATGAGATAAAATTGAGGTTAAATTATTTTATGGTTATTTTTGAAGATTTTATCACTTTTTGGGGAATGTTATAAGAATTATATTGTTTTGGGAAAAGGACAACATGCAGACCGTGGGACAACCCGTCAAATCGGACGAAGCTGCGAGAATCGAACCCACAACCAAAGTGAGACTGGTATTTATCGCCTACCACTAGACTATGTGATGTCCCTGGTTAGTTTGACTAATTATTTTTAGTTAGATGATCTTATGAATCTAGAATAAGTTGATTTTGGGTTATCTATGGAAATTATTAACCTATCATGGAGGATATGTGATTAGGTTAATTACTTTTCAATATGAGACTTTTAGAGCAACTGATGTTATTTGGAGATAAGTGTTAATTTGTACCTTTGAAGACTATGTGACTAAATCCTTTAAATATTTGGGTTTCAATCTTAATTTGTATTACTTTGAATAATTTTATGGACAAATTTTTTATCTAATGGTCCTCTTTGAACTTTGGGTTTTGTAGGACAAATTTTGGATATTAAGAATAGATTTTCTTTTTATAAAGGGTTATCCTTTTCTGGATTATCTGATCTTGTTCTAAAAATTTTGGTTTTGGTAAGGGTATAAAGACATGGTAAATATATAGTTCTCTTTTGTGGATTAGGTGATTCTCTAGAATTTGATTATATCTCTCTTAATGTGAACAAGTCATCCTAAATACTCGTCTTTTGGAGAAAATATGAGTTCGTTTAAGAAATCTAGTAAAAGTTGAAAGTCAACATGAAAAGTAAGTATGTTTCCTTATGTTTTAGTTAAGATAATAAATAAATTCCTCAATGAAAATTAACTTAAAACAAATATTTTGTTTGTTAATTTTTCCTACTGGGGAATCAAATACCGTTTAACCAATCAGAAGTTTGTGATTTTCTTGTGGTTAACTTTCTCCTAAACATGTTTTAGATCACTCTCCATCAGAACATGACCCTTTGTTTTTTCCTCCATATCCATATTTTCATACTTGGAATCCTTGTATGGGTTAACTCGGGTGACATTTGTACTTCTCTCCCATTATTTTAAAGTGATAGTTTTACTGACTCTTGTTCCGATGTGGGATTTTCAATGAAGCTTCCAAGCCCAATTTTAAAATTGCTAGGATGCAATTCCCAAAAGGGGGGAAGGATATAACACCCCGGGTAAATAAAGAATATTACATTTTTATATTTTTCCATATTTTTTAATAAAATATTAATATTACTTTAAAGTGAATGCTATGCTCGAGGGTGTACTCAATACGCAACAACGAGTTTCATTGAAATCTTACGTTGCACTCTAATAATAAAATAATATTATTTTAAAAGGTAGTTAACTCCTAGCCGTTGTAATGGCAGTAATGAACGGAACTTACTAAAAAATGATTATATATGTTTGTCAAATATTTTTACTTTTATACAATAAATTTTGGAGGCTTAAAATGCAAATGAATCCAATTTTAAGCATAAATCTTCTAATATTCTTTAAAAAGTCGATTAACCGCCTTTTAATGGAGAAACCTTTTTAAATATACTTTTGAAAATTTTATATGTTTTATTTGACAAAATAAAATCCTTCTTTATAATCTGGACATCATAATTTACTTTGTGTAAAATGTTGTTATTTTTCCGATAAAGATCATTTTTATTGAAAATGTTGCATTTTAATTCAAAATCGCCTTTTAATCTGATTTATTTATATGGATATATTATATTTTTAATTTATATTAGAGTGTATTTAGAATATATTTTTACCATTTAATCTAATGGTGGTCATTAGAATTAATTTCACTTTGGAATTGGACTTAAACTAGTGTCAATATTTTGATATATATTGTTTCATAAAAACACGCTATTTGTTCTGACAGTGGGAATTAATTATTAAATTAATTAATGTAACTTATATGTTTTGAATTTTTTAAAATCAACATCATTTTTTAATTCGGAATATCAAATATAGATTAGGGTGAATTTTTGGTATTTTTCTAAAAAACTTCAATTTTGATGAATAGTAAAACCACTAAGTGGTAGTTTAAAAACTGATTTTTCGTTTAAATGAAACTTTACCACTTCTGTGATTTGAATTTTAAAAATCCAACATACATGGTTGTCATTAGGATGTAAAATGTGGTTCAATGGGATTAAAATATTTTTTTGGTGAATAGTAACTGTTAAGTTTTTAATCGCGATTAGAGATAATTAGTGTAATTTAAGGTAAAAATAATATTTTAATAATATGAAATAACCTTGACACATGTCCTACCCTTATTGGATGTGTCATGGCTGACCAATAAAATACATGGGTCAACTTGGGGACCCCATGGATCCACTTTGGTAAGAAAATGACATTAATAACTTTTTATTTAAAGTTAAAATTAAAATGTCACAAACATGTGTTGTTTTACTAAAATAATTTTTACATGGGGTTATACAAGTCATATTTTTGACTATAAATATTCATTATAAAACTAAAATAATTTCCTACATCATGATATTTTTTTTATAATTTTTAGAAGTTAAATAAATTAAATTATTTATGACACAATGATGATGCAGAGATTACCTCATTATTTGACGATTTAAATAAAATGAAAAGATAATGTAAAATCTATGATCTAAACTTGTAAAAAACATATTTTATGAGTGTATTTAGAACTATTATCACTTTATCCTCGAAATATATAATTGTGGGACCTTTAAAATCCGAAAAACATTTTATAATAATGTTACTTTTCAAGACTTTCCAAGAGTGCCCCTCCTCTCTTATAAAAGGCCCCCACCTCTACCACCTTACCCACACCTCTCAAGATGTTGTCTCGGCCAACCCCTGACCATTGTGTCTCTACACATCCTTCTATTACTCCTAGAATCCTCACTTTGGGCAGAAGTCTTCCCAAGGAAGCCTTTGAGCTCAAATCAAAGAGAGATACCCGATTTTAAGGTAATGTCTTCAATTGTGTTCTTTTGTTTTATTTTGCATCTCCAACCCCCTAAACTCTTTTTATTCATTTCATTTGTAACAAATCCAGTATCATCAATATACTAGTATATCTTTATAAGAAGGATTAGAGATACATTTACACACACCTACATCTAATGGTTAAAGAACATACTGTTTCTCTGGATGGTGAATTTCTGCCTCACGAAACGATGATTGTTCAATATTCTTTTAACACCCTCAAAGGTGGAAATTAAGATGTAAATATATTTATATATGATATATAATATATTTATGTTTTACTTAAGCTTCTTTATTTTTCATTTATGGCATACCTTTATGTTTTCCATTATGGTTAAACGTGATATCTTCATTTTAGGAAGTGCGGACTATCGCCCCCTCAAAGTGATTTGATTCGTTAATACCATATGTGGTACGTATAAAGGATATATTTAATGATATTATATATGATACCATACTGTAATTATAATACTATTATGTATCATTATGTTTTAATTCCATTAAATAAGAAATAGAAATGGAAGTAGCGTTCATGCGTACGTACGGCTTACCGTCTCCATGAACGGTGCATTTCATTTCTTACCTCTAAAAGTTATGTAATATTATAAATGCATTTATATAATGGATATATATTATATATATGATATCTAAATAATGAATATAATTATTGATATAATATATATTTTACCACGTGAACAACTTGTAATTATAAAGAGTTTATTTTTGACTCAAGTAGCAATGATCTACAAAACGACCATTATTAACTTAAATAATTACATAGTGTTCGTAGAATGGAAGTAAGTGATATAAAAAGAATAATTAACTTTAAAAAGGTTCTTAAGAAAGTATAAATTAACTCAAGTTTATTATTCAGGAGGTTAAATAACGATCGAGTCAAGTCGGACCCGAGGTAAGGGATCCTACCTCTCTCTTTCTTTTTAAGTACACTCTTTTATGTCATTCCTTTTAATCTCATCTTTATTATGATTGGGATGTTATTTTATATTACTATTACTTTAATTTTTATTTTCATATGATTATAGACCCTATTTTCTCTCATCAATCCATTTTGGAAGTTTTAATTGGTGTCGTTAGGCTGCCGAAATTTCATAAGGGGCTTTTTATCTCACTTTGTGTTTTCGTGAGATTCATGCTACATTTGCCAATATTTCCTTTTGAGTGGTGTATGTACTGTACATTATTATACTCTTTGTGTAACATACTTTCATTTATGATTATTTACATCAATTTTGTATAGTCCTTTCATGGGGTGTATGTTTCGAAAGTTACCCAAATCGGTAAGGGAACCTTTCACCCTCCTCTTTTTAAAAGACTTATTTTGTTATGTCTTTTAATTTTCATCTTATTAAGTGGAGATATGTTATTATATATCCTTATTTCCATAAATTTTATGTCCAAGTGATTAGATACCCTTTATCTCTCTCATCAATTCTTTTTCTAAAATTTGATGTGACGTCGTTTTGCTATCAAGGGAACTTCTTAACCCAATTTCGATTTCTTTGGGTTCAACATGTAGTTATTGAATATGTCATCCTTTGTATATGTGTGAATGACCTTTGATTATTTTACAATTAATATCCACTTATATTGGTTGTATTTATATTTGTCACACATAATTATGAGATTGATTTATCCTTAATTTAAGGATACCATCTTTATAATGGATTTCATCTCAATTTACATTTCCATTGAGACTTCATTGTTGTTATGCACCAAGTCACTCTTATATGGTGTATATACTGTCATTTGGAATATTATATCATGAATCCCTTTATTCTCATGATATTATAAAGTTTTGATTAAATTTTATTCCTCAATTATTGTATTCAAGTGTCTCTCATTTTGTTAAAAACCCTTTAACTAAAATATCGTTTTAAATGTTTTAATGATTTAATCTTATAAATATTTATCATTAATATACATGTTTTCAAAATGGTTTTAAGGATTTATTTATATGGATATTAATGGTTTAAAATGTTAAAAGCTTCAATGAGGTATGGTAAACTTTGATTTAAAAATCTTTTTATTAAATGTTTTAAATGGTTTTGAAAATGGTTTCTAGAATGGATTCATTATTTAAATATCTTAAAATGTTATATTTTTATTGCAATATGGGAATGTTATCTTTCCTTTATGCTAAAGTTATGTTCTATGATTATGTTATGGTTCTTGGGCATTGTTATGAAGACGGGTGGTTTCGTGATAAACTAAGGGCAGGTGAGCCTGATATAACTCTCCAATGCATTGGGTAACGCGAAGGAGTTAAACGTTAAGGTTTCTCCGAAGATATTTATGGAATATACTGTGATGGGTATTCCAAACGTAACCAAGAGGGTTACTCCATACGTAAGAATGTTATAAATGCCTCAAGTTACCTTTATGTCTTATGATTTCTATGATTTATTCATGTTTTTATGAGGTATGTTAAAGTGCTTATGTTTTATGGGTAAAGTATGATTTCATTCTTATGTATATATATACTCATGTTTCCTTTCCATAATTTTTATAACCCTTACTGAGATTTTTATGATCATCCCAAGTTTTTAAAATGTTTTCCATAGGTCAATGGAATGGTACATGATATGATGATAGTGTCAAGGAAGTGTCAATAAAGAATCCATGTTTTATTTTAAATATGTTTCTGTTGATGGGGAAAATGAATACTATCTTTTATGTAACCACTTTGTTTAAATGTGGAATATAATACAAGTTTTATGACCTAATTCTCTAAAACTCTAAACCTGAAAATATCCTCAATTTCTAATCTTGTAATAACTCAAGATTAAGTAAGGTTTAAGGCCGGGGCCTTATACAAGGTGATTATTAATTCAGACTTCTAAGGATCCAAACAGGACAATATTTTAGGAAATACATGTTAAAAAATCACTTGAATTCATTTGGAAACTAAAAAACATTTAGATAAAAAAATTTAGTTTTTAAAGGAACCATCTGAAATAAATAAGGGAAAAGGGACAAGATGAAAGGAGGGTGTATTGAATACCAAATAATGGATATGTACATTAACTGACTCAGACACTATGGAGGATGAATGAGCATGTAAGGGGATTCGCATTAGGGTTTCCTTCGACCATCATCATCCTCTCCTTCATCACATATCGGTTGTGATTCCTCTCCTCGGTGCTTCTTCTTGATGAGCCTATGGTGTGTGGTTTCTCTTCCTGTGGTGGCATCATGAGAATCAGTGGGATCGACCATCTCATTGAATCTCACCATTTACTGGATTTTCTACATGCCCTACCCTTCAAGCTGTTAGGGCATCCCATAGCGCCGTAATGAAGGTCAAATGTTCAAGTTCCAACTGTTGTGGTGAAGGTTGTCAGCTCATTTATATATCGGATGTGTTTTTTTTAGGATTATATGGTTGTTTTGTGTGTTCTTGAAGTAAGTGATGGGATTTTTAGTTTGGATTTAAGGTAGGTATTCTTTCAATAGATTCTGTGTTGCTCCAAGGATGACAACAGAAAAGGTGAAGCGACAACAGGATTGACTCTATTCTTCCTCGATATAGCTTCTTTGACGACCCCATTTTGTGGAACGTGTTCTTCCTAGAGGAATTTTGGGAGTTCATCTCACATTTGTTTAGGGTTTGGGTGAAATCTGATTGGAGTTCACTGGTGGTTTTGTGTCTTGGGGATGGTTTCGGTGGTCACATCAGTGTGGTTGTTTGAGGGGGTCGATTCTAAGGTTTGTTCAGGTTTTTATTCTGGTGTTCTCATTCCCTAGTTCGTGGTTTCCTCAGCCTTTTCTGGCAATGAAAAATTCATTGATTTTCATTCTCAATGATGCTATGTTTTTGTCTTGGAATGGTTGGTAGTGACGAGATGACTATGACGGATTCATAGTTGACCCAACTTAGTGTAGTGGTTCGGGTGGCTGGTGTGATTTACGGGATTCTATTGGTTTTGATGATTTTGGATTTTTAATTTTTAATTCCACTGATTGTGTGATGTTTTTATGTTTTATTATATTTTTAATGTTTTGAACTATGTGTGGTTCCCACTATAGTCATGAAAGTGGTTTATGAAAATAATAATAAAATGGTTTGGAGTGTATTGAATACCAAAGCTATCAAAAAAGACATTTTATGGAAACTCTATTTATATACATGATCCTATATATATACACCTAGTACAGACATGTATATTCTTATACCCCCCAAAATATAAATGTAAAACCATAAAAATGTCTAGGATTCCAATTAAAGAAGCACAAGGAGTTTCACATAAGCATCAAACCATAAAGAGGCACCCAAACCCATTCAAGTCACAATTTCACATGCAAACAAATTTTACAAGTGCTCAAAAGAATAAAAACTCAATTTTAAACTTCCCAAATCCATTTTAAAGGACACTTTTTATTTTATCAAACACCTTACATACATACACATATAGGCATCACTATATAAATCCTTTGCAAATCTTATTTTCATCGATCCACCCCCATGGAAATGCCATAAAAAAATATATTAACTCACCAAAATTGTGAATAAAACATTTAGAAATCATTTATAAAATATTGAGTATCTAATTAAATTCTTTAAAAAGGAAATGGATGGAAACCCCTACCTCAATGATGTGAGAATGCCACAAAACTCTAGGAGAAGGAATAACAATCCCCAAGAGACAAACTGCACACCCTAACCCAAAATAAAACACAATACCACATTATCCCGCAACCCCTAGGGTTTTCCCAATAAGAAACCAATCCAAATAAGAACCAAGAAACAATAGAATAATAATAGTGTAAGAGAAAATAGGGCTAAAATACAAAGACACTTGCCTAAGATTATAGAAGAATGCAACCAAATCCAAGAGGAGAAGAGGAGGAATCCACCCAAGGATCCCGAGAGGCCATAAGAATGAGTGATAGGGAATAGGGGTCAATTTTGGGTTTAAAAATAATAAGGGTAAAATTGGAATATCAAATTTTTAGGATCTTAGGAAAGTTTCATGGTTAGGATGCATGGTTTAACAAACCATGTGCTCACCATGAAAACCCCACTAGAAATACAACCACCCTCACACAAGATGGCCACACAGTTTGAGAAACCATAATACAACCATGAAAACTATCTCTATCAAAATAACACAACCCCTCACATGCTTGCCACATGGTTTCCTCTTACCATTCACAAACTGTGTACTAGGTGTCAGATACCCCAAGAAGATCGCACGGTTACTCATTCACCTCGCACAGTTTGGGAAACACTATGTGAAAACCACGAAATAAAAACTGTGCAAGAAAAAAATAAACTAGAAACACCCTTTTCATCCACCAATAGCATTGTTTCTCCCTAAACCATGCATACTAATAATGTACAAGGATGAAAATAGAATGAAACGCCTAAAAATCAAAAACCACCATCGAGAACTCAACCTGAACATCAACAAAATATCATGAAATAAGAAAATAATTAAATAAAAGATAAATCGAGGTCTGGGTGTGACAATTCTCTCCATGACAAAAAGAAATCCCTTATAAAGACACCAATTTCAAGCAAGGAACAAAAAATTGAACTCTCAACCCAAAACATGAAACTTTAAAATGAAACTTCCAAACAAAGACTGAAACTGACTAAATCAAAATGAAACCATGAACAATGGTGTTACCTTTCAACTACATTATTCACACTTGACCAACTTAAGAGATAATAGTAAGGAGATAAATTGTGGGTATCCCTAATATTTAAGAAACCAACTAGCACAATGACACCGACATCAAACCCCATAACGAGGGGGAGACCAACCAAAGAAGCTCAACCCAAATATCGAACTACATCATGCTTCATTATTTCCATAAGATATAAACATCACTAAAAACACCACCCAAAACTAAAACTAATCCAAAAAAAGTTTAATCATATATAATTTCACATCCACAAGGTGAGAGTATAGATGTTTCCATAAAATATTCTACCAATATCTTATAAATAAGAATAATTTCCAAAAAACCAAGAAAACTACAACAAGGAAAACTCAAACCATCCCCACTCTGACATCAGAGATAGAATCTAGGACAACAAACCCCACATATAGTAGTTCTTGATTGTGTGAAAAACTTTAACCTGGGGCCTATTATTGGAGCCCTATTGCATTAAACCATCTTCTACCCTTTAGTCAAGAGTTGAAAACCTCTGATTGATACTTCCTCTTCTGGTGACTCTACTTATAAAAATTATCCAAATTACCCAAATGGATACACTTTTGACAAGACTATATAGGATTATGAAAAGATAGATTATAATTCCCAAACTTACCATACTAGAAGCACATGAGTGGGTGGCCTGATGAATGATAGGTAGGAACTAATGAAATAGACACCCTAAAAATGGATTCCTCTAGTTCTCACTCCTCAATAGATGGTGAAACTTGATGATCACCAAAGGAATTCATATTTCCACTTCTACATACTACCATTTAGAAACCAATTCACCTAAAAACACCTCATCCACTAGCTTCCCAAATAAAACTTCCTTGTATGAGAGAACTTGATCCTTAAACTTTGGATAAATACCCTAGATGAAGAGAGGAGCTTTCAATAGATTCTTTGATGTTATATTTGAAGAAAAAAACCGTATCTTTAAAATGATCAACATATTCCTTCACCATTTGCTGACCCTTCTAAACACCAAAGATCTATGCCACTTTCTTCACCTTCACCTCCTCGTGTATAAACCACTAGATGAAAGTGGTATTAAAAAATTCCTAAATCATCCCAACTTATAGTAATTATGGGATAATCACCTTCCATTGATCCAAGATTGATCCCTCAAAAAAACCAGAACAGCTTGTACCCTCATAAACTTATGAGTTACCAAATACCTAAAAATACTTTCGACTTTATCAAGCCATTCTGCATCCTCTAGTGAACATCGATCACCAAGGAAAATAGGCAATAATTTAGAATATCTAGACTTTACCACTCCATTAGGATCCTGGGTAGGGCTAACAGCTGGATGAGACTTGTTGAGAACCCTTGGGACCTTTTTGGGTGTCATACTCTATACAACACAAAAACACAAAATCAAATCAACATCGAAACAAAATTCAACCAAAATAACATCCCAAACCAAAATACGAAAATCATAAACCAAGCATCAAAAAATAGAAACCAAATATACTCTTTCAAAAATAACCATCTCCATTCCAAATTCAATACCATTTTATTCTAAGCCCTATTTCCAAATACCAAAACAAATTTCTAAATCCAATTAAAACACCAAATCCCACTTTTAAAATGAAAAGATGTACCAAAATAATTTTATTTTCAAAAACCCATTTACCACAAAAAGAACTATCATCAAAAATAATTTTCATTCAAAATCAACTCATATCAACCAAAATTAAGAAAAAGTTTCACCCATACTAAAACACCTAAAATAGGGAAATATTGGTCATTAATAACCTAGACACAAGTTTTAGAAGACCACACCCTAAGTATGATCCAACTACTAGAAGCATTTCAACTACGCACTCAAGATCCACATGGTTCACTATGCCATGTAATCTCACCATGTGACACCTTATCACTACCATTTTCATCCCCCAATATACAAAAAATCATCAAACCAAACAAGCACCAACAACAAAAACCAAAAATCCCAATGAAAGTCTCAATTACCAACTATCCCTGGTAACTCGGGACTCGGTATGAGTAAGATTTCACAATGATCTTCCCATACCTACCTCTTAATTTCTAAAATTATTATATTCAGACTAATAGACACTCCAAATAATAAAGGGCTCCTTTGATACCATTTTTTCATGAACCAACCAGGTTAACCCTGAACTGGTCACCTGAGTTGGATTTTGATAAGGCCCGAGAGGTGTTCCTAATCCTCCCAGGCTATAAACTAGTGTTGAGCATCAAATTTACTCAATTGGGAATGATTTATCCCATAAAACAATAAATTAATAAATTAATAAATATGAACAGTAAGAATAAAATCAAAATAGTCAATGGAAATAAATAAAACTAAATATACCTTCATATGACCTCACGGGTCACCCCCAACCATGAAACTAAGATCGCTCCATGAGAAAATATGAGCAAGAACATGAACCTACAAAAAAAATTGGTTCTACTGATGCTAAGTGGAAAATGTAACAGCCAGAGATTTTTTGAAATATTTTTTTAAAATTAATTTAATCTTTTAAATATTCTTCATTTCACACAACACTAAATATAGCTTGTGTTATATAAAAGCACTAAATTTGGATTATGTTTCACGTGGCACCAAGTTAATATTTCATTACACACAACACTTAGATTATCTTTTGGTACATGAAATACTATGTCTTCTATTACACATAATGTTGAGTTCCTTAAATAGCTTACATTACATGCAAGACTGAGTTTTATGAACTACAATATACTATTAATATTGTTATTAAAATATTATCATGGTTACCACCTAGCCATTGGAATGGATGTTACAAATAAGAATAACTAAATTTTCAAAATATTATTTATGCATGTATATAAAATGAATCATTTGGTTATTAATTAGTTAGAATTTAAAGTATGAACTATTTGAAAATAAAGAAATTTATTTTCTAAGAAAACTATTTTTATATGTACAAACACAATTTTATCTCAATAAATTAAACAAACAAATTTTGATGAATGTTTTTAATAAGATTTATATATTATAAATTTAATAAAAAAATTTACACTCATCCAATATATTTGATAGGTGTAAGATAAGAATAAATCCAATTTTATGAATAAAAATAAGTATTTTTCTAAAAGATAATTTTATCATCATTTAACAGTGAACCCATTTTAAATATATTTTTTGAAACTTTCATAGTTTTTATTTGATAAAATAAACTTCATTTTTGAAATCGTGATATCAAAATTTACTTTGGATGAATTTTTGGTATTTTTTTGAGAAGTTTCATTTTTTTGATGAATAGTGAAAAGTACTGAATTTTAATTGAAAAATGCATTTTCTTCTAATTTAATTATATAGTTAAATTATATTTAGAATTGGTTTTAAAGTTAATTTATATAAAATTAATATAAATTGATCTAACTTAGGTCATTTTTACCAATTTTAAATTGAAATTGGATATAAAAACATTTCAAACTTTTAATCATTTTTGCTTAAAAAACTGCGATGTCGCGACATGTCTATGGGATTAATTTTAAATTAATTTATGCCAATTATGTGATTATAATTTGTAAAAATGAATTATATATCTGAAATAAACATAATTTTTAATTTTTAATAAGTTCAAATTACTTTTTGACCAAAAATATTAGCAAAAGTAATTAAAATTAATTATAGTGATTAAGATAAAAACTAGATTACTTAGTGGTTGAACTTAATTTATGGGTAAAATAACCTAAAAACATGTAAAAAATATTTTTTATGGGAATATTTAAAAAATTAACCTCTTTTATCTAAAATATACAATTATTTTAGGCACATTATGTAAGGCATACCTCTCAATAGTGCTTATCTTTTTATATTTATAAGAATGTCACTCATCATCTACTATAAAAGGGCACTCACCCCCCCCCCCTCACTTATTCAAACCTATAAATACATTTGGATCATCCAAAAACTATCCAAATAAGATCAAAACATCCCTTATATCATTATATAATCCTCACTTTTGACATAAATCCAACCAAGGAATCCCTTTGGTGAAAACCAAAAGGAGTTACCTGAAAAAGAGGTAACGTTCATCAATGTGAATTTTTGTTTTATTTCTTTCTCCACAAATTCAGTTATTCTTATTACATGATTATATAATAAAATAATTATCCTAAATATGCTTATATTTTATCATTTTAATTTTTATACCTTCACCTACACACACTTCCATCAAATGGGTAACGAACTTACAGTTCATGTGTACGAAAAACTATCGCCTCACAGAACGATGTCGTTCATTTTTCCTTTAACACCTCTCATTAATTGGAATTATGATGGGAATACTATTTTTATATGATATTTATTATATTTATGATTCCTTTATTCTTTTTAATTATTATATAAAACATACCTTCATTCTTTCGATTTTATGTATATATGATAACTTCGTTTATGGATGTGTGGACTACCGCTTCCTCAAAGTGATGTGATTCATTCACACTTTACATGGAATGTATTAAGGATGAGTTTAGAAAATTTATATTATATATATGAAATAATAATTCTAATTTAATGATAGTATATATATACATATATTTCATTTACTTTCTTTCTTTCAATACAAAAATAAAACAGAAATAGTGTTTATGCGTACGTACTGTCTGTCATCTCCATTAATGGTGTATTCCATTTCATATTTCTATATTTTATATATTATTATAAATATTTATATACAGAATATATATTATATTTACATAATTTTTTACATTCTAAAAAAAATTAAATAATGATCTAACTAATAGGATTGAGAATAAAAAGTCAAAACATATACGAAAAACGAAGCGGATATTACCTGAAATGTAACATTAACATGGAATTATTAATAAAAAGTAAATATAAATCCATAATAAAATAATATGTGGTATGATATATAATAATATTTTCATTTTGTAGATTTATAATAAACTTATACTTATTTTATAGGAGTTTTTAATGTGTATGAATAAATTCAAGACTTAAGGTAAGGGAATTTCATCTCACTTTTTATTTCAATGAGATACATGCCATATTCACCACTCACTTATTTTGTGTGGCATATATACTTCCATATAGAATGTTATATAATTAATTTACTTTATTTAATTATATTAAAATATTTAATTTATGTTATTATTTCATGGGTATCATGATTCAAAAGTTACCCATGTAGTAACGGTTTTCTCATCTCACTTTTATTTCTGTGAGATATATGTTATATTCACCACTTATTATTATTATTTCATGTATATATTTCCCTATTAAATTCAATATAATGAATTTAATTTATTTAATTATATTAAAATTTTTAATTGATTTTAGTTTTTTTATGTGGATCGTGATTCAAAAGTTACTCAAGTAACAGGGGGATTTCTAGTCTCACTTGTATGTCTACGAGACTTATGCCTTATTCACCACTCGTTTACTTTTTGTGGTGTATATAACACCCATGAATATATTATATTATTATTAGCCTAAAATTTATGTTCATTTACATATACATTTTATGATCTCTCTTTCATGGGGTTTATGGTTCAAAATTTACTAAATCGGTAAATAAATTTTGTCACAAGGTTTCTTTTTTGAGACACATGCCAAGTTATGCACCCATATTCTTCTACAAGGTGTATATAATACCATTTTAAATGTTATATAATTAATACCTTTATTTTAATTATATTTTAATATTAATTTAAATTTATTCTTTCATGAGTATTTTGATTCAATGTTACCAAAGTGGTAACAGTTTATTTCTACAATCTCATTGTTTATCGGGATTGTTTATGATTATGCTTCAATTAATGAAATATTATAATCCGTATCTCAATAAATATGTTTAATTTTATTATCCTATAGTTATTAATGATATATTTATATAATAGTTCCATTTTTTCACTCTTTGGTACTTAATATGATTAAGAAAATGTTTTTAAGAAAATCTGACTATATTTCTCTTTGCGGTTATAAATCAGTTTCATTCACAAACCATGTTTTCTAAAAATGGTTTTAAAATATTTTTAAATAATTTATTAAATTAATTTTCAAGGAAAATTATTTTAAATAATTTTTTTATGTGTTAAAGTGTTTAAAATGGTATTCAAATCTTTCTTTATAAGTTTTCAAGGTTATTTTCAACAAAAAAGTTTTTCAAAATGTTTTTTTATTTTAAAATGAGTTATTAAAAGTAGAAAGGATATTTTTCTCAAGAAATTTTTTAATTGATTACTAAATATTAATTCATAATTTTTTAATGTGGTTTTAAAAGAAAAGTATTTTTAATGTTATATTATTTCTAATGAAAAAAATTTTTCTTAAGAATTATTCCAAGTGATCTTTCAAAATCCATCTCCATCTAAGATGACATCATTTGATATAGTTATTGTTTAATATGGATATGATCCAAGGATACCATTAATATTATTTATCTTAATTGTTTATGTTTTTATTGACTGATGTTTATGGAACCCTTTTCTTTTCCATGATTAAATTATGTTTCAAATAGATTGACATGAAATGCATTTCTATTCCACAGGTTATACCATGATAAATTATTATGAAACCCACTTCCTTTAATGGGTTATTATCAGATGAAATGATTATGAAACCTATCTATTTTACATAGTTTATGATATGATTAAATTTTTATGATACCCATTTCATTTAATGGTTTATGATATGATGTTTATAAAACTCATCTCTTTTTATGGGTCATGATATGATGAAAGTTTTATTATCTTATGGTAAATGTATGTGTGATTTTATTATGGGACTGGTAGGACCTATATCTCCCTCCAATATATTGGTAAATATTTATATCTCATCAGATAAATATGGGAAACAAGTCAATAGGCTTTAAGCACAATGGGAAACAGGCATTTCCTAATCCATAATGGGAAACAGGTGCATCCTGATCCACTATGGGAAACAGGTGTTTCCTAATCCACTATATTGATGGCCTTGGTAGTTAACCTTGAAACATGAAATTATTTTCAATATTTATGATTTTACCCCACTTATATGACATGATATTATGGTTTATGATTTATTTATGATGATTTATCACCCTTATAATTTATGCCTTATGAACTATCAATCTTTATGACATGACTCGTTTATATGATCTTTGATATGTAGGGTATGATTTTAAAATGTTATTTTCATGTTATATTACACTTATGTTCATGTTATTATTATTTATCTCCTTTATTTACCCTTACTGGGCATCTGATCTCTCCCCTTTCTCATGTTCCTTTCCCAAGGTTATGAAGAAAGGTTTTATACATGAGTAATAAATGGGATGTTCTTTATGGGAGATGTTGAAGATCTTTCTCCAAGTTAGAAGATTATGTTCCATGTTTCTAAAGAAACTAAACTATTATAGTCCTCAGGAATGTATTTTTGTAATGGGATTAATATCCATCTAAAATGATGTAATATCCATGTATGTTAATCCTGGGTCGCTATAGAAAAAGTAGGGTGTGAGATTAAAATATCTCAACAAGTAAGAACCATAGAATCCATACATTCTCTTTCCCTAAATGTTACATAAACCCTAGTTTGAAAATATAGATAGAAAAACAAGGTTTTAATAACATTAAACAACCAAACACAATTTTACCAAAAAACCCTTTGAAAAAAATAAGGATTTATTTATGAAAATAGATTTCCATTCCAAAACCTAGTTTGGAAACTAATTCCAATGAAGATATGCAACCCAATTAAATGCATGAGAAAAAGGGAAATCTGAGCTAAGTACAAGCAGCATGATATAAGTTACCAGAACAAAATACCAAATTACAACATAATAAATCAGGAACATATATATATGTAATCATGGTAATGTCATAAAAAAATTGAGAAGAGACCTTGTACATACTCTGTTTGAACTCATCTATCATTATATGATGAAATCCATAGTCAATAACTTACTTAACTAGTCTAACTAGCCTTACAAGTGTCATACCCTACATATATTATCTCACTCTTGAAGGGGATCTAGTATGTCTAATCGGGACATAGATAGAAATATCACTTGACCCTCTAGATGATGTCTAATAATCCCATGATAATATAATAAATATAAAGTGAGGAGGTCATCACATGATTTTTATTAAAAATAACCCACAAATGCCACCATGTATTATTTTCCTACTCCCTAACACTATCTATGTGAAGACCCACCACAAGAGAAGAAACCCATAGGGATTCCTATCACACAAAAAACCTCTTGCAAGTACCAACCAGGCTAGAACATCATGTGAGTTCAAATCCAATTTCCTAAAAAATCAGAAGGTACCAATCAGGACTTAACATTTACAAATCCAACACCATTTCCAATGAAAACACCTCTCTTCCTAAAACCATTTCCAAAACCAAGGTGATTTTCAAACCAAACATTTGAGGTTCCAAATGAGTAAATATTTTAGGAAACATACTTTAAAACCTCAATTGAATTAATTTGGAAACCAAAATCTATTTGGATAAACATTGATAATTTTTTAAGGAACCATTTGAAAGAAAAAAGGGAAAAAATAAGATCGATGGAGAGTGTTTTGAAAACCAAAGTCATCATAAAATAAAATTTATGTAAATTGAGTTTATATGCATGATCCTATCTATATATACACCCTATTAATAGATGGATATTCCTATACCCCTAAAATATAAACTGAAAACCATAAAAATTCTTAGGGGTGACATTAAAGGAGCATAAGAACTGTCACATAAGCATCAAACCATAAAGAGGCACCCAAATCCCATTAAAATCGCAATTTCACATGTATAAAAACTTTAAAAAAGCTTAAAAAATCCAAATTTTGTTACAAAATAATCAAATATATTTTAAATTCCACTTGTAATTTTATCAAAAACATTACATACATACACATATAGGAATAATTATGGAAATCATTTGAAAACCCTTTATTCATAAAACCACCTACATGGAAATTCCATAAAAATTAAATTAACCCAAAAAAGGAATTAATAACACATATATAAATCATTTAGAAAATATAAAGTATCTAATGGATTTATTTAAAAGGTAAATTGATGGAAACACCTACCTCAATGATATAATAATGCGATAAAACTCTAGGATAAGGAAGAACAAGCCCCTAGAGACAAACCACACACCCAATCCTAAAATAAAACATAATAAAACATCATACCCAAACCCCTAGGTTTCATCCAAGAACCCTAGCCAATGAAGAACTAAGAAACAAGAGGATGGGAAGATGGAAATAGAAAAGAGGGATAAAATCCAAAGAAACTTACCTAATATTGAAGAATAAAGTATTCAAATCAAAGAGCAGTAGTGGAGGAAGCCAAGAAAGTCTTCCAAGAGGCCACACTAATGTGTAAGAGAGAAGAGGGATTGATTTGGGGTAAAACATAAGAAAGGAAAAATTATAATTTAAAGTTTTTAGGAACTTGGTAAAGTCGAAAGGTTAGGCTATATGATTTACCATACTATGCGCTAACCATGCATAGCCTACTGGAAAGAAAACCACCATCATGCGGGCTATCCACACAATTTGAGAAATTTTGTTCTAGCCAGGAATGCCAGCCCTATCAAAATGACAGAGCCCATCACACTCTTTATACATAGTTTCGTCTAACAATTCACAAGATATCTTCTAGGTCTCAGAAACCCTAATAAGGGCACATAGTTATTACTTTACCCTACATAGTTTGAGCCAAACTATTTGTATAAAACCATGAAAGAACAAAATGAACTAGAAATGCCCATTGTTTCCACCAGCCAAATGGTTTCTCCCCAAACCATGCAAACTAACCATTGACAGGGCCAAAAAAATATTGAAACCCCCAAAACTCAAAAAACCTCCATCAGGGAATCAACCTAAACATCAACTAAAAGATCATTAAATAAGAAAATAATGAAATAAAATAAAAATAAAATTCATGGTGTGACAGTAATCAATGATTAAGATCCATCTGAGTAGACTTTGTGTATGGCATAAGGTCCCCTACCCCCCATTTTGGCTCAAGCTTTGGATATTTCTTCCCAGGTATCATGGGAGTTTTTAGAGCTAGTATTAATTATCATTGGTTTAATTAGGGGAGTAAAACCATATTTTAATTCTTATATGACTCAATTCGGATGAATTTATAGGTTGTAGAATGTTTATAATATTTTCTCATCAAGTAACTCCCACTCAACTTACTAGTTTTGAAACTAATTATCATTAGAAAATTGAGTGTGGATGTAAATGAGAAGTGAGGTTAGTAATAAATTGATAGCAAGTACTACCACTGTCTTATATACAAACAAATATGGGTTTGCTTATGTGTAGGTACAGATTGTGGTGAAATAATCCCACATAGAATATAGGATATTTACCATCCAAGATTTATTATCCTTATCTACCTTATTCTAATGGATATTAGTCAGACTATTATTAAAGGATTATATCTCTATATTCACCACTATATGATAGAGGTGAAAGTGGTTGGACTAAATATTGTATTACTAATATAGTCTTTTCAAATTGAAAATGACAAAATTGCTATCATTTTTTGTCAATATCATGTGATGGACACAAAATATATTGATGATATTAGTCTTCTAAAAATTTATGATAGTATTTTTTTGATATTTCTTGATAGATATATCCTCATCCAAATCGGAGAATAAGTTTTTTGAAATAATGATATACTTGAACTATTTGGTTATGGATGGGGGATATTACCCCATGAAATCTATTACCCAAATAAAAATGGATAAGATTATTTGGTGGTCTATAGTAATTCTTAGAGATGATAAATAAATTTGGCATATATCTTAAAAGCATGATAATTCTTTGTGAACACCATGTAACTTTTCATCTTCGATGGATAGAAGTATCTAAGTCTCTTGATTGGATAGAAGATTTTGGCTTATCACTTATGGGAATCCCAAGTGACAGAATAAAATTACTATATCAAGGAGAGGGTCTCTACTCCTTTAATTCACCATAGTAAGAATGGATAAAATCCTTTCTTGTAGAGAACTTTCTAGGAATCCGGTCCATCGTAAACGATGAAATTTAATGCCAGTCATCAGATTTATTCCTTCTTGGCTCGATCTGGTAGAAAACTTTTAATATGGAGGTTGTCAAATATATATGTGGGATCTATAAAATTATGATATTGGTTAAAGAGGATGATAACTATCCTTTATTAGGGGTGATTTTAACTTCATTTATCTCTTTTATGACATTATTAATAAATAGTGAGACTACCTTATGATATATGATGTAAATGTGTATCTTGTCCTGGTACGGGTTATTCAAAGTTATAGTAGCATTGGCCAATGCATCTTCTCAAGATTTATAAAAACGGTATGTGATACGATGTTGGATTTAATAATAATTCCCTCATAAACATTCACATATAATCAAGAAAGATAACTATTTCCACCTTCTTGGTAGCATATTCTTTATTAATTTACTTAATTACCATCTTTGACTCACTTATGATGTTTAATCTAGACACTAGTATTTGTAGGGACATCTCAAAACTTATATTAATATCATGGTATTCTACTTTATTGATATTGAATCATTCTAATATTATTAATAAGTATGGTAGAACAACTTTGGCTATAATGATGAAGAAAATCCCAAAGATGGCCTAGTTATTCTTTGGGTTTCACACCCTTCATCCTATTGATATTTTGGAAGAACCATAAAAGTATATACCCCATTATTGTGAAGTTTCATGGATGTAAAATACATCCTCATTAGGGTGTTTTGTATTCAATGGTGACTTCTTTGATATGGGGTGTATTGTCAGGAAATTTGTTATTGTTTTCTATTTGACTACCTTCTAAAACACAAACTAAATATAGAACTATTTTAAGATAACCACCCACCATTCAAGAAGCCTGGTTAACATCAAAAAATTGAGGATGTACTTGATCCATCCAACATGAGAGGCAAGATAGACCTCTTGGTTATACAAATAGTGCCTTGGATTCTTCATTTTGAAGATCAATGCAAGGTAGTTCTTCTTGATATTAGAGTAACGAATCTTAGTATCCAATATAGTTTGGTTTAGATAATATAGACTCTTCTCTTTACCTATGTCATTATTATGAATAACAAGGCTTCAAATTGATCACTATAATGTTACCACATAGAGTATGAGAGGCTTCCCTTCTACTGATGACATTAGGACCAGTGGACATGGGAGATATTTATTGAGATCGTTGAAATATTTTTTGAAATCCTCATCCCACTGATAAGTGGCCCTTATTTATTAATTTTTTGAGGGGTGGTAATTTTACAGTGATATAGGATATGAAATTCCTAATATAGTCAATATGTACCTAGATTTATCTCAAATCTTGGAGATTTATAGGAGGATGCATATCAAGTATCTCTTTATTATTCATAGGGTGGACTTCAATGTCACGGTGGAGAACTAGGAATCTAAGTAATTTCCCTAATATCACCCTAAAATCATATTTTAGGGGGTTTATCCTCAAGTTTTACTATGGAAGTTTATTAAAAACTATCTCAAAAATGGTAACATGATCACACTACTATTGAGACTTGACTACCAGATCATCTACATTGCATTCCATAGTCTTCCTAAAGAAGGGATTGAAGATATGTTTCATGTAACATTGATATGTGGTTCCAACATTCTTCAAAATAAATTTCATTACATGATAGAAATATACCCCTTATAAAACCATGAATGCAATTTATTTCTCATCTTTAAGGGTCATACTAATCTAGTTATTGCCAGAGTATCTATCTGTGAAAGAGAGGGCCTAGAATCAAGTTGTCTCATCAATCAATAAGTTTATAATCAGGAATGGTAAATCATCCTTAGGGGAATGTCGATTGATATTGTAACACCCTGATATTTTATAAAATATTTATTTTTAAATAATTTAATTTCTTTCAGAGCTTGTGTTGCATGCAACACCATGTTTCAATGAACAACAATATACAATTAAAATACTATTATTGATGGCATTTATTACTAAGCTGTTAAATTAGAGGGTATGAATAGGATTAACTACTTTATTAAATATATAAAAATTTCATACTCAATATAAATTTATTGATAAGCACTTATTAAATAATCACTCAATTTTTAGTAAAGTTTTGTTATTCATCAAAAATATATTTTCATCAAAAACAATTTTTTCTTTTTTTGAGAAAATATTATGATTAATTTATGGAAC
Organism: Viscum album; assembly: GCA_963277665.1. NCBI lineage: Eukaryota > Viridiplantae > Streptophyta > Magnoliopsida > Santalales > Viscaceae > Viscum > Viscum album. Next base: position 923,179,501 of record OY728126.1, on the reverse strand, counting down.
TTTTAGAAATTTTATTTTATAAAATGAAAACCATATTTTAAATCATCATATTAAAATTATCTTGGGATAATGTTTTGTGGATTTTCTTAAAATATTTATTTTCCAGTGTATAGTAAAAAAATATTGATTTTACTAAAAATTGAATCAAAAAAAGTTAATTTTTTTAAAATGGTTTCAAATTAAAATTAGTTTTATTATATTTTAAATAATCTAATTAATTATATTGTAGATAATTTTATGTTTTAATTTATTATAAAAACATTTTTATAGGTAAAAATGTATTTTCCTAAAAAAAGGTTTTTATGCGCATAATATGTTTTTATGTTAATAATTAAATTGAACACTATTGGTGAATTATTTTAATGAAATTTATATATTATATAATAAATAAAAAATTTCAAAATTAATCTAAAATTTTTCTCGGTATCGGAGAATAATAAATTTGGTTTTATGCTTAAAAAATGTATTTTTCTAAAAAACTGTTTTCATCGCATTTTTAACTCTTATTTTTAAATTAATTTATATCACTTATAGGTATTTAATTTCATAAAATAGATTCTATAGTTTTAATAAGGATGTTCAAATTTTTTAAATTGGAAAATTTTATTTTTGGTCAATATGAATAGTAATAGTGGTAATATTTATCACCTCAGTAAAGGTTAAATCAAGTTTATCTAGGTTAAAACTAAGTGATATTGCCATATATTTTTCATCCTAATTATTATTAGATGAATTTAATTATAACCTTATCACATTAGTCTTAAAATTTAGTTGTTTAATGAACACTTTTCCACAAAAATGACTTGTAAAATATTTAAATCAAAGAATGTTACAAAATTTCACTCTCTTAATTTTAATTTTCTCTTATGTGTCCACATAGGGACAAAAGCATGTTATGAACGAATTTAAGTGTCTTTTTTGATTTTAAGGAAATTATTTTCATGATATAAATTTATATATAATTTTTAGATATTAAAAAATGTCCTTAAATACTTGTGCAATACTAATACAGTATTTATTCAATTAATAAAAAATAAAAATAGATGATTTTAAAAATATTGAAAGTGATATAATTTGACTGAGATAATGTATCCCACAAATTTTCTAGATCTATAGGACATAATATGGAGGTTTTGAAGCATTATATTACAATTTACCATTTTTATGATGTATTTAAAGTCAAATTAAATGAATAGTATTAAAAATGACATTAATGATGTTTTATAATAAATAATGTTTTATTAAATGATATAAAATTTATAAAAATATAATATTCAACTAAATTAATGTTATTTGGTTGTGAACATCATAAATGGTCTATTTATGGGTTTTTTCATTTTATAGTAACAATATTTACTCTTAAATGGTATAAAACTTTAACATTACAATAATTATCAAAAGGGTTAATGAATGGTTAAAACAAAGAGTAAGGGTGAAAATGTGATCCAAACTTGTCCAAAATATATTGGATGAGTGTATATAAACTCATACTCATCTTAGATTTTAATTTTATCAATTTAATCCATTTGGACATCAAAATTAATTTATATCAATTTAATACTTTAAGAAATTCAAAGAGTACCCCTCCCATTAATTATAAAATGACACCTCTCCTCTCTTATTCACACAACCTTTATAAAGAAAAAAACTTATAATAAATAAATATTATATGTTAATAGATGAATATTCATTACATAACATAATAATCCATAATAAAATCATTATGTTCTAGTGCCTTTGGAAAATTAGACACATAAACAACTGGTCCACAAGTAAGCTACATCATCTCCCACTATATTCTTCATAACTAGCACCCTTTTAAGACATATAATACATAATACCTTTCATAATAACCTGTTTAAAGGAAATATAATAAAGGGTGATATTATATACTCATTAAGGGTAAACAAGGTATATATCATCATATCATGAGCATAAGGGTATCAGAAAATGAGAATAACATTTAAAAACCATAACATGTATATCATAGTTCATAAACTTGAGTCTTGGAATTAATATTAGAAGTTAGTAAGACATGAATCATAATGTAATAAAAGAACATGAACAATGATAACATAACATTGGCATAAAGAATATATTTTTGGCATACACATAAGCATATAAAATCATGTCCTTAGTAGTTCAAGGCTCATTTATGAGACTATCCTAGTGGAATGGGTTTATGGCTCAAACCATCATAGTAGTCAAGGTTCACTTCCAAGACTATAATAGTGGATAGAGTCCCTTATAGATATGGGTTCAATCCTCATTCCAGTCCTCTTTATCTCATGAGATATCAATATTTATCTAATGAATTGGAGAAAAATAGAGGTCCCACCCTTCACATATTTAAAATCATACATATGTGTACCTTAATATAATAAAACATTCATTATATTAGAACCCATGAAAAGAAATGGGTTTCATAAACATTTTATCATAACATAACCTATAGAAAAGAAACAAGTTTCATAATCATTTCATCATTTCATCAAATCATAACTTTTTTAAAAAGAAATAGGTTTCATAAGAATTTTATAATAGGACAACTCATGGAAAAATAAGAGAATTTCATAAAAATATTATCATCATAAGAATAAACCATATATATAAAAAATAAGAATGGTATCTTTGGATCACATGCCCAGTAAATCATAAGTAACATAAAAGTTTGACATCTTAGATAGAAAATTATTTTTAAATATCACTTGGAACATTTCTTGAAGAAAATAATATTTCTCTGAAAATCGTTATTTAAATCTAGAAATTCATAAAATATTTTGGGAAAAATTTTATTTAAAAATAAATTTGAAAAATTATAAAGGATTGTTTAAAAATAATAATTATCATGATTGTGGAAAATTCCATTCCTTGTACATGTTAAAGAAAATATTCCTTTCACGTTTTATATAAAATCCAAACGAGACTTATTTGGAAAAATACATGAAGATTACTTTCAAAAAAATTGTAAAAATTCAAAATTGGCCAGAAAAATATTTAATAAATCATTTTTATAAATTTAAAAACATTTTTTAAAACATTTTTAGAAAATATAGTTTTGGAAGAAAAAATAATTTTTGACCGAAAAGAAAAATAAAGATGATTTTTCCTAAAAACATTTATTTGAACTTTTTAGTACATAAAGAGTAGAAAATGAAGGTAATAAATTTATTCTCATAAAATAACCAGAGGATAATAAATTTCATGATTTTATTGAGAGATATTTCATAATATTTTATTATTGGAAGCATAAATATAAACAATCCTGATAAATGATGAGATTGTATCATAAAACCCTAACTACATTGGTAACTTTGAATCATAATACCCAAGAATAAATAACCTTAAATATAACTTAAAATATCATGATAATTAATATATTCATTATATTAAATTTCAAATGGGATATATATACACATCATAAAATAATATAAGTGCATAACACAACGTATGTCCTAAAGAAAGCGAATTGAGACAAAAAACTTTTACCTTAAGTCTCAACTTCCTTTATACACATTAAAAACTCATGTATAATAAATATGATTTTATTATAAATCTATTAAATAACCATTATTATATATATAATACCATATATGATTTAATTATAACATTTTATTACTTATTTATTGACAATTTCATATTAAGGTCTCGTTTTGGGAAATAACAGCTTTGTTTTTCGTGTATGTATTGATTTGTTATTTTTGGTAATATTAATTTGTTCATGGTTAAATCATCTAAATAATTTTAAAAATGATATAAATATCATATATATTCTTTATATATGTATTTATAGTAATCTATAAAAGTTATAGATAGAAAATGAAATACATCATTCATGGAGACGGTAGGTCGTACATATGTATGGACATTGTTTCCATTTTCTTGAATGATTGAAATAAAGAAAGTTAAATAATATATTACCATTAAAGAATAATTTTTAAGTTATATATATCACATATTTTCATTTAACTCATCCTTATTATCTTTCATGTAAATTGTGAACGAATCAAATCGCTTCGTGAGGTGGTAGTCCACCGTACACACGAGCGACGTTATCATATTTGCATAGAATATAAGGTAAGAAGGTATATATAAAATAATAATTTCATAAGTATGATAAAATCATAAATATAATATAAAATCATTCAATACATAATTATATCCATCCATGAGAGGTGGTGATGGAAAATTAATAACATCAGTTCGCAAGGCGGTAGTCCGTCATACACACGATCAATGGTTTTGTTTGCCATTTGATAAAGGTGGAGATGGATATGGGTCATAAAATTAACATAATAAAATATGAATATATTGTTGATATTTTTTTAATTCATCATAATTTAATAATTTTTGTGAAGTATTTAGAAGAAGAAGTAAAACAAAAATGTATAGCTAAAAACATTACCTCTTCTTCAGACAACCTCATTAGGTTTAACCTAAAGCCTATCTAGATTGGATTTTTGATATAAAAAAGGAATCTATGATGTGTGTAGAGATTTAAGGAATATATTTGATCTATGATTATCTAAACCAAATGTTTTTTTAATTTTTTAAGGGTATAGGATAAGGTGTGGCCTTTTATAAGTAAGGTGTGTGGCACACTTTTAATTTTTGAAATGAAAAATGTGTACCCTTATTTCAATGCCCCAAGAATTCATAATGGACCCTTATCTATCCTTAGACATTATAATGGAATAATATTTAATATTTCTATAAAATGGATTTTGAACAAGTTTTGGGTCATTTTTAACCCTTATATTTTTAGTTTAACCCTTGGTAAACCTATATTTACCTTAATCACGGTAATTAGTTTTTAGGGTTTTTACTATTAATTTTGACCAAAAATTAAGTTTAAATTATTATATGATATAAATTATTATGAATAATAATATTTCATACATTTTTTAAAATTCATTTCACATAAGTGGAAATTTTTAATTTTTAATTAAATCAGCAGATGCGATGAGAAAGTAGTTTTCCAAAGAGAAAATAATCAAAAGTTTAAAAAGTTGTTATATCAAAATTCAAAATAAAAATGATTTAAATGACATAAATTGAATACATATATATATATATATATAATTTTACTAATTTTACTTTTAAATTCATTTTAGAAAAAAATCCTTATAAATTCATTAAACAAAAAGGTATTTTTCAATAAAATTCAGTATTTTTCACTGTTCATTGAAAAACATATATTTTTAGAAAAATCCAAAAAAATTCACCATGATATAATTTTTACATGATGATATAATAAATGACATTTATTTTATGAAATTAATTTTCTAAAAGTGTCAAAAATTAATTTTATTATTGTTCAAAAAAATAAATAAAAACAAATTTTTTAGAAAATAGTATTTTCAAAACATATAAGGACTTTACAAAAAAATAAAGTACTTTTTATCAATATGTTTTCATTAAATAAATAATAATAATTAATATTTAAAAAAAATTATTCCTATTCAATCCTCCAAGTTTTACTTCCTGGTAATAATGGTTGTGTTTAAATAATAATATTAATAGTTTTTCATGGTTTGTTAAAACTCAGTGTTGCGTGTAACAAAAGATATCAAAGAAATTAAATTTTTTTTAAGAAAAATATTACATAAAATATTGATGAGTTACATTATAACCCCATTAAAATTAATTTCACCCTTGAAATTTTATCACTCTGGTACAAATAAATTAGGATATTCAACCTCATCATATCCTCAAGTTCCCACATAGCTTCCGCAAACTGGTGGTTTTTCCAAAAAACTTCGACAAACTAAGTGGTCTTGTTTTGTATAACTTTATCTATTAGATCTATAATCTTCATAACTTATTCCTTATAATAATGATCTTAATCCATTAGTATGACCTCTAATTTTATTACATGTTAATTCTTAGGTATGTACTTTCTCAAAATAGATACATAGAACATATCGTGAACATGCGAGATGTTTAGTGGTAGTGCCTAATGATAGGCTACCATCCTAATACGATCAATAAATTCAAAGGAACCTATATAACTAGGGATTAGTTTTTCCTTCTTTCTAAATATCGTTAACTTTTTATGTGGATAAATTCATATAAACACCATGTCACCAACTTCAAAATCCAAATTAAATCATTGATTGTCAACATAACTTTTCTACCATCTTTGTACCACCCTTATGTGTTTCTAAATGGATCTAACATTTTCTAATATTTATTCAGATATCTTAAGTCCCAATAGTTTTTTCTCCAACTTCATCCTAGTATGTTGGAGTTCTACCCTTATTTCTATAGATGAATTCATAAAAAGCCACCTGAATGCTCGACTGAAATCTATTGTTGTATGAAAACTCAACTAGAGGTCAGTGTTAAACAAAACTCATTTAAAATCAAGACAATAAGATCTCAACACATTATCTAGAGTTTGAATTGTTATCTCAGACTAATCATATGTATGAGGATGATACACAATTCTAAAACTCAACTCTGTATCAAGAGGTTGCTGAATATTTCACCAGAACATTGAGGTAAACCTTAGATCCTGATCCGACATAATAGAATATGTTACTCCATGCAACCTTACCACATCTTTAATGTATATCTTTAAAAAAATGATCCAAAGATAAATATTCTATGATTGTGATTAAGTGTGATGAATTTTTTAAGGTGGTTGACTACAACCCAAAGAGCATTATTCCCTTTAAATGTTTTGGGATTATAATTAGAAAACCATGGTGATTTTTTCCCATTTCTATTTTGGTATGGGTAATAGATGTAACATCACCTTATACTTTTTTCTCTCATACTTAACTTTCCAATATGCCAAGTACTGAGATAAAAACTCTACGATATCTCTCTTCATGTCATCCCACCATAAATACTCTTTCAAATCTCTATATACCATCAAGCTTAAAAATGAATAGAGAATGAATAACTATGTGCTTCCTCTAACAAAACCTTCATTAAATATGGTATGGATGAAACACATATATAAATCCTAAACCTTATCATTATTTCATGATCAAGTTTAAAATCAAGAACATCTTTATCCATCTTTTAAAACTCTATATCTTCCTTCTTCACGTCTTTAATCTTCTCATGGATATATGGTTGAACATTCAATTGAGAAAGATAAGATTTATACCCTTGATTCAAAATATTTAGATCCATCCTTTCAAAATCCATAAATATTGGATCTTTTGTGATTCTTATCAGGGATAAGATATCATGATCCTTTAGACTCAATGCATTGACTACCTAGTTCTCTTTCCCAAGTTGTTAATGTATTGAGCATTTGTAATATTTAATCCACTCTAAACATATTCTCTAACACATATTCAACTCCTTCTATTTGAATATATACTTTAAAATTTTTTGATCAGTATATCTATCAAAATTTTCTCTGTAAATATAATCTATCCATATCTTTAATGCATAAATTATTACAACTAACTCCAAAGCATGAGTTGGGTAATTTTTCTCATGAACCTTAAATTTTCATGTGGAATAATCTATAACCATGTCATTATACATAATTAATCATCCCAATAACTTCTCAGATGCATCACTATATATTATATATCATTCTCCATTGTAAGGTAATGTAAGCACATGTGTATTGACTAATATTCTCTTCATTTCCTTGGAATTTTCCTCATTTTCATTTTTCTAGAGGAACTTAGCACCCTTCATAATTTACTTGGTGATTGGATTAGATAGTCGTGAGAAATTATCCACAAACTATCAATAATATCTAGCTAAACTAAGAAAACTATGAATCTCAATCACTATGGTTGGTCTAGGCCAATATTCAATATCCTCTATATTTGATAGATCAATCGATATACCCTCTCTTGATATTATATAACCTAAAAATGTAGACTTTTAAATCCAAAATTCACACTTTGTAAATTTTTCATATAGTTTCTCCTTCTTAGGGTATTTAGTACAATTATCAAGTAATATTAATGATCTTCATTTCTCTTTTAATATATAATAATATCATATATAAATACTACCACAAAATGATCAAGGTAATCTCTAATAAATCTATTCATTAAATCCATGAAGATAGTGGTGACTTTAGTAAGACCTAATGGAATCATTATATATTCATAATGTACATACCTTGTATGGAATGTTGTATTGGGTGTATCCTTCTTCTTGAGCCTCAATTGATGATATCCAAAATGAAGGTTAATCTTAGAAAATTATTAATATCCAAGAATTTGATCAAATAGGTCATCAATACGGGTTAGATGATAATTGTTCTTGATTGTGATATTGTTTAGCTCCTGATAATCAATACAGGGTCACATTGATCCATCTTTATTTTTAAGAAAAATAATAGGCTCCCCCTAAGGTGAAACACTTGGCTAAATGAATCCCTTATTAATTTTCTCATGGAGTTTCCTATTCAATTCAAGAAACTTTATCAGGGTCATTCAATAAAAAAAACTTTGAAATAGTTGTGGTACTAAGTATGAGTTCTATCAAGAACTCAAATTCACATTTTGGTAAAAATATAGAAAAATATTCTGAAAATACATAAAAAAAACTCCCAAACAATATGAATATCATGAGTTTCTTCCCATCCATATGAGATAAACACCCCTCTTGTATAAGAATCAAAACCTATACAATCGATTTGATTTCCATCAGAAGTTTATATTTTTAATCACATTGATAGACAATAATATGTTAGTTTTTTAATATCCAAAATGACTTTCCTTACTCAAAAATTAATGTGGGATTTATGTATATAAATTCAATCCATTCCTATGATAACATCAAGTTCAACCAGAGGAAGAATGAAAAGATTTTCAGGAAGCACATTCTCACAAACTTCAACTAGAGAGGAATCATATACGTGATATGTGATCATCATACCATAATGGGTTTTCACTACTGATTTTATATCTAATTATTTGGGTGTAATATTGATACCCTTATAAAATTATTCATATATTAATAAATGGGAAGATCTAGAGTCAAATATGAAATTAGCAGTTCTGGAGTGGATGGTAAGTGTTCTTTTCACCACGTCTTTGTCACACCCCTTTTTAAAAATAGTTATTGCATGATATTTCCCTTTTTATCTTGACTTTAGAGGTTTATAACATCAATCATCATCTTTAACCTTCAGTTTTGGTCACTGGTTATCATAACTCCCATACTCATTGAATTTGAAACACTGGAGTGCGGTGGTTCATTTTGTGGAGACTTCTCACTATTTGCATCATTAGATAACTTATTCCCATCATTTTATAATTTTATTTCCTAATGACCATCATTTACACACATAAAACATTTACCAGTTACCTTAAGATAATTTCCTCTATGTTTCCTTCCACACTTTGATCATGAAGTAAATTTCATTTTCTTCCCTCCATGGTTTTTGGAGTGTCCTTTGAACTTCTTCATCCTTTCCTTATCAAAACAATGAGATTCATGGGTAAATATTATCCACATTTCCACCTTAAGATCATAAAAAATTATTTACTCATAGCTACTAAATTCATTTATGGATAAAGTCATTTAGATACTTGGTTTTAATCCATGTAAGAATCAATCAACATTACTTTTAGTTTAGATGATAATTCCAAAATCATACCTCACAAGTCTTGTAAAATATTTCTCATAGGTACCAACAGATTCATCATAATTATTCTTTAAATCAAGGAATTACTTCTCCATTTTTTATGATGAATATGAGGGAATTAATTATTGAAAAATAATATCTTAAACTCATCCCAATTTATGGAGTCAATTTCATCATGTTCCCTTTTATTCTTGATGAGATTCCATTATTGATCTGTTTTTCCTTCCAAACGATAGACAACCAAAATGAATTTTTCATTTTCTAAACACTATGGAATAAAAAATATCCTTTCAATAGAACTCATCCATTTCTTATAAATTGGTGGTTCAATAGAACTTCTAAAATAAGGTTTATGTTTCCTCGTGGATAAATCAATAGAATTTTATTCCCTCCTTTGATTGTTTGGATGTTCAGCATGATTCATAGCTTGAGAAAGTTTTGCGAGCATAGTAATGAGATTTTTCATACCAAATATAATAACATTTAAATGATTATTAAGACAATAATTTCATTTTTCTGAGCACTCCGTATTAACATAGTTCTTTTAGGTTCCATCCATTGACTAAAACCAAAAAACATAGTGTAATCAGTAATAGTTATAGTGGAAAACCACATAATCATGAAAAATAATTTATAGGACATCTAAATAATGACACCTTATTTTTAATCTATGAAATATTGGGCTTAAACTAGGTCATTCATTTTCATTATTCAAATATCTCATGATGGTTTTTAAATATTTTGTGAATTTTCAAAGCATATCCCTTGGGAGTGTCAAACCATGTGTGAATCAAGGGATGTTTTCATACACCAGGTGACGATCGAGTTCATCTCAATGCATCCTGTTTAGAGTTATTACTCATAGGTACATCTATTCCAGATCTACATCAACTTTTTGTGTCCATATAGAGATATAATTTCTTAGATCTATATCCTTTAACAAAATTCTAGTACATTTTCGTATACTTTGACTCGTCCTTAGACTTATCATTAGACATATCATTATGGATATCACAAAAGATTTCTTATCATAGTTTCCAAAGGTTAAATACACATTTATTTGATACCAATTATAAAGACCCAAAAATATCATACATAAATATTACATCTTAATATATAAATATTCATTAAATAATATAATTATCCATGCTATAATCATTTTTCTCCAGTTCCTTTATAAATTTTGATACATAAAAAACTAGACTATAAGTGAGCTACGTCATATCCCACTATTTTATTCATAAATATAACCCTTCTTAGACATATCATACATAATAAATTTCATCATAACCTAGGAAAATGAAACATAGGAAAGGGTGAGATCAGATGCTCGATATGGGTAAATAAGGGATATATCAACATATCATGAGCATAAGGGTATGAGAACATGATAATAACATTTTAAAACCATACCTTGCATATAATAGATCATAAAATTGAGTCATGGAATTAATCTTGGAAGTTCATTATACGTGAATCATAATAGAATTAAATAACAAGAACCATGAGAACATAAAATTGGCATAAGGAAAAGCTTTTTAGCATACACATAAGAATAGAAAATCATTTATGTAGTAGTTTAAGGGTCATTACCAAGATTAGCATAGTGGAATGGGTTCACTCCCCAAACCATCATAGTATCCAAGGTTTACTCTAAAGTCTACTATAGTAGACAAAGTCCCTTACTGAATTGGGTTCACTCCCAATTCCAATCCTGTTTATCTAATGAGATATCAATATTTACCCAACTCATTGGAGGGAGATATATCTCCTACCCATCACATAATTAAAATTATATATGTGTGTGCCACAATATTATTAAACATTCATCATATCTGAACCCATTAAAATAAATGGGTTTCATAAACATTTTCTCATAACATAACCTATGAAAAAGAAATAGTTTTCATAATTATTTCATTATTTCGTCAAATCATATCTCATGGAAAAATATGTGAGTTTCATAAGAATTTTATCATGGTAGAACCCATGGAAAAATAAGAGGGTTTCATAAACATATTTTATTAATAAACATAAACTATTTAGTGAAAAAATAATAATGGAATCCTTATATCATATCCCTAATAAAGCATAATTAATATCAAAGGATGTCATCTTAGATGGAAAATTATTTTAAAATATCACTTGGAACATTTCATGAGGAAAATAACTTTCTTTAAAAATAATTTTTAAAAAATAAATAATCATAAAATATTTTGGAAATATTTTTATTTGAAAATAACATCAAAAAATTATAAAGTAATATTGAAAGAAAATAATGGTCATGATTTTGGGAAATTCAATTCACATTGTATGTGCTAAAACAAGGATTCATTTAACATTTTTCATAAAAGCTAAATGGGCCTTATTTGGAAAACAACATGAAGATTCCTTTAAAATTTTTAAAAGTAAAAATTTGATAAAAATATCTTTAATAAATCATTTTAATAGTGTTAAAAATAATTTTTAAAACATTTTTATAAAACGTGGTTTTGAAAGAAAAAGGGTTTTCAACTGAAGATAAAAATAATGATGTTTTTTATTAAAAATGTTCATTTAAACTCTTAAGTACATAAAGAGAGGAAGATAAAGGTAAAAAAATTATTCTCATAAAATAACCATAGGATAATAAAATTTATGAATTTATTGATATATAGTTCATAATATTTCATCATCTAAAGAAAAAACATAAACAATCTCCATAAACGATGAGATTGTATCCTAAAAATCTTACCACATTGGTAACTTTGAATCATAAGACCCATGAAGGAATAAAATGAAATGAAAATTAAAATATCATAAGAATAAATATATTCATGATATTACATTTTCAAGGATTTGTATATACACCTCATAAAAAAAGATAGGTGCATAACATAACGTATGTCCCAAAAAATTCTAATTGAGATAAAAATCCCTTACCTGAAGTCTCAAATTATTTAGTACACATTAAAACCTTATTTATAATAAATATAAGTTCATTATAAATATATTACAAAACCATAATTATATATATATCTTAACATAATGATTTACTTATGACCTTTTTTACCCGTTTGTTTACAATTCCATGTTAAAATCGCGTTTTGGGAAATAACTTCTTTGTTTTTTGTCTATGTTTTGATTTTTATTTTTGGTCCCCTAAATTTGATCATGGTTATATCATATTTATATTATTAAAAATGATATAAATATTTTATATATTCAGTATATATGTATTTAGAGTGATCCATAAAAGTTATTGATATAAAATGAAATATATCATTCATGGAGATGGTAGATCATACGTACGTATGAACATTGTATCCATTTATCAATAGATTAAAAGAAATAAACGTAAATAATATATTACCACAATATAATTATTTTTATTTTCATGAAAATCATCCTTATTACCTTCTATGTAAAGTGTGAACGAATCACATCACTTTGTGAGGGGGTAGTCCTCCGTACACACGAGCGACGTTATTGTATTCCCAAAGAATGGAAAGTAAGAAGTTATATGTGATATAATAATTAAATATGTTTAATAATATCATAAATATAATATATAAACATTTAATCCATTATTATATCTATTTTTTAGAGCTAGTTATGGGAAACAAATAACATTGGTTTGCAAGGCGGTAGTCCGCTGTACAAATGATCGTCGGTTTCATTTCCAATTTTATGGAGATAGAGATGGATATGGGTTATGAAATTAAAATAATAACATCTAAAAATATGTTATATACTAGTGTTATTATATCAACATAATTTAAGATGATTTTAATTATTTATAGGAATAATTAAATTAAAAATGCATAGTTAAAAATTTTACCTCTTCTTCAGACAACCTCTTTTGTTTTAACCTAAAGTCTCCCTAGATTGGATTTTTGATCCCACCAATGCCTCTAGGATGTGGGTAGGGATATAAGGAATATTTTTTGATCCAAGATTTTATGAACCAAAGGGTTTTGGAAGTGTGAATAGGAGAGGATAAGGGGTGGCCTTTTATAAGTAAGGTGAGTGGTACACTAGTAATTTTTGAAAACAAAAAGGTGTACCCATGTATTACACATGCCACAAGGCCCAAAAATGACCATTATCGATACTTAAGCATTAAAAAGTTAAAAATATGTCCATAAAATGGGTTTTTAACAATTTTTGGGTCATTATTAACCTTTATCTTTTTAGTTTAACCCTTCAGAAAACCCATTTTCACCTTAACCATTGTAATTAATTTTTTACTACTTTTACTATTCATTTTGACCAAAAAAATAATTTGAACTCATTGTATGATAAAAAAATTTATGAATAAAAATATTCAATACATTTTTACAAATTTTATTGATAGAATTAGAAATTTTTAATTTAAAATTAAACCCTTATATGCAGAGAGAAAGCGGTTTTCCAAAGAGAAATTGTTCAACAGGTTAAAAAAAATTATATTAAATTCAATATAAAAATAATTCAAATGAACTAAATTGGATTAATTGAAATATAATTTTACTAATTTTACTTTTAAATCCATTTTAAAATAAAAAATAACCATATAAATTATTTAAATGAAAAGGTACTTTTCAATAAAAACCAATATTTTTCACTATTCATCAAAAAATTTTCTTTTTAGAAAAATACCCAAGATTCACCCTAATATAATTTTGACTTGGTGATTTCAAAAATTAATTTTCTAGAATTTTCAAAAATTATTTTTATTATTTTTCACAAAAATAAATAAAAAATCATTTTTTGAGAAAATAGTTTATTTCAAAACATATAATGACTTTACTAAAAATTAAGTATTTTTTATCAATATGTTTTCATTATATAAAATAATTATACTCAATATTTAAAATCTGTTTATTACTATTCATATGAATTACTTTAATGGCCATGTAATAATGATCATATTTAAATAATGATATTAATAATTTTTCATGGTTTGTTAAAAATCAGTGTTGCGTGTAACGCAAGCTATCAAAGAAATTAATTTTATTTACAAAAATATTTCATAAAATATTTAGGTGTTACATTATACCCCACTTAAAATTAATTTCACCCTCCAAATTTCATCACTCTTATAAAAATATATGAGGATACTTCTTCCTCATCATATTCTCAAGTTCCCCTATAGCTTTCTCAAAATGGTGGTTTTGCTACAAAACTTTAACCAGTTGAGTTGTCTTGTTTCATTGAACTTTCTCTATTAGATCCAGTTGCTCCATTTTTTATTCCTAATAAGAATTAAATTAATTTTTTGGCATGACCTCTAAGTTCATTACCTGTTAAGTTTTAGGTATCTACTTCCTCAGGATAGATACATGGAATTGATCATTAACTTCAGAGAGGTTTACTGGAAGCACCAAACAATAGGCTATAATCCCGATATGATCAAGAGTTTCAAGGGGAACAATATACCTAGGGCTTATTTTTACCTTCTTTACAAATCTCATTCCCTTATTCCATGGAGAAATTCTTAGAAACACTTTATCACCAAGATCAAATTCCATACTATGTCTGTGATTTTCAGCATAACTTTTCTACAAAATTTGTACCACCCTTATATGCTTCAAAATGGATCTAATATTATCTACTATTTCCATAGATATCTAAATTCAAAATAGTTTTTTTCACCAACTTCATCCCTATAAATTGTAGTTCTACAATTTTTTTCATATTGGGTGTCATAAAGAGCCATCTAATTTCTTGAGTGAATGAAATTGTTGTATGATAACTCAACTAGAGGGATGTGTAGATCAAAAACACATTTAAAATATATAGAACATGATATCAACAAATCTTATAGGGTTTTAATTTTTATCCTATACTAACCATCTATTTTAGGATGATACACGGTGTTGATACTCAACTCTGTATCAATATCTTGTTAAATACTTCTTTATAACTTTGAGTTAAACCTCAGATTATGATCAGACACAATATAATGTGGTACTCTATGAAACCTTACCACTTCCTTAATGTATATCATGGAAAGATAATATAAATATAAATATTCTATGATAATGATGAAGTGTACTGAATTTTTAACGCAGTTTACTATAATCCATATATCATTATTCCCTATAGACATTTTGGGGAGTCTGGTGACAAAATCCATGGTGATGTTTTCCTGTTTCCTTTCTAGTATGGGTAATAGATATAACATCCAATTAGGTTTTTGTCTGTAATTCTTAACTTGTTAACATACCAAGCACCGAGATACAAACTCTTCAATATCTATCTGCATTCCATCCCACCATAAATACTCTTTCAAATATCTATATATCTTCATACTTATAGAATAAATAGAAAATGGAGAACTATATTCTTCCTCTAACAACTCCTTCAAATATAAAATGGATGGAACACATACATAGTTCCTAAACCTTATCATTACATTATGATCAAGGTTAAAATAAGGACTATTTATAACCGTCGGTTCGGATTTTGGGTTCTCCGGTTGTCTCCGGTGGTTTCGAGGCGGGGAGTGGATCGAGGTTCTGTGAGTTTCGAGGGTTCGTGCTTCGAGGCGTCACTTGGGTTCGTGGGCAGAGGCGATGAGCTGTGGCCATTGATCTCGCCGGTGATAGTCGACGGCGGTTTGGTGCCGGTTCTCTGCTCCGATGGATTTTTTGATAGATGGTTGGATGACTCCAGGCAGCGGTGCGGCGCGTGGTGTACGGCGTATCTGTCTGAGATATGCAGCTTCGGTGGTGATGATGGCGGTTGGCAGCGACGCGACCCACACTGACCTGGTGGAGTTCACCGGCGTTTGATGCGGACTGGGCAGCTGTCTTGTTGCGTGACTCGAGGATGCGCGACTCGAGGTGCCGCGTGACGAGATGACTTGAGTCATGGAGTGTGATGACTTTTGATTTTTGATTTTTGTGGAATTTTGGTCAGCGGCTGTGGCGGTAGGGTTTGGATGGTGTGGATTTGAATTCCATTTTATGCTTTTTAATATGTATTGCATCTTTTTTATTTAATAAATTTTGACAGGACTGGGCATAGGCCTGGCCTGCACCTTTCGTCGTCAATATAGTCTATACCACCTATGGAATGTTTTCTTTGGCGTATCCTCCTTCTTGAACCGCAATTGATAATATTCATAATGAAGTTCAATATTGAAAAATTATTGATCTTCATGCAGTCAATCAAATAGGTCATCAATACAGATTATATGAAACTTGTTCAATATTTTGATCTTTTTTAGCTCCTGATAATCAATGCAGAGTCAGATTTATCCATATTTCATTTTAATAAAAAGAACAGGTTCCCCTTAAGGTGACACACTTGGCTGAATTAATCCCTTATCAGAGTTCCCCTGGAGTTGCTTCTTCAATTAATGTAACTCAATAAAGGCATTCAATATGGAGTCTTTGAAATAGGAATGACATCATCTGTGAGTTTTTTTGAGAACTCAACTTCATGTTTTGGTGAAATTCTAGGAAAATATTTTGGAAAAACATCAAAAAAACTCATATACAATAGGCATATCAGGTGAGTGGTATTTTTCCGTAGAAATTTATCTATTTTATCCATAATATCAATTAGTTTTTCTTCATAAGAAAGATCTTTCTCAAGTGGTATGACCTCTGAGTTCAGTACATTTGAAGGGTCAGGTATGTACTTCATCAAGAGATATAAATGGAATATATCATTAACTTGAGATAGGTTTCATGGAAACACCGACTGATAGGATACCATCTAGATATGATCAATAATTTCAAAGGGACAAATATACCTATGTTTTAGTTTTCCCTTATTTCCAAATATCATTACCTTATTCCATTAAGAAATTATTAGAAAGGCCTTGTCACTAGCTTCAAATTCCAAATTCTATTAGTGATTATTAGCATAAATTTTCTGCCAACATGTGATGCCCTTATGTGTTACTAAATAGCTCTTATCTATTCTGATATTTATTTATATATCTCAGGAACCAATAGTTTGTTCTCCAAATTCATACTAATATGTTGTATTTCTATAATTATTTCAATATAGGTATTTATAAGGATCCATCTGAATTATTGAGTGAATGATATTATTGTATGAAAACTCAACTAGAGGAAGGTGTTGGTCACAACCACCTTTAAAATATATATAACATGA
Source organism: Viscum album (assembly GCA_963277665.1). Lineage (NCBI taxonomy): Eukaryota > Viridiplantae > Streptophyta > Magnoliopsida > Santalales > Viscaceae > Viscum > Viscum album. The sequence goes on along the minus strand of OY728126.1, from coordinate 923,161,830 downwards.
TCTCAATATATCTTATATGGTTTAAATTATTCTCTTGGATTGGAAATATATTTTAGGATTATACAAAGTTCTAAAACTCAATTACATATCAAGAGCTTGCTGAAGACTTTACCGGAACTTTGAGGTAAACATCAGATCCTGACCAGACACAATGGAAGGTGGTACTCCATGAAACCTTAACAATTCCTTAATGTATATCTTAGCAAGATAATCCAAAGATAAATATTCTCTGATAGAGATAAAGTGTGATGACTTTGTAATTTGATCGACTAAAACCCATATAGAATTAGGTCCTTTATACATTTTGGGGAGCCTGATGAAAAAATCCATGGTTATTTCTCCCATTTCCATTCTAGTGTGGGTAATGGATGTAACATCCCCTTTGACTTTTTTTGTTCAGACTTAACTTGATGACATACCAAGTACCAAGATACAAACTCTATGATATCTCTCTTCCTTCCATACCACCATAAATACTCTTTAAAATCTTTATACATCTTCATACTTTCATGATAAATTGATAATAAAGAACTATGAACTTCCCCTAATAACTCCTTGTTCAAATCTGGTATGGATAGTACACATAAATGGTTTTTGAACCTTATCATTCCATCATGATAAATGTTGATCATCATAACATTTATAACCTTATTTTTCAACTCTACATCTTTCTTTTATTTCTTTTTAATCTCCACTAGGATAGATAGTTTTACATTCAATTGAGCAAGATAATATTTCTCCCCTTCCTTCATAATTTCTAGACCTATCCTTTGTAAATATAGAAATATTGGATCTTTTTTATCCTCATCATGGATAATCTAGCATGAGCCTTTAGAATCAAATCATTGTCCACCTTGTTCTCTTTTCTAGGGTGGTAATGTATTGAGTAGTTCTAACCTTTAATCATCTTTAATATCCTTTTTTGGACCATATTCAACTCATGTGTGAATATATACTTTAAAATTTTCTGATTAGTATATATATCACACTTTTCTCTATAAATATAATGCATCAGTATCTTTAACGTATAAATTACTAAATCTAACTCCAAATCATGTGTTAGGTAATTTTTCTCATGAACCTTAAATTTTCATGTGGCATAAGCTTTGACCATGTAATTATTCATAAGGACACATCCCAATCCCTTCCTGGATGTATCACTATAGATTAAAAACCCTTATCCACTATAGGGTAATGTAAGAATAGGTGTGTTAACTAATATTCACTTCAGTTCTTGGGAATTTTCCTCACATTTATGTTTAAAAAGGAACTTGGATCCCATCCAAGTTAAATTGGTGAGTGGATTAGATAGATGTGATAAATTCTATGTAAACAATTAATAATATCCATATAAAAAAAGAAAACTATGGATATTAGTTACCATGGTTGGTATGGGCCAATATTCAATAGCCTATGTCTTAGATGGATCTACTGATATACCATCTTTGGAGATTATATGACCCAAAAATGAAACCTTTTATAGCCAAAATTCACACTTTATAAATTTTCAATATATTTTCTCCTTCCTTGAGGTTCTTTAATATAATTATCAAGTGATCTTCATGCTCTTAATTTCTCTTCATTCCTTAATATCCATTTTTTCAATTTTTTAAAAGACGCTTTAAGGTTTAGTGATAACCACACATTCAAAAATTCAAATACAGCCACCCAGGTTATGAAATAAAATTTAAAACTGGTTAAAATTTGAAAACCACTTATGACCATGCATCGATCCCAGCACCACTTGACCACATCAGTCCATGAGATCCAAAACAGAGAGCATCCTTGAGCCGCGTGCCTAGAAAATCAAGCATAGTCATCCACTCTACTCATCGACAAGAACCCACCGGCCTTTGAAACCACACTAAAACATCAACATTGAGCATCATTGTCATCGTTGAGGTAGAAAAATAGTATCCAACACACCAGAGTGATCCACAACCCAAAAGGGCGCCATTGGAAAAGTTCACCTTCAAAATTCATCGGCATCATCAAGGCTAAAAACTAGTAATATACTTCACTAGAGTGATCCATGACCTTCACTAGACCCAAAATACCTTCACTAATCAAACAGTAAGAAAACCAGCACTAAAAAAACCCTTTTCATTGATTAAACTTCAACAAACATCTGAAACAGCTATGGCTTGGATCGAAGTCGATGAAGGACATGCCTCATAGAACATCATCTTCCGAACAAATAGTACATCCCAAAAATTCTTGAAACCACTAAAGTAGACCGACTATAAGAGTTTTGAAGGAACAAGAAGCTAGAGTAGATTTTGAAGTGGTTGGGAATCCACAAGAAAGCTCATCCTTTCCCAGAACCACCAACCCCAACCCTTGAATCCACCTCTAGGAAAAGAGTACACCATCAACACACTGAAGAAGCAACGATCTCCATGAAAGGGAAAATCATAAAAATATGAGACCAAACACAAGTTGAGCTCCTAGGAAACTGACAAAACTCATCCTTCACATCCCAAACCTCCCTAAGAAAACCAACAAACTGAACTAGAATGGGGATAGAAACATGATAACTAGAAGGAAATAGTAGAGGAAGAGATTATATGGCTTTAATAGGGATCCAATACCTCATACAGAAGAGTGGAAGAGAAGCAAAATATAGGAACAAAATAAAACAATCACATGAGAGTGATGAGGAAGAAGAAAACGGGGGAAACATGGAGGGAGGGAAGGATGGAACGAGGGAAGGGGAGATGATGTTGGGGAAGCAGTGCATAGACATCCCCCCTCCAAATCACCATTGATGGAAACCCTAGATAAGTAGAGAAGAGAGGGAAATTTCACTTAGATTCTCTACACTTCCTTTCTCTTTTAATAGAGAATAATATAATCCATAAAGACTACTGAAAACTAATCAAGGTAATCTATAAAGACATTATTGGTTAAATTTATGAATATATCAATGGAATTGGTAAGACCAAATGAAATCACTATATATTTATAGTGTTCATACCTTAAATGGAATGTTGTCTTGGGTATATCATCCTTATTAAACCTAAATTGATGATATCAATAATGAAGGTAAATATTGGAAAAGTATTGATCTTTATGAAATTGATCAAATAGGTAATCAATATGGTGTAGAGGATACATGTTCTTGATCCTGATCTTGTTTAGCTCCCAATAATCAATGTAGAGTCACATCGATCCATATTTATTTTTAACAAAAAGAATTAGTGTTCCCCAAGGTGACACACTTGGATGAATGAATACCTTATCAAGGTTCTCTAGGAGTTTCTTATTCAATTCCTACAACTCAATTGGGGTTATTCAATAGGGATTATTTGAAATAAGTGTGGAACTAGGTATTAGTTCTATTGATAACTCAAGCTCAATTTTTGGTAGAAGGATAGAAAACTCTTCTAAAAAGACATCAAAAAACTCCCGCACAATATGCATATCATCGATGTTGATTTTCTACTCAGCCTTATGAGATAAACACCCCTCTTTAATCGGAATTAAAACACATATAATAGATGTGATTTACATTGGAAGTTCATATTTATCATCACATTGATAGAAGATCATAGGTCTATTTGGAATATCACACGTGACTTTGCTTCCTTGGAAATTAATATGGGATTTATGTATATAAATCCATTCCATTTTTAAGATAACATCAAATTCAACTAGAGGAATAATGATAGGATTTTTAGGAAGCACATTCTCACAAACTTCAACTAGAGAGGAATCATATACTTGAGATGAGATCATTATACTATTAGGGGATTACACTACTAATTCTATATCTAATCATTTGGGTGGAATATCGATACCCTGATAAAATTATTTAGATATAAAAGAATGGTTTGATCTAAAGTCAAATAAGACATTAGCAGTTCTAGAGTGGATAGTAATTGTACATTTCACCCCATAGTTATCACACCCCTTGTCAGAAATAGTGATCGCATTAGATTTAACTTTGTCTCTCGGCTTAAGTAGTTTCTGACATTGATCATCCTTATAAATATTTGGGTTTGGGAACTAGTTAGAATAATTATCATACTTCTTAAATTTGAAACAATGGAGTGTGGATGGTGCATTATATGGATATTTATCTCAATTTACATCATTATCTAACTTCTTACCATCACTTAAAAATTTGATTGCCTAGTGACCTACCTTTACAAACTTAAAACATTTACTAGTCCCCTTTGAACAATTTTTTTTATGTTTCCTTCCACACTTTGATCATGTAGAAAAGCTCAACTTCTTCTCTCCATGGTTTTTAGAGTTTCCTGTAAACATTATCTTCCTTTTCTTATCAAAACCATGAGATTCATGGGTAAATCCTATATCAATTTACAACTTTAGAGCACATTAAATGATTTCTCTATAGATACTAAATTACCTTATGGATAATTCCCTTTGGAAAAATGGTTTTAATCCATTGAATAATCAATCAACCTTACTTTTAGGTTAGATGATAATTCTAGAAGCATACCTCACAAGTCTTGTAAAAATTTCCTCATAGGTACTAAAAAATTCATCATACTTTTTCTTTAGCTCTAGGAATTACTTCTTTATTTTTTGTATAAATAATAAAAGAGAAGTACTTATTGAAAAATAATATCATAAACTCATCTCACTCCATGGATTCAATTTCATCATGTTATCTTGTATTATTGATGAGAGTACACCATTGATCTTCTCTGTTTCTAAAATGATAAATGTAAAAAATGAATTTTTCATGTTTTAAACACTATAGAATAGAAAATATCTCTTTAATGGTACTTATCCATTATTCATCTACTAGTGTATTAGTAGAACCATTAAAAGAAGGTGGGTGTTTCCACATGAATAACTCAACAAAATTTTGTTCCCTTATTTTCTCATTTGTAAATTCAATATGATTCATAGCTTGAGAAAGTTTTTTGATCATAGAAATAAGATTTTTTATTCTATATACAATAATGTTTGGATTCTCAAGGGTACAATCATTACATTTTCTATCATAATCAAAATTAACACGGTTCCTTTAGGTTCTAACAATTGAATGAAACTAGAAAGCATAGTGTAAGTAACAATAATCATAGTGTGGAACCACATAATCATGAAAATAACTTATAGGATGTCTTAATATTGACACATTATTTTTAATCTATTACACCTTAGGATTTACATAGGTTATTCATAGTCATTATTCAAATCCCATATGATGGTTTGTAAAGAGTTTTTTAATTTCCAAAGAATATCCCTTAGGAGTGTCAAACTAGGTGTGCAGTAAGACCCATTTTCATGCACCAGGTGACGATTGAGTCCAACTAAATGCACCCTTTTCTAAGTTATTACACCTAGGTACCTCTGCGCTAGAGCCATATCCACTTGTATTATCTAGACAAGGATTTAATTTCTTGGATACTAATAGCTCTATCCTTTACTAAAATTCTAGTACATTTTCCTATAATTTGAATCATCCTTGAACTTATAATTAAATATATCCTTACTGATCTCACTAAAGTTTTATCATCCTAGTTTCCAAATGTTAACTTTACCTTACTCTGATTCCAACTGTAAATAACAAAACTTATCATACATAAATATTAAATCTTAATAGATGAATATTCATTACATAACATAGTAATCCATGATAAAATTGTTTAGTCATAGTGACTTTAGAAACTTGAACACATAACAAATTAGTCCATAAGTGAGCTATGTCATCTCCCACTATGTCCTTCATAACTAGAACTCTTTTTAGACATATCACACATAATACCTTTTATCATAACCTAGGGAAAGGAAACATAAGAAAGGGTGATATCAAATGATCAATATGGGTAAACAAGGGAGATATCAACATATCATGATAATAAGTGTTTGAGAAAATGATAATTACATTTGAAAATCATACCTTTCATGTCATATATCATAAATTCGAGTCATGTAATTAATATTGGTAGTTCATAAGGCGTGAATTAGAATGGAATCAAAGAACATGAACTATGAGAACATAATATTGGCATAAGGCATTGATTTTTAGCATACACATAATCATATAAATCATTTCCTTAATAGTTAAAGGTTCATTTCTGAGACTATCATAGTGGAATGGGTTCACTACCCAAATCATCGTAGTAGTCAAGTTTCACTCCCAAGACTATCATAGTGGATAGAGTACCTTATTAAATTGGTTTTTCTCCATGTTCCAGTCATTTTTATCTCATGAGATATCAATATTTACCCAATGCATTAGAGGGAGATATAGGTCCCACACATTACTTAATAAAAATCATACATAGGTGTTTTACTAGATCATAAAACATTCATTATATCAAAACTCAAGAAAATAAATGGGTTTCATAAAAATTTTATCATAACATAACCTATGTAAAAGAAACACATTTCATAATCATTTCATTGTTTCATCAAAGCATAACCCATGGAAAAATAAGTAGGTTTAATAATAATTTTATCATGGTATAACCCATGGAAAAATAAGTGGGTTTCATAAACATCTTGTCATCATAAACATAAACCATCCAGAAAAAATAAGAATGGTATCCTTGGAACATATCCCTGGTAAATCATAAATAACATCAAAGGATGTCATCTTAGATGGAAAAATATTTTAAAGGATCACTTAGAACATTTATTGAGAAAAATAAACTTTCTTTGAAAATCATTTTTTAAAACAAAAAAATCATAAAATATTTTGTAAATTTTTTTCTTTGAAGGTAACCTTGAAAAGTTATAAAGGAATATTCAAAGAAAATCAAGTTGGTTGATGGTCCCCATCACTTCTATTGATATATCTTCTTGAGACTTGTGGATTCACACTTATGAGTTTTAATTCCTTATTTTTAATAGGTTTGATACACCGTTTTGTTTTTTGTCACTTTTTTAATATCTCCCTCATTTCCCTATGGTGTAAGCGCATTACACCTCGTTCATTTATTGAAAATTTGATTTTATTTAATAAATTTCTCAGAGGAGTGAATTGGGTGACAAATTCATGTCTCATTATATTTAAAAAATCATGATGATGGGAAATTTCTTTCATGTTCTACACGTTAAAACAAATATTTCCTTTATATTTTTGGAAAAATCCAAATAAGCCATATTTGGAATACATCATGAAAATTCCTTTTGAAATATTTTGTAATAAGTAAAACATGGGTAAAAATTTCTTTAAAAATAATTTATATAATGTTAAGAACATTTTTAGACAACATGGTTTTGGAAGAAAAAGGGTTTTTGACCAAAGAGATAAATAAAAATGATTTTTCTTAAAAACATTCTTTTGAAATATTGAGTACGTAAAGAGAGGAAAATGAAGTAAAAAATTTATTCTCATTACATAACTAGAGGATAATAAAATTCATGAGTTTATTTTGATATATTTCATAATATTTCATCATTAGAATCATAAACATAAACAATCCTGATAAACGATGAGATTGTATCATAAGACCCTTTCCACTTTGATAAATTTGAATTTTAATCCTCATGAAGGAATAAAATTAAATTAAACATAAAATATCATGAGAATAAATATATTAATGATATTAAATTTAAATTGGGTTGTATATAACCCTTATAAAACAATATAGTTTTATAACATAATATATGTCCCAAATAAAGAAAATTGAGACAAAAATATCTTACCTTAAGTCTTGACTTCCTTCATACACATTCAAAACTCATGTATAAAAAATATAAGTTTATTATACATATATTATATAACCATAAATATTTATATCATACCGTATATGATTTACTTATTACCATTTATTAACCATTTATTAACAATTCCATGTTAAAGTCACATTTTGGGAAATAAATACTTTATTTTTCATGTATGTTTTGATTTATTATTTTTATTACTCTTACTTTGATAATAGTTCCATAATCTAAAATTTTTAAAAAATTATATAAATATCATATATATTAATTAAATGTTTATTTATACTAATCCCTAAAAGTTAGAGATAGAAAATGAAATACATCATTCTTGGAGATGGTAGGTCGTATGTACGCATTAACATTGTTTTCATTTTCTCAACAGATTAAAATAAAGAAAGGTAAATAATATATAAAAATTACATAATCATTTTTATTTCATATATATATCATATATTAACATTAAACTCATCCTTATTACCTTTCATGTAAAGCATGAACGAATCACATCACTTCATGAGGCGGTAGTCCGCCGTACACATGAGCGATGTTATCGTATTCCCGCACAATGAAAAGTAAGAAGGTATATAAGATATAATAATTAAAAAAGGCATAATAATATCATAAATATCATATATAAACATTTAATACATTATTATATCCATCTATGAGATGTGGTTATGGAAAACAAATATCATCGGTTCGTAAGGAGGCAGTCTGTTGTACACATGATCGACCATTTCATTTCCCATTTGATGGAGAAGGAGATATGGATATGGGTTATTACATTAAAAAAATAACCTCTAAGTATGGGAGATAATTTTTTTATTATATCATCAGAATCTAATAATATTTTAATGAGTAATAAGAATAAGTATAACAAAAACACATAGTTAAAATATTTACCTCTTCTTCAGATAACCTCTTTAGGTTTAACTTAAATACATCCTAGGTTAGCTTTATGATATCAAACAGGCCTATAGGATGTTTGGAGGTACTTAAGGAAGATATTTATGCCAAATTTTTTTGTAATTGTGAATAGGAGCGGAAAAGGGTTGGACTTTTATAGTGAGGTTAGTGGCACACTTGTAATTTTGAAAAGAAAAAGATGTACCCATGTTTTCACATGAAAAGGATCCAAAATGGACCATTATCGAGATTTATATATGACAAAGTAAAACTAGGGTCATAAAATTGGTGTTAGACAATTTTTGGGTGATTTTTAACCCTTAAGGTTTAAATTTAAACCCTCCATAAACCCATTTTTACCTTAAATGTTAATTTTTTACTATTTTTAATATTAATTTTGACCAAAAATTAAGTTGAAATTATTATATAATAAAAATTCTTATTATTAAAAATGTGGAATCAATTTTTATAAATTCCATTCACATAAGTGAAAAATATTAATTTAAAACTAAACTCGTAGGAGTGATGAAAAAACGGTTTTCCAAAGAGAAAATGTGCAAAAGTTTAAAAAGTTTTTATATCAAAATTCATTATGAAAATGATTCAAATAACATAAATTAGATTAATATATATATTATTGAAATAATTTTTCTTTTAAACCCCTTTTAAAACAAAAATTAACCTTATATAATCTTTAAATGAAAAGGTAGTTTTTGATAAAAAACATTATTTTTCACTATTCATTTGAAAAATTGCTTTTTTCAAAGAAAATACCAAAAATTCACCTTAAGATAATTTTGAAATGATGATTTAAAAATTAATTTTAATTTATAAAATTAATTTTATAAAATTTTCAAAAAATTAATTTTACTATTTATCGAAAAAAATAAAAAACATTTTTTGAGAAAATTGTATTTTCGAAACATATAAAGACTTTATCAAAAATTAAGTACTTTTCTCAATACTTTTTCTTTATATAAAACCATTATAAATAATATTTAAAAAAATATTCATATTCATGTTTCCAATTTTAACATCCAAGTAAAAACGATCGTGTTTAAATAATAATACTAATAGTTTGTTGTGGATCGTTAAAACTCGGTGTTATGTGTAACGCAAGCTATCGAAGAAATTAAATTTATTTAAAAAATATATTTTATAAAATCTCAGGGTGTTAAAACCTTTAGTCTTATATATCAACCATAACCTATCAAAATCCATTCTCAACTTCCTTAATCACATTATATAGGTGTTGATCTTCCCAAAAGACTAACCCTAGAGCCCTTAATAGGAGATCTAGAGGAGTTATTTCAAAGAAAAGATAATCACCTTAACTGGTCACTTTATTTTGAATTATTATTTTACCTCCTATAAATATGTTATATTATTCATAAAATAATTAATTCAGTATCCTCATTATAATGAAATGTTATTATGATTATGAAACTACCTTTATTCGCCCTCTTTCCATCAAATGGGAAGTGAAAATATCATTTGTGCGTACGTATGGCTTACCATATCATGTTAGCGATACAATTTATTTCTCATAAACATATTTTGTGTATGGGTATTATTATGTTTTTAATGTTTATATATGATATTTATGACTTAATTATACATTTGTAAGGATAATATCATATTTACCTTCTTCCTTCCAAACCGTCAGAAAATGATAATGTCGATCGTACATACGTGTGGACTACCACCTCCACGAAGAATTGTGATTCATTTTTCATTTATATTTTACTTGGATGGTAATAAGTATTGATTTAATGAATATTTATAATATATATTATATAGTAATGATTATGCAATGGTGAGTTATTATTTACCATTCTTTTGTTCCATCCGTCAAAAAAATAAAAATAGTGTTTATACATACGTACAACATACCATATAAATTGAATGGTGTAATTAATTTTCCTATATTAATATTTTATGAATGAATCTAAAAATTTATATAATGGAAAAAGAATACTAAAAATACTAAACTAGAACATATATGAAAAATGAAGCAGATATCACTCATAACAGTGATTTTGATAATAGATTATTAATAAATGGGTGATAAAACATTATAATTAAATAATATATGATATATATATATATATATGATTATGGTTTTATAATATATTTATAATAATATATATTTATTATTCATGAGGTTCCAATGAAATCAAAGGAAGTTGGACCTAAGGTGAGATATTTTCATCTCACTTTTATTTCTATGAGATGCATGCCTTATACACCACTTGTTTCTTTTGTGTGCTGTATATACTATAAATGAATTTATTTTATGATTATTATCATTAAAATTATGATATATATACATATCTATCTATTTTTATTTATTTAACGGGTCTTATGATTCATAAGTTACCTAAGTGGTAAGGGTTTTATATTGCAATCTCGTTATTTAACGGGATTGTATATGATTATGTTTCCTATGATGATATATTTTGATTTAACTCTGAAGAAAATAATTATTTTTCTTATACTAGAGTTATTTATTGAAAATTAATTTTTTCTATTTATTTTCCTCACCTTAAATTCTCAAGATACCAAAAATGTATTTTTAAGAAAAATCGACTTCATTTCTCTCTTCAGTAGAAAAACCTTTTTCTTCCAAATCCATGTTTTCCTAAAAATGTTTTAAAGAATGATTTTAGTATTATCCTATTATTTTTTAAATTAATTTTTACCCATGTTTTAATTTTCATAATTTTTTTCAAAATAAATCTTCTTATCATTTTTCAAACAAGATACTTTTTGAATTTTTATAAAAAAATGTGAAATGGGTGTTTTCTTTTAACTTATAAGACATGAAAAAAAAATCCATCATAAACGCTCAATGTTTTGAATATTCATTTACAATTTTATAAGGTTATTTTAAAAAAAACGTTTTCCATGATATTTTTGAAATATCTATATTTTAAAATTGGTTTTCAAAATGAAAAGGTATTTCCCTTAAGAAACATTTCATGGATATTTTAAATGGATTTTCATATAAGATACCAACCTTTGATATTAATTATGATTTACTGGGGGTATATTCCATTTATATCATTATTAATATTTCTCTAGATGGTTAATGTTTATGTTGATGATATTTTTATAAAACCCATTTATTTTACATGGGTTATGCTATAGTTAATTGATGAAATGTTTATAAAACCTATTTTCTTTACACAAGTTATGATGTGATGATATGATGAATGTGTTATGATCATATGGAACACATATGTATGGTTTTCATTATTTTATAGTGGTTATGTTATAACTAAGGATGGTGGTTATGTTATAACCAAGGATAGTGGTTATGTTATAACCAAGGATGGTAGTTATGTTATAACAAAGGGTGGTGGTCATATTATAACCAAGGATAGGTGGGACCTATATCTTCCTCCAATGCATTGGGTAAAGATTAATATCTCATGAGATATGTAAAACTATAATGGGGAGTGAACCATATTTAGTAATGGGATTTATTCACCATGATATTATTAGGAGTGAACCTTGACTATTACGATGGATTAAGGATTAAAGTCATTCCACAATGATAGTCTTGGAAATGAACCTTTACTACTGAGGAAATGATTCTATATTCTTATGTGTATGCCACAAACTTATGTATTATTCCAATTTTATTATCTCATGGATCATGTTCATTGATTCCTTTATGATTCATGTCTTAGGAATTTCCATGTTTTATGTCATGAATCAAGGTTATGATCTATGATATACAAAGTATGATTTTCAATTGTTATGATCATGTTCTCATTCACTTATGTTCTTGTTATTATCAATTGATCATTGATATATCCTTTTATTACCCTTACTAAGTATCTAAACTCACCCTTTCATAGGTTTTATTTCCCAAAGTTATGAAGAAAGTTATTAAGTACGATATTTCTAAGAAGAGTGCTAGTTATGAATAACTTAGTGGGAGATGATGTAGTTATTTTATAAACTAGTTTTTTATATGTATATATTTCCAATGGAACTAGACCTATATGATTATAGAGTTAACTATTATGTTATGTAATTAATATTCATCTATTAAGATGTGATATCTGTGTATAAAAAGTATGGGTCATTAGAGGGATCCCTGAAGTCAATGAAGATGCTATTTTTTCATTCTTTTTCTTGATGGGAATAATTTTTGTGATCCATTTTGGGTGTTGTACTTATATAATATAGTTATATTTAATGGGTTTTTAAACTTTGGATTACACTTTGGTAGCATGGTTATGGTGAATTCTCTTGGATTCCTACTTATAACCATAATGGATGTTAGGAATTACCAAATGATGTGTAGACACATCAGGATCGAACTCTATCATTTAAGTATAGTTCTAGGTGAATACATATCAATTATATTTTAGAAAGGAGGTGTATTCCTCATATTCTTTTGGATCCATGGTGTAACTAATCAATGTTGGTCTTGAAGCTTTCTTTATAACCAAATTCACCTACCTAAGTTCACTGATAGTGATTGAGAAATGTTTCAAAAAATTATAGGGGTATAGCTGAGATATTCTTCTTCTTATTAATTTTATAATCAATTTCTATTAGAATCAGAAGATATAGAGGAATTTAAGGACCTATTAGATAATATGGGGAAAATCTTAGATCCTATAAATGAAGTAAGGGGAATTTTTATTATTATTATTAGGATAAAAACCTTCCTCTGAATATTTTGGTTCATCTAGAACAACTAACACCATGAGAACAAGGAGGAATGTGCCTAGACCATGTTCCTTCACTCGTATCTTGGTATTTATACCCACTTGATCAAATATTCTTGGCATTTTATTCAAAATATCGGTCAGATATACTCAGTAGTAAATATGATCAAGATCTAAGTTGATATGCATGGGTTTCACAATGGTCTTCTACTTTCTTGGTGGTGGTTTCTCTATAGAAATATCTATTTGACCAGTGTATAAAAGGAAATATATTAGATGCTTTGGTTTATTATCCAATAGAAACTGCTTGTCTGAATGAGTTCTCAAATCATGAGTTTTCTTCTCAATTCAATTGATAAGTAACACGTAGTCCTCTCCAAGAACACTCTAGGTATTGATAGATCTATATTTCATGCCATTGGATCTATATATTTAGATGGATTTATCTATAATCAGTTTCCTTCCATCTATTTTTTAAAACCCATAGTTTATATATTGGGCCTCACATGACTCAAAGGAGGAATTATCACCGTAAAATACCCTAAATTGTCTCTTAATGGATCACTTGAGGAATTAATGGTATGATGAGGGTATTATCATATTCATATGGGTCCATGGTCTCCCTAGTATAGCATTAAAGGTGGTTATTGGCCAATAACCATGAATTCTGAGTTTAAAATGAGATTTGTAAATTGGGGTCTAAGTAGTTAGGGGATTTCCCAAGTGGTAAAGACTCCCCGTGATCTTGCATAAAACTTGAGTTCAAAATCAAGAAGGAATTAATTTATAAAGGTATTATAGTCTTACTATAGCATTGTAGTAGTGTGGGTAGTGTAGCTAGTACTCAGTAGTGGTATTGTTCACCCAAATTGGGATTTCAGGCCATGTATTGGTCCCCAGACCATAGGTCCTTTTTATCCACTAGGCCTAAAGTTCATTAAAATTGGATGGTTTTATTACACTAGATAAGCCTCAAGATGATGGATCAGATTAATAGTAGTCATGTGGAAGAGATAACTAAACATAGGATAGTGGAGGGTCAAGGTGGACATGCCATTGGTTTTAGGCCCCACAAAGCTCTCTACGGTGCAAGTACAAGTTGATTCCATCATCATAAGGTGACCTATGTTCAATAATTAAAGAGGTGATGGGTAGGTATTATTTCAGTTCAATTGGGTAAAATGTGTAAAGACTTTGTACCTAAGGGCCTTTGGGCCATGTATTCTAAGCCTTCGGATCATGTAATGTTTCCCTCTCAACCCAGTTAAAAAGGGTCTTATCTAAAAAATAGAAATATGTAATTGGAGAAAACTGGGATTTGAGTTTGATTGTTCCAATAGGTTTCTACTCACTCTTATCATACACTTGGATGGTTGGGTTAGAAGCAGTTAAGTTGGATTCACTATAACCCAAGCATGGTTAGGTTTATACTGGTATGAGATTGATCCTATAACCATTATCAATTATAGACTATTATGCATAAATATTATCCAGATTAATAGATATATAAAAGAGACTAATGTTCCCATATAACCCATCTTCATGGTCTTGTTCTGTAAAGGAAATAACTGTCTGACACTTGGTGGAATCAGTCTCCACATGATATGTCTCAACTATAGAAACCTCAACCTCAAACTCTTGAGGACTTAAGAGGTCCTTAATAAAATATTATCTAAGCTCTATAGATATTTGAATAGAATCCAGGATAGAGATCTTGGATGGAACTATATGAGGTTTCTTCAAAAAAAATTATTTCTAGACCAAGGCTTTATGCTTCATGTCTTGATGTTTCTCTCTGTTCTGGGTCTTATAGGTTGACACTAACTACGTTGATGGTTCTTTACCTTGATTAGAATTAGAGATAATATTTTCATCTATAGGTTTGGCTAAGATATCCTTCCCATAATGCGATATTGACTAGACAATTGTATATCTACCATCCAGTCTTCCAATATTATTGGATTCAAATAAGCCCAAGAGGATTTGGGATTATATTGATGTTTATTTATTCAAGTTTCTATGGTATATATGGAATCCAAATGAATGGTGCATGAGCATTGGGATTTATTCTGACCCCATCTTTTTCAACCTCCTCAACCTATGTGTCCAACTCCTCTATTATGGATGGAGAGATCATGTTTATATTAATATTATTCATTAGTTAAGGGGTCTTCCAATTAGATGACATTGATTGGGTCATATTGAGACTATCCATCTGATGAGAATCTATTTTGAGGGGGTGTTTCCTATTGTCTTGTTTAATGGGATGTTTCATGTCCTCCTGGTGATGAGGGTAAGAATTTTAAAAGGGGATTAACCAGCTTGGATGTTGGGGAGGGATCCTCCTATTATACCTTGTTTCACTGATAGTGATTGAATCAAATTTTGAAGAACTACAATGATGGTGATATCGCCTCTATTTTTTTATAGAGTATTAGAGTCACAACTGGTTGGTATAGTTAGACTATGAGTATGTTATGAACCTATCTAACTAATGTTATGGTTATCCAATCATTAAGTTTCTACATGTATATGTCAATGACCTGCTTCCTCTCTTTTTCTTCCTTTGGTAAGGTGGTGTAGACACAAGCCACCTATATTGGGAGTTTTTCTAGCATGACTTATCTAAATTTAACTGTCTTTTTAAGTATAACCTTTAATATGAAGTAGTCTTGAATATTATATCCCAATATATAATGGAAGGGCTTGTAATCAGGATGATCATTCAGCCCAAATTCATTGGGAATCTAATTCTCTGGAAGCTTGAGTAAGTTATTCTCCATGGTAGTAATGAAATACCCCATAACCTACTCTCTTCATAATGAACAGGATTATTCTTATAATTATCAAATTTCATATGGTTAAGTTCATTCCTTCCCTCTTGAAGAGGTAATTATTATTTTTGTTGTTGTTCAGGTTGATTCAATGTAACATATTTAGTAGGCTTGGTAGTTGGAGATGGTATGGGTATCAAATTCATTGTAATAATAATTTTTTCAATTTTAAATGTTCTCTTTCACAATGTAGTCGGTGTTGGATAATATTTTTCCTTAAACCACTGTATGGAATCTTAAAGGTGTTATGCCATAAATGTAAACTCTAGAAATCCACCTGGATGTTTTAAAAGAATAATAGGTTTTTAGATCTGATCATGGAGATTTTATTTTCATGTCTTCATAATATACTCTTGTAGAACTTGTATATTCTGAGTGTATGTCATTATATTCCACTTGAAGATGAAATCTGAGACCCTATCATACATTTTTTTTTCAATTTAAGAGTCCAAGGATTATTTTATTTCTCAACATGGATCTATATTTATAGAGAAATTTTTGATTGAGACGTTCTTAGTTTTTAATATACCCTATCGGTAGATTGTTATACCAGAATAATACTAGTCCCTCTAGAGTCTACATGAATTATATAATCTTTGTTTCTTATTCATGTTTGAGTGTTCCCATCATAAGGCCACATCCCGACACAAAGTGTAGGAAGTGTTTCCCTGGGTATCTCATGATATTGAAAGTTAAGAATGTAGGATTCTTAAAGTTGGAAAAAGGAGGAGTCACATCCACTCACTCAAGATATGACTTCCTTTCTGGATATATTGGTCTATATATACCCTATATGGATTCCATCTGAATGGAAAAAAGACTCATTGGAATCAAGGAGCTCTAATAGTATTAACACTTTGGTAAATTCTCGTGTATAGGTAGTGACTAGTTCCTGATATGTTTGTATCACGTTTTTCTATTGTTGATATCCCACTTGAGTCATTTTAGGGTATCTGTATTGATATAGTTGTGGTGACAACACCAAGGGAGGAATTTCATGATAATCCTTGGAATTTGGGATCAAGTGCACTATTTGTATGGACTCAAAGTTGGTTTGATGGTCATAATATTCTCTCATTGGACAGTATCCCCTTTTTATTGGATACGTACTCTATGAGAAACATTGGATTCCATATGGTAGTTTTACTCAAAAATAATATTTCCTCTAATTAATTCATCATTAATCCACTTCAATTTATCCAAATCGACTTTGTATTGATCCATATTCTCCTAGGTAATAAAGTTTTTAGTTTCATTTGGCGGTGGATGGGATATAGGTAGCACTTTCCCTTTATTTTTAGATGAATCCCATTGGGTGGGAAGTAACTGAATATTTGTAGGATCCCCCATATCATGAATATACCTCTAGTTATGGGTGTGGATGCCTTATTAGTGATTTTTGGTATAAAAAAATGTTTAGAATGGATGTATTTTTATCACACTCTTCAAAACTAGAGTTATTCTTCAGGTTATTTATGGGATTTATGCTAACAACATTCACTGATGTATAGTAAATGGTGGGAATCATATCCTCATTAGAGTTACTAGGGGATTTTTTATCCTATGAGCATCATTCTAGAGATAAATCATAATACACCTTGAAATTTACCTTCTTGGTGGGTTGTTTTGGCTTACATACCCTGCTAGGATTCATCTTTCCTCCTAGATTTATGGTGAACTTGAGAGATACTCTAATGGGTTTAACTGAGTTCACTCTAAACAAGAGAGATGTGTCATGAAGTGGAAGGAATCAAGTGGGTGTTTCCTATAGAGTTTTCCCCATCCTAGAAAAGAATGACTTACATGGAAGAGGAGGTGTAGGTAGTAATAATTCACCTATTCCTATGGGAAGGGGTTTGTGTCACTCTACCACTATCTCATCCTAAACCCGATGTGGATTTTATGATCCCTAAGAAAGTGGGGTGGTAAAAATTCTCCCAACCCTACAGACTAAGGTTGTTCTAGAAATACTATGGAGGTAGCTACTATTATGGATTTATTGAATATTCGACAATCTATTCGGGCATGATAAGGGTGAATTTTTTTGGTATGAGTAGGAGATGCTTTCCACCGAAGTTAATATGTGGTTATAGTTTTTGATTTTGTTATATGGGAGGCATGTTTGGACTTATTGGTAGATTAATGTTGGAGAATATCAATATATCATTCTTGTTGGGTATGCCACTTCTGGGATTTTTGAATAGTAGGGTGTCACTATACTGACCAGCTGGAATATGCAGATCTAAGTCTTGATACATGGCCTGAAGCAGTAACATTGAAAGTTGAATTTCTTAGTGGACTCTTCTAGCCAGTGAGTGGTGTAAAGTGCATCATTCCACATTCACCCCACCCTATAATGTTCATATCATATGGGTTAGTAGTAATTATCTGAAAAAAGTATCTCTATGCTATTAAGGAAGGCATATTGGAGGCTCTCGTGCTATTTTCCCAACTTTAGGTTTAGTGACACTAATAAAGTATCTAAGTTGACTTGATGGAAGATCTCACTCATCACCATGATATGGTTGACATACACCCCATATGATAGGTATTTTTTTCTTGAGATAGTGGAGAGTTGTCCAAAATTTCTGGTTTATGTAAGGTATTCATTCAAATTTTAATGATTTTGGAATTTTATATCATTGAGTAACCATAGGACCAAATATGATCAATATATTACCTCTGGCCAGATCCTCTCACATAACCCTGTAATTTTTCTTATATTCATAGAGGGATTTCTCAAAAAAAATATGGCCATAAAGGTTTCTTTTCCATGACTTTATCAAGGGAATTGAGATTATTTAGAATATCCTCAGCCTTATAAGAGAGTGAGTGGTCTAGGTAGACAGAGATTATAACTATCACCTCAGACTACCCTATGACTAGGATGAAACAATGACGGTAAAATATGATGAACTTGGTGTTGCTAGCCTAGATTTATTGAAAGCCTCTCGATATGAGGGAAATATCAAAGAAATTTTGACATAGAGAGTACCTTTATGTTGAGGAAATAAATTTTTACAAGGAGGGCTATCACAATAAAAACCATGGTAAGTAATTTCATGGTTATTAATTTCAGATTATCCCTTATATGGAGGACCTCTGTTTTAGCTACTTACTTCATTATAGACTATTTTAATAGATTGCTTCATTTTATAAAGGATACTTGTAATGTATACCCTATGGAGGAAATATAGGGTTATGATATTGGTTCTCAAGGGAAGGTATTATGTGTTCACTAGTTGTTAGTGAGTTAAAAGGGGGAGGACCTCCTTATTAGTGGATTTTCAAGATGTAGGTAGGACCTTCATAGATTTCAATCATGGTATAGTAGGGAGGACCTCCACAATAATATTTTTTTTATATCTTATTAGAATAGAGTAAAAATATTCTTGATCCATGGTTTAAATATGTTAAAGGCATTCAAGAATATCATCATTCACTGTGGAAAAGTCATGCTCAAAGATTATATAAATCCCATAATGAGACCTTTTGGATCCTCATGTCTAGAAGACTGAGGTCAAAACCTTGATCATGATTTGATTCACATAGTACAGGCAACAAACCTCATGCATAAGAACCCTCCAAGGTAACCCCCTATCTACAATCAAAATATACCAATGATTTACTTAGAAATCTACCAGATTATTCCAATGTGCTTCAAAATTATTAGAAATAATAAAAATATGAGCCTAATTATATTCTTTAGTCACTATTTGAATATGATTATAGACTTCTTAGGTGAGAAAAAAATATATATTTTTTCCTCAAAGAATGGAACATGTATTTGTCGATGGTTTTCATACATGTGGGCATTGATATAAGACAAAACTTATGTTATCAAGGGTACATATTATCAATTTTTTCTAGTGGATTAAAGGATATGATCCAATCCTTAAGTGATTATTAGGATATTATGATGAACATATATAGTAGAGGAAAGGATATAAGTTTTCACCTGAGTGACTTTCAAGATATCTTGGTAAACTCCAGTAAAAATAGGGGTATAAGTCCATCCCTGGTATTTATTATGCATCCGGATATGTTGATGATCCTCTTGAATAATACTAATAATATGATCCCACTTATGAGTAACTATAGAGATATACTAATGATATCCCTTGATTTTGTTGAGAATAAGAATATGGTCTTATCCCTATGTGGCCTCTGGAATGTTATGGAAGATGTCTTTTGTGCCTGAATGGCCCAAAGGCCATCTTTTTATTTTATTTTGGATAATCCCACTATTAAGGGTTGAAGGGGAACCCTTAAATGACATGAAGGCCCAAGGAACAAGACCCATACATGACCTAATACATGACCTTAAAGGCCCAAAACCTGACACACTTGAAATAGTCCCTCCCTAACATCTACATCTTGAAGGCGCCTAGCTCCCCACCTCACATGGTTGATTAGATAACATTGCTCCATGAAGATTTGAACAGTTCCTGGTACCAATGATAGATTCCATACCCTCTCGTTCTTCCAATCTAGTTAGCTCTGCTCTGGTGGTTGATATTTTTTTCTCAGAATCCCCATATGGGCCTACTACTGTGTGGCATGCCCTTCTTTTTGGTCTTTTCTATGGCCCAAAAGCCTTGTGTCCTGAATTCCATTGGTGGCCTGAAGGCCTTACATTCTGAAGGCCCTGTAGCCTTAATACCTTTTTGTGGTCCAAAGTCTTTGAGACCCGTAGGCCCAAACCGGTGGCCTGAAGGCCCAAATCATATGAATAGTGTTGGCTACTACGGTACCGAACAGTGCCTTCTACAGTGCTACTATAGTAACCCATAAATTCACTCTCACATGGATTTGATCCTGGTGAGGATATACAACCAGGATTGGAAGGTGTGAGAAGGGATATGAACCTTCTCTTTAGTTACCTTCAGGATATACTTATGGGTTTTTTCAGTGAGAAAAGGTATATAGTCTCATTTCCTACTTTTAGTGGTCTGCCACCATTAGAGGAACCTCTTTCTAAGTTCCTTTGACTAAGTGGATGAGGTTGAGATATATTTGGTGGTAGGATCAATGTATCCTAAGGATTTATGGTCATACAATTTTTAGGTGATGACAGCTGGAAATATCCCACCTAGGAGGCTCTTAGATGATTGTAGGGTCATAGTTGATGCCCCCCTCCATCTACCTAAGATAAGGGAGGTGGGTATTATTGTGCTCTAGGGATAGGATCTTAAAGTGGTTTGATGTGTTAGTAAGTGACACTAGATTTCTCAAAATACTCTATGGGTGGGATTTCCCATGATGCATCATCACCTAATGTCTCTCCTTTGTTGCCTCCTTAGTTCGAATAACACTGCTGAGGGAGTACTCTTCCACTATGGTGTTCACCACCTGGTGTTGAAGTCGCTATGTTAGTGATAACATCCTATTATATTGTAGGTCCATAGCCTTAATCTCAGTAGAGGAATACATTTGGTTCCTCAGTTTATGAGTGGTAGTATCATAAGGATCTCCATGGTGGCCATTGATCTATCCCTGTTGCTTGATGTGTGATGATATATGACTTAATTCTACCATTTGGATCAAAGGGATTTTTGAGAGGGTTTCTAAAATCCTTTATGATCAAAAACCATAAACAAGAAACATGATAATAAGTAATAATAAGTAAGATAATGTAGCACCCTGAGATTTTAAAAGAACACTATGATCGATAGCGTACAAGATACGCAACACTGAGCCAAAATGAACCACAAAATATTATTATTTAAATATGAATGTTATAACCTAGCTATTAAATTGGCGAGTATGAATAAGATTAAATGATTTATGAAAAATATATATATATAGTTCCTACTCAATAAATATTTACTGATAAATTTTTAGTAAATAATCATTCAATTTTTAGTTATGTCAATTTATTCTTCAAAAATATGTTTTCTTCAAAAATGGTTTTAATTGATTTTTGTGAGAAAATATTATAATAAATTTCTTGATATTTTCAAAATTATATTTGATAAAAATGATATAATTTTTTAATTCAATATGTCAAAATTATTTTAGGATTAATTTTTGATAATTTCATAAAAATTATTAATTTTTAATGAATAGTAAAAAATATAGATTTTTATTGAAAATTGTATTTCCATTTCAAGCATGCATAAAGATCTATTTTATTATAAAATAGATTTAAAATAAAATTAGTTCTATTATTTTTTAAATAATCGTATTAATTTCATTTAAATAAAATTTATATTTTAATTTTTTATAAAAACATTTTTATACGTAAAAAACATTTTTCTAAAAAAACTATTTTTATGGTGTAATGTATTTTTATCAAAATAAATTAAATTAATCAATATTAATGAATGGTTTTAAAGAGAATTTATATATTACATATTAAATAAAATTTATTAATGTTCATATAATATTTTTACTATGCATGGTATAAGAATAAATCCAGTTTTATGCTTAAAATTTGTATTTTTTTGAAAGTGGTTTTCATCATGTTTTTTGCAATTATTTTAATAATAATTTCTTTCACTTATACATATTTAATTGGATATAATTTATTCCATATTTGGAATTTTTATTTTTAAATTAGGTAAATATACCCCTTTTATTTTTGTCTAATATGAATAGTAATCGTGGAAAAATTTATCACCATAGTAAAAAGTAAATCGAGTTATTCTAGGTTAAAACTAAGTGATAATGCCATAATTATTCATATTAATTCTTATTGGATGAATTTAATTATACCCTTATCACCTTATACTTAAAATTGATTTTTTAATGGACGCTTTTCCTTAAAATGACCTATATAATATTTAAAGCAAAGAAAGTTATAAATGTCACTCTCTTAGTTTTAAATATATTTTATGTATCCACACAGGGAAAAAATAAATTTATGAATAAATATAAATGTATATTTTGAGATTAATTAAATTATTTTAATGATATAAAATTATTTTTAATTTTTAGAAATTAGATAATTACCTTAAATGCTTATGCAATGTCGTTGCAGTATTAATTCAATTATTATAAAAATAAAATAAATGATTTTAGAAATATTAAAAGTAATATAATTTGAGTGATTTATAGTCTTACACAAATTTAATATATTAATATGACATATTAGTGTTTTTTAAAAGGTTTATATTCTAATTCCAACTTTTTCTTCATGCCTTTTAAGTTAAATTAAATGAATAGTGTCAAAATTGACATTAATGATATTTTATGATAAATAATATTTTATTAAATGACTTAAAATTCATAAAAATATTATATTAAACCACGTTACTAGAATACAATTTTAAACATCATCTATGGTACATTTATTATTCAGTTTTCCATTTATGGTAACATTCTTAACCCTTTATGGTTAAAATTTTTGTTACCACGGTTAAGGTAAAAAATAATTAACAAAGGGATTAATATGAAAGATAATGTTTAAAACACCACTTAAACTTATAAAAATCATATTGGTTGATGGTATTAAAACCATATACTACCTTATATTTTAATATATGGACATTTTGAAGCATTTTTATTGAGGATGAATTTATTATAATTTAATATTTTATGAAATTCATAAAATATCCCTCACATCAATTATAAAAGGGAACCTCTTTCCCTCACTTATCCACACATTTTGAGCAATATAGCTCAACCATACCTTACAAAAAATATTTTATCAACTTACTTAGACACATTCTAGAGGTTATGGTCTTTCCAAAAGACCATACCTAGGATCCTTAAGTGGAGATATAAAGGAGTTCTTTCAAAGAATATGTAACAGCCTTAACCTGGTCACTTTATTTTTTACTTCTTTTTTACCTCTTTAAATCTATTATATTTATCATAAAATAATAAATTCATTATATTAGATATACTAGAATTTTATTATGATTACAAAATCACTTTTATACACCATATTTTCTATCAAATGTTAAGTGAAAATATCACTTGTGCGTGCGTATGGCTTACCGTCTCCACATAGCGACACAATTCACTTTCCATCGCCATATTTCATGGGAGGTTATTATGACCAGTCTGAAGTTTATATATTTTAATTATGATATAAGTTTAATTCTAGAATCAAAATATCATATCTACATTCTAACCTTCCAATCTGTTGGAAAACGATAACATCGCTCATGCAAACGTGTGGACTACCCCCTCCACAAAGCAATGTGATTCATTTTTCATTTTAATTTTAATTAGATGGTAATAAGTATAGATTTAATGAATATATATGATATATGTGATATAATAATGATTATTTAAAGTAGATTTATTATTTACTTTTTTATATTTCTATCCTTATAAAGGTGAAAAAAGCGTTCATGCATATGTACAGCCTACCGTATCCATGGATGGTATAATTCATTTTTCTATCAAAAATATTATAGATTACTATAAACATGTATATAATGAATATAGATGATATTTATATCATTATTAAAAAAATTATAATATGGAACCATGATTAATATATAAGGACCAAAACTATTGAACCTAAACTTAAATGAAAAACAAAGCAGATATCACTCAGAACAATGATTTTAAAAAATAAATGTTAATAAATGGGTGATTAAGGTTATAAGTAAATAATATATGGTACTATATATATGATTATGGTTATATAATAAACCTATATTTATCATAAAATATGTTCCAACACATATGAAGAAATTCATACCTAAGGTAAGGGATTTTTGTCACACTTTTATTTATATGAGAAACATGCCATATTCACCACTTATTCTTTTATGTGGTGTGTATATTGCTCATGAATGTATTTTATGATACTCATGAATTTTATGGGTATTTACATATCCATATGTGGTTATTTATTTCATGGGGCTTGTAATTCAAAAGTTACCAAAGTGATAAAGTTTTTATGTTACAATCTCATTATTTATCTGGATTGTTTGTGGTTAAGTTATGATGATGAAATATTATGATCTATCTCTAATGAAACTCATGAATTTTCTTATATTATGGTTATATCATGAAATTATGTGTTTTAATTTTAATTTTCCCCACATTAAGTACTCAAGAGACCTAAAATATATTTTTAAGTAAAATCGACTTTATTTCTCTCTTCGATCAAAAAAAATTTTTATTCCATATCCATATTTTCTTAAAATGTTTTAAATAATGTTTTTAATATTATAATATGATTGTTTAAAGTAATTTTTACCTATGTTTGAATATTTTAAAAATGGTTTAAAATGAATCTTCTTGTTATTTTCTAAATGATGTGTTTTTTCCTTTTAACTAAAATATGAAAGGAATATTTTCTTTTAACTTATATGGCATGAATAGAATTTCCCATAATCATGAACACTCAAGGTTTTGAATATTACATTAAAAATTTTCAAGGTTATTTTCAAAGAAAATATTTTCCTTAATATTTGGTAAATTTTTAGAATTTAAATAAGTGATTGTAAAGAGAAAAGGGTATTTTCCTTAGTAAATGTTTCAACTAGTCTTGTAAAGACATTTTTCATCTAAGATGTCATCCTTTGATGTTACTTAAGTTTTATTGGGGATATGATCTAATGATTATATTGTTATTCTTTATATGGATGGTTCATGATTATTATGAAAAAAAAATATGTAACACATTCCTTTTCCATGGATTATGATATGATTAAATGATGAAATATTTATGAGACCTATTTCTTTTCCATGTTTTTTTCTATGATGAAATGTTTATGAAACTCGTTTCTTTTCATGGTATTTTATATGATGAATATTTTATGATCTTGTTTCATGCATATATATGATTTATATTATGTGATGGGTGGGGTCTATATCTCCCACTAATTAATTGGATAATTTTTGATATCTAATGAGATAAATAAGACCGGAATAGGGAGTAAACCCAATTTAATAAGGGACTTTATCCACTATGATAGTATTGGGAGTTAACCTTGACTACTATGATGATTTGGGAAGTTAACCCAATCCCCTATGATACTATGGGGAGTGAACCTTGAATACTACAATGATTTGGGGAGTGAGATAAATCCATTATGATAGTCTTGGGAGTGAACCTTTACTACTATGATGGTTTGGGGAGTAAACACAATCCACTATTATAGTCCTGACAATGAAGCTTTAACTACTAAGGAAATTGATTTTCTATGCTTATGTGTATGCCACAAATATATGTCTTATACCAATTTTTTTCTCTCATGGATCATGTTCATTGATTCCTTTATGATTTATGTCTTATGAACTATTATAAATTATGTCATGACTCAATATTATGATCTATGATATGTATGGTATGTTTGTAAAATGTTAATCTCATGTTTTGATACCCTTATACTCATGTTATGCTTATTTAATCATTGATATCTCCCTTATTTACCCTTACTGAGCATCTAAGCTCACCCTTTATTATATCTCCTTTCCCTATGCTATGAAGAAAGGATTTAGGAATGATATGTCTAAGAAAGAATCTAATTATAAAGAACATAATGGGATACTCTTATGAATCATCTATTTATGTGTCAAAGTTTCCAAATATACTATACCTATATGATTCTGATGTGGATCTTTATTTTATGCAATGAATATTCATTAGAAATATAAAATATCTATGTATCAAATGTATGGGTCACTATAGTTGGTATTAGAGTAAGGTTTAGTTAACCTTTAGAAACTAGGATGATAAAACTTTAGTGAAAAACCTGGGGATAAATATAAGTATAGAATAACATCCTAAAATTTTTGTAATGATCGTGGATGACCTAGTTTAAATCTAAGGTGTCATAAATTTAGAATAAGTTGTCCTGAATTAGACATCATATAATTTATTTTTCTTGATTATATGGTTTTCCACTATGATTATTATTTCTCACACTATGTTTTTTGGTTTCATCCAATGTCTGTAACCAAGAGAAATTATGTTCAAGATAAATATTGTGGAAAATGGAATGATTTTTCTAATGACCAACCAAATAAAATGGGAGCAAGATTGTGAAACCTTATGATTATGCGTTATCCCATTAGATGATTAACAACCTCTAGTTGGGTGATTTTATTAACATAACTAATAAGATAAAGGAAGAGTTTCATGAATATAATATATGGAAGAATATTAATCTTTATATATGTCATGAATGTGGGAAGAAACACTCAAGAGAATGTCTCAATGGAATGAGAAGTTATTTTCTATGTGGAAATGAAGGGCGTAGGGCAAGTAATTTTGGATATAAGTATTATGAAACATCTAAGGATTATCCCATGGTATATTTTGAAAACATATATTAATTTGGTATAAAGAGATAATTGACATTGCTAAGATAGTATTAGTGACCTTGAAATTGATTATTTTCTGAAAAAGTAATTTATATCATTTTTGATGATTTTTTATAGCATATTTGGATTTATAGAATATATTCAATAGTTTTTTAACTTATTTGAGGAATAAGTATTATGTTCATTTTTGGAATCGTATATGTTTTCATGTAAGGTAAACTTAAAAGTTATGGATACCATCATAGTTTTTGTAGTTTAAGTTTGATCATAAGTTAACAGGAATCAACACCCATTTTTTAATGTCTTAAGTGATGGGATTTTAAAGTGATTTGAAAGTTTTACTGGGTTTTTGGAATAATTATCTATTGATGTTTAACTAAACCTCTATGGTTGGTATATTATTTTTTAATTATGGTCTACTGGATAGTGATATATCGATAATATTTATGGTTTAAAATTGAGTCATTTATAAGGTGATATTTTCATAGATATTTATGGTCAAGTTAAGGATTGCTTTTCAGGTTAGTATCTAAATTTAATTCATGGTATTTTGGTGAATTTAACTACATTATAATATTATATGGTGATTTATCATGGTGATTAATTATTTTTTGAGATGTTTCTTTGGGTTGAGGTATATGTAACCCCTATGTTTAACAATTGATTTAACATAAAAGATTATTTGGAAATAATGGAATTAAATTTTTAAATATGTAAGATGAATGGTATGATATAGCCTTTGAGATTAAAACATTATTTAATGTTGAGGTTACTAAGGTAATTAAGGTTTTGGATATTAATGTTGTATTTATTCGTATGATGGTTTATTCATTTTGAGAACTATCTTGTTATAACCATTTTTTGTTTTGGTTAATGCCTAAATATAGAATGAATATATTGGTATAGTTTTTTGATCCATTAAAAGTTGACTTTAGTACTTTATATATGAAAAAAATATCTTGAATGCTCATCATTTAGAGCAACAAATTAGATTTTGGTGAAAATAGATTAAAAGATGAAATTATACTTTTCATGTAAGTATATTTCCTTATGTTAGTATAGATGGTAAAGGAATTCCTCAACTCTATAAAAATGATATTAAGACAAAACATTTGTCCTATAACCTTTAATTCTAATTAATTGATGGTCTTTTAACCCCTCACTGATCCACGGTTTTTTGGTCGTTAACTTTCTCCTAATCATGTTCTCTATCACTCTATATTAGTCCTTAGGCATTATTTTTCTCTTCCATGTCCATATTTTTACCTCTCACTAATGTTCTCCTATTTTGGAACCTAGTTATATATTATTCTAGATGACCTTTTCATTTTCCCTTCCCTCTTTTCAAGAGGCGGTTTTATTAACCCTTTTTAGATGTGAGTTTTTAATAAAGGGATTTCAAAATATCAAACCCTTGATTACTAATCACAAGTTCAAATTGTCTGGACACAATTTATTAAATGAGGGAGAATTTAACACCCAAAAATTTTAAAATAACACTATGATCGATAGTGTATATGATACGCAACACCAAACCTAAACAAACCATGAAATATTATTATTTAAATATGACCATTATAACATATCTGGTAAATTGGTAGGTATAAATAGGATTAAATAATTTAATATATATATAGGTCATACTCAATAAATATTTATTGATAAATGTTTAGTAAATAATCACTTAATTTTTAGTAAATTCATTTTATTCTTTGAAAATATGTTTTCTTAAAAAATTTGGTTTTTATTTTTTTTTTATGATAAAATATTACAATAATTTTTTAGAAATTTTAGAAATTATATTTGAAAAAATGATATAATTTTTTAATCCATCGTGTTAAAATTATTGTAGGATGAATTTTTTAAAAATTTTATAAAAACTATGACTTTTCAATGAATTGTAAAAAAATACATATTTTTATTAAAAAAGTATTTCCATTTCAAGAATGTAAAAATATCCATTTTGTTATTAAATGGTTTAAAAAAATAAAATTATATCTATTATGTTTTAATTGATATAATTAATTTCATTGGAATCAATTTTATGTTTGAATTTGGTATAAAAACATTTTTATACGTAAAAAAATCCATTTTTCTGAAAAAACTATTTTTATGTGTTCAATGTATTTTTATCTAAAAAATTAAATTAATCACTATTATTGAATGATTTTAATGAAATTTATATATTATATATTCAATAAAATGGTTTAACATTCACCTAATATTTTTACTATGCATGAGATAAGAATAAATCTAGTTTTATGATTAAAACTGTACTTTTATGAAAGTGGTTTTTATCATGTTTTGCGCACTTTAAAATTAATTTCTCCCATTTGTATGTATTGAATTAGATAAAATTAATTTAATATTTTAAATCAGGATGTTTAAATTTGGTAAATATTTCCCTTCTATTTTTGATCAGTATGAATAATAATCGTGGTAAAATTTATCACCATTGTAAAGAGTAAATCAGGTTAATCTAGTATAAAATTAAGTGATAAGGCCATAATATTTCATATTAATACTTTTTGATTG
Source organism: Viscum album (assembly GCA_963277665.1). Classification (NCBI taxonomy): domain Eukaryota; kingdom Viridiplantae; phylum Streptophyta; class Magnoliopsida; order Santalales; family Viscaceae; genus Viscum; species Viscum album. Next base: position 923,131,982 of record OY728126.1, on the reverse strand, counting down.
AAGGGAATTTGAACATTTTCAATTTAGGATCTAAATTGATTTTTTAATGAACACTTATCCATGAAAATGGCCTATATAATATTTAAAGCAAAGAAAGTGACAAAATGTCACTCTCTTGGTTTTAAATATTTTTTATGTGTCCATATAAGGACAAAAGCAAGTTATTAATGAATATAAATATAAATTGTGATATTAATAAAATTATTTTCATTATTTAATTTTATTTTTAATTTTTATAAATTTTAAATTACTATAAATGTGTATGCAATGCCGATACAGTATTTATTCAATTATTAGAAAAATAAAATAAATGATTTTTAAAATATTAAAAGTAATATAATTTGAGTGATTTATAGTGTTCCATGAATTTTATAGATTAATATGACATATTAGTGTTGTGTTAAATTATTATATTAGAATTACAATTTTTTATTCATGTATTTTAAGTAAAATTAAATGAATAGTGTCAAAATTGACATTAATGATATTTTATGATAAATAATAATTTATTAAATGATTTAAAATTCATAAAATAAAATAATCCATGTGGATATAATAGGGTTTATCACATAATCCATGGTCCATTTATGATTTATTTGTCCATTTATGGTAACATTGTTAACCCTTTATGGTCAAAATAGTTGTTATCGTGGTTAAGGTCAAAAATAATTAACAAATAGATTAATCCAAAAGATAAGGTTTAAAAACCACTTAAACCTATAAAAATTATATTTTTTGATGGTATTAAAACCATATCCAACCTTATCTTCCAATATTTTTCCATTTTGAAATATTTTTATTGATAATGGATATATTATAATTTAATCTTTTATGAAATTCCAAAAATGTCATTCACCACAATTATAAAAGGGAACCTCCTTCCCTCACTTATTCACACATTTTGATCCATCTATATCAACCATAACCTGAAAACTATCATTTATAAAATTCCTTATACACATTATATATGTGTTTTTATTCTCAAAATACCAACCCTAGTGTCCTTAAGAGGATATCTAAAATATTTTTTTCAAAGAATAGGTAATCACCTTAACCTGGTCACTTTCTTTTTATTTATTCTTTACCTCATTTAAATATATGTTATTTATTATAAAATAATAAATTATTTATCCTAAATATATTTAAATGTTATTATTATTATGAAATTACCATTATACGCTGTCTTTCCCATCAAATATTAAGTGAAAGTATCGATCGTGCGTATGTACGGATTACCATCTCCACCTAGCGATATAATTCATTTTCCATCACCATATTTCATGTATGGTTATTATGATGGGTTTAAATTTTATAGATGATAATTATGAAATAATTATACTTCTATAATCATAATATTTCATCTACCTTCTTACCTTCCAATCCATAGGAAATGATAATGTTGTTCGTGTGTACGTGTGGACTACCGCCTCCATGAAGTGATGTGATTTTTTTTCATTTTTCATTTTACTTGGATGGGGATAAGGATGAATTAAATTAATATATATGATATATATTATATAATAATTATTTTGGGGATTTAATTTAGTATTTACCTTCCTTTCATTCCATCCATTGAAAAATGAAAACAACATTCATTCATATGTACGACCTACCGTCACCATGAACAATGTAATTCATTTTTCTATCTCTATTTTTATACATGACTATAAAATTTTATTTAATAAAAATATATGATATGTATATCATTATTAACATTATGGATATGATATAACCATGATCAAAGTACAAGGACCAAAACTACCAAACTAAAACTTACATGAAAAAAAGAAGCAGATATCACCCAGAAAAGTGGTTTTAATAAAGACTTGTTAATAAATAGGTGATAAAAGGTTATAAGTAAATCATATATTGCATGATATATATTATTATATTTCTATAATATATTAATAATTAATATATATTTATTATTCATGAGGTTCTAATGTATACTAAGTAATTTGGACATAAGATAAGGGATTTTTGTATCACTTTTATTTTTGTAAGACACATGTCATATTCACCACTTGTTATTTTATGTGGTTTATATAATGACCATGAATGTATTTTATGATGACCTTTATGAATATTTTTGTGGATTTACATATTCATATAAGGTTATTTCTTTCATGGTGATTATGAATCAAATTTTACCAAAGTAGTAAGGTTTTCATGTTACAATATCATTATTTATTAAGATTGTTTATGGTTAAGTTCTGATGATGAAATATTATGATCTATCTCTCAATAAACTTATGAAATTTTTTATTATATAGTTATTTACTGAAAATACATGTTTCCCTTTTCATTTTCCTCACCTTAAGTACTCAAGAGATCAAAAATATGTTTTTAAAGAAAATAGACTTTATTTCTCTCTTCGAACAAAAAAAGTTTTCCCTCCATGTCCCTGATTTATAAAAAAAATAAGGTTTTTACTATTCTCCAATGATTGTTTAAAGTAATTTTTACCCATATTTAAATTTTTAAAAAAAATTAAAATGGAATATTCTTTTCATTTTTAAAATGATGTACTTTTTGACTTTTTACAAAAAATGTGAAAAGGAATGTTTTCTTTTAACTTTTATGATAAGAATGGAATTTTCCACAATCATGACCACTCAAGGTTTTTATGATTACTTTATAAGTTTGAAAGTTTGTTTTAAAATAAAATGTTTTCCTTAATATTTGGGAAATTTTAGATTTTAAATAATTTATTTTAAATAGAAAATGGTATTTTCCTCATGAAATGCTTCAACTGATCTTCTAAATAAATTTTTCATCTAAGATGGAATCCTTTGATGTTACTTAAGTTTTAATAGGTATATTATATAATAAACCCATCCTTATTTTTTCTCTATATGTTTTATGATTATGATAAAAAGATATTTATGAAACTCGTTCATTTTCCACGGGTTATGATATGATGAAATGATGAATTTTATAGGAAACCTATTTATTTTACACAAATTATGATTTGATGATATGATTATGAAACCCATACCTTTTCATAAATTATGATATGATTAATTTTTTATGATCTTATGGCACACATATGTATGATTTTCATTATATGATGGGTGATACCTATATCTCCCTCTAATGAATTGGGTAAATATTGATATCTTATGAGATAAAAAGGACTATGATGGGTAGTAAACCTAGTTTAGTAAGATACATTTTCCACTATGATAGTCATGAGAGTGAACATTAACTATTACAATATTTTTGGGAGTGAACCCAATATACTATGATTGTCTTTGGAGTGAACATTAACTACTATAATGGTTTTGAGAGTGAACTCAATCCACTCTGACTGTCTTGGGAGTGAACATTGACTATTATGATGGTTTGGGGAGTGAACACAATCCACTATGATAGTCTTGGAAGTGAAACATTGACTACTAAGGAAAATGGTTTTCCATTCTTATGCGTATGCCACAGATCTATGTATTATTCCAATGTTATTCTATCTTGTCTCATGTTCTTTAATTCCTTTATCATTCATGTCTTATGAACTACCAAGATTTATGTCCTGACTCTAGATTATGATCTATGATATACAGGGTATGGTTTTCAAATGTTAAGCTCATGTTTTCATACCCTTATACTCATGTTATGATTATGATATCATTAATATCTCCCTTATTTACCCTTACTGAGAATCTGAGCTCACCCTTTCTTATGTTTCCTTTCCTCATGTTATGATGAAATGTTTTAGTAATGATATGTCTAATAAGGGTTCTAGTTATAAAGAACATAATGGGAGACTCTTATGAACCAATTTTTTTATGTGTCCAAGTTTCCAAAGATACTAGACTTAAACAATTCTGGAATGGATCATTATGTTATGTAATGAATATTCATCTGAAAAGATGAAATATCTATGTATAAAAAGTATGGATCACTATAGATCATGTTAAATCAATCACTTTAATGGGTAAAAGATTTATATCAGGTTCATCATTCTGTTTTCAAAGTGCATTGACTCATGCTCGTTTTATGCTGGGTGCACCTAATTTCCAAAGATAGGTGGTCATTAGGGATTTACAAGTGATGCTTCAAATACACATTGGTCGAGATAATGGGAGATCATTCTTATCTCACCCTTTAGAGAAAATTATTTCATACTTTGGTGATCTCTTTTAGATTTAAAACATATTCATGAATATTTCCAAAATCCTAGTATGGGATTGGTTAACATAATTATAGTGATTTGATCAAAACCATGTGTCGATGAGAACACACACATGCACGCGCACACACACACACATATATATATATATTAGAGGATTTTCATTTTTTTTACTAGTTAGAGATGTTATGGTTTAAGGCCACATAGTTGGGGTTTTGGAGTATATCTTTATTCAGGGTGGTGGTGGGTGTTGTGGAGTTGGGATCAGCTCAATGAGAGGGGATTCCTATGTATCCCTATTAAGGGAATCAGAACTCATATAGTTCAGTTTCACTTAATGAGATATGTAATACATTTTGGGTTATGAGATAGTGACTAATGTGTTTCCTTTTAAGTCTATGTATCCATGACCAATTCTAATCTATTTAAGGTCATGAAAAACATACTACTAGATGAAAGGTTCCTAAAAATAGTTAGTGTGGGACTTATGCAAGATTGACCCTTTTGGATCATATCATTTATTGGTAACTAGATGGGAGAAAGTATGATTGGATTCATAGGGAATATAGAATATTGAGATCAGGAATCATAAGGAATATGGACTATTGAAGGATGGGTTCATGAGGAATATAGCCCCATGGGGGTATGGTTTTGGATGTTGAGTTTTAACCTTGAAGAGGAATCATATGTATCATGTGTAATAGGAATCAAAACAAAAGTAGTTTGAGTTGTAAATTTTATGGTCGGTTTAAAGGATCATACCATGCAATTCAACGCCATGTAGTAAGGACGTATATTATACAATTTAAAATCACATAGTTGGGGATACTAGGAAAAAGATACCTAGTGATGGTTGATGTGGGACTTATATACATAGGACCCTTTCTGGTTCATCCATTTTGTTCGTAACTAAAAAAGAGAGAGGGTATGATGACTCATAGGGAATATGGCCTTTTGAAAAATGATTGGATCACATGGAATATGGACCTTTGAGGAATGATTGGATCATAAAGAATATATCCCTTTGAGGAACGATTGTCTCATAAGTAATATCAACATTTGAGGAATGATTGGATCATCGGGAATATATCCCTTTGAGGAATGATTTAATCAAAGGGAATATGGACCTTTGAGGAATGATGGCTCATAGGTAATATGGTCCTTCAAGGATACGATGAATCATAGGGAATATGGACCTTTATGAAAGATTTTGGGGCTTATGTGCGGGTTTCCTGGAGATTCTTGACCCAATCAGTGACTCGGTTAAAGGTAGGTTTTGGGACTTATACCTGATTGGAGGCCCATATATATGCATCCAACTCCTGTCGCTTGTTAACTATATAGGGAAGGATGACTGGACTCATGGGGAGTGGACCTAATGAGGAGAAGTTGGTGCTTACACATAGTAGGAGTCCCATGTCTAGGTCTCTATATCATTGATATTTAATATGGATGAGATCGTCAATGGGTCATGGTTGAGTATTATACCTAAGAAGGAGGTCCTTATAGGTGATTATACCTAATAAGAGGCCCATGTTAAGGTCTCTAGATCTTTAATGTTTCATAGGGATTATATCATCAATGGGGAATGGTCAAGTATTGTACATAAGGAGGACCTCAGTGATGTGTATCACATTGGGTAAACTAGGGGATAACTCATCACTTTGGGATCCAAGATGAACAGTATAATCCATAGGATATCTCACTGGTATCCTAAAAATAGGAAACCTCGTTATCAAGGGAATAAATGATTGTAATTACCCTGAGGGTCCTATAGGTTGGGGAGGATTTATTTAGAGGGGTCCATTCTCAAAGGAATACATGATTTATGGGGTTCATGCTGATGTGCATAGCTCGATCATGCATTTCAGGAAGCCGTGGAGGGGGGCTAAAGGGATAAGTCTCCAAGTAAGAGGCATGAGTGAAGGTGGTGCCCATGTATATGTCTTGGGAAAGAATGGATCATAAGTAAGAGATCTAGGTGAGGGTGAAATCAAAGATGAGAAAGATAAAATGGGTTCTCTAGTTGGAAGTTTAAGTGAAGATTCACCCTAGTATATAGAGGTGGGTAAAGTGTCTCCTTAGTAGTAGGGTAGGGAAAAGTATCACCCTAATTTTTAGGGGAGGGAGAGGTGTCTCCCTAGTTATGGGGAGGGTGAAGTGTCTCACTAATTTAAGAGGCATGAGTAAAAGATATCCATATTTGTGGGGTAGATTAAACTATCACCCTAGTTATGGGGAAGGGTGAAATTTCACCCTGGTTATCAACCTCCCAGGTGACTTGGTCAAATGGCACCTTAGTACTATTCTCTGAGTGTAAGCTAGGCACATAGTGCCTTAGTGTGTCATTCGAGATGGGGTCTTTCACCCTAGTTTTGGAGAAATTAGGGTGAAGTGCTATCTTGTAAAGTTTTTAATGTATTAAACCTTCAGGTTACCCAATTAACCCAAATTATGGTTATTTTCTCTAGGTTTTGACTTAATTAGTCACCTGAATGGATCTAGAAGACCTAGATGCATGGAGTTTATGTGTTGTCTCCTTCATCAAAAAGTATATGTCTATAAAATTGAGGTCCATGGGGTCTATTTATAAGAAAAAAATCTGATCATGTCATGTTATGGTTGAGTATAGAAGGCACCTTATGCAAGTTCTAGGGCATGGAAGTCAAACACGCGTGTCGGGTGTGTATGTGAGAGCTAGGCATGGATGTGGGTAAATTGGGGAATGTGAAGTGTCCTGGGTAAAGAAACCTAGGTATATGCATAGGGAGACCAGGGAGAAGTGATCTAGGTGCACTAAGAGATCTGGTATCCATTCACCACTCCTTTCTTTGAGGAATTATCCTTCTAAAAGAACACTCCTCCCTTCACAAAAGGGAGCACAAAAACCTGGTAATGCAGACTTCCCACCGAGTATGTGTTCATGAATTTCTAGCCTAAGGATCATCATAAGATCCAAAACATTCCTATATACGAATATTAAATCCCAAATAATAAATTAATCAAAACAAGGCTCTATTATTGTTTTATAGTACCCTGGCTAAAATCACATGAATGACACTCCAGCAAAAGTTTCCACATGACCTCGAGCATGTATCCCCATATACCAGAGGCATCCGACTAACAGTGAGAGTTTATGATCAATATTATCGATATTGTACACTTTTTATCAAATCCATAAATAAAAATAAATAACCAAACATCATCTATAATATATAATCAATGTATACAGGTAAGGAATTATTTTACAAGGAAACCATACTGAAAAAACACAAACCCATGATATAATAAATGTAAATGTAGCATATAGTGATATATACCAACATATTTACTACTAGGTTGATCACACATAAAAATAAAATAAATAAATAAAATTCACATGCAACTCCACTAATAAACTCGAGACTCACCTCAACCCCATCTCCAAATACTGTAGAGATTCTCCAACCTGACCCATTGTGAAACTTGTTCACAACCTATATATTAGACATAAGGTCTTCACACACACCAGAGTTCCCATGAAGGGTATGATAAATACATATTAGTAGGGTCTCACCAAGTACCCTTAATATACACCATCATATACATTTTTATGCACACAAAAAAATAATCGAAACATGTGGTATTCAAGAATACACGTTGGTTTATCATGTTTAGACCCACCACAAAACTCGACCATACCTAGCTTGGACATTACTGGAAGAAGTATTCACCTCATATCACAAACCCAAATCCATACCCTATAACTCATGGAAGGGTTTCATAACTTATCTCAACCTCTACCCTCTCACTTGAGGTAGGTTTTCATATTGAATCTTGACCATATACTGCCAAGTCTCTACCTCTACATTATAACTCATAGTAGGGAGCCACACCACGCCATGACCTCTAACCTATCTTTATAGGTAAACCCCCATACCAAAAATTATACTATTACCTCTCACTTAGGGTAGTCACTTGTATCAAACCTCAACCTCATCCCTCTCACTTAGGGTAGGACCTCATACCAAGTCTCAACCACTACCCTCTCACTCAAGGTAGGCCTCACACCAAACATCAGCCTCTTCCCTCTCACTCAGGGTAGGACCTAATACCAAACCTTGACCTCTTCATTCTCACTTAAGGTAGTCCTCATACCAAATCCTAACCACTACCATCTCAATAAAGGTGGATCCCATGCCAAATTTAGATCATTTATCACGTATGTTGTACGTGACACCTCAAGGTATATCCATGACATATGCCCCAAATATTAACCAAACATGCTCACAATGGATCACACAACCAAGGACTTGGCTCTCCACTAACCTTCTGCAACATCAGTATGTCACATACCCATCTCACAAACTAGGACTAGTCACACATAGCCTAGCCCTATGTCTATAATTATGAATCATACCTAACCATCCTTGTAGGATAATCTTCTCATGCCAGACCTAATCACACAAGGCACACCATGTCGAACACACCAACATCCCCATCTTTCCTGTGAAGGCATTTACTAGGATTTCTTATACCCAACATATTCTCTTCTCACTAGTACCAACGCATATACATCACCCCAAGGTGACCCCATAACTCTAATACCTTCTCTGACTCAAGCCTCAATGGGAGAATCAAACTCCACTTCTAATTGTTTGTATCCACATCCCAGTCCCAAAACCTAAGGACCATACTAAACCAAACACACTCAAGTATTTGGAAAACTCATTTACAAGATATACAAAAACATAATTTCCTTGGATCATGTATGGGTCCCATATTACATCTTCTAAGGAGAGATCTAGAGCCTATCATCTAGTGGAATTCCTCTTTGTTACACCACACTAAGCCTTGGAGGACTTTTCATCCTCACCTCATGCACTATGTATACTACCCACCCTCAAGGGGTTACTCCCAACCATACGTGAGATTTATGGCCATCTCACTCATCACCCCCTATCCTAATCCCACTATGATTTCCAAAATATCCTTAGGGAGTCCAACTTAGGCTATTCACAAACCATCCCAAGACCAAGACCTCTCTCTGGCCTCTCGTGAACTTAATCGACATCATCACCCTCTTGGTTTCAAGTTGTCTAGCAATCCCAAATCACTCAGCATGCAATGGAGTACTTAATCGGAGGCTAAGAGAAATCAATCCACCTAACTCCTCTATTTAGGTTGCTCTCAATTCCTATCTATTTTACCCAAACACAAATTCTCCTACAGGCATACACAATCATGCATAAACAATCATGTGATTAAGTATTATAGAGACCACCTACCTTGATATGGAGTTATGCTCTCAAGCCAATCTATATCCATCCTCAGCCAAGCCTATGCTAATCTATGCCAAGCTCCCTCAATACAATAATACTATATCTCATTCCACATAGTCAAACAATTAATTAAACAATATAACCCAAGAGGCATAATCCTTGATATCTCACTGAGCAACATCTTCCTACCATAACCATGACCAATGGAACATGAAAGGTCCATAACACACCAATGGAAACTACATGAACAAAATTCTCCTCATATGGAATTCGATCAATAGCCAATCTAATTTAATATAACTGAAATCCATGAATAAAATCACCATAAAACATAACTTAATCAAAAAGGTAGTAAATAAGTGGTGTTTCCCCTCTTTCAATGTCCTCTCACCATCATACAATAAATATCCTTCACTTTAGGATGATTCCACCATGCTATGGTGGAACCATCATTAAATCCATAAATGGAGTGAACCAAAATCAAAGGGGGAAGGGAAAAGGAATAAGGGTGGGATTACCATGCTTTAACATCGAGAAACAAGAAATGAACAACCATAAACCAAGGGGAATCCATGGGGGAGAAACAAGGGATAGAAGGTTATAAAAATTCCCTCTCCTGAGTGCCTAATAGGGTAAAAATGAAGTGGGGGTTGGACCCCAAATTACGGGTCTATCCTCAACAAAAAAGCACCAAGAACCCATCGGGTACCCGGTCAACATTCTCTAGGTTCCTGGTAAGTCACTGATCACATGATGGAGTTCCATCATCCACCCAGTGGAACTCTCAAAGCTATTGCCCCTCATTCTTATCCACTGGTCACCTAGTGTCTTTTTATCAGGTACTTGATGGTAACTACAATAAAGTTTTAGTTCACCGCCTGGCCCTTTCTTACATTGAACACCCAAGCCACATCTTGAACCTTCCAAAAACACCCAAACACATGTAAAGATACTTACTAGAGGTTTTTCAACTCTTGAAACTTCGATTGAAATCTAAATTCCCAATCACCCCTGATCAGAGACTAGAATTCAAACTCCCTAAGTAATTTATAACCTATAACAAAACAGGTCATTATAATTTTCATGAGTGGGACCTCTATGGGGATTTCTCACACTACCATGGGAAGATCCTGTAGGGTGAGTGTTATTTATTAAAAGGAAATAAGTATCACATGGGGTTCCCGGTGTATGCCTAGTGAGAAGTCAGGGACTTCATCCCAATATAATATTGAGTTCTCTCTGGGTTACCATCTAGTTTAGAGCATGAACCTTGGGAATTTTGGTAGTAACAAGGAGGTAACCATCTCCTGAAAAGTTAGGGTTAGATTTCACCTGATGGGACCTTCTTCTTGGTGCCCTGATTAAATATCTAGAGTATCCATATATATGGAAATATTTGGGAAAGTCAAGGCAGCATGGAAGCGGTGGTATCCTGGAGGATGGGAACCCTTCTAGGTGACTCCCAAGTGGATAATTGAGTGTGTGAAACGTCCTAATAAATATTCTCCAATTATGGGAGTAGGTTATTATCACACTTATGAGAGATACTTATAAAATGTTTGAAAACAGAAATGAGATCTATAAGCCCCTATAGTTTCTTCAGAGAGGAATTAACCTTAATGGATTCATTCTCAGTTGCTTCTCTAGTTCTTTCAATAACATTGAGAACATGTCATCTTATATATACTTCTATACCAAAGAATTTAACATCTAGAGTTAGAGTCACTAATTTGATGGAAGTGGTCATTGGTCCCCAAAAACTAAGGTAATTGTTGATACAATAGAGGTGTAAGTGTAAGGGATAATATGGTGACTACAAGTTACAAAAGAACCAATGGTCATTGAACCACCCCCATACTGATTAGAAGTCATGTCACTTTGATGTTCATCAGCATATAACATATTTGGATTCATTGGACATCACAAACAAGAAACTAATTAGTAAAATATCAAAAGTAAATATGAACAGATAGTCTATCTCTTTCATAGGTATAGTATTTCATAATGGGTTCGTTATTTTAGATTTCTAATATTTCCTCCCACCCCCTAATTTTTTTATGGACCTTACATGTGGGGAATGAATGGGATCACAAAAATATTAGGGTGTACATGTTGAAACCAATGGTATTATAGGTCAACGCATCCCATAAAAGAACTTATTTTCTAATTTGGGACTCTCATATATTTATGTAATGTTCATGAAATCTTTCCTACTAATAATATAAGTTTATTTTCATCGCTTGTCACCTTAGAGGGATGAACACATGTAATTAAATGAATTGATTTTCATTTATGTATTTTAAAGGATACTACATAAATTAAACCATCCTACACTCTGGTAATGGAGCATCTCATGCTTATTGCACTATAAATGGTGATTCTACTACTTTTAAGGAGGTCACATTGATGTTTAACACCATCTAAGAAGGTGCAAAATTATTACACCACTATTTAAATCCAAATTAGAAGGCGTAAAGGATTATTCGATAGTTTAAAGTCAGATGGGAAGGCTTGAAAGGATGCTCTATAATTTAAATCTATATGGGAATGCAATAAAGGTTACTCCATAGATTAAAGATAGATTAGAATACATGAAATTTACACTATAATTTAAATCTAAATGGAAATTTATGAAGGTTATGCTAGGGTTTAAAGAAATATAATAAGGCGTGATGGTTTAGATGTGTGTGCTTATCATACTCATGGGTTTTGATTCATTACATCATCATCAATAGACTCATTCATTGGCTCTTCACCACCAAATATATGTATATGGGGATGTGATTATTTAGGAGGACACCAGTTTATATAGGTACTGTGGAATTTATCACCGACTAAGAAGATAAAATTGGTTACATTGGGGTTTAAGTTCCCTCAAGAATAATTAAATTTACATTGGTGTTTAGTACCTTCCTGTAAGGAAAATTAGATTTCATTGAGATTTAAGGTCCCTAATGAAGATTTAAGGGTTATGCTAGAATTTAGTGTCATCCAAGGTGGTGAATTGGGTTATACTAGGATTTAAATACCATTGGGAAAAATTAATTGTTACACTGGAGTTTGATGCCATCCAGAAAGGTGACTTGGGTTACATTGGGTTTTAAAGTCTCTTGTGAAGGCTTAAAGATTATATTGAGATTTAAAATCTCCCAAAAATACATAACAATTCACTAAAGTTTAATTCCATCTAGAATGGAGAAAGGTTATGATGGAATTCAAGGTCCTCTAGGAATACTTAATGTTTATGCTTTATTTCATCTCCATCTCAGAAAACAAATTGTTTACATTGGGATTTAAGGTCTCCCAAGAAGAATTTAGGTTACACTAGATTTTAGTGTCATCCAGGAAGGTGAGAGAAAATAAGAATGGGTGGAATGCACCATGGTGTTGGGATTGAAATCATGTAAGGATTATTACATATATCTTAAAGAGGGAATCAAAATTTATATGGTTCAATGTCATGGTTTTAATCCATGTGAAAAGGCATGACACTCATCCTTTAAAAGCAAGGCTTCGAAATTATGGCCTAGAAAAAAGGCATAACATGTGGTTTAAAATTATATGAGTAGGTAATGGAACTCATCCTTATCAATGATTCTTACAGTTTAAATCCATGTAAGGTTATGTATCATACAGTTTAACTTCATGTGAGAAGGATACTACACCATGCAATTTAAGGTCACGTTAGATGGACTTTGGTAATGTATTCTAAGGTCTTGTGATAAGGATCATTATGTCTTATAGTTTAGGATCATATGAGAAATACTAAATTAATTCCTTTTAAGTTATTATGAAAAATACCATATACCAAAAGGTGTCTAGAAAATTTTTAAGTGTAGAACTTATGTATGGGCGTCCCTGGTTGGGGAAAGGATCAATGGTAGATAAGGATGAAAGAATTGAGAGTTACACCAAAAAAGGAACCCATTCCAGAAAAAAATTGTGGGGTTTATGCCAAGTATGTATCCCTTGAAAGAAGTAATATCCATAGTGTATGGATAGAGGAAGGAATACTAGACCCACGTGTGATGGAAACTAGTTAGAGAAAAAATAAACTTTCACCAAATGAGGTGGTTACATCCATAGATTAGTCTAAAGTGTTGAGAGTTCCACCAAGATACATAAGTATATGGGGTACACGTGTCATTAGTGGTAATTATATAGAAGCTACCCAAAGTGCATTAGAGATCAAGAGATAAGGGGTAGTTAGTAACTAGGTGAATGAGGGATGCATAAAATATGAGTAGGGATTCTTCCAAAGAAACCCGAGGTTTTTGGGTCTCATTGATGAACTTAGAGGACTTATGTTACCTTCTCATTAGTAACCCATAATTTAACATTTCCCATAGAAGATGAGAAAGGGTGGGAGAAATCCCATTTAAGGAGAGCATACCTTCATAAATAGTATTTTCATGAGTGTACATAAGTTAGGACTTATACCTGTACAACCCTTTATAATCAAAATTTATACATATAGTTATCATAGAGGGTGAACACTTCATATGATAATTAAATCATATGTGAGTTGTGAGAATTTCACGCATGTGCCAAAATTCATGATCGGGTGTTCTTAAGTTGGAAGGCTTACACAAGTGTATGTGTTTCATAAGTCTATCAATCCTTAGATCATTGGATTTACCTATCTATAACTATGAAATTCTAACTTATTCAAGGGGTCCTCAAAGAGTAATTCATGGGTTAAGAACTTACATGTGGAACATGTGAAAAAGTAACCACTTATTTTTTTGGTTAGTTATGCACCTGTGTGAGTGGGGTATCATATTTGAGTTATTCTTGGGGGTTACACACAAGTGGATGAGAAAAAGTTAAGGCACTTGGAATTTCAAAATGAATCTCCATCTACCAAGTGGATGAACCTTGAAAATAAAGGGTTTTGAGATATTTATAATCAAATTTCCCATGTATGTGTAAATCAAGGATACAAGAGCATAAGTGTTGTGCATGCACATAATTTTAGTGACTTTTATAGTGTCTCAAGATACGGGTGCACAAAGTGTTACAATCTGATGATTTCTATAGTTCCTTGGGATACAGGTGCACAAATGGTTATGCTCTAGATATTTTCATGGTGCCTTTATATACAGTAATGAAAATTGTTTCACACCAGTGATGTTTTCATTTCCTTGAGATATGGTCACATAAAGGGTTTCACTTCAAGGATTCCTATTATGCCACATGAAACTATCACAAAAGTGGTTTTTCATGTGTGTAAATTCTCTACAGTTATGCATTCACAAAAACTGGGGGATTTGTGCACACACAGAAGTGTGGTGGGTTACGTGCACAACTTCATTTGCCTCTGAATTCTGATGAACTTGTTTTTTATCTTTGAATTTGATTATTTTGTACATTTCTCGTGTCAATAATCACCAATTTCCATATTGTTATCCTCACTCCAAACTTCTTCTTTTTATCAATATTTTTCATCGCCTGATGAATATTAAACTTTACTTACTCACCACTAACACTCAAATACAGTTTCCAACTTTGAATATCAATCAAGATCCTTTGTGTTGCTAAAAACCAGCTTCTAAGGATAATGGATTTTTTCACTTCGTCTATGTAAAACATAAGAAAATCTATTGAAAAGTAAAATATATCCATTTTAACCAAAACATCCTTAATCAAACCTTTGGATATCTAACTGTTCTATTTTTTAATTAAATTTAAAACTTTCTAGGAATTACCTCTTCTAATCTCAACCTTTTAAATGTTGAGTACAACATGATTCTCACATTCACACCTACATCACACGAATATTTTCTAAATTCATAAGATCTAATTTTAATAGGGATCAAAAACTACCTAGATCTTGTTTCTTCTTTGGTAGACTCCTCGACACCACAAATGAACATTCTCTCATAAGTGGTATTATACTCATATCCTAAAGATTCATCTTTTATGTAACAAATTCCTTTATCAATTTTTTATATGAGGGCATGTTTTCCAAATATTCTATAAAACGAATATTAATATGAAGTTTCTTAACAAAATTTAGAAACTTACTCATTTGTGTCTTGATTCTAATTTTCTTAATTCTTTCAAGAAATGGTAGTGATGGTTTATATGGTAGTTATTATTCTTCTCTAAATTCCTTTTCAACTTTGATTTTTTATTCCCCTTTTCCTCTTCTTTAATGAATTTTTGTATTTATTTTCCTTATTTTCACCTTATTATTTCAACATTGTCCTCCATTTTTTTCTACTTATTAGGGAGATAACCTTTACCTATGCACTTGGATTGACCCTTGTATCACCCAAAAATACTCCTATTGGTCTCTCATTAAGTTGATTTTACATTTTTTCAACCTAAAATTCCAGGATCCTTATTTCGACGAACTAATTTTAGAGTAAGCCTCTAAATTCTTTATAGTAGCTCTGATAATTTTCATTAACATCGCAAAGGTTTCCTTTAAAAAACTTTGATGGTTTTAGAAGTTTTGTTCTTGTTTTTTTTTAGAATACGAGAGATACATATCTTTGTTGAAAATTTTATCCACTCTATCCTTAATTTCTTTATGGTATACATCTCTCAAAAAAATCCTATTAGATTCAAGGTAATTAAAATATTTAGTAAACGTACATTGGGGTTGATTCATGGACCCCATTGTATCAACTTTATTTGTTATGGTCCTAAATTATGCAGTCATATATCCATTGTAATCCACCATGTGAACTCTTCTTTAGTGCACTCATTTCATTTTCCATTGAAAACAATTATTATACATTTCTTCCAAAAATTTACAACTCTCTCCTAGAAGCTTCTTCACCAATGATCCACCAGCAATCATGTCCGCTATCAACCTATTACTTTTAGAAAATCTTTTATAAAATGTTGTAATTAGAGACCACATCTCTAATCCACGAAGGGGACACTTTCTTAACAAATCCTTAAACCTATCTTGTGTTTCATAAATGGAAACCGTGTCAAAATGATAAAAATTTAAGATTTTCATAGGGATGTTAATTTATTTTGAAGGAGGAAAGAATATTATTAGAAAATATCTTATTATCTCATAAAATATACTAATGGAATATGGTTTCAAGATTTTAATCCATTCTTTTGTTGTGTCCCATAATGAAAATTTAAACAAGTGAAGCCTTACTACATCATCAAAAACACTATTGAATTGGAAATTATCATAAAGTTTAAGAAAACTTCCCAAGTATGTGTTTAGATCCTCATGTCGTAGTCTGGTGAATTTGATTGAATTAGAGATCACTTGAATGATTATAAGATTTTTCTAAAGATTATTTGCAACATGTGGTGGCATAAGGATGCTTGGTTGTACCCCCATACATGAAGGTAACTCATACACCATTAAAATTATTTTCATCAACTATCTGATTTACATAACTTATTTTAACACCTCGCGGTGTTACTATGTATTTTTTTATTAAATAGATATTGTATTGAATAGCTTGTTTCACACGCAACCCTAAACTAAATTGAAAAGTCAAAAACTTTATTGAGAGAAAATATAATGATTCAAGACAAACATTAATACATTATGAGAATGAAATATGAAATATTATCAAGAAAATTACAAGAGGAATAAAACCAGAAGTAAATAAAAAATCCATAAACATAAAATCTTTATCCTCATGATTTTTTAGGAAGATCATATCCCTGATTGCAACTATGAAAATAAGGAAAATAATTTAAAATGTAATATATATATTGAAATAGAAGTAAATGAATATATTAAATGATTTTAGTATATATAGGAATGAAATCTGACAGTTATATATATTTGGTTTTTGGAAGTATAGTTTTTGAATATATGTTTGATGGAAATATAGTCATTGGTTATATTGTCATTGGGTATATCCAATGCGTAATTAGTGTAATTAAGAATAATATAATTCATAAATAATAAATAATGAAACAAAAATATAATATACAATTAAAATATTTTATTGTTAAAATATTTTTTTTATTATGTGGAACATTTTTTTTAAATCCTGAAGGCCTTAGATTTTTATTTATTTTTTGGATAATCCCCCTTTTAAGGATTGAGGGGGGACCCTTACATGACCCATAGGCCCAAAGCACAAGGCTCGTACATGACCCAAAGGCCCAGAGGCACAATGCCTAATACATGACCTTTGAAGGACCAAGACCTGACTACACTTGAAATAAACCCTCCCCGTAATCTGCATCATTGAAGGTTCCTAGCTCCCCACCTCGCATGGTTGATCAACTAGTATTACCTCATGTAGAGCTATATGGTGCCTGATACCGATGAAAATTGTTGTACTCTCTCATTCTTCCAATCTGATCAGCTATGTTATGGTGGTTGTTACTTGCTCTGAATCCCCTTCTGGGCATGCTTTTGTGTGGTCTTACTAGGATGCATCTTGGTTCTTATGGCCCGAAGGCCCTATGGCCCGAATGCCCTGTGGCCCAAAGGCCCTGAGACCTGTGGCCCCAAACCGGTGGCCCGAAGGCCCAAATTGGATGAATAATTCGGCTTCCACACGGTCACACAGTACCTGCTATAGTTTCTGATACAATAACCCAGAAATTCACCCCCATCCAAAGAAATATTTTTATAATAATGGATTGATAAAATTAAATGGTTATAAGATGAATAATTAAATTTAATAGGATGCAGTTGAAATTATTTAATTTTTCAAAGAGCTGGTTTTCTTAGGAATTGTGTTTTTTTAACATAATAAATTAAATTCATCAATTTTAAATCTAATGTAATATTTCAATAAATAAATAAACATATTAACACTCATTTAATCAGTAATTAATATGAAATTAGATTAAGAACACTTAAACTCTGAAAACTCTTTTTCTAAAAAAAATATTTTTCCCATATATCTTATGTTTTCATTTAAAAGTTAAATTTCTCATATTTAGAAATTGAATTAGATTAAATTGATTCTAAATTTGGATTCATCGTGTTGAAATTGAGTAAGAGGGTTCATCTTATATTTTTAGTAAAAAAATAGTTACCATGGTAAATAATTAAATAGGGTAAAAAGGGGTTAGAAGAGGTAAATTAAAGTGGATCTAATTTTTTATAATTAAAATCGTATTTATAAATTCTAGAAGTCCTTTGTTTTGTGTGAGGGTCAAACCTAAATTTATTAACAACATTTCATTACCTAACTTACCTAGCTCTCATGTAATTTCATCTTTACCCTTCACCTAACTCAAGTTTCCAAGGGAATGTTCCTCATTTTCAGTTATAAAAGGAGCACTAATCTACCCCTTAAAAACCACTTTAAAAGTTCATTTATATCTTTAATCCCTAGCCATTTTTTCTCTCCTAAATTATTCTAAGACTTTGGGTAGATTTTGGTTCAGAGAAGGAAACTTAAATCCTTCATTTCGAAGGAACCCATGTCGAGAAGAAGCAAATTAATCAAGTATCTAGGTTTTTCCCTTAAATTTTCAATTACCCTCCCATCTCCACTCTTTCTAAATATTTTCATCCATTATAATGATGTTATATTATCATCATTATGCTTCTGATAAAATGATACTACCATTATATAACTCAATACTCTTACTTATTCATTAGTATAACTTTTTCTTGTTTGGGTCAATTCAGCCACCAACATGAATGATGTTACACCAACATCACCATTTTCACCAAGAATAAGTATCAAGACATTAATACTTGTAATATATGATATTAATGATTAATATATTCCTTGAATATGGTTATTACAAATAGTTGAGGAAGAGAAACTATAAAGCTACAAAGAAACACACAAACACACAAATGCAGGAAGTCAGAGAGACTCAAACCTGATACCTCCTCAACACCCCATAAGGCCTTTTCCACTAGTCTAGGCCTTAGGGCATATTCCATGAATATGGTTTTGAAAGTAATACATAAAAATGATTGATCAATATAAAGTAACTCATGGTTGTCAATAAATTGCTTGAAAAATGTTCGTTGTGGATTCCATTCTTGTAAACCATGCCCATAATTTCCATCAAATGAACATGGGGATAAATAAATCATTAAAACAAAATGATTCAAATACCTTGACTAATCTATGAATGGTGAACTTTGTATCCCAAAACAGGTCCCAACATCACGATTACAAAACTTGTATGAAACAATCAAAATTACTAACATTTGATGATTAAAATAAACATAAACTAATATATATATATATAGTAAATGATTATAAATGAAGAATATAAAAGGGTAATAGATATGAATATGGTAATAAAATAATTTATTAACATGTTTATGTTTATTATATAGGAGGTTAAAGTGCTTTTTTGGAACACGGGGGTAAACGTAAGGGTTTTTGTTAAAATCTTAGTTTAAATTAGATATTTTTACAACTAAATTTATATATGGGGAAATTGTATGATATTTCTCTCTAAAACCACCACTATTTTCTTTTACTCTAATTGTTTGTGAATTTTACATTTCCTCATACCATTTCACTTCCCCTTTGGTTTATAATTTACCTAAGTAATGCTTGTAAAAGAAATTGACCATACCGCTTCTTTTCAGTCAGGAATTGTTCCCTTTTTTATAAAATATTTTCTTAAAATGTATCAAAAATGTAAAGGGTGTTTATTATTCTTTCTCCAAGTAAATTGTAATGCTCTTATAAAAGTTTGTTTCATCTATTTCAACATCCTTTAATGTTTCTTATGCTTCACTGGGAATAGGCTCTAATGAAATCACTCACCTTCTTTCTCTAGATGACTTATGATAATGTATTATGGATGTTTTCATGAAACTCATTTCTTTTCACAGGTTAATTAAGATATGATGTAATTATGAATGTTTTTAGGTTATTATGGCACACATATGTATGGTTTATTTTTTTTATTAGAAAGATAGCCATAAGCAAAGCTTCTGAACAATTATTATTAAAAAGAAACATAAGAGTGGCAAAAGGGGTCAAACAAATAGAATTTCCCTCAATCAAAAGACTAATAATCATAATAAGACATATAATCATAATATGATATGTCATTTCCGTAATCAGAGTCTCCAGAAGACTCCCACTCAGATTGAGACTTATCCTGGTTGAACATCTTAAGAAGATTTGCATCCATCTTTTTTGGCACCTTTGAAGATGATCTAGTCGACTCAATCTTCAGGAGATGTGAAAAAACCTTGCGAGGTCTCCTCTTTGGTAGTCCTCTAATGCATTGGGTAATGTTTTATATCCCATAATATCAGGATAGGATAAGTGAAATTAGCTCAAATCCACTCTATTAAGGGATGCAAGTGGTTAGCCCAAGTCCACTATGTTATAGGTAGGTGGTCAGCTGAGTCCATTATGATATGAATTTCTTGGTGGTCATCTTTAATATATGTTTTAATTTTTACACTTATATTTTTGCCACATTCTTATGTTATGAAACATACCTATGTTATGTTCTCATGGAGCATGATTATTAACTCATGTTTCCACACTCTTATAACTCATTTCTTATGTTATGCTAAAAGCCTTATGTCATGATCCATGTTTTATGATATATGTTTTATTGGGTATAACTTGTTTATGTTATATTTATGCATATTTAATGCGTTCTCATTCCTATATGCTTATTGTATGCTCAATTATGATCTTTATTTGATGTCTCTTATGTTTATCCTTACTGAGCATCTGAACTCGCACTTATATTTTCATTTCCTATGTTGTGAAGAAGAGTATTATGTTTTATGTGTCAAAAAGGAAATCATGTTAGAATACTATTTGTGGGAGTTGTTAAAAAATATTGTAAAATCATGAATTTGGGATGTTGATAGGTATTTTCAATATTTAAAACATCTTATTCAAGCATAGTTCTATGAAATCAGTAATATACTGAAAAGTCTCTAAGACTGTTAATTCATATCCCCAATGGCTGGATATTGAATTATCAGTAAAAACACCTAGTGGTATGTTGATTGCATCCCAAGTCTACAACATTCTTTGATAAAAGTTTGTGGGAATGTGTTTCCAGTAAATCTTATTATTCTCCCTCTGGTTTAATTCGATGTGATTTTGGGTATGAATTGCCTCTCAATACAGATCCCGTATTAATTGTCGGGATTGGTAAGTCACATCTTGTATCCCGAATCAAGCTATAAATATCTATCGATGCAAGGAAAACCATGAACTCCCTATAGAAATTACTTCCATTATATGGGTTTTAATACCCAATCATGAGGGGTATTAATCTCAAAAGGTTGGGGAGAAACTCAATATGGAGGATATGTCAATTGTGAATGAGTACGTTGGTGTTTTTCCGAAAGAGTTTCATAGAATTCCCCCAAATCGTAAGGTTGAGTTTTCTAAAGAACTCACACTTGTTGTTATGCCTATATTAATGAGTCCTTATTGAATGGTCCTGATTGAATTGGAGTAATTTATGAAGAAACTTTAAGATAATATGAAAACGGGTTTTATACGTCCAAGTGCTTAACCATGGGGTACACCAGTCCTCTTTGTTTTTTAAAAAGAATGGATCAATGTATCTCTGCATTGATTATCATGAACATAACAAGATCGTGATCAAGAATATGTATTTTATACCTCATATTGATGGATTATTCGATCAACTATGAGGGGTTCAATACTTCTCAAATATTGACCTTTAATCTGGATATCATCAATTAAGGGTCAAAATGGAGGATGTTCAATGACAACCTTTTGTACAAGATATGAACATTATGAATTCATAATAATTCCATTCAGACTCACAAATTCCCCTGATATCTTCATATATCTAATGAATATAGTCTTTATAGATTACCTTAATCAATTTTTGGTAATCATTATGTCACGACCTGTCCCCTAGGGCCCGTGTCGTGACTACCCCAAGCCCGCCTTCCATAGGTCAGGGGCTGGTGACTAGCACCGAAAGGCGTATTCCCTAAAACCGGGAAGGCGTTGCCTTTATAACCTGTAAACACATGCAACCAAGCACACAACGAGATACGAACACAAGTAAAAATGTATAGAAAAAAGAGTGTTGAAAGTAAGAGGGGGTGAAATACAAGACCAACAGTAAAGGTACAAGTACAACGAAAATACAATACAACTGAAGAAGAGAAAGACAGCTACTGGGTCATCCTCCGAGGTTTCTACCTGAAGGGTAGGTACAGATCGCCTCCTCATCACTCCATGTCTGTCTGTCTCCTCTGCTACCGACACGTCGTATGGTCCACCTCTGGGCACCGTCCAGTCCCGGTACTCTCATACTCAGTCAGCGTTATCCGTCATCTACACCAAACACAACAAGGTGTGGGCATAGCCCATACAGGGGTGAGTATAACGATACTCAGTAGGGAACCTGAGACCCTCAAGGTCTCACAAAATCCGCAAAGGAAAAACCAAAAAACATGAAATCAACTGACAACCCTACTTAGGTATATTCCTATACATATACCTAAGTTATCAAGTATGTCCATTTCAATCATGAGGAAACATAGAGTCCAACTCAAAAGCCCAAGCTCAACTGTTCCACAAAGGAATAAGTGCCATGAAGGTAAGTATCACGCAGGTACGCCATAGAGAAGAATACCAACAAGGTATTACTACAAAGGAAAGTACCAAATAGGTGCGGACTCAACTCACACCAGGTATAAACTAGGTACAGTAGTAGAGATGATTAGTTGTAACTACTAATTCATCTTACTTAGTTAAGAGGTAGACCCCCGAAGTATTCTAAATCATCATCAGACCCACAAAGGATCGTAGTACATCGTCAGACCCACACAGGATCCTAGTACGTCGTCAGACCCACACAGGATCCTAATACATTGTCATACCCATACAGGATCCTAGTACCTTGTCAGTACGTCGTTAGACCCACACAGGATCCTAGTACACTGTCAGTGCATCGTCAGACCCACACAGGATCCTAGTACACCGTCAGTACGTCGTCAGACCCACACAGGATCCTAGTACACCATCAGTACGTCGTCAGACCCACACAGGATCCTAGTACACCGTCAGTATGTCTTCAGACCCACACAGGATCCTAGTACACCATCACAGCCAGCTTTAGGGTTCCCGCACTAAGCTCGCTTGTCTCCGGGAGGGTCCCCTCCTCAAGCCACTGGTCGATACTCCAACTGTCACGAAGTCCCATGAAAAAGTATCTCAAAGTTCTATCACATCATAGGGGTCTCAACGCAACATACGGTGCGTCAAACGGACGCCCGGTCTGTATGTTATTAGTCTTTTAGTCCCGAGAACCCGGTTGGATTCACGCTCGATCCAACCCGACCATACCCCAACTTTATCCAAATCTCCAAAGGGACCATCTCGCTTCAAGGTTTCCAGCACCACAGACGGTTCATCAAATAGAAGCCTGATGCCAAAGTTATGGCCAAAAGAGCGAAAATGGGTTGAAGCTAGTCTAGGTCTGGTCCAACCCGGTCGGACCGACCCGGCCTGACCCGGTCCACTGGGTCCGGCCCGGCCCGCGCTAGGCGGCCCGGCCTGGCAGCGGGGAAGCCGCAGTGCCACGATGCCACGATGCGGCGCGAGGGCTGCGGGGCGACGCGGGGGCCGCGGGGCGGTGCGGGGCCGCGCTACAGCGTGAGGGCCGTGGGGCGGTGCAGGGGTCGCGGGGCGGAGTGGGGGCCGCGAGGTGGAGTGGGGTCGTGCTACAGCGTGAGGGTCGCGGGGCGGCACAATGGCCGAGTGGCGGCGCGGGGGCCGCGGGGTGGCCCTCGTCGGTTCGTCGGATAAACGCTCTTCGATGGAGGTTGTTCTTCATTGGAAAGAAGTTCCCCAAGCTCTCTCCTTCTCCTTCGCCAACCAAATCCTCTCAAAGGAAAGAGGTGCCAAAATAATTTGAATTGGGTAGATTGATTATGTTGGCACGTTGGGATAATTAATTGGTTCAATTAATTGAATCACGTGCCGTAAATTTTTGCGGACTCGTAAAATTCCCATATAATTAAAAAATTACATGGAATTTCCAGGTCTTTACATTCTCCTCACCTGAGGGCTTTACATCCCCGTAAACCATAACTCAAACTAAAGAAACAAGTGGGGGTACTGAGCATGTATCTGAGCCTCCCGCTCTCATGTGCTCTCCTGGAGTTTCCTGTGCAGCCAGTGAACGCGCACTAGAGGTATCAACCGCCCACGAAGGACCTGCTCTAGTCGATCATCAATCTCTACTGGAACCTCCGTAAACATCGCCCCATCGTCGATGTCCAGCTCATCGTGGTTGATGACGTGGGATGGATCGTGCACGTATCTCCTCAGTTGGGAAACCTGGAAGATGTCGTGCACCCGGTGCAACTGAGGGGGGAAGTTCTAGGTGGTAAGCCACCTCGCCAACTCTGCTAAGGACCTGAAAAGGTCCGATGAACCTCAGAGATAACTTGCCGCATCGGCCAAATCTCTGTAAACCTTGTTGGGGTGAGACCCGTAGAAAGATGTGGTCACCATATTCAAACTCCAGAGGTCTCCGTCTCCTGTCGGCATAATACTTATGCCTGCTCTGTACAGTCTTCATCTACTCCTGGATGATCTGCACTTTCTCTATGGTAGCCCGTACTATCTCTAGTCTCACGAGTGCTGACTCCCCTGGGTCAGCCCAGCACAAAGGTGATCTGCAAGGTCGCTTGTACAATGCCTCAAAAGGTGTCATCCCAATGGTGGAGTGATATATGTTGTTGTATGAAAACTCCACCAAGGGAAAGTGATCCTCTCATCTGCGACCGAAGTCGAGGACACAAGCACATAGCATGTCCTCGAGGGTCTGAATGGTCCTCTCAGTCTGGTCATCCATCTGAGAATGGAAGACAGTGCCCAAACGAAGTTGTATCTAGAAAGCCTCTTGCAACCCCTTCCATAGCCGGGAAGTGAGACGTGTATCACGATCAGAGACAATCGTCAAGGGTACTCCATGTAGCCGCACAATCTCCTGCACATAGAGGCATCCCAAGCTCTCTACTGAACCCTGCTCTCTGATCAATGGGAAGTGGTCCGACTTGGTGAGTCGGTCGATGATCACCCAGATAAAATCGTGACCTCTGGATGTACATGGAAGTCCTGTCACAAAGTCTATGGATATTTTATCCCACTTCCACTCTGGGACCTCTAAAGGCTGAACCAAGCCTGCTGGTACCTGATGCTCTGCCTTCACTTGCTGAAAAGTGAGGCACTGAGAGACAAAATCTGCTACTTCTTTCTTCATTCCCGGCCACCAGTGTTGTCGTCGGAAGTCCTGGTACATCTTCTCCACTCTTGGATATACCGCTAGAGGGGATGTGTGGAACTCCCTCAACACTGCCCCTCGAAGCGACACCGGTACCATGGTACGTCCTCTGAAGAAAATGATGTGCTCCCCACCTTCATAAAATCCATCAGGTGTCTGTCCTGTGGATATCTGAGTATGTAGAGCCTTGTAGTAAGTATCCATGCATTGTGCCTCCCTGAATCGCTGAAGAAGTGGGGGAGTGACTGTAAGAGACTGAAGAAAAGATGCTCTATCTCGATCCACAAAGGATATCAGCAAAGCGGTCAGCTGCTCTGTCGCCTCACCTAGCAGCTGTATACCAGATCTCTAGTTGAGTGCATCTTCTACAACATTCCCCTTCCCAGGAGTATAGACTATCTTGAAGTCATAGTCCTGGAGGAACTCGAGCCAACGTCGCTATCTTAGGTTTAGGTCCTTCTGTGAGAAGATATACCTGAGACTCTTGTGATCTGAGTAGACTGTAAAACGATCACCCATTAAGTAATGTCGCCACATCTTCAAGGCAAAGATCACTGCTGCTAACTCTAGGTCATGGGTAAAGTAGTTTTATTCATGTTGTCTCAGTTGTCGAGAACCATATGCTATCACTACTCACTCCGGCATCAGGACACATCTGAGTCCGGTCTCTGATGAGTCGCAGTAGACTACGTACCCTACGCCCTCCTCCAGTAGCCTCAAGATGGGTGCACTAGTTAGTCTCTGCCTCAACTCCTGAAAACTCCGCTGGCATCTCTACGACCACATGAAGGGTTGCCCATTCTTCGTCAACGCTGATAAAGGTGCTGAAACTCTAGAGAAATCTAGAACAAACCTTCGGTAGTATCCAACCAAACCCAAGAAACTTCGTACCTTCATCACACTCCTGGGTGGCTCCCAAGCAAGTACTGCCTCAATCTTCGCTGGATCCATTGAAACTCCAGCCTCTGAGATGACGTGTCCCAGAAATTGAACCTCTCGGATCCAGAACTAGCACTTCGAGAGCTTACTATAAAGCTGGTGCTCTCGGAGTGTATCCAGAACTATCTGAAAATGATAGGCATGCTCCTCTTTAGTAGCTGAGTAGATCAGAATGTCATTAATGAAGACTACTACAAAACAATCAAGGTATGGCTGAAAGATCATGTTCATGAGTCCCATGAACACTACGGGAGCGTTGGTCGCGCCAAATGGCATAACCAAGAACTCGTAATGGTCGTACCAACATCTAAAATTCGTCTTCTGCACATCCTCGTCTCGTACTCTGAGCTGGTGATAGCCTGATCTGAGGTCTATCTTCGAGAACCACTATGCTCCCTTCATCTGATCAAAGAGGTCCTCAATCCTCGGGAGTGTGTACTTGTTCTTCACGGTCACCTGGTTCAGGCACCGATAGTCAACACAAAGTCTCAAGCTCCCATCCGCCTTCTTGGCGAACAAAATCAGGGCTGCCTAAGGAGAAACACTGGGCCAAATGAACCCTTCCCCCTGTAATCCCTCCAGTTGTACCCGCATCTCACGAAGCTCTGTGGGAGCCATCTGATACGCTGGTGTAGATATCAGTGTCATCCCGGGGTACAAGTTAATGTAAAAATTCACCTATCTGTGAGGAGGTAGACCCGGAACATCATTAGGGAAAACATCTGCGTACTGGTCCACCACTACAGGACAGCTCGAACTCTCCACATCAACCACTCTAAGGGTAAGGCTTTCCAACTAATGAGTGGTCGGATGCACTCTCCTCCGGGTAAGTCCATCCTGTGCTGCAAAGCCTCCCTTCTCGCCGGTGAAGGTAAACCTAGTCCCATCTGTGCGGACACACCACACTTTGCGCCTAATATAGTCAATATGAGCATGGACTGTAGATAACCAATCCATACCCAAGATGACGTCGTAAGGCCTCGATGTCGCTACTAGGAGATCCCAGCCGAAGCTCCGGCCTCCTAGAGTAATCCCACACTACTGGCACTAGTGGGTAATCGTTGAATCCTCTCCCATAGGAGTCTCTAGATGTAAGGATCGAGCCAATGGCTCCGTCGGAATCTTCAAGCTCCAAATGAGGGCAGTGGTAATAAAAGAATGATTGGCACCTGTGTCTATAAGTACTGCAACTAAGGTCGAGTAGACACAGATCGTACCTCGTTTCATCTCCGGAGTGCCATGGTCGTAGGCTTCAGCAGCCTGGAGCTGAGCTCTCCCCTGCCCACATACTCCCTATGGTTGGGGTGGACCACCTGGTGGTGGTGGCGGTAATATCTCGAATCGTCACCCACCGCCAGCTCCTTTGCCACGTCTGCCTACTCCCTACGGACCTCCTCGGTCGAACCTTTGTCTTTGTCTGGGTGGTCTCTCGACCGTCTGCTGATCATCCGTACGGTGGGTCGAACAGTCACGAGCCATGTGACCATGCCCGCTGCATGTGAAACGCTGCATGTTCCTCGCATGACTGACTCTATATCTTGTTCCCCACACAACTGACCCTGAATCATGCGGTCGTCCACCTATAGGTATGGTCCTCTTGGACCTCTGTGACAACTGTCTACTGCCAGCTGCAGAAGACTCCGCTACGTGAAAACCGGTGGTGGGTCTCACTGTTGGTGACTGCTCAACAAGAAAACTCTCCACTAAGAGGGCTCGATCTAACACCCCCACCTACATCGGGATGCTGAGTGAGATCATTGAAGTCCTGATCTCCCACCTGAGTCCCTGTTCAAAGGTATGGGCCCTGAAGAATGGGTCATGTACCATATCATTGGAGTAACGTGAGAGGTCAGTGAACCTTGCTGAGTACTGAGCCACAATCATGCTGCCCCTGCTATAGATGAAGAAGCTCCTGAATGCGCACTGCACGAAGAGTCGTTGGGACAATTTCTGCCCGAAACAGGCTCTCGAAGTCTGCCCAGAGAAGCATCACCTCGTCATGAACCCGGAGCTTCAAGCTCCACCATCTTCCTACTACTGCCTGTAGAAGACTGGCATCAAGGATCACCACGAGATCAGCTGGTGTCCCTACCAGTTGGAAGACTCTCGCAACGGCCTCCAACCAATCCTCAGCCGCATGTGGGTCCGTCTCTCCCCTGAACCTGGGTGGCCTCTGGCACTGGAACTCATGCAACGTGCTCAAGCGGCGTGCACCCTTTACTGTTGGAGCTTATGGAATCGGTGGCCCAACGGGTAATGGTACCACTGGTGCCTCTACTGGAAGAGGGCCCTGCACCAAGACCTCATCGCTCGGTGGGCTATCAGTGCGTACTATTCTCATAACCCTAGTTGGTTGTCTGTGTGGAGGAATCTAGAAAAGAAACAGGTGTGTCATGGTCAATAAGTTATACCTGGTGAGCTGACTCAAAGGAATCACAAAGAGAACTCTTGAAACACACATGCAATCAGTGTTTTCGTGCACTGAGTCAGAAATCAGAAGTCAGGGTCCTAGTGTATGGATACGTCGGTCGCTACACCAACATTGGATTCCCTAAACTAATAACCATACTAACTACACATAACAGTATTTCTGTTAAAAGAAGATCAGAGTCCAATGTTCTACAGTAGAACCAACTCCTCTTATACCAATTTGTCATGACTCGTCCCTCGGGGCTCGTGTCGTGACTACCTCAAGCCCACCTTCCATAGGTCAGGGGCTGGTGACTAGCACCGAAAGGCGTATTCCCTAAAATTGGGAATACATTGCCTTTATAACCTGTAAACACACACAACCAAGCACACAGCGAGATACGAACACAAGTAAAACTGTGCAGAAAAAAGAGTACTGAAAGTAAAAGGGGTCGGAATACAAGCCCAACAGTAAAGGTACAAGTACAAATGAAATACAATACAACTAAAGAAGATAAAGACAGTTATTGGGTCATCCTCAGAGGTTCCTAATAGAAGGGTAGGTACATATCACCTCCTCAACACTCCACGTCCGCTCGTCTCCTTTCCGTACCGACATGTCGTATGGTCTACCTCCGGGCACCGTCCAGTCCTGGTACTCTCGTCCTCAGTCAGCGCTCTCCGTCATCTGCACTAAACACAACAAGGTGCGAGCATAGGACGTGCAGGGGTGAGTATAAAAATACTCATTAGGGACCCTAAGACCCTCAAGGTCTCACAAAATCTACAAAGGGTATACCACAAAGTATGAAATCAACTGACATCCCTACTTAGGTATATGCCCATACATATACCTAAGTTATCAAGTATGCATATCTCAATCATGAGGAAACACAGAGTCCAACTCAAAAGACCAAACTCAATTGTTCCACAAAGGAAGAAGTACCACGAATACTCAGTAGGGACCCCGAGACCCTCAAGGTCTCACAAAATCCACAAAGGATAAACCACAAAGCATGAAATCAACTGACAACCCTACTTAGGTATATGCCCATACATATACCTAAGTTATCAAGTATGCCTATATCAATCATGAGGAAACACAGAGTCCAACTCAAAATCCCAAGATCAACTGTTCCACAAAGGAAGAAATACCACGAAGGTAAGTACCACACATGTACGTCACACAGAAGAATACCACCAAGGTATTACCAAAAAGGAAATTACCACACAAGTACGGACTCAACTCACACCAGGTATAACATAGGTACAGTAGTAGTGATGATTAGTTGTAACTACTAATTCATCTTACTTAGTTAATAGGTAGACCCACGAAGGATCCTAAATCATCATCAGACCCACAAAGGATCATAGTACATCATTAGACCCACACGGGATCCTAGTACCTCGTCAGACCCACACAGAATCCTAGTACATCGTCAGACCCACACAGGATCCTAGTACCTCGCCAGTACGTTGTCAGACCCACACAGGATCCTAGTACACTGTCAGTACGTCGTTAGACCCACACAGGATCCTAGTACACCATCAGTACGTCTTCAGACCCACACAGGATCCTAGTACACCGTCAATACATCGTCAGACCCACACAGGATCCTAGTACACCTTCGGTATGTCGTCAGACCCACACAGGATCCTAGTACACCGTCACAGCCAGCTTTAGGGTTCACGCACTAAGCTTGCTTGTCTTCGGGAGGGTCCTCTCCTCAAGCCACTGGTCGATACTCCAACTGCCACAAAGTCCCACGAAGAAGTATCTCAAAGGTCTGCCAAGTCATAGGGGTCTCAACGCAACAGACAGTCCATCAAACAGACGTCTGGTCTGTAAGTTATTAGTCTTTTTAGTCCCGAGGACCTGGTTGGATTCGTGCTCGATCCAACCCAACCGTACCCCAACTTTATCCAAATCTCCAAAGGGACCGTCTCGCTCCAAGGTTTCCAGCACCGTAGACGGTTCATCAAACGGACGCTCGGTGCCAAAGTAATGGCCAAAAGAGCGGAAATGGGTCGAAGATGGTCCGAGTCTGGTCCGACTCAGTCGGACTGACCCGGCCCGAACTGGTTCGCTAGGTCCGGCCCGGCCTGCTGGTTCCGGCCCGGCCTACTGGGTCCGGCCCGACACGTGCTGGGTGGCCCGGCCCGCGTTGGGTGGCCCGGCCCGTGTTGGGGGGGCCGGCTCGGCCGCGGGGCGGCCGCGGTGGGGTGGTCTGCCGCAGCTCTCTTCCGTCGGGTGGTGCGGTTGCGCCGATGCCTTCGCTGCGGTCAGTCGTGGTGTCAACTGCCGTTCTCGTGCCCCACCAGTGTTGTTTGTCTTCCTCCTCCATCGCGAAGAACGCAACAATTAATCACAAGAATTGCGGAGAGGTCGGACCATGTTTGTTTGGTCCGCACTCTCCGTGTTAGAGCGGTAGCAAGCGGCTATAATTTCTTCTTGATTTACAAAGAATTGTTAAGAACGGGTAAGGGGGAAATTCAAACAACCACCCTAACTCGAAGGTTTGTTGATGTTGATGTGAGAAAGAATTCGAAGATGTCGACGTTCGTCGCGTCCGCCACACGCCTCCGATCCCGGGCTCATTCGTCAGTTCGTCGGATAAACGCCCATCGATGGAGGTTGTTCTTCATTGGATAGAAGTTCCCCAAGCTCTCTCTTTCTCCTTTTTCAACCAAATCCTCTCAAAGGAAAGAGGTGTCAATATAATTTAAATTGGGTAGATTAATTATGTCGGCACGTTGGCATAATTAATTGGTTCAATTAATTGAATCAATTAAATGAAATGTGTTGGCATAATTAAAGTTGGAGGGAGTACATGGATTAACTCTTCATTAATGAGGGAGTTTAAGAGGTTTCTCCCATTAAGAGGGTTCGGGTGGTCCCCACCACTAGAAATTCAAAAAGAGGGTTTTAGGCTCGGTGGTCCCCACCTTCATAACATATATGTGGGAGGTTTTAGTTCAGGTGGTCCCCACATTTATAACATCCACATGGAAGGTTTCAACATATAAAAATGTTAAACATTTTTATTTTATTTTATTCTTTCACAGAAAACACAAAAACTAACTTTCACCCTCGACCAACTGTCGTCGAGGTGAAAGTCTCCTTGAGCGAATATTGGCGCTGTGAGTTCAAAGGTGTCCTCAGATTTTAATTCTGAGCACCGGTTTAAAAGTTACAAAAATCCGCTCGCACGTTTACTGAATTTACCTGAAAAAAAAAGTTCAGAAATTCATTCCGGGCACACCGGGCCTCGGAATCACGCGCCGTAAATTTTCGCAGTCTCGTAAAATTCCCATATAATTTAAAAAAATTACATGGAATTTTCGGATCTTTACACATTATAGATAATATTTTCATATATTCTAAGAGAAAGGAAGATCATGAAGATCATTTGAGGATTGTGCTGAAGACATTGTGAAAGGAGAAATTATAAGAAAAATTTAGAAAGTGTGAATTATAGCTGTAGAAAGCAACATTTTTTGGTCATGTAATCACAAGCGAGGTTATATCTAGGGATCCTTCAAATACATAGGTGATTGAAGATGGCCCAGACCAACCATTGTAGTAGAGAACTGTAGTTTTCTAAGATTTTCTAGATACTATCAATGCTTTGTGAAAAAATCTCATGACTGTCGAATCCACTAACCAAGTTAACTCATAAAGGATTCAAGTTCATCTAGACAGATGAATGTGAAGAAATTTTCAAGGAGCTCAATAGAAGGTGGGTCACTACACTTGTACTCACACCACCCTATAGTGGCGAAGGTTTTGTGATATATAATGATGCGTCAAAGAAGAGATTAGAATGTGTCCTCATACAAAATGAAGTGGTGGTGGCATATGCCTCACATCAATTAAAGATTCATGAGAAAAATTACTTGATGCGTGATTTGGATCTAGTAGCAATGATATTTGTATTGAAGATATGTAGACATTATCACTATGGTGAAAAGTGTGAAATATATATTTATCACAAAATTTTAAAGTATATACTCACACAAAAGTAGTTGAACATACGCCAAATGAGTTGGTTGGATTTGATCAAGGATTATGATTGATCAATACATTACCACTCTAAGAAGGAAAACAAGATGGTTGATGCCCACGGCATAAAGGATCATTCTACCTTATCTATGATGAGGATTGAAAGAGACTTAATACTCATGGATTTTCAAAGGATGGGCCTTGAAATCATGAGGGGAGGGAAGAAATTCTATCTTTCCTAAATGATTGCCCAACCATCCATCCATGTAAAGATCAAGGAGGTGTGGAAGGGGTATATCAGTCTACAGAAGAAGATGGGGAATATTCCGGAGTTAAAACTTTTACAATGATGGAATTATAAGATTTGAGAAATGAATATGTGTTATATCAATACTAGAATTGTAGGAGCTATTGGATGATGCACATAGCTCATCATTCATTATCTATCCTAGAAGCACAAAGATGTATAGAGATCTTAAGAATCATTTTGGGTGGGACAACATGAAGAGGGATATTACATAGTATTTATCTCGATGCTTGGTATGCCAACAAGTTATAAATGAATGTCATAAGTCTAAAGGGATGATGTATACATTACTCATACCTATATGGAAATGGAAGAACACCACCATGGATTTTGTTGTAGGTCTTCCCAAGACTTCTAACGATCATAATCTCATTGGGTTATAGTAGATCACCTCACACAAGTCAACACATTTCATTACTATTCGAGAAGATTTATCACTCAATCTACTTACTAGGATATACATAAAGGAATTGATAAGGCTTCATGGAGTACCACTCTCAATCATATCTGGTCGAGATCTGAGGTTTATCTCAATATTTTGGAGAAGTCTTCAAAAAGCATTGGATATAGAGCTAAGCTTGAGCACTACTTATCATCCTCGGACTAAGTTCAATATGAAAGGACCATTAAAAATCTATAAGATATGCTAAGATATTGTTTGTGGATTTCAAAAGAGGTTGGGATTAACACTTTCCCCTAGTAGAGTTCTCATATAGAAACAATTTACATTCTATATTTCAAATGGAACCATATAAGGTTATGTATGGAAAGAGGTGTGGAACTCCAACATGTTGAGATAGAGTTTGAGAGCTCAAACTATGGGGAACAAATCTTGCTCAAGAAATGGCAGATGATATTTAAACCATTTAGTGACATTAAAATTGCACAAAGTCGACATAAGATCTATGTTGATAATCATCGACAAGATTTAGAGTTTGAAGTCAGAGACAGGGTATTCTATCGAATATCACCATGGAAAAGGGTTGTGATAATAGATAGGAAGGGTAAGTTGAGACCTAGATACATTTGTCCCCTTAAAAATCCTCAATCATGTGGGGATGGTAGCTTAGCATCTTGTACTTCCATAAAAACATCTTCCAAGTGCATGATGTGTTACATGTATCACTTTTGAAGAAGTAAATACCTGACTCATCACATGTATGAACTCAGATATAGTATAACCAGAACATGACCTCTCTTATAAGGAACAACCGGTATGAATCTTATATCGTATAGATAATTCAGTATGAAACAAGAACGCTCGCCTGGTAAAAGTTATCTAGATAAATCATAAGTTTGAGGAAGCTACATGAAAACCCGGAGATGTAATACGACATAAGTGTCCTCATTTTTTTCATCTGAGTAATAAAATTTTGAGTGTGAGATTCTTTTAACGAAGGTAAAATGTAACACCTCATTATTTTACTATGTATTTTTTCCTTCAAATAGATATTGTATTAAATAGTTTGTTTCACATGCAATACCAAACTAAAATGAACTATAACACATTTTATTGAGAGAAAATATTACAATGCACAACAAGCATTAATACATTATAACAATGAAATACGAAACATCATTAAGAAAATTTCAAGATGAATAAAACCGCAAGTAAATAAAAATACCATGAACATAAAATCTTTATCCTCATGATTTTCCTAGAAGATCATCACTTCGATTGAAACTATAGAAATAAAGAAAGAATTATAAATATAATAGACATGTTAAGAGAGAAGTAAATAAATGGAATGAATGATTTTAGTATATATAGGAATGAAATCGGATCATTATATTTATAGTTGTTGGAAATATGATAGTTGGATATATATGGTTATTGAAAATATGATCATAGGATATATGGTCGTTGGGTAAATCAAATGGGTAAGTTGCGTAATTAAAAATAATATAATTCAAAAATAATAAATAATGAAACAAAAAAGATAATATTTAATTAAAATATTTTATTATAAAAATATATCATTATATTATGCACAAAATATTTATAATATTATTAAAGAATGATTTGATGTATTCATAAAATCAAAAGAAAATTTTCATAATAATGGATTGATAAAATTAAATGGTTTGAAGATAAATAATTAAATTTACAGGATGTGGTTAAAATTATTTAAATTGTCAAAGAATTTATTTCTTAAGTATTGTGTATTTTTAACATAATAGATTAAATGGATCACTTTAAAATCTAATGTAATGTTTCAATGAATAAATAAATATATTAACACTCAATTAATTAGTAATTGATATGAAATTAGATTAAGAACATTTAGTGTTTAAAAACTCTTTTTTCTACAAAAAATAGTTTCTTCTATGTATTTTATGTTTTCATTTAAAAGTTAAATTTATCATATTTAATATTTAATTAGATTAAATGAAGTCTATATTTGGAAACAATGCATCGAAATTGGGTAAGAGCAATCATCTTATATTTTTAGTAAAAAATAATAATTACAATGGTAAATAATTAAACAAGGTGAAAAAGGAGGTAAAAGAGGTAAATTAAAGTGGTATGAATTTTTCATGATTAAAATGATATTTATGTTTTTTATAATTCCTTTTTAGGTGTGGGAGTCAAACCTAAATTTTTAACCAACATTTCCTCACCCAACTTTCCAAACTCTCATGTGATTTCATTTTTAACCTTCACCTAACTCAAGCTTTCAAGGGAATGTCCCTCATTTTCACCTATAAAAGTAACTCTTTTATACCTCTTACAAACCAATCAAACCATTAGGTTCTGTCTTGAATGTCTACCCCCTTTCCCTCTCCTAAAGCCTTCTAAGTCATTGGGTAGCATTTAGTTCCAATAAGGAATCCTAAATCCTTCATTTTGAAAGAACTCGTGTCAAGGAGAGAATTCATCAAATGTCTAAGTTATTTGTTGGAATGGTGTAGCTTGATCCTTTTGGATGAAGTGGAGTTGAATGTTTTCGATAGATATTACACACCAGGTCGTAACTCAAGAGGTTCGACCTCCGTGGTGAGGTCATTGGGGGTTGCACGGGGTAGTGCGCCCCTGCTCTTTGTGTCTGGGGGTTGAAAGTCCCCGACCCAAATTTTCGAACAGTATCAATGCCGAATCGCTATAGCAATATTGACCGGTGACACCGATAGGACATTGTAGCAATGTGGGCTTCGACATGACATTGCAGCAGAGCTGGTCAAGCGACACAGACAGGGCACCGTAGCATCTCGGACTTTGGAGACAGTAGTATTGCAGCTCTGAGGACTTCTTGTCACCAACACTGCAGCTGCTTGGACTTGGGTGGTTGTGATACTGTAGCAGTGCAAACATGGGTGGTTGCGGCACTGTACCACAGTGGACTTACTGTGTGGTTGGCGGAACAGTGCATCGTCTTCTCTATTACCTCATTCAAGCTAGGGTTTCTATGGGTAAAACTCTGATTGTCACTCTGTAATTTTTCTCTCGAAATAGTGAAGTGATTCTATCTCTCTGTGGATGTAGGGATTTTTCCCGAACCATGTAAATTGTTGTTTCTGTGTTCTTCTTCTTCTTCTTTTGTTTTGTCTTGTCTTCATCTGCAAACCATTCTGTCGCTGCGACTCCTTGGGTTTCTGCAACATTATTCTCAAACTTTTTCAATTACCTTATCATCTCCACTCCTAAATCTCATCCATGACTGTAACAATGTTTCTAAGAAAATGATACTACTATTGTGCAAGTCCATATTCATACTCATTCATTAGTATAGCATGTTCTTGTTTGGATCGGTTCAACTATCTACATGAATGATGTTATACCAACATCACCATTTTCACCAAGAATAAGTATTAAGACATTAATAACAACAATATATGACATTAATAAGTAATATATGCCATAAATATGGTTATGAAAAGATGAAATAAAAATGGATGATCGTTATAAAGTAACTCATGGTTATCTGTGAATGACCCAAAAAAATGTTCGGCATGGTGCCTATTCTCACAAATCAAACCCATAGTTTCCATCAAATGAACATGGGGCTACATAAATCATTGAAACAAAATGATGCCAATACCTTGAATAATCTTGGAATGATGAACTTGGTATCAAAGAACAGGGACTGACATCGTCATAATAAAACTCATACGAAATAATCAAAATTACTAACATCTGATGATGAAAATACGCATTAACAAACTAATATATGTGTAGTGAATGATTATAATTGAATAATGTAGTAGGGCAATAAATATGAATAAGATTCTAAAATAATTTATTAACGCAATTATGTTTATTATACTGGAGGTTAGAGCATTTTTGTGGAACACGGGAGTAAAAGTAAGGGTTTTCTTTCCAATCTCACTTTGAATTCGAGATTGTTATGACTAAATTTTTATCTGCAAAAAATGTATGATATTTCTCTTTAAAACCACCCTTGTTTTATTCTGCTTTGGTTGGTCATGAGTTTTACATGTCCTTTTACCATTTCACTTCCCCTTTAGTTCATAATTAACCTAAAGTAATACTTGAAAGAGAAATTGACCTTACCACTTCTTTTCAGTCAGGAATCTTTTTCTTACATGTTCATATTATTTTTTCGTTTTATGGATGCCCTTATCTCTACTTCTATGATTGCTTAAGGTCTTTTTCAATAGACTTCACTATCTTTACAAAAGGAATCTTATTTTAAAATTTCGAGTATGATCATTTTCTACCAACTTTGCCTTTCTTTGTAATAGTGGAAAAGACATCTCTTTTTAACGTTTTTCGTATGAATGCATTTTCCAGTCGTCGTCATCAGTTTTCTTTAAGAAACTTCCTGATTCTCGCTCAAATTTACCCAAGAGATGAAGGTAGAACGGTCCTTGTAGTCTAGCTTGGGTTGTCGAATCCACATAGACCTAAGAAGTAACCTATAGACATGCACATTCTATGGACTGTTTTCAGCTATGAAGTGGCCAACCTGGGTTGATTTTAGATGGGTTTAAAAAAACTCTAATAGACTTAAGTGAATTCAATTTAAAATAATAAGTTGATCCTAGGTTATCGCTCGAGGTGGATTGGACGTATTTCCTTTTTAATGATTTCAATTTCTTATATTTGAGATGGGTTCATTTAAGGAGATAAAACAACATCATCACTTACTAGTTTAATTCCTACACCCTTTAATACTAATCACATATAAACTTTAAGGATCAAAGTTTTGAGCACTTCAAGGTAAAGGTTCGTATTAGCACTTGAAGTGTGTGGCCTTAAATTCAACAAGGACGATGGAGTTTAAAAATCATCAAATAAAAATCTCAATTAAAAAAGTGATTATACATTAATTAGGTGATAAATAACATCCAATTCATCCCCTTGCTACTCCCTTGGATCAACCCATAAGTGGGTTAGCCCTCCATTGATCTCATGGTTTCAATGGAAGTGGAAAGTAGACTCATGAGGGAGGAAATGGAGAAGTAAAGAAAACAACAAAAATAAAATGATCACTCCACCATTGTGTGAATAATTTCACAAGGTTTGGTGTGAATAAATTCACACCTTGATCCAACGGTATCAAAGTGATATGAATAACTACATAATAAGAGTAGAAGAAGAACTTTTATTAAGAAACTAAAGTGAATTGAACAACTTACAAGTGAAAGACAAATTTGAGATAACAAAATCGCAGCATAACATTACAATTGAACCAAGAACCCAAAAATCCCTCAATCCTCCAACACCACTGCCTTAAATAGGCATTTTTGAGCCCTTGGGTCGAGCCTCCAACAGTCCAAGTCTTCTCAATTAATTGTGGTAGGCCATAGGTGGGTGGAAAGTAAGGGAGAGTTGATTTTTCCACCCTTGACCCGAGGTGGCAGCCAGCTTTCTTTCACCGAACAGACGCGTCTGGAAGACCTTCTAGATGGCCGAATCAGAGTGGGTCGTAGAAGAAGAAAATGGATCTACGGATGTCTTCTAACCGCCTGTATAATTTGGGCCCATTTGGAGTTGTGGATTCCGAGATATGATCAAATTAGTGGGCTGTTTTTTTGGGCCGCAGAATCTGGCCCAGAATTGTATCTCTAACTTGGGCCGCCTTAATGACCACCATAAAGGCCGAATTAGCATTGGATCATGAAGAGTGATTTGTTCCTATACATGTCTTCTAGCATCCCACAAAATTTGGGATTTATTGGGTCTGTATGTTGGGCTCCACAGTCTCATAAGTGGGCTGGTTTCCAATCTGTCTTCACTTAGAATTGCTTCCATTCATCTCCAAATATCTCCATCATCATTTATGAATCATCCATTGATCCCTGAATGAAAAATGTTCACATTTAAGTGTAGATATAGTTCCCAAAATATCAAATTAAAATATTGATAATTACATTCCTTAGAATCAGATGACTCATTGGACCTAAATTGGTGTATATTAGGCATGAAGTGCACAAATGATGAGAATGGATGTTCATAATGAAAATGCACTAACTCAGGCCCATAAGATCAAAAATGAACATTTAATACCATTAAAATGTAATTAAAATATATGTTTTTATTGGATAATCACACCCCCCCCCCAACTTGAGATTTGCTAGTCCCGAGCAAATAATTCAATGATTTTATTTGAATTCCTTTCTTCAAACACATTATAACAAACAGTGCTCATAATGTAAACTGCACACAAATATATTTTTATAACCTATCAAGATAATTTAAAACAAGATGAATTTAAAAGCAGATCTCAATCCCAAGCTCATTCCTTTGATCAAATCCATCATCATACTTCATCCAACTCAATTAGGTGTAATGATGTGTTGTGAATCACAATAGATATGGGGGTTCATTTTCATTCAAGGGGGAAATCATGGAAGCGCTAGGTGGAATCACATTTAATCCTAATATGAGTATTCTTCATTCCTCCTTTTTTTGGATTTTTTTTTTTTGCAATATTGCTATAGTAATTGAGATTGCAGTTAATCAAATTAACTCATGTAGCAAGACTTTACCGATGACTCCCAGACTCAAAGGCCTTAGGGAACCAAGTGAAGCTCACATACTCGGGCATCGTCTCGAGTTAACTTAATCAAAAACAAAGTCATATTGCCATAAATAGAGATAGATTGAAAAACTCAGGGCTAGACAACTCTGGAGTCACGATCCCCAAGTGCCGAAAGCCTCGCATTTTTTCAATCCATTGCTCTACACGCAAATTTTTTATTTATTTTTTTTATTTTTTTTTTAATACTCATATTATTCATAAAAATCAAACCAACCTATGCTATTTATTATGGGACCCCAAAAATTCAAATTAGTACCCCATAGTCTAGAGGACGTGCATTGTGGCATTTTGATTTAATGGATGAAAATAAAAATGATGAAAATTTTCATTGGAAAACCAAACTTCCAAAATCAATGCTTTTAAACTTAATCATGAATTAAATTAAAAGTCAAGGAAATAAAAGTTATTTGCTATGTAGTTTTAATGTGAGCAAAGATGTTATTATATGAATGATAAAGGAATTTTACTTTACTTTTTTTTATCATTGTTTTTTTAACAAACATTTTGTTTCCACACCCCCCAACTTAGAATGAAATTGTCCCTAGTTTCGTAAAAATAATATTTAGAATGGGGTAGAGGAATAAAAAGGGAGTTCAATAAGGAAATTGAAATATGAGGATCATGGAATGAAGTCACCTGGTGGTTTAAGTTTGAAGTTCTTGCTGCTCCAATTTAGTCCTTTGATATCCAAGTCGCTTGCAAAGTTCCCTAGTGGAAAAAGGAAAACAAACAAACAAAACAAAATATATATATATATATAAGTACAATATAAGTATATATATAAAAATTATAGAATAAGTAAGCACATTAAGCCGTAGGTCAGTGGTAAGCGCGCGCCCCTGTCTCCCTTCGGTCCCGGGTTCGAGTCCTCGCGGCTTCGCCGGTTGTGACGGGGTTTGCCCCACGGCCTATGGCGTGTCCCATTTTTTTAATTATTATTATTATATTATTATTATTATTATTATTATTATTATCTTAACCTAACAAAATAAACTGATGATACATTGTCTTCTTTTTAAATTTCTGGGTAAGGTATTACTCAAGGATCACACCACGTGACACGGATGAATATGGTGCTCCCCTTTCGTACTCATCCATACTCATAATAGAAGAACATGTCAAAAGTCTATTTTTTATTTTTAAATATAAAAATGATTAATTAATCTTATTTGAAAAATAAAGATGATTCAGAAAGATTAGAAACATAAAAACCACGAGTTGCCTCCCGTGCAGCGCTTTGTTTAACGTCGTTAGCCCGACATATATCCTAAATTTATCAATTTTTTTCCTGGTTCATAGATTGGCTCAAATAACTCAACATCTATTTCCTATTTATTGAATGATTCAATGAATGTTTTTAACCTTTGACCATTGACCTTGAAAATGTGTCCACTAGTGAGATCTTGAATCTCTACTGCCCCATGGGGGTATACATGATGCACTATGAAAGGACTTGACCATCTAGACCTTAACTTTCTCAGGTGTAAATGAAGTTTTGAACTATACAAGAGCACATGTTTTCCCGGTTCAAAATGTTTGACCTTGATATTCCTAAATTGGTAGGCTTGAACTCTAGCTTTATTGATCCTTGAATTTTCATAAGCCTCCATCATTAGTTCCTCCAGTTCATTGAGATCTAATTTCCTTTTTGTTCCGGCCAATGAGAGGTCATAATCCATTTTCTTAATTGCCCAAAAGGCCTTATGTTCAATCTCCACTGGCAAATGGCATGCTTTACCATAAACCAACCTATATGGGGACATTCCTAAAATGGTTTTATATGCGGTTCTATAGGCCCAAAGAGCATCTAAGAGTTTCTCAGACCAATCTTTCCTAAAGGGGTTGACAGTTTTTTCAAGAATTTGCTTAATCCCCCTATTCGCTAACTCAGCTTGACCATTGGTTTGAAGATGGTATGCAGTGGACACTTTATGAGAAATACCATACTTAGACATGAGTGAAGAGAATGGGCGGTTGCAGAAATGGGTTCCTTGATCACTGATTATAGCCCTAGGAATTCCAAATCTTGAAAATATGTTCTCTTTCAGAAATCGAATCACAACTTGATGATCATTGGACTTAGTGGGAATGGCCTCAACCCATTTTGAGACATAATCAATAGCTAAGAGTATGTAGAGGTATCCCCAAGAGTTTTGGAAGGGACCCATGAAGTCAATTCCCCAACAGTCAAATATTTCAACCACTAAGATGGAAGTGAGTGGCATTTGATTCCTTTTTGTGATGGACCCTACTTGTTGACACCTAGGACAGCTTTGACAAAATGTGTAGGAGTCCCTTGAGAGGGTGGGCCAGAAAAGACCACATTGAAGAATCTTAGCAGATGTTTTCTTAGAGGAAAAGTGACCTCCACATGCCTCACTGTGACAGAATTTAAGGATGGACTCTTGTTCAGATTCTGGAACACACCTCCTAATGACTTGGTCAGGGCAGAACTTATAGAGGTATGGATCATCAAACACATTGTGTCTAACATCAGAAAGAAATTTCCTTCGAGCTTGAGTCCCTAAGAATTTTGGAATGACTCCTGTCACTAAGAAATGTGCTATGTCAGCATACCAAGGGCAGTCACTCACAGAGTATAGGTGTTCATCAGGAAACGAATTAAACACAGAAAGGTGATTTGAGTTGTCTTTGAATTCCATCCTAGAGAGGTGATCAGCTACAACATTTTCAACTCCCTTTTTATCCTTGATTGTGAGGTCAAATTCTTGTAAGAAAGGACCCACCTAATCAGTCTAGCCTTAGCATCTTGTTTTTGGAAGAGGTATTTTAGTGCAGAGTGGTCAGTGAACACAGTGATTGGGGATCCTAAGAGGTAGGACCTAAACTTCTCCAAGGCAAACACAATAGCAAGTAACTCCTTTTCAGTGGTGGTGTAGTTGATTTGGGCATCATTTAAGGATTTTCTTGCATAAGCAATGACATAAGGAGTTTTATCACAACGTTGTCCTAACACAGCTCCTACAGCAAAGTCACTGGCATCACACATAAGTTCAAAAGGAAGGTTCCAATTTGGAGATTTCATAATGGAAGAGAGGTGAGAGAGGATTTGAGGGTTGAGAATGAACCCTCACAGCTTTCTGTCCAAACAAATGGAGCATCCTTTACTAGGAGAGCACAAAGGGGACGGGAGATCAAACTAAAGTCCTTGATGAATCTTCTATAGAAACCAGCATGTCCTAAGAAAGACCTCACTTCCTTGACAGTTTTGGGTGATGGAAGGTGACGAATGATGTCAACCTTGGTTTTATCAACTTCAATCCCCCTACCTGAGACCAGATGGCCTAGAACTAGTCCCTTTTTAACCATGAAATGAAATTTTTCTCAGTTTAGGACTAGATTCTTTTCTTCACATCTTGACAAAACTCTCTCTACATTCCTCAGACATCCCTCAAATGTATCCCCAAACACAGAGAAGTCATCCATGAAGACCTCTAGAAAATTCTCTACCATGTCTGAGAAGATTCCCATCATGCACCGCTGGAAGGTTCCAGGGGCATTGCATAACCCGAAGGGCATACGTTTGAAGGCAAAGGTTCCAAATGGACATGTGAATGTAGTCTTCCCTTGATCCTCTAGGGAGACCTCAATTTGATTATACCCTGAGTACCCATCTAAGAAACAATAGAACGCATGACCTGCCACTCTCTCAAGGACTTGGTCAATGAATGGTAAGGGGAAATGGTCCTTCTTAGTGAATGGGTTTAGCTTCCTATAATCAATGCAGACCCTCCATCCACTATTCACCCGTGTTGGAAGAATATATCCATCCTCATTGGTTATCACTGTGATTCCAGCCTTTTTTGGAACCACTTGGATTGGGCTCACCCATTCACTCTCAGCTATGGGATATATAATACCAGCTTTTAGCAATTTCAGGAGTTCTTTTCTTACTACCTCCATGAGATTAGAATTGATTCGCCGTTGAGGTTGACGACATGGCTTTGAATCAGATTCCAGAACAATCCTATGAGTCCCGATAAGTGGGCTAATCCCAGGAATATCAGAAAGGGTCCAACCAATGGCTTTCTTATGTTTCCTAAGGACGTCTAGAAGCATCCTCTCATGATTGGCTTCAAGAGAAGAAGAAATGACAATAGTATGTGTTTGATTGTCCCCTAGAAAGACATACTTTAGTGTAGTAGGAAGTTCCTTCAATTCAAGATCAGGTTGGTTCAGAATTTCAGCAGAAGATTGGGACATTGGATCAAGATCAATTTTATTTCCTAAAGTTTTAGACAGGATTGATTCCCCACATGTAGAAGTTTCATCTACTAGATTGGCTTGATCAGATTTAGGGAAGGAAGTTTGATCGGTCTCCATGAATGTGGTTTGCTGAAAGGTTTCACTGATTGTTGGACCTAAGACTTAATCATAAGAGCAATTTGAAAATGATTCAATCCAAGGAGATAAAATTCCTTCATATGAACAAAGGGAATCAATCTCATCCTGACTTAAACATTCATCAAAGATTCCTTGATGTTCTATGGATTCATTATCAATGCTTCCTATCATGTTTACTTCATGAATGTCCTCATCATCCCCTATTTGTGAGCTTGCATTATAAATGTTCAAGTCTAGACTCATGTTCCCAAAGGTGATGGTCATGTTCCCATTTCAAACTCGGATAACAGAGTTGATTGTTGCAAGGAAAGGACGACCAAGGATGATTGGGGTTTGTT
This sequence comes from Viscum album, assembly GCA_963277665.1. NCBI lineage: Eukaryota > Viridiplantae > Streptophyta > Magnoliopsida > Santalales > Viscaceae > Viscum > Viscum album. Next base: position 923,087,036 of record OY728126.1, on the reverse strand, counting down.
CCTTATTTCCTAAGTTTGGATGGTTGTCAAGGACAATGAAGTCAGCAGGGTAGATGAAGTTTTCAACCTTTACTAGAACGTCTGTTAAAATCCCTTTTGGAACCCTAATGCTACGATCAGCAAGTTGAAGTGTGACAGATGTGAGTTGGAGTTCTTCTAGGCCTAACTGGCAGTACACGGCATAGGGGATGAGATTGACACTAGCACCTAGATCACACAAGGTCTTGACAACTTTGCTTTCTCCTAGTTCAACATTGATGTAAGGGCAACCTGTGTCTTTCAACTTAGGAGGAATGGTCTCTTGAATGGTGGTACTCACATTAGCAGCCAAAAGGACTTGGTTTTTATGTGAAAATTTTCTTTTAAAAGTGCATAGGTCTTTAAGGTACTTTGAGTAGGCAGGTATGGTTTGGATTGCATCGAGAAGGGGTATGTTCAACTTGACTTGTGAAAATATTTCTCTCAACATTTCACTCAGTTCAGGCTTGGTTTTCCCCCTCATGCGTTGAGGAAATGGTGCAGGTTGTGGGGTTGTTTGTTGAAGAGTTGTTTCCTTGACAATGTTATCAGTTTCCTCAGTTTGATCTTGTGGTTCATTTGAATTTTCATCCAAGTTTGAATCTTCAGGTGGGTTCTGAATTAGTTGTTCAGGTTTCTCAAATGATTTCTCACTTCTTAAAACAGTCACAGCCTTTAGTTGTTCATGAGTTGTTTGAGCACAACTTGACTCTCCCCTTGAAGTTGAGGATGGCACCGCCTGAGTAGGCATGAGTGTCTTTCCAGTTTTGATGGTTTGAAGTTCTTGTTTTAGGGAAGATACCTCCGAGTTCATCCTCTCCATTTTTTTGCACAGTTGTTCTAGTAGGCTTTGTGGAACAGTTTGGGTGGGTGTTTGAGTAGGTTGGTTTATCCCAGGGGGATATTTTGGAGGTGGGATGGTTTGTTGAAAATGGACCGGTGGTTGTTGGTATTGGATAGGTTGGGTTTGGAACTGGTTATGAGTTTGGTAGTTCTGATGGGGGTAAGGATTTTGTCCATGTGGTTGGCTAGGTTGTTGGTTATCCTTCCAGCGGAAGCCTGGGTGGTCGTTATACCTTGGGTTGAAGGTGTTTTGGTATTGAGGATTTTGAAAGTTCAAAGCATTTACTTCCGCTGGGGGTTCTCCTAAAAGAACATCCTTGATGGATGGAATGGTTGGGCAGTTGTCTGTCTTATGGTCATGTTTGTCACAAATTGTGCAAACAGGGTCAACAGTTTGGATTTCATGCACTTTCCTAAGGTCTATTTCTTCAACCTTCCTAGAGAGTGTTGCGAGTTTAGCCCTAAGCCTTTCCTCTTCTCTAAGTGTATGAATTCCAGTGGTTCTTTGTGGCTTTTCAGAATAAGGTGAAGTTCCCCATGTTTGGTTTTGTTCAGAAATGCCTTCTAGATACTCGTAAGCATCATTTGGGGCTTTGTTTTTAAAGGTTCCATTACACATCATGTCAATGAATTGTTTGTTCCCCGGACCCAACCCTCCATAGAAAATTCTCACTTGTTCAGGAATAGAAAAACCATGGTGTGGAACCATATTTAGAGTGTCTTTGAATCTCTCCCGTGTTTCATAGAATGACTCTCCCTCTTTTTCAAAAAAGTTTTGCATACTCTTTTTAAGTGCAATTGTTTTATGGTGGGGAAAGTATTTTTTTGTAGAATTCTCTTTGTAGTTGGTCCCAAGAGTTGATGGATGATGGTCTCAAATTGTTTAGCCATTTTTTAGCTCGATCCTTTAAAGAAAAAGGAAATAGTCTCATCTTAGCTGATTCTAGTTGATGTTGGGGACACGTGGTTTCTACAATGTCATTGAATTCCTTAATGTGCAGGTATGGCATCTCGGACTCCATTCCATGGAATGTGGGAAGGTGGTTTAGGACATGGGGTTTAAAGATGTAGTTGGCATCTCCTAGGGAATTGTGTCTAATGCATGAGGGGGCATTGGTCCAAGAAGGTGTGAGGTAGTCATTCATGGTTTGATCGACCGCATTCTCCAAGTTTGGGGCTGCCTCATTTGGGTTTTCATTTTGGTTTCCACCCGGGTTTATGAGTTGGTTTCTTTGAAGACCTTCCATTGAAATGAGCTCAATTTTAGACTCTAGAGTATTAGGAAGATTAGGATCTAATGGAAAGAGTTCCCTTGGTGTACTTGACTCCCCAACCCCAAGACTATCCACCCTAACTAGACGGTTTGATTGATCGCGGGTGTAGGCGGACATGCGCCAAAAGAAAAAAAAACGAGAAAGGGACAAGATAAGAGAATTTGGATGAGAAAAGAAGAAATGAAGGAGAATAGAATGAGTGTTTAGATGACTTATTTGGGTCCCCGGCAACGGCGCCAAAATTTGATTCTCGCTCAAATTTACCCAAGAGATGAAGGTAGAACTGTCCTTATAGTCTAGCTTGGGTTGTCGAATCCACAGAGACCTAAGAAGTAACATATAGACACGCACATTCTATGGACTATTTTCGGCTATGAAGTGGCCAACTGGGGTTGATTTTAGATGGGTTTAAAGGAACTCTAAGAGATTTAAGTGAATTCAATTTAAAAGAATGAGTTGATTCTAGGTTATCGCTCGAGGTGGATTGGACGTATTTCCTTTTTAATGATTTCAATTTCTTATATTTGATATGGGTTCATTTAAGGAGATAAAACAACATCATCACTTACTGGTTTAATTCCTACACCCTTTAATACTAATCACCTATACACTTGAAGGATCAAAGTTTTGAGCACTTCAAGGTAAAGGTTCGTATTAGCACTTGAAGTGTGTGACCTTAAATTCAACAAGAACGATGGAGTTTAAAAATTATCAAATAAAAATCTCAATTAAAGAAGTGATTATACATTAATTAGGTGATAAATAACATCCAATCCAACCATTTGCTACTCTCTTGGATCAACCCATAAGTGGGTTAGCCCTCCATTGATCTCATGGTTTCAATGGAAGCGGAAAGTAGACTCATGAGGGAGGAAATGGAGAAGTAAAGAAAACAACAACAAAAAGATCACTCCACCGTTGTGTGAATAATTTCACAAGGTTTGGTGTGAATAAATTCACACCTTGATCCAACGGTATCAAAGTGATATGAATAACTACAGAATAAGAGTAGAAGAAGAACTTTTATTAAGAAACTAAAGTGAATTGAGCAACTTACAAGTGAAAGACAAATTTGAGACAACAAAATCGCAGCATAACATTACAATTGAACCAAGCACCCAAAAATCCCTCAATCCTCCAACACCACTGCCTTAAATAGGCATTTTTGAGCCCTTGGGTCGAGCCTCCAACAGTCCAAGTCTTCTCAATTAATTGTGGTAGGCCATAGGTGGGTGGAAAGTAAGGGAGAGTTGATTTTTCCACCCTTGACCCGAGGTGGCAGTCAACTTTCCTTCACCGAACAGACGCGTCTGGAAGACCTTCTAAATGGTCGAATCAGAGTGGGTCATAGAAGAAGAAAATGGAGCTCCGGATGTCTTCTAATCGCCTGTAAAATTTGAGCCCATTTGGAGTTGTGGATTCCAAGATATGATCAAATTAGTGGGTTGTTTTTCTAGGCCGCAGAATCTGGCCCAGAATTGTATCTCTAACTTGAGTCGCCTTAATGACCACCATAAAGGCCAAATTAGCATTGGATCATGAAGAGTGATTTGTTTCTATACATGTCTTCTAGCATCCCACAAAATTTGGGATTCATTGGACCTGTATGTTGGGCCCCACAGTCTCATAAGTGGGCTGGCTTCCAATCTGTCTTCTTTTAGAATTGCTTCCATTCATCTCCAAATATCTTCATCATCATTTATGAATCATTCATTGATCCCTGAATGAAAAATGTTCACATTTAAGTGTAGATATAGTTCCCAAAATATCAAATTAAAATATTGATAATTACATTCCTTAGAATCAGATGACTCATTGGGCCTAAATTGGTGTATATTAGGCATGAAGTGCACAAATGATGAGAATGAATGTTCATAATGAAAATGCACTAACTCAGACCCATAAGATCAAAAATGAACATTTAATACCATTAAAATGTAATTAAAATATATGCTTTTATTGGATAATCACTTCCTCTCCAAATTTCATGGTTTTCCAAAGAAATTTCTAACTATTTTGTTTTATAAAACATTTTCTTAAAAAGTATCAAAAATATTTCTTATTCTTTCTCCAAGTAAATTTTAATACTCTTATAAAAATGATTTTCGTCTATATCAACATCCTTTAATGTTTCTTATACTTTACTGGGAATATGATTTAATGACATTATTCACCTTCTTTCTCTGGATGACTTGTGATATTATATTAAAAATGTTTTCATGAAACTTGTTTCTTTTAACAGGTTAATTAAGCTATGATGATTATTAATGTTTTCAAGTTCTTATGGCACACATATGTATCATTTATCATTATGTGGTTGGTTGGTCCGTTATAACCCTCCAATGCATTGAGTAATGTTTTATATATCATGAGATCAGAATGAGATACAAGTGATTAGACCAAATCCACTATGTTAAAGGATGCAGGTGGTTAGCTCAAGTCCGCTGTTATGAGCAATTGGTCAGCCGGGTCCATTATGAAATGAATTTCTTGGAGGTTAACCTTAACATATGTTAGAATTTTTATGCTTATGTATGTGTCACATTCTTATGCTATGCAACGTGCTTATGTTATGTTCTCAAGCCTCATGATTATTGATTCATGTTTCCACTCTCTTATGACTCATGTATTATGTTAAAAGTCTTATGTCATAACTCATGTTTAATGATATATGTTTTACTGGGTAAGATTCACTTATTTTATGTCGATGCACCTTGATTATGTTCTCATACTCGTATGTTCATCTTATGCACACTAATGATCTTCAATTAATGTCTCGTATGTTTATTCTTATTGAGCATTTGAACTCAACTTTTCTTATTTTTCAATTCTCCAGATTATGAAGAAGAGTATTAAGTTTAATGTGTCTAAAAAGATATCATGTGAGAAGACTATTTGTGGAAAATGTTGAAAATGTTGCAAAATAAGTTATTTATGTATCGAATTTTAAGACACTGAACTTATAGGTTTGGTGGTGAGATTTATTGTGAGATGCAAAGAATCATCACGTGAAATGATGTAATGTGTATGTATGAAGTATTTGGATCGCCTCACTTATTCCACTTCCTAAATTCAATCAACTCTAGTCATGTTCACTTATTTAGTGGCCTCAAGATCTTCTAAATCTCATGATCATGCTCAAAAAGTTTCATTCCTGATTTAAATATTTTTTCCCGAGTTGAGTGTTAGCATATCAACAATATGTATCCTGAAACTCACAACACGAGCAAACTAAACTAATCGTAACAAAAGAATAAAAATATAAATAAAAAAAGAAAATAATCGACCTAATCTATCAAATCTTATATTCTTCTAAATTCACTAATCATCGGCAACAGTGTCAAAAACTTTGACTGTCCACCAAAGACCGTTAATTCCATGCGGGAATCAAGTTTATAAATTTATAATACTCTTCATAATCACTAATTACAAAGGCATGGTGTGTGATCACAGGTCGAACCTATGAGGACTAGTGATCCCAATATTGATTCTTCAATTCGAAAGTAAAGACATATGACACAAATAGATGTTGTTTAATTAAAACAAATTGAATAAATGCAAATAATGATGGTTCACTGGGTGTTTTCGAATCCGTCAAAAATAAATTAAAAAATATTAGAATATCATGATTAAAAGTAAAATTCTAAAAAACTAAAATTAACATGTTAAAACTAATTAATTTGTAATACTAAAATTGCTTGATATATAATGTATCAATAAAAATTAGACTAAAGGTTAAAACTACCCTTAATTAGATCAAAACTAAACAAATAATTGCATGACATTTTATACATATCAAGTGCCTAGATGGATTCGTAGTTCTAAGAGGGGAAAAAAAGAAAATTTGCAAGTTGATATGAACTCCATGGTTTAAAACTCTGAAAAAAATAACATGAAAAGTTTTATGAAATAATTATTTTAAATGGATTTGAAGTAAATTAAGATAATAAATGGGCATATAGTAAGTTCCAGCATGATCAAACGGTTCTTATTTACGTACATCTTGATGGTGTGTTAATTTTTAGAACCAATATGAACCAAGTAAATAAAACTAAGTTAATGATATTTATAAACTCTAATATGAAAGCCTTAGGTGAATCACTATTATTTTTGGATTTAAAATTGTTAAAAACAGTAATAAAATTATGATTTCACAATCTTAATATATTGTGAAAGTCTTAAAAATATTGAACGATTTGATTATTCACGGGTATTTACTCCATATGCTTCTGAAAGTAGAATGCTAACAAATCCTATTAGGGCCGTTGCTCTAGACACAATATTTCACATGTTGTAGGAAATTAATTTACTCCATTTATGATAAGAAGGTTTCATATACTGAGATCCGGTACCACCCAATGCCCCCACGATGGCAGATGCCATGGGGAAACGATCTATGGCGATAAGGATAGGATCTGCAGTTCTGAAAAAATGAATATTTGATAGATTTGGGCGAATAAAGTCCCATATCTATTTAAGGATATGAATACGACCAGACTTTGATGGGAAGGAATAAAGGGAGCATATGATTCATGCCTCAAATACAGAGGTTTGTCATGAATTTCAGGGTTGGAATGGCAAAAAACAAATACGATCATAGAAAACAAAGTTTTTTTTTTTTTACAGATTAAGGTCACATTCAATCATAAAACACTAAAATGCAGTAAACTGGTATCTACAGTTGCTACAGTGAAAAACCTAACAAACCCCAAAAATGCAATCAATAAAATGGAGTTTTTATTGCAAATTTTCATGCATTGGATGTGCTCTCCTCACTCATGTCATTCCAATTCACAAGATAAATGTTCAAAAACTTGACAAATGATACATACATACAACATGATCAAAGATGTCGCCTTTTTTTTTCAAATGTGTTGTTTTTTTTTTTGGAAAGTATGTATTATTCCCAAAAACGAAAGAGGCTAGACAAGGATATAACAATAGGTTTTGTATCCCTTTTCCCACTTTCCATTAAATTCATAATTTTAGTAGAGTCCATCAATATGCTGGATGCATCAAGATTAGGGTTGAATCAAGAAAAATCAGAGAGGTCCGAGACACACTCATTCACCTCCCAGCACAAAGCCCAAATCCAAAGATTAGGGTTGTGTGGGCATCAATTTCTCAATCCCACCCACACAGCAGGGCCTGAAGAAATATTCCATTTACCCAAAAAAGCAACCCATGGTCCCTCTGGCTTCCTTTGGTCAGAAAGAAGATGCCCCCACCACACACTTCCATCCATGGAACCCAAGAGAGAGAAGGCTGCCATGTTCTATATATAGGTGGAGAGGCGGAAGACATGGAGACATGGGGACATGGAGTCATGACGCATGGAGACATGGGGACATGGAGATGAAGGGATGTGCCGAGCGGCCTTGCATGGAACAGTAAGAGAGTGCGGTGCAGCCAAGAATGACTTGCCGGAGCAGCTGGCCAGGCCTGGCTTCCATTGGCACCCGGCAAGTTGTTCTTGGCTACCCCGGATTCCCTTCCTTTCATGTAAGGCTACAAGCATGGCAACTGAACGAACAGTTCTATAATTTTAAAGCAGCTGTGAAGGCGTGAAGGCGTGAAGATGAAGATATGCAAGCATGGAATGTGCCGGACAGCCTTGCCTGAGAGGGTAGAGAGTGCAGTGCAGTGCAGCCAAGAATGACTTGCCGGAGCAGCTGACCGGGCTTCCATTGTCACCCGGCAAGTTGCTCTTGGCTAACCTGGATTCCCTTCCTCTCATGTAAGGCTCCAAGCATGGCACCAGAACGAGTAGTTCTATAATTTTAAAACAGACACGAAGGCATGAAGACACGAAGATGAAGCCATGCGTGCATGTAATGTGCCAGACAGCATTGCCTGAAACGGTAGAGAGTGTGGTGCAGCCAAGAATGACTTGCCGGAGCAGCTGCCTGGGCCTGGCTTCCATAGGCACCCGGCAAGTTGTTCTTGGCTACCCCGGATTCCCTTCCTTTCATGTAAGGCTACAGGCATGGCAACAGAACGAATAGTACTATAATTTTAAAGCAGTCATGAAGGCGTGATGGCATGAAGAAGAAGATATGCATGCATGGAATGTGCCGGCCAGCCTTGCCTGAAAGGGCAGAGAGTTTGGTGCATCCAAGAATGACTTGCTTGAGCAGCTGACCTGGCATCCAGTGGCACCTGGCAAGTTGTTCTTGGCCGCCCTGTATTCCCTTCCTCTAATGTAAGGCTGCAAGCATGACACCAGAATGAGTAGTCCTATAACTTTAAGACAATCATGAAAGCATGAAGACATGAAGATGGGGATATGCATTGTTGGAATGTGACTAGCAGCCGTGCCTGGAAGGGTAGAGAGTGTGGTGCAGCCAAGAATGACTTGCCGGAGCAGCTGGCCTGGCTTCCATTGGCACCTGGAAAGTTGTTCTTGTCTACCCGGGATCCCCTTCCTCTCATGTAAGGCTACAAGAATGGCAGCGGATGACTTGTTCTATAATTGAAGGCCCTGTTTGGTTGGGGGAGAAAGGGGAAGGAAAGGGAAAAAATTGGTTTATACCCGTTTTGACATGCTTGGTTATCATGAAGTGTTTTCTAGGTGAACTTAATTTCCTTCAAATAAAAGAAATCGGTTTCCAGAGGCAAACTCATATAATTATATTAATTTACTTCACTTTCAATGACAAACCAAACACCATCTTTTATTTTTCATTAATTTCCTTAACACTCTTTTCCTTTTTGTTTTTTCATTTCCTTCCACTCGCATTCTATCAACCAAATGGGGACAAGAGCTTGTTTGGTAGAAAAAGAGGGGGAGGGGAAGGAGTTTCCCTCAAACAACAAAACATTTTTTGTTTTCATTTTCCAAATATGCATTTGACTGCATGTTAGAAATGTTTTTGGAAAGTGGAAAGAAAGCATGAAACCATAGTTGCATATCATTTTCTACTTCCCACTCCCTTTACCTCACCATTTTCCCTTTACAAGCAAATGAGCAAATTGAACTCCAGAACACAGGTGCATTGGGCTTAATATCCAATAAAATAGTGCGAAAAATAACACCCAGGATTTCAGGAGAAATTCCAAAATCAGAAAACACCACACACCCAAACCTGGCTGTTGAGCAATCAAGCCAAAAAAAAAAACAGATGATCTTGAAGAACCTTCACAACGTCACTGGGGCGGCACAATCGATCTGTAAACTGCCTGAAAGTTCTGGCAATCATTTCTAGCAACTTTTTGTCCCTCATCGGTTGCAGAACTCAACAGCTTAATAATTGGGTCGGTTTCAAGTTCTTCCTCTTTTAAACCTCCAAACATGGAGTGGCCTTCCAAACACGCCTTCATCCAATTGCCCAGTTCTTACACGTCTGTAATTGTATAAATCATCCCACCGACTCGAAAAACATATGCGTAATCATCTAACAGGTGCGTGGTAATCACACGGCGACGATGATTCATCTCTTTGAAGTGAGGATCGGGGAAAAGGAAGAACGTCTTCGTCAGCTGTCCCTTCTCGAAGTAATCCAGAATGTACTTCATTGAATTGGTCCGCACCACGGAAATATTTCAGTACTCACCAGGATTTGCCATTCTCAATGCCAAAATTCGTTCCATGCCCACCATTAGGGTTTTAAGGAAAAGAGTTGAGAGGCTGATCAAAATCTCACCAAAGCCACGTCCAATATCGGCAAACCAGTCGATTTGCTCGCACCGTGTGAGGGGTATGGGAAAAGATAAAGAAATGTTTTGATAATTTCTAAAAGTAAATAAATGAAATGAAATGATTATCATTGTGATTTATTAGATTATGTTTGTATAAATAACTGAATAAAAATAAGAAACTATTATAATTTATCTTTATCTTGTTTGACTATTTTTTTTTTTGAAAAAAGAAATAAGTTGTTTTTGATACATGATATGAATAAAGATAATATTGAAAATTTAAAAGAATGGATTAACCTCTCACACTATCTATGTATGAATCACCATAATTTTTTTTGGATAATCTAAGGGAGAAATATATTTCTTCATATTTCTCTCCTTGTGGCTTCTCTTAATTGAAATTGAACTTGTCAAACAGAGAAAATCATTTCATTCTCCTCTTATCATTTCTTTTTATCCCAAATCAACTTCATCAAATGACCACTAAAATTTGAGTTTGTCGTGTTATCCAACATATTCTGTTTCTTGTTGACAATATTCTTAAATATACGATACATCATTGAAAATATTTAAAAAAAAAAGAAATAGACAAACAGTCTAAAAAAAATATGTGGTGTTTGATCTAATTATTTAAAAAAAACAAATACACTTAAATTTTGGAAGAAACATGCTTATACACGTGACACAAAAGACATTTTTTTAACCAAAAAAGTGTCACCATCAATTTTCAATTAGCTTGGCCCTTAAGCATTTATTATTTATGATGGGCCATTTGAAAAATAAGTGATTTGTTTTATTTTTAAAAACACACATATACTTAAATTCTGAAGGAAAAAAAAGACTTAAATAAGTGGAATTGGCACTTTTTCAATAAGCAATTTGAAAACACTTTATATTAAAATTTACAAGTCATACAAAAACACTAACCATAAGCAACAAGTGATATCAACAAATTTCAACAAGAGATGTCAAAATAGACCTTAAAAAGCCAAAGAGTGATGGTTATAGTCTGTGCACCCATCACCAACATGCAAAATTAGGATTGCAATATTGAGAACATTGAATAAATGATCGAATTTATTTTCCAAAATACACATTTCCTTTATAATAATGAACTAAAATGAGAGGGAACGATCGTCAATAGAATGGAGTGAAATGGGAATGGACCACTAAATTCCATTCCATCATTAACCCCCCCCCCTCGATTCAAGGGGCCAAGAAATTTACAATTCGAAATGGCAAGTGGTCATCACGTTCTAAAAAAACACTCAAATAATGGTCAATACGTTTTAAATTGAAATTTTCATTTCATTCGGGCTCCCAAAAAAATGTCCAAAATCATTTAGGTAATATATTCCATCCAATTATATCCTTAAAGAAACTTTTAAACATGCTCTTAAAATTTTTGGGCCTGACCAATGGTCACCATGGTCATCACTTTTCAGGCTCAAATTATTATTTGTTAAAATCCAAAAATGTAATTGCTATATTTAATAAATTGGGTGAGAAAATGACAAATATTGAATTCTTGTTTAAAACGTGTGTAGAAATATGATGTTGTGAACTGTAAAGCTATGTTATGATTAATGTTCAATGTTTCCATGAAAAATTCAAACCACCAAATGAAGCATAAAATGAAAACGGAAATCTAAAACTTCTTAAGAAAATTTTAGCATTGTTAACACAACAAAGACGAATATTTGATTGAGACATAATATGGTATTATGGTGCTTGAAATTTCTTATGTTTGAAAGTAAAACTTGAACATTAAAGTATTCAATATTATTTGACATTAAAATTGAGATTATGATTGATTAATAAAATGAAGTAAAAAAGTTATATCTCAAATACAATTAACAAGATGAAGATGATTTATTTACATAAGTCAATAAAAATCTCTCTTGCAAACTTTCCACTAGAATTTCAGCAATAACTGCCAACTAAAAAACCTTAAAACACATTACCCAATGAAAAGATGAATATTAGTCAAGAAACAAACATTAAAGGGAAAACTATGTTTGAAGAGTAAAGCTTAAAAATCTTGATAGAATAGATGTTCAGGCCTTTCTAAGATGATCAATCATTCATATTCATTAAGAAAGTTAAATGTTCTTAATTTTAATTACACACACACAAGCCTCAATTCCACAATATCAATCCAACCAATATAGTTTCAAAGTATATACTAAACTAACTTTGGGAAACTCTAGGCACTCAACCATGTTAATAAAACATCCATTTATGTTTTATGCGATTATACTAAGATATAGATCATTCCATCACAAAACTGTAAGTCTTTCTTGAAGCTCAAACATGTGTTGAGTTTCAGGTGGGAAAAAATATAGATCACATCATATTTATGATATCATTTAAAATATGAAAACTGATTGATTTGATTTATGTCTCAATTTTAAGACCATAAGAGCCAAACCTAATTAATTTTCCAAATTATTATATATATTAATTATAATATTTATTAACCATGACAAATGGATTATATATTTTTGATATAAAGTATAACCATGTTATCTTTTAAGGAAAACTATAATTTACATTATTAATGTTCAAATAAATTTACTAAATTGCTTGATCCATTACCCATATATTTATGTTTGTGGTACTTTCTTTACTAGGTTGTGTGTTCCATGACTATATCATATGATAATATTACTGATAGAAACTAGCATCATTATAAGGACCTGACCTTAAACATTACATAATCTTGATTTTTAAGTCAATTATTCATTATTCTACATTTGAGGATCTTTATGGTTTAGATTTTTATAGAATTATACAATCACACTTACATAAATAAATATTACATCACAATGTGGAAACTTCCACTTAGTATCCATTTTTTCCACAAAACAAACTTTTAAGATATACAAAATTTTCTTTTCATGAAATATCTTCACAATTTTTATCTTGACCTTATCCTTATCCCTACCCATCCTTAAAACCCTATCAAAAAATATTTTAAAACATTGTATTAGCACACAAATCTCAGTAAGGGACATAAAAAGAAAGAAAGAAACTCGTTAGTCCATGAACAATCATAAAAATTTCCCTTTTTCAAAATAAAGTTTGGTTTCAAAATAAACATTTTCTTACTAAAAAACATCAACATCTCTACACAAATCTTTTCATTAGAAATATTAAAGGAAAAATAAAACTCATAAAGGTTCCTTTGAAATCATGAAAAACTTATGAAAACCTTTTCAAATAAAGTTATACATTTCACCATTACGAAGTAGCATATATTTTCCTTTAGACATAAACTCATTGGATTACTTTGTAAAATCATAAGATTTCTATAAAAACCTATAGAAAGCATAAATAAATCATATAGGTAACTTGAGACACCATTTTCACATCACTCTTATAATCACTCTTACAAGTGGAGTAACCAATACGGTCAACTTACAACATAAATCTTATCCAATGCATTGGAAGGCTATCATAGACCCCCCATCCTTGGTTTATAACGGAACCACTCATTCTTGGTTTATAATGGAACCACCTATACATGGTTTATAACATAACCACCAATATTTATGGATATTTAAATATCCATTCCATTTAAAACCCTTTTTGAAAATACCCAAAATAAAGGAAAAGAGGGGGTTTCTTTGAATGAAACATGAAATATTGTAAAGGAATCCAAACATAAAATAATGGTTATGTTGGTGGAAAAAACCATTGATTCCATATACGTTAAAATAGAACATTCATTTTTTATTTTTTCCAAAATGTTCTGTATAAAATACATAAAAAGATTCCATTTTAAAACCTTATAAAGAAGGTAAAAAGTGACATAAAATGCACTTTTTAATTCATTTAGGTCCATATTGTAATGTCCAAGCTTTTCTCTAAGGTATGGACCATTAATTTTTGGTTTTAATTCCTTTAAACAACCCTAAATATGATGTCTAATCAAGTCAAGGAGGGACTGGGAGTTTCCAAGGCTTGTTTGGAGCCCAAAGACCCAAAATGGAAAAAATAGCAGGGGCCACATGGTTTGTCGGAAACTATGAAGCCCAGGGTGCACAACTATTTGAGAGTTGTAGGTCTTGGGACAAAGAGATTTTGCATAGTTAGTCAAATTGTGCTGCAACCCGTGTGAGGTGCCTCAAGCAGTAGTGAAGGATGCACGGTTGGCACACGGTTTGGCCAAACCATGCGCGGTGCAAAAATGGGTGAAATCACCCATTTTCCCCTCTTAAATGATTTTTAAATCATTTACCTTTCTTTATTATTCTCCAGTGGTTGTTTCTTCTTCCTCTCACGTGTATGAACTCTCCTCCCCTTTTACATAGGTTTTGAAGCAACTCCTTCATCCGGTTTCTGAATTGAACATCGTCAAATCCTATAGAAATCTAGAGGTATGATATTGAATCCTCTATAATCTATTTTAAGATCTTCATCCCATTCATTGCACTATTTGGGTGCAAGATCATTTGCCCAATTTTCAGGGCTTTTACAATTTCTTCATTTTCTTCCAATGTAGCTCAAATCAAAGCTTGACACCAGACAAGGAAAGCTCTATGAGGCTAAGGTATGTGGTCATGCCTTTTTCCCATCATTTCATTGCATTTCATAAATAGCATTGTTGTGCTGCTTGCCGGACCATTCTATCAGTGCCTCCAAAATGTTGATTAATTTGTTCTGAGTTGTCTCACATGTGTATTATGCTTATAATTGATGGAGAATCACATATGAGGTGGATTTACTTAACCAAGAACACCCCAATGGGTGTATTATACCATTATGGACTAATTTCCCCTCTGATTAAATTGGTTTAGTGGCCTTGAGTGTGTCATTACATGGATAACACCTCAAATTGATTAATCGACTGAATTGAGGATGGAGTCAAATGCTAAACCCTCTACCCATCCTTTGTATAGAATGGTTGAACTTGAAATAAAGGGGTCCAAGTGATTATGTCTTGTTTCTTATGGATTTAATGGATTTATCCCAATGATATTCTTTTACCATGATGACTAAAATGATCAAACCACTTGAATTAAATATAATGGCCTCTTGGTTGAGCATGTTAAATATGAATTTCTTGTTTAATGCTTTCACTTGGTTGTCGGGAGTAAATCAAGGGGTTCCAACTTAAGGCCCCCTTAGAAAAAATCTTGTGCCTTCAGTTATAACTATCAATGGTTAGTATACATGTCAGGAACAACACCATCTATGCTTGGGATGGGTTTGTCGAGCGATATTTATATTTACTCTCAGACGAGTGATGCTGGTTCCCTAGGGGAGACCCCTTGGACGAGCTTGAAGGAACGATTGGTAGAACCATGTATCGAGAGAGACTCAAACACCTACATGCGATACTAGGTACAAACGCAGAAGTTTTTACTTGTTTTCTTTACACCATGATTGGATTGATACATGAGACTTCATACTTAGGTCATCATGAATGGACTTCATGGAATTGGTTATCGACGAACCCCTCGAGCGATACATGGAAAGTCCCTCGAGATTGTGATGGACGGGCTCAGGGTTCTTCGCTATTTTTGTAAAATGGTTTTCAAATCAAATTAAAGAATTGTAACTAAATGTTTTCAAAATTAAAAATGGTCCTTTTGTCTATAAATGTAGGGAAATTTCCTCAAATACCAAACACAATATTGGGGACAATCCACCCTTTGGAACTTTATACATCCCACCTTACCCTAGCAGGTTCTTACGGTTCAGACAAATCGGCTTAGGTCAAAGCAGGTTGAGTGGATGCGTCTCCAATGAGAACCCAGTCCAATGAAATTATTTATTTATTATTAATATCATTTAAATTAAATATGGAATGCTACTTATTATTTATTATTGCACGAAATGGAAAGGCTTTGACACTATGGGTGTCGGCCTACTGAGATTGTATCTCACACCCTGCTTGGGTGCCTTTGGTACCCAAATAGATTTTATGATCACAAGTATATATAGAGGTAATTTTCCTTCTTCCAATGCTTGATTTACCTTTCTGGTATATATTTGGGTGTAGATAACTGATCCTATGATCGAGATGCTAGCTATAATAGTTTTTGGACTTTTTATTCATTTGATAACATGTTGTATATACCTGTATCCCCTAACCCTGCTTGTTATTTTTGTATAACACATGACATACTATCATCTTCAAATTCTACTATTACTTATTCAGCTTCCTCACTTTATTTCATTATCTTGCATGTTTATGCTTTTGGTTTCTTCTATTATCTGGTTCTTGTTCTTAATTCAATCATTTCTTATAAATTTATTACTATACTCTACTCTAATAAATGAGGGCATAGTATTCTCATATACTTACCCAAGGCCCTCACTGATAGTCAACAACCTCTAGCATTTGGGGAGATGCGCTTGTGATCTTGTGGTCAACCGTCTCAAGGCACTGTTGAGTGGCACTCAGGGCGGGATGCTACAAAGTGGTATCAGAGCTTTTCCCCCTTTTTTCTTTCTATTTGGGTTAGAAAAGAGACTATGAAATATAAATTTGTTTAGGATTCTGTTTCTGGGAGTAGTTACCCCACATACAGAGGAAACCCAAATTACTTGGGATGGGTAAATGTTGTTTTTCTTGTGCTTGTTATGGTTGAATTAGATTTCACCATTGGGTGTCTCACTTGGTTTATGTCATTATCAATATTGACTTTAATTGATTGGGTTGTTTACCCCAGGCCTAATGAAATGAAGTAATCTTAGAATCATGCATCATACAAGGCACAATAGGACTTAAATGTCATGCACTATGTCATTCCATATCTACTTTCTACGTGAATTTCATGTATTGAATGTGATTATTGTTTTATCCTTATTTGTTATGCCTTATAGTGTGGTTATGCTTTCGGTGATGGAATAATTAGTTAAATTGACCAATGATGACACATAAGTGTTTTTATTGATGAGTGCTAAGGGAAGTTCACTCAATAAAAGCACCTCTTTAGGCCTATTACACCCCTTTATATAGTGTAAAGGTCATGATACAGTTAATTAATGCTCCAACTACAATTTATAAGGTGTATGGGCCCTTATGAATTGAAATTGGTGAAAAAAATTACTAGATCATGTTTCTAATAATCAATTAAATAAGAATGAGTCAAATTAAAATGAAATTTTTTCTTTTAAATGGAATGGTTACCTTGTACGTGAGACCTTAGCCTGACCCGAACATAGTTGGGGATTATGGGCCATATCTTTTGTTCCTTTATGTTGCTTTCTTTCTGTGACTCATTCTATCACCTGGACCTGGCTTCTGAAATAGATAGAGGGGTGTGCTTCTTTAGTATGATATCTTTGTGTCTTTCCTCTCTTATAAATTTCCTTAACTGTTATAAATCTTTTTTGAGGCATGCACTTGGCATTTGTAGAGGCATGCCACCATGATGACCTCATGCAATATGCCAGGAAAGTGTTGATGAGCATAATCCTGAGGTGGAGGTCCCTAATCCTCCAATGATACCTCCTATAGTACCACTTGAGTCATCACCCCTGACAGATCTTCAATTGGGTGATGATTCACAATTTCAAGATAATTTCCTCTGCTTCATGCAATCAGTGCAAGGTGTGCCTTGACCTATACCTTCTATGGAAGAACTGACCAGGGAATTTCAGCAGCAGTATCCTCCCACTTTCTTGGGATATGGTAGACCTCAGGATGTTGAATCATGGTTGGAGCTGATGGTGTCAATATTTGATCACATCAAGACGCCTCTAGAGTAGAGGGTTAACCTTGCGACTTATCTGTTAGGAGAATCTGTCAAGATTTGGTGGGATGTTCTGACTCAGGTTGGTCGACACCAGGGCATGGTATGGGTGGATTTCCTGAAATCCTACTTTGAATATTTCTTTCCTCGGACCTTGATAATGGATTGTGTAATGGACCGGACCCCTCCGGTCCATTCCTTTGTTGAAATCGATGTGGTCAACACGGCGCGCGTAACAATGATAATTATTAATGATAAAAACGAAGAAGAATTTATAAAAAATTAAAAGATGATTTGTCAGTTTATTATATTAAATAATAAAGATGGTGATATAAAGTGCGTGATTAATTAAATTAAAAGGGGTTTTAATTCTAAATAATAATTTTAAAAAAATAACGCGTTTAGTTTAATATTAATTGAGAAATTGTTGGAATTAAATTAGAATAATAATAATAATGGCGGTGTAAAAATATGTTGGGTTTATTAAATTGAATGACTTTAATTTAATAAAAGTGGTTTCAATTTAATCAGTGTGAAATAAAAATAAATAGAATTAAATAATTAAATTGACGGATGTTACGCGACATTGATGTGGCATGGTTGGATTCATATATCCAACGCGGTGGTTTAATGTAGTCAATGCGATGAGCATAAATATTATTGTTATTAAAAATAATAAT
This sequence comes from Viscum album, assembly GCA_963277665.1. Lineage (NCBI taxonomy): Eukaryota > Viridiplantae > Streptophyta > Magnoliopsida > Santalales > Viscaceae > Viscum > Viscum album. Next base: position 923,068,874 of record OY728126.1, on the reverse strand, counting down.
GGTTATGAGTTAATAAAATAAGTTGATGAATTGTTATTATTATTGAAAAACAATAAATAACAATGATGACGTAAAACTATGTGTGAGAGGTTAATGAAATTAAATGTATTAAAAAGGGGTTGAATATGTAAGTTATATTAATTTTGTTTTGACATTTAATTCAATTAAATGAAATGGTTTTGAGTCGCATGGAATGATTTTAGTTTAATATGAGAATAATTATAGTAATCTAATTTCATGGGATTAAATTAGAAAATTAATGATGTGTGTTATTATTAATTTTTATTAATAACATTAAAGGAGATTGGAGAGAGAAAGAGTTAAAGGAAATAAAGATTTAAAAATTAATGCAATAAAACAAATAAGTTAAATTAAAAAGGAAATCAATAAGGGGTGGGGCGTGGTTGACATGGAGCTAAGGAGGCGCCACTTTTGTGGTGGCATGGGATTGAGGAGGTTCTTTTGTAAGTCATTATTATTATATATTATAATAATGATTATAAGGTATTAATGGGAATAAAATTAAAAGAGAAATAAATGTAAAAGGAGGGAGTGTTTGTTTCCAACGTGAAAGAGACCAAATCACGATTGATTTGGAGTTATAAAAATAAATAAATAAGTAATTATAATAATAATAAAATAATAATATTATTATTTTGGGTGATCAAAACTTAAAAAGTCTATAACTTCTTCATATGGTGTCAGAATGACGAACCGTCAGCGGCAGTGTAATCCTATAATTAAGACGGTCATTTTAAGACCAGTGATGGATACCTTTTAATGAGTTATGTCTCAGGTCAACGAAACACACATATTAATAAAATTAACGTCTTTTTTTTAAAAACGCGTGGAAACCGCGTGACGTGTCGTGTGTTGACCAGTCAAAACACGTAACGGGTGTACAGTCACACCGTGTATTCATCAATACACACTGCATACTGTTTTACCTATTCGTTGGCTATATAAGAAAGGGGCGCGGATTATTTCGAGACCAATCGCTTCTTCTCCACACGACGACACTCTTGGATGATCAAGAAGTCTTCCTCCTCTAACTTCTTTGTCCGAGCTCCGAATTACGATCCGTCAGTGGCCACAGGATCGTAGAGACGAGACGAAGCTTCTAAGCCCGGACTTGTCACCTTTCCTTTTGGACTTCCTTCTCCAGCTTCCATCCTAGGAGGCGTTTGTCGGGTTTGGCGAAGGCAGAGGACACTGAAGGACGTCGTCGGAAGCGGCGTGATCGGGACCTTTTGAGGTAGGGATCTCACCTTTGTCTCTCTAATTTGTGTATCATGTGTGGCGGGTATCCTTTTGTTTTCATGAGAAATGGTTGAACCTTTAAATAAAGATAATAACTGGTTAAAGAATGGGGTTGGGAAGTTAGTGATTGTTGTTACCTTACTTTTTATATCCTGTGATATTATATTTGTGAATTGAATGAGCTTCTACCTACTGAAAATCACAGTCGTTGGGGGCCTTTGCTTACGCAATTAAATGTTGCCCTCTCCTTCTTTATTTTCTTATGGATGGAAACTTCATGAAATGTGGAAATTGGTTAATCACGTAAAGTTGACTTTTTAAATGAAAATCTAGAACCCTTGTGTGATCACCCCGGTTGAACCAAAATGGAATAATGAACATGTGGGTGTTGGCTTGGTTACGTGGCATGTGTTGGGGGTGTTTTGTGGGCTGTTGTGGTTTGGGTGAGCAGCGGGGCTGCGATGTTTGGGTGGTGATCTTATTGGAATGGTTGATGGTGGAAACGTGGAGGTGTGAAATGTTTTGTAAACAATGGGGTTGAAATGGGAAGTAGTTGGTTGTGTAAAATGCCTTTATTTATGAAAAGTGTTTTGATTATGAAAAGTGTTTTGAAGTAAAAAGGTGTTTTCAAATGCGGAAATGTTTTGTGTGTGGAAAGGGTTTTATGTGTGGAACTTTGAAATAAATGAATGATGGAATGTTGTATGGTTGTGATAATCTTTTTTAAATGAAATGGCATGTGGTTGCTTGCGTTTTACCTAACCTTGGTTGTGGATGGCAGGGATATGTTTGTGAAAGGTTTTTTCTGGATGATAGTTGCCCAGTAGTAATGATTTGTTAAACCATTGCATGAAACATGAAAACCTAAATGGGGTTGGGGGATGATTGTTTGGTTGTTGATGCATGCTTCGTGGTAGCAGTGCCGAGGAACATGCTCAATTTCTCTTTTTAAGAAGACATAGGTTGGGCTGTGTGTTTGGTATATGTATATATATAATTGTATCTTTGTGTTTTGTCACACCACACCCATGTCAAGCACCTAGTGCCGAACACTCCCATTTTATGGGAGAGGGTGTTCCCCCTTAGTTACTAGCTCCTTCCTGCTCCTTCTTCCATAGACTGTGATGACTTGAGGTGACCTTACACCCAAGACTCTTCGGGTAGGTCTCGGAGGCTGTGATGGCTTGAGGCGACCTTTAGCCCAAGACTCTTTGGGCAGGCTTACCGTTCCCAAGAACCTTCGGGATGAGGCCCAGGTGTCTGCGGGCGGGTTAGTGGTTGTGGCCCAGGTGTGTGCGGGCGAGATGCGTGGTTGTGAGGCCCAGGTGTGTGCGGGCGGGATGCGTGGTTTGGCCCAGGTGTGTGCGGGCGGGAAGAGTGTGGTAGCGTCAGGACGTTTGCCGTTAGGAAGAGCAGCATCTAATTAAGTGGGAAATGGTGCGGGGTACCCAATACTTTTGTTCTATATATATATATACTAAACTTGTTTGTGTTACTTGGTGAGTGTGACCAGTGAGGCTGGGTGGATAGTTTTTCCTTGTTAGTTTCTGGTTCTTCTGTTTTCTCACGGGACCTTAGGGTGTCTCCCCACTTGTGCATGAGAGCTTTAGGTTTCCCTACTGAGTATACTTGCATGCTCACCCTACATTTACTTTCAAGTTTCCAGGAGGACTACCAGGGCCGTGTGGGACCCTACTAGTCGGGCAGTTGGAGTTGTTGCAGTTGTTGTTCTCTTGTTTTCTTTGGCATTGTACTTTTGAGCTTCCTTGTACTTGTACCTTGTTATAAAAATTGTTTAAACATGCATGTGGGCTTGGTTTGGGTTTATTTATATACACTTGTTCTTTTCCCTTTTTGGTGGTTGACTTGTCCTATTTCCCGATCCAAAATAATAAAAAGGGTAATGCCTCCCATATTTGTGAAAACTCATACCCTTGGTGCTAGTCGCCAACCCGGGGCCTACTGGAGGCGGGACTCGGGGGTCATTATCTCCCTTTCACCATTGCCAGCTCAGGAGGGGCATCTTTGGTGGGAGGGGGTCGTGACAGATTGAGTTCTAGAATTCATGCACATTGAGCAAGGTGAAATATTAGTGATGGAATATTCAGCCCTTATCACTGAGCGGAACCTAAGGGAATCAGGGTGATGTCAAACAGGGTAGTTCAGCATCCAGGAAGATTAGTAGTGGGATACCCATCAATAAGAAGCGACTCTTAGAGGGTAAATCTGGGGGAAGAACCATTTAGGTGGCATGAACTGATATCCTTATGGTGTGTCACCAGTGCGGCATGCTAGGTCATAAAAATACCCAATGTATGAGGAACCTGATCAAGTATCGAGCATGCAGTAGGATGGGTCACCTCCAACATTTTTTTCGATCCTTTCCTATAGTGCCTAGTGAACAGGGTTTCTTACCATCACTACTTTTAGGTGTGGGGTCAATGACACCACGTCAAGTAGGAAGCTAGTCTTCTACATGTCGTTCAGGTCGAGAAGATTGTTGAGGTGAAGGTAATCATGCTTCAGATTTCTATCATTGGCAGATTGGACCTACTCAGGGTACTCAGGAAGCTTCTCAAGGTTGTGGTTTAGGTTATATCTATGATGTTCATCCTATGAAAAAGGAGTAGAGTTTAGGGCCATCTACAGTTAGATGTGTTATTCTGATATCTTCTACTTTAATATCTGCCTTATTCGATACAGGTGCACCACACTTTTTTCTATTTGATGCAACTATGGGAAGTTTGGGCACAATAATTGAGTACTCTGTTATGAACCTTAACATGCCATTGGGAGTTCGAGTAGAGGGTATATTCTAGTTCAAGGAGTTCCCCATTAAGATAAGTGGGTACCGTTTTCTATGGAGTTTCTACATCCTCACAATGACCATCTTTGACGTCATTCTCGCTATGGACTGGTTTGTTCCTTATCGAGATCAGATGGACTGTTATCGTCGTTGAGTGTCATTTACATCGTCTATGGGAAACACATATATTCATAAGGGAAACTCAAGCGAATGGGGTTGGTAAGTGTGATATCCCATATGTTCAGTCTCTTTATGAGCAATCACGGAATGCAGTTTGGAAAAATTCTCCCTATTATGGATTTATTTAGGGATGTCTTCCTTGATGATTTCTCTAGATTATCTCTTGATATGGAAATTGAGTTCACCATCGATCTTGTTCCAGGTGCGGCACCAGTGTCTATTCCTCTATATAGGTTGGCACCTATAGAGCTCTAGGAACTCAAGAAGTAGGTTTAGGGCTTAGAGGCTAAGTTTTTTATCAGACCCAACATATCTCCATGGGGTTCATCAGTTCTTTTCACCAAGAAGGTGGATGGTACCCTCAAATTGTGCATTTATTATAGGAGTTTGAATCAAAAAATGGTGAAGAAACATTATCCATTGCCTCATATAGAAGAAATCTTTGACCAGATCCAAGGATAAACTATTTTCTCTTAGATCAATTTGAGTTCGAGATACCATATGGTTTGTGTGAGGCCATTAGACATACCACATATAACATTTTGGATCAAGTATGACTTGTACGAGTATCTAGTTATATTCTTCAGTCTGAATAATGCACCAAAAGTCTTTATGGATTTCATTATTAGGTTTTCCACCCTTATCTCGATTCCTTTGTGGTGGTCTTCAAAGAAGACATCTTAGTATACTTGAACTCCAGACATGACCATGCCAATCATCTTGAGATCACGTTGAGTACACTGAGAGAGCACCAATTTTATGAAAAGATCAATAAATGCCACTTTTGGATCAGTAAGGTTCACTTCTTGGGTTATATCACATCTGAGGTAGGCATATCAGTTGATCTAGAGAAGGTGAGCATCATGGTTTCTTGGGAGCAGGCCAAGAATGTGTTTTTATACGCAACTTCTTAGGGATAGCTAGATATTACAAGTGATTAATTTAGGACTTCTCACACCTGGTATCATCGCTTACATGGTTGACTGAGAAGGGTGTGAAGTTCAACTGGACTGAAGCTCATGAGACAACTTTTCAGAAGTTAAAGGGAAGACTCACTTCAGCACTGATCCTAATTTGGACAGATCTAGGCAGAAGCGATACGGTCTATTGTAATGCTTCAGATATCGAGATTGGATTAGTTCTGATGCAGGGTGATTGAGTCTTGGTATATGGATCCCTCCAGCTAAGGCCTCATGAGAAAAATAATCCTATTCATGAACTCAAGCTAGCATTCATGGTTCATGCTCTTTGCTATTAGAGGCACTACTTTTTGGGTGAGCGATTCATCATTTAAACAGACCATAAAATTCTCAAATACATCTCCACTCAGTGGGAATTGAATATGTGGTAGCACATGTGGTTTGAATACCTTCATTCATTAAACTTTGAGTTGGATTACACACCCAAAAAGGGTAATGTAGTGGCTAATACCTTGATCCAGAAGTCTCGTACACAAGCTGTCAAGAAGGCCAATAGTGAGTGGTGGTTGATGGATTTATTTTTTGAGATAAATTTAGAGGTTCAGGAATAGAATGGGAATCTAGTTCTAGTAGATCTAGCAGTGACACCCTCTCTCATGGATCAAGTTTGGAAGCATAATTTATCAGATTCTAAGGGCCTTATTCTGAGGGAAAGTTTCATAGGAGAGAACCTGCCTCCTGATTGGGTTGTTGATAATAGTGAGACCTTACTCTTCTGTGGCTAAGTATGAGTTCCTTCTAATATACGAGAAGAGATGATTAGAGGATCACATGTCTTTGTTTCGGAATTTCATCCTTGTCTCAGCAATATGTAAAGAGACATGTGTCGTCAGTATTTGTGGCCAGGTATGAAAAGGAAAATAACAGGTTTAATCACACGATGCTCCACCTATCAACAAGTGAAGGTAGAGCACCAGCAACCTGATGGACTTCTATAATCTCTCTCCATTCCTGAGTGGAAATATAATGACGTCACCATGGATTTCATAACAGGCTTGCCGAGATCACCTCGAGGCAGTGATGTAGTATGGGTGATCATCAATAGGTTGACCAAAGTCATTCACTTCCTACCTATCCAAGATTCCTTCTCTATTAATGAGCTAAAAAGGATATGAATCTGGGAGATAGTGCGACTTCATAGTGTACCTTGTTCTATCATTTTAGACCATGATGCCCAGGTCACATCATGGTTCTAGAAAGGGTTGTATAAGGTACTGGGTTCACAGGTGCTCTTGCGCACTGCATATCACCCTTAGACCAACGGGAAATCCGAGCTGACCATATGGGAGTTAGAGGATATGTTATGGGTCTGTATTCTTGATTTTGGAGGTTCTTAGGAAAATCATATTACTCTGGATGAGTTTTCCTATAATAATATATTTCAAGAAATAATTCAGATGGCTCCATACAAGGCTCACTATGGTAGATAATATCGTTCACCTCTATACTGGCTTGAGGTAGGTGAGGCAGCTCTACTAGGTCATTATCTTATTTAGGAGACTTTAGAGTAAGTACAATTGATTCAAAAGAATATGGCTATATCCTAGTCCAGGAAAAAGTCATATACCAATCATTTTCATAGACCTCTTGAGTTCGTAGTGTGACATCAAGTCTTTATGCATGTATCATCTAGGTTGGGTCATAGACGGATCTAGATATAGGGAAAGTTATCACTGAGATATATCGATCCTTTCAAGATAGTGGAGAGAGTTTGGCCAATAGCCTATCGCTTGTTGTTACCTCAGAGGTACCATTCCATGCATGACGTATTCCACATATCTCATCTTCAACAGTATCATGCCGACCTATCTCATTCGTTTGACCCTAACAATATTGAGCTAGAAGCGAATGCATCTTTCGAGGAGCATCCAATATTTATCGTTAATCAAAACATGAAGGTTCTCCAAGGCAGTCCAGTTCCTCTAGTCTAGGTGATATGGAATCACATGCGCGTGTAGGATGAGACCTGGGAGCGGGAGGCCTATGTATGTGCACAGTGGACATAACTCTTCTTAGACGACATTATACTACACTCAGAAGGGCAACTCAGGGATGAGTTTTCTTAAAGAGGGGAGGTTGTAACAACCCAACTTTTCTCTAAGGCACATACAATTAATTTTTGGTTATAATTCCTTTAAATGACCCTAAATAAGATGCTTAATCAAGTCAAGGAGGGACTAAGAGCGTCTGGGGCATGTTTGGAGCCCAGAGACCCAAAATGGGGAAAATAGCAGGGGCCGAACATTTTATCTAAAACCATAAAACCCAGGGTGCATGGTTGTGTAAGAGTTGTAGGTATTAGGATATATATATATTTTTCATGGTTTTCACATGGTTAGTCAAACCATGAAATGAACTGTGTGAGGTGCCCCAAGTAGCAGTTAATGGTGCACAATTGGCATATGGTTTGGCCAAACCATGCGGCCAAACCATGCACAGTGTAAAAATGGGTGAAATTACCCATTTCCCCTCTTAAATGATTTTTAAAGACTTTCATTTTATTTTTTCTTCTCCAATGGTTGTTTCTTCCTCCTCCCATGTGTATGAGCTCTCCTCCCCTTCTACATAGGTTTTGAGGCAACTCCTCCACGTGGTTCTCGAATTGAACGTCGTCAAATCCTATGGAAAGATAATGGTACGATCTTGAATACTCTCCAATCTATTTCAAGTTATTCATACCATCCATTGTGATAATTGGGTGCAAGATCATTTTCCCCATTTTCAGGGCATTTGAAGGTTACATCATTTTATTCCAACCTATCTCAAATCAAAACTTGACACTGGACGAGGCAAACTCTATGAGGATAAGGTAGTTGGTCATTCTTTTTTCCTGTAGTTTTATTTCATTTCATAAATAGTGTCATTGTGCTACTCACTGGACCATTCCAATGGTGCCTCAAAAATGTTGATTAATTTGTTCTGAGTTGTCTCGCGTGATGGAGAATCACATCCGAGGTTGATTACCTTAACTCGGACCACCCCAATGGGTGCGTTCTACCCTTATGGCCTAATTGGCCCTTTGCTTAAATTGGTATAGTAGCCTTGGGTGTGTCATTACATGGATAATACCTCAAATTTATTAATATACTAAATTGGGTAAGGATCCATATGCTAAACCCTCTACCCATCCCTTGTATAGAATGGTTTCACTTGAATCGAAGGGGGCCAAGTTCTTATGTCTTGTGCCTTGTGGATTTAATGGATTTAGATCGATGATATGCCTCGATCATGAAGACTAATATGATAAACCCACTTAAATTAAATTTAATGGCCTCTCTGTTGAGTGTGTTAAATATGAATTGCTTGTTTAATGCATTCGTTTGGTTTTAGAGAGTGAATCAAGGGGTTCCGACTTAAGGGAACCTTGGATGAAATCTTGTTCCTTCTGTTATAATTGTTAATGGTTAGTATACATATTGTGAATGAAACCATCTATGCCTAGGATGGATTTTCCAATCGATGTTTATATTTACCTCCTGAAGAGTGATGTTGGTTCCCTATGGGAGAACCCTTAGATGGGCTCAAAGGAATGATTGGTTGAACCATGCCTCAAGAGAGACTCAATCCCTATGTGCGATACCAGGCATGGAGTTAGATGTTTGTACTAGTTTTCTTCACACCATGCTTGGAGTGATACGTGATACTTCATACTTAGGTCATCATGAAATAACTTAATGGCATTGGTTATCAATGAACCCCTCGATCGATACATGGAAAGTCCCTTGGGATTGTCATGGACATGCTCAAGGCGCTTCATTATTTTTGTAAAATGTTTTTCAAATCAAATTAAATCATTATAACTAAATATTTTCAAAATGAAAAATGTTACTTTGGTCTATAAATATAGGTAAATATAATTCATGCCCAAGAACAAGATTAGGGATAGTCCACCCTATGGCACTTTATACATCTCACCTTACCCTTGGAGGTTCCTACGATTTAGACACACCGATTTAAGCTAAAGCAGGTTGAGTGGATGAGTCTCCAACAAGAACCCAGTCCAATGCAATTATTTATTTATTCCGAATAGCATTTAAATTAATATGGCACAATACTTATTATTTATTATTGAACGAAATGTAAAGGCCTTGACACTGTGGGTGCCGGACTACTGAGATTATATCTCACACCTTGCTGAGATGTCTTTGGTACCCTAGTAGATTTTATGATCACTGGTAAAAATAGAGGGAAGAAACCTACTTACAATTCTTGATTTACCTTTTTGGGATGGAGTTGGGTTCAGAGGACTGATTCTATGCTTGATATGATATCTATAGTAGTTTTGGCCTTTTTATTTATTTTATAGAATGTTGTATATGCTTATATTTCCTACCCCAACTTGTTATTTTTTAATAACACATGACATACTATCATCATCAGATATTGCTGTTAGTTATTAATCTTCCGCACTTTATTTCATTATATTTCATGTTTATGATTTTGGTTTCTGCTGCTATCTGGTTTTTCTTCTTCCATTTCTTATAAATTTATTATTTCACTCTACTCTGGTCAATGGGGGCATAGTCTTCTCATGAACTTATCCAAGGCCCTCGCTGCAAATCGGCAACCTCTGGCATTTAGGGAGATGCGATTGAGGTCTTGTGACCAACCATCTTGGGGCACTTTTGAGTGAAATTCGGGGGGGGGGGGGGACACTACACATATAAATAAATCAATAAAATAATTTTATGAATAAGGATTTTGAAGAAAAATATTTATAAAATAAACCATTAAAAAATTTAAAATGAGGTTTTTAAAGTAAAGTGTCACTTACCTCGAGTCTGAATCATCACGTATGTTCTCCATATTCCTGAATAATATATATATAAATTATTTAATTTATTAATAAACCTTTTAAAGTTTATTATTCCTTTTATTTCTATGTCATAATCAACTACTTAATAAATTAAATTCACATCAAACATTTTGACGATATTCAGCTCATATGTCCAAAATGAATTTTGTAGAAAGACTACGGTCAAAGAGATCATTATTCCATTATATCTAGAATAATAATAATTAAATCATTATATTTTTTATATATAAATTATATTTTTAAAACTAACCATGAAATATGGTTATAAAAAATGAACTACGTTACAATCATGGAGACGGTAGGTCGTTGTACACATGATTAACATTTCCATTTTTAAATGATCATTATGAAAAGAAGATACATATTATTTTATCTTTCCATAATGATAATTATATAATAAATACCATATTATTTCTTTAAATACAATTATATATACCTACCACATGACGTGTTAATGAAAAAAAATCACATCGCTTCGTGGAGGTGATAATCAACACATACTCACAGAAAACATTATCATTTTCAATGAATAGAAAGGTAAGAAAATATTAGATATATTGATTTTACATAATAAAAAATATTTCATGAATATTGTATATATATATATATTAAATCCATCATTATAAACATCTGTGAGAGGTGGTGATGTAAAACAAATTACATCAATTCGCAAGGTGGTAGTTTGCCGTACACACGAATAATGGTTTTGTTTCCCATTTGATAGAAGAAAAGATGGATATAGGTTATGATATTAACATAAAAACATAGAAGTATATGGAATATAATGGTGTTATTATTTTATCATGTTTTAATAATATTTTAATTAGGTAGAATAAGAAATAAAATTAATGTTCTTAGTCATGAACTATACCTCTTCTTCAAACAAACTCTTAAGGTTTACACTAAAAAATTTCCTAGGTTGATTTTCTAATCAAATCAAGGCCTATATGAAATGGGAAAGGATTTAAGGAATGGATTTGGGTAGGTACTTACTGAACAAATAGTATTTTTAGGAGTGAATAAAAGAGGATAGAAGGTGACCTTTAATAATTAATGGGAGGGGCACTCTTGGAATTACTTAAAATATCAAATTAATATAAATTATTTTTCATTGAAAAAAGGTTCCAAATTGACATAATTTGAATATAATATGTGTATGAGTTGAAATAATCTCATAAAATAAAATTCTGACATGTTTAGGTCATTTTTTCACCATTTTTTCTTTGTTTTTACCTTCGTTAACCCTTTTGACAATTACCACAATATCATTTTTTTACTCTTTATGGGTCATGAAAGTCACTATAAAGGGAAAAATGACCCATAAATGGATAAGGGTTGATATTTTAAACCATATACCATTAATTTGTCTTAATATAATAATTATATGAATTTTAAATCATTTAATAAAACGTTTTTTATTTTAAAATATCATTAATGTCACTTTGGGAAGTACATGAAATATTATAATATAATAGGGGTATAACTCATGTAAAATGGTTCCAAAATGGTATGGATTTCAATATAATTAGTATATTATTTTACTATATTCACAAAATAAAATTTATAAAGGTTCTAATATCATTTTAATTCTTATATTTTAGTTTAATCCCTTGGTTAACTAATTTTAACCTTAACTGCGGGAATTTTTTTTTCAAAGGGTTATAATTTTACTTATAAGGTGACAGTTTTCTAATAAATGGAAAAGAGTTGAAATTTTTTACCATTTATAATACTAATTTTCCTATTTATTTTTTTAAAATAATTTAATAAAATATAATTTAATATCAAATATCATTAATATCATTTTTGACACTATTTATTTAATTTGACTTTGAAAATAACACGACAACAAAAGAATTTGAATATAAACCTTTTATACATACCTAATATGTTATATTTATCTATAAAATTAATATAAAACACAAAATCATTAAAATTATTTTACTTTTAAAGTTTTTAAAATTATTTATTTTATTTTTTTATTCATTGAATAAATATTATGTCGGAGTTGCGTAAACATTTAAGATATTTATTTGATCACTAAAAAATAAAAATAAATTACCATGATAAAAGAACTAATTTTTATTTCAAATATACATTTATAACCGAACATAAATTTATTTTATCTCGGTCACAAAATATTATAGATATTAAAAGCAATAGAGTGAAAATTTTGACTTTATATTTACTTAAAATAATATAAATGTTATAATAAAATTCAAGTGGTAAGAAATTTCCAAATGTTTCAATATTGGATGATAAAGTTAAAAAAATCTTATCCAATGGATTAAATACAAGTGTTAAGGACATTTTTAGGTCTTATCACATTATTTTTAACCTTAATTACTCAATTTACCTTTATCTAAGTAACAAATATTTACCCCGGTTATTATTCATAATGAAAAAAATAAAAGGGACCTATTTAATAAATTTGGATCTCCTGATTTAAAATATAGAATCCATTTTTTAATATTCAATTACCAAAAATGGAAGAATTTAATTTAAAATTTAACTCGCAAAATGCGACAAAAAACAGTTTTTAAAAAAAATGTCTTTTTAAGTATAAAAATGTTTTTATACCAAATTTAAGTATAAAACTCATTACAATGACCATAATTAGATTTTTTTAATAAAAATGGACTAATTTATTTTTAAAACTAATCCAAAATAGAATTTTACTTTGGAAATACTTAAAAAGAAAATACGGTTTTCAATAAAAATTAGTATTTTTCACTATTCATTGAAAAATCAATCTTTTCAGAAAAATATTTTTTTTACCTAAGATAATTTTGATATGATGATTTAAAAAATTAATTTTATTTTAAAAAATAAAATTTTAAAAAGTTCCATAAATTTATTATAATTTTCACTCATAAAAAGCAATGAAAACCATATTTAAAGAAAACATATTTTTGAAGAATAAAATGACTTTACTAAAAATTGAGTGCTTATTTTATAAACATTAATAAATACATTTGTATTGAGTATTACCTTTATATATATATATATATTTCATAATGTGATTAATCCTATTCATATCCATCAATTTAATAGTTAGGTTATAACTATAACATTTAAATAATAATATTTCACGGTCCATTTAAGCTCAGTGTTGCATGTTGCATACACCATCAAACATAAAGTTATTTTAAAAATATCATGGTGTTAAATTATCCTACCCTTTTTCATCCTCAAAATTTGAACTTTATCTCAGTAATCAATGGTTTGAAATTTGAAAATACCAATGTTGAAAACCCACATCGTAGAAAGGTTTAATAAAACTTCTTGAAAAGAGGGAAAGAGGAATACAAAGGTCATATGGAATAACACATAACTAGGTTTCTAAATAGGAGAACATTAGTGAGAAGTAAAAATATAGACATAGAGGAAAAATTAATTTCAAAATAATTATGAAGAGTGATAGAGAACACTGATAAAAAAAAGTGAATGATCATGAGAAAGTTAATGACCACAAAACCGTAAATTAATGAGGTCTGAAAAAGACCATAGATTCATTAGAAATGAAGGTAATAGGATATAATTTTTATTTCAAGATTATTTTCCCAGATTTGAGGAATTACTTTACCATATAAAATAAGAACATAAATAAATATATGTACTTGACAAGTATAATTTATTCCTTTAATCAATTTCCACCAAAATATCATTTTTTTTATCCAAATGATGAGTATTTAAGATAATTGTTTTTCATGATTTAAGCACTAAAATCAACTTATAATGGATCACATAATCCATAAAATGATAATAATATATTCCTCCTATCTTTAAACACTAGCCAAAACTAAAAATTATAGTATAAGGTAAGATAATTCCTAAAATGAATAAACCTTTATACGAAGAAATATAAAATTATTCTCCAAAGCCTAAAAAATAACACCCAAAGTTCAACTTAGATCATTTGATAAATAAATAATCTTAAAATTCATCAAAAACATCCTGATCCAAGTTTGAAACCCAAAAATTATAAATATTTGATCACATAATATTCCGAGATTAATTTAACATTTATCTCCAATAAATATTAGTCACTCATAAAGTCATATACCCAAAAATGTATATAGCCTAATCATATAATATCCCAAATATGATAATCATTTCCATAAATAACTTTAAGCTTCATAAAGTCGCATTAAAATCATATATATTTCTGAAAGATAATTCAACCTTTATCATAATATTATGTTTACCTTAATCATACAATGTTCTCTAAAATTATAGCGATCTTCTCCTAAAATAATATTAATTACTTAATAATAAAATCACTTTTCAATCCCTTGGTTATCCATACAATAAAACATACGTTACCAAAATTAAATTAATCTTTATCTATCAAAACACTGTCATACTAACCAAAACATCCTAAAGGCTATTGGTAGGCATTACACCCTTACCGCCCTTCAATTATGGGTTTAAGTCTTATGACATTTCCATATGTGATGGGTTTTCCCCGACCTGCAAGTTGTTATTTTAATAAAGCTATATTAATATAATTCCCATAACATTCCCAAAATTTTGATGAACATACTCAAAAATAACCTTAATAACTTCAATATTAAAGAATATTTTAACCTTAAAGGTCATATAATACATTTTAGCTTACATCACCAAAAATACAATTATATTCTTTTGAAATAATCCTTTATATTAAACCTAAGGTTTACATTTACCGCAATCCAATAAATTATCTCCCAAAATATCATTAATCACCTTGAAATCCCATTAATTAAAACCTAAAAACGAGGTTTTAATGCCTTTGAACTTATTGTAAACCTTAAACTTATAAACCCATGATTGTATCCATAACTGTTAAGTTAACCTCACATGAAGACATCATAATCTCTAAAGTTATCAAAACATTTCCTTTGATACCAACTATAAGGACCCGACCTTAAACATTACAAAATCTTGAGTTTTAAGTCAAAAATTCATTCTCATACATTCAAAGATATTTATGGTTTATATTTTTATAGAATTATTCCATCACCCTCACATAAATAAATATTACATCAAAAATTGAACACTACCAATTAGTATCCATTTTCCAACAAAACAAAACTTTTAAGATATAAAAAAGTTCTTTTCATGACATATCTTCAAAATTTTTATCTTGACCTCATCTTTGTCCTTACGGATACTTAAAACCCTATGAAAAATGTTTTAAAACATGACATGATCACAAAAATCTCAGTAAGGGGCATAAAAATAAAGAAAAAACATGTTAGTCTAAGAACATTCATAAAAATTTACCTTTTTTAAAAATAAAATTTTGGCTCAAAATAAACATTTTCTTACAAAAAAATCAACTTATTGACCCAAATATTTTCATTAGAAATCTTAAATGAAAAACAAAACACATAAAGGTTACTTTTCAATCATGAAAAACTTAATAAAAAAATTTCAATTTTTTTTACATTTCACCATTACAGAGTAGAATATACTTTCCTTTAAACATAATCTCAATAGATTACCTTGTGAAATCATAATATTTCCATAAAAAACCATATAAATCAGAAATAACTCATATAGTTAACTTGGTACATAATTTTCATATCACTCTTTAAATCACATTACAAGTGGAATAACCAATATGGTTAACTTCCAACATAAATCTTACCCAATACATTGGATGACTATCACAGACCCACCAATATTTGGTTTATAATGAAACCACCCATCCTTGGTTTATAATAGAACCACTTGTACTTGATTTATAATAGAACCAATTGTTATCATAAATAATGTACAATAACCACAACATAATCATAACACATAAAAGCTTGTAATTTTCAATATTTCACTCATAAGAATATTCATTTCACTCATAAGAAAACATTTTCAGATATTGAAATATCCATTCCATTTAAAACCATTTTTAAAAATAATTAGAATAAAGGAAAATATGATTTTTTCTTTGAATAAAACATGAAATCATGTAAAATAATCCAAACATAAAATAATGGTTATGATTGCAAGAAAAACCATCAACACCGTATACATTAAAATATAACATTCTTTTTGTCTTTTTTTTCAAAATGTTCTGTATAAAATATAATTAAAAAGGATCATTTTTAAAACCTTAAAAAGAAAATAAAAATTGATGTAAAATTTACTTTATAATTCATTATTTTACATATAAATACATCAATAAAATAATTTCAGGAATAATGACTTGGAAGAAAAAATTTAGAATATAAACCTTTAAAATGTTTAAAATGTAGGTTTAAAGTAAAGTGTACCTTACCTCAAGTTGGAATCAAAACATACATTCTCTATCTTCTTTAATAACAAAATTATGTTAATTATTTACTTAATAACCTTTTAAAAGTTTATTATTCCTTTTATTTCCATCTTATAATCAATTATTTAATCAATTAACTTCACGTCGGGCATTTTGACGATATTCAACTCATATGTTCAAAAAAACTTCGGTAGGTAGAATATGGTCACAGAGGTCATTATTATATCATACATAGAATAATAATCATTACATAATAATCATTTTATATATCAATTATACTTTTAAAACCAACCATAAAATATTGTTATAAAAAATGAATTATGTTTCAATCATGGAGACAATAGGTCATACGCATGCATGAATAACATTTCCATTTTTCAACAATTATTATAGAAAGAAGGTAATTATTATTTTATCTTTTCAGAATGATCATTATATCATAAATACTATATTATTATTTTAAATAAACTTATATATACATCCATATAATGCGGTAATGAAAAATGAACCACATCACTTCATAAAGGTGGTAATCTACATGTATGCACAAACAACATTATCATTTTTCAACGAATGGAAAGGTAAAAAATATATGATATATTATGTTTCCAGAATTATAAATATGTCATTAATATAATATATTTACATTAAATCCATCATTATAAATATTTGGGAGAGGTGGTGATGGAAAACGGATTACATCTGTTCATGAGGTGGTAGTTCATCGTACACATGAATGATGGTTTCGTTTCCCATTTTATGGAAGAAGAGATAGATATAGGTTATGATATTAACATAAAAACATCTAAGTATATTAAATATACTAGTGTTATTACTTTATTATGTTTGAATAATATTTTAAGGAGGTATAAGAATAAATAAAATGAAAACACTTGGTTAAGAACTGTACCTCTTCTTCGGAAAATCTCTTAAGGTTTACACAAAAAACTATCCTAGGTTTGTTTTTTGATCAAACCAAGGAATCTAGGACATGGGTATGTATATAAGGAAGGTATTTGTATGGGGATTTACTAAACTAAAAAGTTTTTTAAGTGTGAATAAAATGTTATATCATGTTCCCTTTTATAAATGATAGGAGGGGCACACATTAAAGGGGAGAGCATGTGCCCTTTTATTTGGGATGCCCAGGGAGAAGGAAGAGGTCACTGGGTTACTTGAAAAAAAAATCTAGACATGTGGAGGATGGGGGAAATAATGTGAGGAACATGGGGGAGTCAATGCATTATCTTCAAGGTAAGATGGTCTGGGAGGTAATTGAAGGGACCTCATTGTAAAGAAAATTCATCAAGAACAGATATGGTAATGTACTTAGAGAAAACAGCTGAAAATACTTGTCCTTATAGATTCATCTGAAATACCACATTCCTAATCTCCATCATAATTATAGATGGATTATAGGGTGTGGGAACCTAATCTTCTGGGACTGCAATTGGGTGGGAGAGGTCTTGGGTTTCCCTGGTTTCCCAACCACTGACATTTCCTTCAAGAAGTCCATCTTTTACCCCCAGTTCATCCATGCTATTCTCAACCCAACTTAGAAGAAGATATACAATGGGATTCATTTGGAATACCCCCTGACATCTTCTATTTTATGGGTTCCCACTTGGGAAAATTCAAGGCTAAAAGCTACAGGAGACTGATCATCTCCCATATGAACACTAATAGATGGGGGAAGATTCTTTGGTGTAACTCGATCTTCATCAAGTTCAACTTCATGTTCTGGAGAATTAGAAATAAGGTTATTCCTACGGAGCTGGCTATCAAATATAAAGGTTTGAACCTTTCCTCTAGATGCTACTATTTTAGCTCACATAAGGAAGATTCCATGAACCACTTGTTTCTCCAAAGCTACTAGGTTGGTATCATCTGGACTATACTGGGTGATTTTCTGGGTTTCATCCCAAGGTTTGAGTGCTTGTATGTCTTTCTTCAACACTGGTTCCATGGATTTTATGGTAACAAACACAAGGATAAGGGTTGAGCTATCCTATTCTCAATGGGATGATGGTGTATTTAGGAAGCCCGAAATCATACCCACTATCAAACTCTCCCATCTAATCTGGAAATCAAGGTTAGATCAAAATGACTTGCAATTGAGTTTGCAGGTCTTTACAATGGATCCAATGAAGCCCCCTCCCTTAGGTGATTCATGTCTGGATGAAATAGTGTTTTTCCAATCTCTCAACTGATAGGTAGATGGGTTAGATGGAACCCTCCTACCGCAGGGCTTAAACTCAACTTCGATGGCTCATGCATTCAAGGGAGTATGCATGGTGGAGGGATGGTTCACGGCTCCTATGGTTCTATGATTATTACTTTCAACTCGTTTTATGGGGAAGGTTCTTCCCTTCATGTAGAAGCTGAGGTGATGATCAATAGCCTCAAACTTTTCCATCATCATCATATCCTTTTTCTATCATGGAAATGGACTCTAAAATTCTCTGGAACTCTGTTAAAGGTACCGCCTCTACACTCTGGGACATCACCTACCTTATTTGTAGATGCAAGTCCCTCCTCCATAATGATATAGAGATTCTTCAAACTTGGTGAGAAGGGAATTAGGTTGATGATTTTTTGGATTCCAAGGCTTCCCAGGAAACACCTAACATGGTGTTCTATATTATTGGATTCATTCATACTGGTGGTGTCGATATTGTTATCGACGATGCTCTCAGACTTTATTTTTTTAGACCCCCTTGACCTTTTATTTTTCTTTAATATTTCATCTTTAATAAAATAATTAATTTTATTTCAACTGATAAAATTTAAATATAAGACGAGTATGGGTTGAAATAATCTCATCTAATAAAATCTTGACATGTTTAGGTGATGTTTTCACCCTTATTTATTTATTTTAACCCCCTTCCATCAACCCTTTTAAACAATTACCATGATATCAATGTTTTCTACTCTTTATGGGTCATGAAAGTTACTATAAAGATAAAAATGACCCATAAATGGATCATGACTGATATTTTTAACTAGATATTATTCACTTGGATGGATATAGTAATTTTATAAACTTTAAATCAATTAATAAAATTTTGTTTATTATAAAACATCATTAATGTCATTTTTTTGAAAGCTCTATAGCTAAAGTGGCTAAGGAAATTTTATTAATAAAATAGTTATAGAAGTTTGAAATACAAGATTATATAATAATCTCTATCATAAATAGAGATCAATTCATAAGGGAGCTAATCTAACCAAGTCATATTTGAACCAATTCCTTTATTAGTGGGACCATATTCCACTCAATTATCCTCCTAATATACATGTGTGATAATGTAGTTGAGTTCAGAAAGAGTACTTATACATTATATCCAACAAACAGTGAGACTTTAGGAGAGATGCAACACACCATTTCGTATAGCATGAATAATGGTAGTAGGATCACTTTCAAGACACAGATAATTCCAACCTCTAGATTTCACAAAGGAGGCAACATGTATAAATCCGATCATTTTAGCTTCAAATGATGACTCCATACCAAATGAGCCAAAAAACAACTAAGAACTTTTACACTACGATCACGATAGAAGATTACATATCTTGAAGATATGGGGTTAAATTTTGAAGCTCCATAAGAATTAATTTTAACCCAATTATGCAAGGGAGTATTCCAAAAGACCTTTAGAGTACCAACCAATGGCTTGAAATTCCATTTAATGCCTAATCTTCAAAAAATAGCAGAATCATGAATACTGTTATCACAATAATATTTATAGAGCACATTAGAATACCTAAAATAGGCAACTAAATTAGCAATAGCTGAATGGAGGTTGAACAAGGTGTTATGATGCATCGTTGCATTACAGGCACTCTAGATGATGTGAAAAAACTCCTCCATTTCCACACGAAGGATATTATCAAGTTGTGTAGATAAAGAACTGATGCCACACTAAAAAAAAGAAATAAGTGACCTCACAATTGAAATTGATAGTTCAAAAAGATCAAAAACCACCTTCTATAGAGTCAATGCAGTGGTGTAGCTAAGAAAAAGGTGATCAATGTCCTCTTTATGCTGAGAGCATAAGCAGCACCTGGAATAAATATAGATGCTGAAATTTTTTAAACTAGAATATGTTGGAATCTGATTGTGTGCTAATATCTAGATCTAGGTGAGTCATGAAGGCTTTATCTAAGATTTATGGAATTTTTTTAGCCAATAAAAATATTAATTAGAATATGCAGTATAAAACTGGTAGTATAATCGACCATTGAGCATAATATTCTTCACTGGTTCTTAGATAAGCATGTCCTCAAAAGGGATGAAGTTGTAGTTCTGAAAAATTTCCCTAATTTCTTCCATTAATTTAGAGGAGGATAATTTAAGAAGTCTTTAATGGAGATTTGTGCATATAAATAAGAACCTAATGGAAAATGGTCATAAATTAGAGGATATCATGTCCAATTATCTAGACAAAAATTGAGAAATTAATTTTTGATGAAAATACTTCTAAAGAAAGCCATTATATTCAAATATGATCATTTAATCAAGGGACATAGAGAATAGGGCATGTGGTCAGTGTTTCCTTGATTTATTCTATTCATAAATCTTCCTTTTATGAGGACCAAAGACATCGATCAACTATTGATGATGTTCCAAGCTAATTAATCTTAAAGAGATTCATTAAAACCATTGATGCTCAATTCCACCACCAGCAATGGGACTGTAACATTTTCTTTAAGGAACAATGACCATCTTCCTTTCAAAAATACTGCCACTCCAGAAAAAAAATTAATACAAGCATTCAAATTTTTTATCAAACCCAAGGGACATTTGTATATCATAAATGAGTGAACCATTTTAGATAAAATTGTGGATTTTAATAGAGAGATTCTCCCCACCATAGAGTGATCCTTTCCCTTCTAAGCTATGAGCTAATTTTTAATCTAGTTAGTAATATTAATGAAATGGATCTTTCTTGGCCTCCCCCAAAATAAGGGAACAACAAGGTAGGTGAATGGTATATACTCCTATCTAATGCCCATCTATGACTGAATGCTATAATTTCTATCATAAGTAAACCCCTTTCCAAAATAAATGAAATATTTCTCCCAAATCATGAGTTGTCCCAATATTCTTTCATAATGACTAAGCATATACTTAATATTCTGAATGTTCCTTTTAGAGACTTGTATGAAAAGAATAGTATCATAAGTATAGATTAAATGAACAGGGGAAACAATACCTATAGAAGCTTGAATGGGTGTTAGCTTTCTGCGGTCCACTAACTAAGTGAGAAGACAAATGAGATAGTCTTCAGTAATCGAGAATAGTATAGTTGAGATAGGATTTCCCTATCTCACCTATTGATGTAATGGTTTTTGCCTTCTTGGTTCGTTACTTTGTGAGTTTGTTCATTGGAAGTGCTTGGAGGAGGCTCAGAGGGATTTTAGAGAAGTTTAGTTGTTAAAAGATAGATGCAGGGAGGTTACACGTCATGTAACTTTATTTCACGATGTGAAGTTTTGTTTCATAGCTTGTCCAAGTTGATTCACAACATAAAATACCTTGGGGTACGGAAAATAAAATTAAACCGAGAGGTGGCGTGTTTTTCGGTGGAAGTGGACCTCGAGGGATTTCATAGCATGAAGGGGGATTTCACATCATGTAATACCCTGATGCTGTAATGTTTTAAAACATTACAACTGCTTGAGTTTTCACAAATCCTACAACTATAACAATATATATCATTCTAAACGAACCCTAGGTGCCTCGATGAGTTATTCAAACCCTCTTCATCCTTCTTTGATCTTTTGATCTTGGTGATCATTCATTGGTGATCTGTGGTGATCCAAGGTACGTTCTCCCTTTTTTTCTAGTACTTTTCCTCAGTTTGGGTCTCATTCTCTTTCATATCTCCATGTCATTCCATTGCACATGCTTATCCATGATTCTTAATGGGGTCTCTCTTTGTTTTTGTTGGATCAGTGGTGCCGCAACATCCTCAAATGGATGAAGATCTTGCAGGA
Source organism: Viscum album (assembly GCA_963277665.1). NCBI lineage: Eukaryota > Viridiplantae > Streptophyta > Magnoliopsida > Santalales > Viscaceae > Viscum > Viscum album. Next base: position 923,046,573 of record OY728126.1, on the reverse strand, counting down.
TAGGTGATACGAGGACTGTTATGTGATCTGTTCTCTTGCAAAGAATATTAAAACCCCTTCGAGGTAGCGATTCCATTGTATCTCTTTATTTGTGCATCATGCAGGAGGGGTTTTTTCTTTTATTAACCTTTTATTATGGTTGTTCTGTCTTAATAAAATATAAATAACTAGATAATTGAATTGAAAAGGTAGAGGGGTTTATTTCATGATTTTCACAGCTTTTCTTATTATTTGTGATATTTTGATTATACAGGATGAATGCCCCACTAAAAACGGTGGCCTTTGGTGGATTTTTTTCACTGGTTATATCTATTGTGCGTGCTTCTTTGGTTGTGGTTATTGTGGTATCACCCTAAATAGAAACTGGTAAATCACGTACACCTGCCTAATGAATGGATGCTCCAAGATTGTACATCTTCTGTGATAACCCATGAATTAAATAGAATAACTAAATAAGGGATGCCTTATTAAATCTGGATTTTATATTTTTTTGGTTTGTGTGGTGATACGGTTGTGAGAACGGTTGTGTGTTGTGTGTGGGTTTCTTGGTTGTGTACGATGGGATGGTTCAGAAGGTGTGATGGAATATCAGGTTGAGAGATTGATTTATTGTAGAATGGATGAGTAGTTTTTTGCAGTGGGGATACAATCAGGTTGTGATTTAGTAGTGTTTATGGATATGGTTGAAGGTTGGGGACTTGTTTTAGTTGGTATGAGTAATTCTCTCAGAGTTTCTCCATGTTTTTCCTTGGTTTTGTTTCTTGTTAGGTGTTATGCTTAGTAGTTTCCTGGATAGTAATGGAATAGATGAATAAATAATTGATTAATAAAGTTTGGGACTATCTTGGGTTGGTTTGGTTAATAGAATGAATAAATTAATTGTTTATGAATAATGGTAATGGTTTAAAAAAATTCCTTTAGATTTGGAAAGAAGTTGTGGATTTTTTTTGTGGTAATTGTATTTAGAGGTAGCAACAAGGTTGAAAGTGTTGAGATATGGTTGGTTGTTTGAGAACCCATAGAATGGGCATGTGTTTTTGGTATCATATATGTATATACTTGTATTTTCCTTATGATTTCTATACACACCCCACCCTAGTTGAGAACTACATGTCAAACTCTCCCATCGTCATGGGGGATTGTGACTTTCCCAAAAATCCTTATGGGAGGATGGATAGCTGACCACCCGCTCTTCCCTACTCCTTCTTCTAGGAGACTGTAGCCCAAGATTCTTAAGGTAGGTTGTGGTTTGTGAGGCCCAAGTGTGTGTAAAAGAGTTGTGTTTTCTTATGTGTCTTTAGGATGAGATGTGTTGTGTTTTCCCAGGTGTCTTCGGGATGATATGTGTTGTGGTTTCCCAGGTGTTTTCAGGATGTGACATAGTATGTGGCCCAAGTGTCTATGGGTAGGATGTGATGTGGTATGTGACCCAGGTGTCTATGGGAGGGATGTGACCTGGTATGTATCCCAAGTGTCTGTAGTCGAGATGTGGTTGTGAGGCTCAGGTGTGTGTGGGCAGGTTTTGGTGTGGTGTGTTTAGAATAGTTAAGAGTGCCATGATGTTTATCGTTAGTGTGTGATATAGAATAATCATTGGGAAATTGGTTTGGGGTACCCTATTATCAATGTGCATTATATTACTTTACTTTAGTTACATTATTTAGTAATCGTGCCTTAGTGAGGTTGGGGTGGTTAGTATATCTACTTAGGTGCTATTTGGTTATGTTATTTTCTCATAGGGGAATTAGTATGCTTCTTTCACATGTGCACAAGATACTTTGATTTTCCTACTTATTATATCTGTATACTCACCCTACATATATAAAACAACTTTTAGGTTTCCAGGAGGACTTCATGGACCGTGTGGGTCCTTACTAGCTCAGATCTTGATAGTTTTTGTGTTTTTTCTTAACTTTATTTTTGGTATTTACTTAGAGTTTTTATTTCACTTATAATAGTTTTATTTTAAACTTTCATGTGAGATGGATTTTGGTTTTATTATATATATATATTTGATTTGTTTTGGGATAAAAAATCACATCTCCCGATCTTGTTTCTTTAAAAAGGGAAATGCCTCCCATTTTGTGAGACGTGTATACCTTTGGTACTGGTCACCACCCCAGGGCCTAATGGAGGTAGGAATTGGGGGTCATTATCTTCCTTTCTTCATTTCTAGCCTAGGAGGGGTATATTTGGAGGGATGGGGTCATGAAATAATGGTATTAGAGGCTGATGGTTGAGAGATGGGATGGATTTTGGAGTTAGAAACAGTGAGAATTTCATGGGTTGATAGGGAAACAATGTCATGTGATCTTGGTGCATGGCATAGGCCAGGGGAGACCGACTAGGACACAAGATTTTAGGACCCCCCGTGATCTGATGCAAGGACTCCAATGTAAGAACCTGGGTTTTGAGCCCGTAAGACTTTGAAATTTTCTTTAGGTTATTCCAAAGCAGGGCGTTCAGACGGCGTGTGATTCCGAGCCCCGGTGTGGCCGTAATTAAATTTTAAGTGCGTTTACACTAGGTATGCCAAACAAATAGAATAACTCCTAAACAGTTGATCAGATGGAAAAAACGAGGGCACTGTTGAGTCTGGAGCATGCCGTTTACCCTAGGAGGGGTGTAACTTTTGCGGGCGTGACCTTTCTGTGGAAAACGCCACCAAGGAAATTTTCATAATTTAGCGGCCTCGAGCGTGAACTTTATAAATTCTGAACGGAGGATCAGATTAAAATTCTGAGACCGTCATTGTGCTCCGAACATGGATTTTTCCCTAGGGGTGGCTTAACCCTAACCCCGTAGAGATTTCGAGTATGGGCTTACTGGTGGGGGTGTTTAAGAATTAATTAATTTTAATTAATTCTTTTCCCTACTTAAACACCTCCACCCCTCCCTTCTTCCCCTTAGAACCTATCCCTGGAAGAAGCTCTCCCAACAAAGGGATCCACCATATTCAAGATCCTCCCCCCACCTCTCCAAGGTGGTTGCAGATCCGACGGATCGTTTGTGAAGCGACGGGCTACGCCCTGCAAGGTAGGGTCGTGTTTTTTTTAAAATTTTCAAAACTTATTAGAACTCAAATTATAGCATCAAAATACTGTTTGTTTTTCAAGAGGAGGCTGTAGATGCGTAGGGTTCGATCCAAGCTTTCCAATTCTCTTTTTGGATCAAAAATACAAGTCCCGGGGCGTCTGAGGTGGCCGTGGGAAGTTTTCCGGCCAAACCCTTGTTTTTTCTGGTGGTTCCAGGGTGGTCCAGCAGCTCTGCGCAGTGGTCCAGCGAGTCCCGGTGGCGTGGCGGGCTCAGGCGCGCGGGTCATCCGGCTTTGCTGGTCGGCGTGCAATGGGAGACCGGGGTTGACGCGACCCCGGGAGTGAACTGAGACACGCAAAATACGGGTATCATGGGGGAAAAGCCGGACCAGCTCATGTCGGTCTGGGTAAAGCCACGCAAACCGCACGTTGAAATGTGGGCCATGGTGGACCGTGTGGTCCGGGCGGTCGAGCCGCGGACCGTCAGTTTAAAGGGGTGGACCAGCCGAACCGGTCTGGCCCACCCCGTCTCCGTCTGTCGACGTTAAAACGCCCCTAATTTTCAAACCGAGTGTCGGATTCATGTGCCGTCTATGGAAACGTGATCCTCGGATCGAGAAGAAGGTTTTGAGATGGTCTTAGGTATTTTTAATTCCCGAGATGGGAACTCGGTGGCGCGATATGCTCGTTAAGTGTTACTTAGCACCTCGTTGGGATTATTCTTTCAGATGGCGCGAGCACATATAGAGTCCGTTTAACGTGCTGTAAGTGGATTTATGACCCTGTAATCATGAAGAAGTAGTCTAGGGTGGTTTCAGGCATTGAAGATAGAGTTGAGGGATGGGCCCCACGGGTCGTCTTTTACGCAATGTGCAGCATACTGCAAATTTTTCATCAGATGTCCGTTCAGGGTGAATGAATAGTTGATTTGGTGTGTTTTTCTGAGAGAATCGTGATGGCGCATTTCAACCGAACTTTTTCGAGGCCGAGGTGTGAGACCCACGGGACATCGTTTGGGCATAAAGCGGTGTTGAACAACTTTTTCTTTGGGAGTTCGTTTCCAGCGAGTAAATAGTCTATTTCATGTGTTTTTTCGGTGAGGATTACAATGGTGTAATTTTTTTGGACGTGCAGAGCCTCTTTCGAGATCTCATTAAATGTGGAAACATGAAAGGGTGTTGGTCAGAGGTTCCTTTGACGCACTCCGAACCAACACACGGTAGCGATGTTAGTGACTCCTAGTAATGGTACGGGCAGTGCGAAGTTATCAGACCAGTTTCAGGTTTACCCTCCAGTAGGTCTGGGCAGTGGGTTACCCACTGGTGTATCAGGGTTTACCCTCCAACAGGGCTGGGCAGTGGGTTACCCGTTGACCTTAGGGTTTACCCTCCAGCGGGGCTGGGTAGTGGGTTACCCGTTAACCTTAGGGTTTACCCTCCAGTGGGGTTGGGCAGTGGGTTAACCAATGACCTCTTAGGGTTTACCCTCAAGCTGGGATGGGTAGTGGGTTACCCGATGACTTCTTTCAGACTCAGCCCTTTCTATGAGGCTATCCAGTGACTTTTCTTCGTGATTAACGGAGTGGGTCCCTTGGTTGTACGACTTAGCGATGAGACAGCTTTGACGTGTGGGACTGTTGGGAATCAGTGATGGATATCCTTAGAACTGTTGGAGACTTTTCCTGGGCTGAGCTTGGAGATAGAGATCCCCTTACACACTCGTTCGGGTTTCTTCTTGATCATATATGTATATTTATACACCCTAATTTTGTTCCCACTCCTTGGGTTCAGTTACTCTCCTTCTAAGAGGGGCGAAGATGCGCAGGGTATGACACGTGATTTCCGTGTCTAGTTACTCTTGGGTTGGACGAGTCTACTTCTTTATTTTTTTGGGTTGATCTGCACTCTCTCTGTTGTACTCTTCCATTATTCTTTGTTCTGTCTACTGCTCACCATTTTAGTACCCCCTTTCTTTCTCCCTCGAGCTTTCGGGGCATCCAACTGAGTATCTCTATACTCACCCCTACTTGGGCTTTGCCCGCACTTGGTGGGACCTTGCAGACGATGGACAGGTAGATTGTGACTACGGAGGATTGTAGAGGACACAAGAGCTTGGGCTGCATTTAGTGGTCGTAGTAGGACTTTCAGGTGTGATACTCACCAGCTGTTTACTTTTGTTTACCTGTTGTCGGGTTGTGGCACCTTTTGGGTTGGGCGTGTGTTTTTCCCTTTTTCTATTCAGTTATATTGTCAGTACTTTTCAGCACTTTACTTGTTCTATTTATAAGTTGATTCATGGTTGCGGTTGGGTTATAGTTGTTTGTATTTTGGGTTCCTTATTACTCGGAACTTCTGCATTGAGTGGGTTGTGTGTGTGTGTACAGGTACTTAGGCAAAGGCCTCCCCAAGATTGTTATTCCTTCGGTACTTGTCGCCAGCCCCTGGCCTATGGAGGTGGGCTTGGGGTACTTGCGGCTCGAGACAGGTAGGGTCGGGTCGTGACAAAGTGGTATTAGAGGTGTTTTGTTCCTTGGGGAATCGTTCGGACATCCCTAAAAAAGAATTGGTTGGGAATTAGGGAAATAGTGTCGACGTGTCTCGAGAGCGGCTCTCAGGACGGGGATTCCAGTGATGGTACGGGCAGCCGATGTATCCATTCACTAGGACCCTGCTAACCTGCTTGTCGACTCGGCTCAATGAGACACTTGTTGCAGGGAATTTGGAACATGCATCCGGTAGGATTGAGTCTTTGACTGTCCTTTTTGAGTCAGCTTACCTTTTTTATTACTGATATATATATATATATATATATATATATATATATATATATATATATGCTCATCTGATCTTGGTAATCCTTGATAATTTTCAGGATGCCCCCACAACAGCAGCCAGCCAGGTTACCCTCTCCAGTTCGTGACGACGACCTGGTGAGTGACGAGGTGTCATTTCAGGGACCCTCACGTGATCCCCTACCACCCAGTGGTTCAGTGGTAGCCTCTCCATCTAGAGAGTGGTAGTTAGTACTGGCTTCATAGGCTGAGGTTGAGCACAGGCTGAGTGCGCTCCGAGACTTCCAGCGTCATCGGCCACAAAAGTTCCGCGGGGACCTGGATCCCCAAGCAGCGGAAGACTGGCTAGAGTTCATGGACTGGATTTTCATGCTGGTATGGACACCATCAGACCAGATGGTAGCCCTATCTTCCGGCCTTTTCCTCAGGATGGTCGGGTGTTGGTGGGGGTTGGTTACACAGACCCACGACGAGTCGTTTCTCACGTGGTATAGCTTCCAGCAACTCTTTCGGGAGGAGTACCCCCCTCTTGTTTATGATCCATTCATATTAAAGAGATTCTGGAGATGAATCAAGGGTGGATAATTGTGGCGCACTACTCAGCCCAATTTACTGATCTGACATGCTACTCGCAGGATATGATCTACAATAGTTACTTCCGAGCACGGAAGTTTGAGCAGGGTCTTCGCAGGGAAATCTGTGCTAGTGTAGTACCCCTATGCATCCCTACTTATTACAGGGTGCTAGATTGGGATCTTCTGATAGAGATCTTCTTGGCTGAGGGATTCCAGCTGGCAGGGCCTAGCAGTGGCTGCTTTAGAGCAGAGTCTTCGGTAGCAGGCAGGCGGCAGAGAGCAGAGCCTTAGTCGAGGAGACCCTTTCGTGAGCAGACTCAGGGGTAGGGTCATACACTGCAGTGGTGCCGTAGAGCACCGGGGCAGTCAGGAGAGAGTCGGTGCTATGATTGTGATGGATGTGGTCACCTAGCATGGGACTTCCCAACCAGGCATACCAAGCAGACGTGGTAGGCAGTTGGCGCACCGCAGCAGCAGAGGCAGCACCGTGACCAGGGATCTCCCAGGCGAGGATAGGGTGGTCCTCAGGGAGGCAGTGCAGGAAGATCATAAGGGCCTAGAGGTAGGGGACGACATTTCGAGGTCCTTCCACCGCCACCACCAGGTGGCCCATGCCAGGCTCAGGGAGCTGGCGGTAGGGGCCGCAGGATGCTTCGGGCTATGGGTGTTTGTGACCCCCCAGCACATGAGATGGTCTGAGGTATGATTTGTGTTTACTATATGATTTCTTAGGTACTAGTATATATAGTTTCCAACCACTATTTTATATCGCTTATTTTGGTATGGGAGTTGGCACTCCCAGTAGAGGCACTGACACCTGCTCTTAGCCTCGAGGTTCCTACAGAAAGTGCCTTGTTAGTGACCTTTGTTTGCAGACAGTGCAAACTATCGTTCAGAGGAGAGAGTTTCATGTGGGACCTACTGATCATCATGATGGAACCTTACGACATCATCCTAGGCATGGATTGGTTTTCTATGATTCATGCCCAGATCGACTGTTGTCGTAGACGATTCAGAGGCGTGCATTCTGATGGGACGAGGTTCACCATTCTCAGTGAGTGAGACCTCATGGCAGAGTAGACGGGTACTCTGAGCAGGAGACCATGACCTTTTTCTCACCAGTTAGCGAGCATGGATCTCGGAGAAGCAGACACTACAAGCACCTGGATCCCTACTATTGTAGAGGACTACATGGACGTCTTTCCCGAGGATGTCCTGAGACTACCTCCGAGGTGAGAGATGGAGTTCTGCATTGACTTGTAGCTGGGGAATACCCCGATATCATGTGTGGCTTATCAAATGGAACCCACATAGATTCAGGAGCTACGAATTCAGTTATAGGACCTTCGTGAGAAGGGATTCATCAGACCTAGTGTGTCCCCCTAGGCAGCTCTGGTTTTGTTTGTGAAAAAGGTAGATGGGAGTTTGTGGCTTTGTTTGGATTATCATCGCCTAAATCAGGAAATGATAAAGAACAAGTACCCTTTTCCGAGGATTGATGACCTCTTCGACCAGTTGGTAGGTTCGAAGTGGTTCTACAAGATTGAACTTAGATTTGTCTACCACCAGTTTCAAGTTCGTGAGGCTGATATCTCGAAGTTGGATTTCCATTTTTGTTATGGTAATTATGAGTTTCTGGTGATTCCCTTTGGCATGAAGAATGCCCCCACCATTTTCATGTCTTTGATGAAACAGATCTTCCAGCTTTACTTGGACCGGTTTGTGGTTGTCTTTATTGACGACATACTCATCTACTCTGCGACGGAGGAGGAGCACGCAGAGCATTTGACGATGGTCCTAGAATTACTCCGGGAGCACCAGCTGTATGGGAAGATCTCAAAGTGTCAGTTATGGATTCATGAGGTTCACTTTCTGGGGCATGTCATTTCAGAACAGGGTTTAACCATAGATCCTGCAAAGATAGAGGCAGTGCTTGCTTGGGATCCACCCAAGAATGCATCTGAGGTGCGGAGCTTCCTTGGTTTGGCAGGGTACTATAGGAGGTTCGTGGAAGAATTCTCCAGGATTTCTGCCCCTTTGAACACATTGAAACAGAAGGGATGACTGTTCACCTAGACTGATCAGTGCCGGAAGGCCTTTTAGGAGTTGAGGAAGAGGCTGACTAGTGCTCCAATGTTGAGGCTGACAGAGGAGGGTGTTGAGTTCGTAGTATAATGCGACGCTTCAGGAGTTGGGCTCAGGTGCGTGCTGATGCAAAAGTGGGCGGTGATTGTATATGGGTCAAGGCAGTTTAGGCCCCATGAGTAGAATTATGAGACTCATGATTTGGAGCTAGCAGTGGTGGTCTTCTCCTTGAGGTTATGGAGACACTACCTTCTGGGTGAGCATTTTGTGGTCTACTCAGACCACCAGAGCCTCAAGTACATCTTCACTCAGAAGGATCTGAATCTGAGGCAGAGGCGCTGGCTGGAGTTTCTACAGGACTATGATTTCGAGATAGTCTACACTCTAGGGAAGGGAAACGTAGTAGAAGATTCCCTTAGCAGGAAGTCCCAAGCTCGTCTAGTGCGGGAAGATTCAGAGCAGTTGGATTCCCTACAGCTGACCTTGGTGGAGCAGGAGGGTAAGACTTTTCTGCAGTCGATGGTGTTGACTCCTTCACTCCTTGAGTGTGTGAGAGTCACAACTGGGGGATGTCGATATTGAGGTACTGCGTGATCAGATATCCACGAGCGATGCACCCGATAGGTATTCTGAAGGATGGAATCACGAGATCCTATTCTAGGGGAGAGCTGTAGTACCAGTGGATATGAGAGAGGAGGTGATGTAGGAATTCCACAATTCTCCCTTGGCTATACATCCCAGGGTGGGAAAGATGTACAGAGACCTTCAGCGGTAGTTTTGGTGGTCTGGCATGAAGCGGATCATAGCTGAGTTCGTTTCTCGGTGTCTGACCTGTCAGTAGGTGAAGGCAAAGCATCAGGTTTTGGCAAGGTTGTTGCAACCCCTTGATATTCCGGAGTGGAAGTGGGATGGCATATCTATAGACTTCATCACAGGTATTTCACGCACAGCGAAGGGCCATGATTCCATTTGGGTGATAGTGGACTGCCTCACAAAGTCGGCACACTTCTTTACTATCAGGGAGCAGTGATCGGTAGAGATTCTAGGGCAGCTGTACATTTGGGAGATCATCCGCCTTCATGGAGTACCCTCGATGATCGTCTATGACCGTGGTGCACGGTTTACATCATGATTGTGGCGAGTCCTGCAGGAGGCATTTGAGACTCAACTACATATGAGTACAACTTTTCACCCCTAGACCGACGGGCAGATGGAGCGCACTATCCAGGTGTTGAAGGATATGCTCAGGGCATGCATGTTAGAATTTGTCCTAAGCTAGGAGGATCACATGCCCTTGGTGGAGTTCGCGTATAACAATAGTTACCACTCTACTATCGGCATGACACCTTTTGAGGCCCTCTACGGGAGACCCTGCAGGTCACCGTTGTGCTAGACGGAGGTTGGGGAGACCTCCCTCGTGGGCCCAGAGTTGGTGCGGGAGATGATGGGGAAGGTGCAGGTCATTCGTGAGTGGATGAGGATGGATCCGAGTAGACATAAGTCCTATGCAGACAATCGTCGCAGGCCTTTGGAGTTCGAGCAGGGGGACCATGTCTTTTTGAAAGTCTCCCCATGACGTGAAACACAGAGGTTCGGTCGGGGAGGCAAGCTATCCCTGAGGTTTATTGGGCCCTTTGAGATCATGCTCATGGTTAGTGAGGTTGCCTACCATATTGCTATACCCCCAAAGATGGATAGGGTGCATGACGTCCTCCACATGTCACAACTGAGGAAATACATGTCTGCCCCCACGCACGTCATCGATTGAGGAGAGCTAGACATTGAGGATAGAGCCAACTTTGTGGATCACCCAATGGCTATTGAGGACCAGAAGGATCGGACTTTGCGTGGATGGACCATTCCTTTTGTTCAAGTGTTGTGGAAGCACAAGAGGGTGCAGAAGATCACTTGGGAATGGGAGAGCCAGATGCGGGCTCAGTATCCCGAGTTGTTTTTATAGTTTTGTTTTTCGGGGAAGAAAAACTTGAATGAGGGAATGATGTAAGAACCCAGGTTTGGAGCCTGTAAGACTTTGAAATTTTCTTGAGGTTATTCCAAAGCAGGGCGTTCAGATGGCGTGTGATTCCGAGCCTCGGTGTGGCTGAAATTAAATTTTAAGTGCGTTCACACTAGGCACGCCAAACAAAAAGAATAAATCCTAAAAGGTTGCTTGTATGGGAAAAACGAGGGCACCGTTGATTCCAGAGCATTCCGTTTACCCTAGGAGGGGTGTAACTTTCGCGAGCACGACCCTTCTGTGGAAAACACCACCAGGGGTGTTTTTGTAATTTAGAAGCCTCAGGCATGAACTTTATAACTTCTGAACGGAGGCTCAGATTAAAATTCTGAGACCGAAATTGCACTCAGAACATGGATTTTTTCCTATGGGTGGCTTAACCCCGACCCCGTCGAGAGTTCGGGTATGGGCTTACTGGTGGGTGTTTAAGAATTAATTAATTTTAATTAATTATTTTCCCTACTTAAACACCTCCACCCCTCCCTTTATCCCCTTAGAAACTCTACTTGGTGGAAGCTCTCCCAAAAAAAGAATCCACCATCTTTAAGCTCCTCACCCCACCCCTCTAAGGCGGTTTCAGCTCCGGCAGATCGTTTGCGAAGTGACGAGCTACGCTCTGCGAGGTAGGGTCGTGCGTATTCTTTTTTTTTTAAATTTCTTCAACTTCTTCGAACTAAAATTATAGCATCGAAATGAAATTTGTTTGTCGAGCGGAGGCCATAGATGTGTAGGGTTCAATCCAAGATTTCCAACACTCTTTTCTAATCGAAAATCCGAGTCCCGAGGCGCATGTGGTGGCCCAGGGAAGTTTTTCGGCCAAACCCTTGTTTTTCCGGCAGTTCCAGGGCGGTCTGGAAAGTCCAGGCGGCGGCGCGGCGGGCTCCCCAGGCGGCAGCGCGGTGCGCTTCCCAGGAGGTGGTGTGGCGGGTTCCCCAGGCGGTGGCGTGGTGGGCTCCCCAAGCGGGGGCACGGCAGGCTCGGGTGCGCGGGCGGCCGACTTTGCCGGTCGGCGTGGAGTGGGAGACCGGGGTCGATGCGACCCTGAGAGCGAACCGAGACCCACAAAACGCGGGTCTCATGAGGGAAAAGTGGAAACAGCTCATGCCAGTCCGGGTAAAGCCATTCATACCACACGGTGAACCTCAGGCCATGATGGACTGGGCGGCCGAGCCGCGGACCGCCGGTTTAAAGGGGTGGACCGGCCGAACCGGTCCGGCCCACCCCGTCTCCGTCCGTCGTCGTTAAAATTCCCTTAATTTGAAAACCGAGTTTCGGATTCACACACTGTCTACGGAGACGCGATCCTCGGATTGAGATGGAGGTTTTGAGATGGTCTAGGGGTTTTTTAATTCCTGATATGGGAGCTCGATGGCACACCATGCTTGTTAAGTGTTACTTAGCACCTCGGAGGGATTATTCTTTCAGATGGTGCGAGCACATCCAAAGTCCGTTTTAGGCACCGTCAACGGCGTTGTGACCCTGTTTTCATGAAGAAGCAGTCCAGAGTGGTTTCAGGCATTGAATCTGGAGTTTAGGTGTGGGACCCATGGGTCATCTTTTACACAGTGTGCAGTGTACTATGACTTTTTCATCTGACGTCTGTTCGGGAATAGTCTATTTGGCATGTTTTTTTGAGAGCATCGATATGGCATAGTTTACCCAACCTTTTTCAAGACCGAGGTGTGGGCCCCACCAGACGCCGTATGGGCATAAAGCGGTGTTGAACAACTTTTTCGTCGGGAGTCCGTTTCTAGTGAGTAAATAGTCCATCTCACGTGTTTTTCCGCGAGGATTACAAAGGTTTAATATGTTTGGGTGTACGAAGCCTCTTTCGAGATCTCATTAAATGTGGAAACATGAAAGGGCGTTGGTCGGAGGTTCCTTTGACGCACTCCGAACTAACGCATGGTAGCGATGTTAGTGACACCCAGTAATGGTACAAGTAGTGCAGAGTTATCAGACCAGTTTTGGGTTTACCCTTTAGCGGGGTTGGGCAGTGGGTTACCCACTGGCATATCAGGGTTTACCCTTTAGCAGGGCTGGGCAGTGGGTTACCCATTGAACTCAGGGTTTACCCTTCAGTGAGGCTGGGCAGTGGGTCACCTATTAACCTTAGGGTTTACCCTCCAGTGGGGCTCGACAGTGGGTTACCTGACGACCTCTTAGGGTTTACCCTCCAGCTGGGCTGGGTAGTGGGTTACCCGGTGACTTCTTTCAGACTCATCCCTTTCTATAAGGCTAGTCAGTGACTTTTCTTCGTGATTACCGGAGTGGGACCCTTGGTTGTACGACTTAGCGATGAGACAACTTTGGTGTGTGGGACTGTTACGCATCAGTGATGGATATCCTTAGAACTGTTGGTGACTTTTCCTGGGCTGAGCTTGGAGATAGAGATCCCCTTACACACTTGTTCGGGTTTCTTTTTGAGCATATATATATATATATATACCCTAATTTTGTTCCCACTCCTTGGGTTTAGTTACTCACCTTCTAGGAGGGGCGAAGATGTGCGGGGTATGCCACATGCTTTCTGTGTCTAGTTCCTCTTGGGTTGGACGATTCTACTTCATTCTTTTGTTGGGTTGAGCTACACTCTCTCTGTTTTACTCTTGCATTATTATTTGTTCTGTCTACTTCTCACCATTTTAGTACCCCCTTTTTTTCTCCCTCGAGCTTTTGGGGCATCCTACTGAGTTTAGTGGTCGATCGAGAATACCGAGGAGCGTAGAGGACACAGGAGCTTGGGCTGCATTCAGTGTTCATAGTAGGAATTTCAGGTGTGATACTCACTAACTATTTAATTTTGTTTACCTGTTTCTGGGTTGTGGCACCTTTTGGGTTGGGTGCGTGTTTTTCCCTTTTTCTGTTCAGTTAACTTGTCAGTACTTTTCAGCACTTTACTTGTTCTATTTAGTATTCGATGCATGACTATGGTTGGGTTATAGATTTTTGTACTTTGGGTTCCTTGTTACTCTCCACTTTTGCATCGAGTGGGCTATGTGTGTGTGTATATAGGTACTTAGGCAAAGGCCTCCTCGAGATTTTTACGCCTTCGGCGCTTGTCACCAGCCCCTAGCCTATGGAGGCGGGCTTGGGGTAGTTGTAGCTCAAGACCTGTAGGGTCGGGTCGTGACATCTGAACCTATCGAATGACCAAGTGAGGCTACACTGGTTGTAGGGTAGAGACCCTAGGAAAGGTACATGCATCATAATGACTTGTGTTATTATCTAATTTGGGTGTTTTGGGAAATTGGGAATGAATTAAAAGAAATTATTTAAAATAAATCTTAAATAAAATTCTATACTACTCGGGATTAGGAATTCCTTGTTTACCTTTCAGCTATGGCACCTAGTCATCATCTGCATGTGTCTTAGATAGTTGAGGCTCAGTAGGCTAATCTAATTGATCAACATAGGGTTAATCTAGTGGAGGAGGATGACTAGTGGTAGAGAACATTACGTTCTTTCCAACAACAGACCTTGGGAAAGTACGAGGGAAGTGTTTTAGACATGGAGATGGAGAGATGGATCGAGGAGCTTGAGATCACCTTTAGTTTGATCTGGTCTTTGACAGAGTATTGAGTTTCTTTGTTAGTGAGTTAGATGCGGGGAGATTCACATCAATGTTGGATGCATTATCTGGGGTAGAGAAAGGAGGTAGATGTGTTGTGGGTCAAATTTCTGAAGGATTTATACGCAGATTTTCTTTCGTCAACCATGAAGGATGAGAAGTGGTAGGAGATACTCTCCCTTCATTAGAGAAGTATGTCAGTGTGGGAACTTGGGATTAAGTTCAAGGATCTTATTCTATTCACCCTAGATCTCTTTTTGGATGAGGAGTCTTGTGTGAGATGGATTGAGGAGGCCCTCCAACCTTTCATCTAGTATATTGTTACCCCTTTTATGTTGACAGCATATGTGGAGGTTCATAAGAAGGAATAGGTGTTTGAGAGGATTCCCTCATGAGGAGGTCTAATGTGAGAGGGGAGCCAACATAGTTCTTCAAGAGGTAGGGCCATCAGTGGTAGATCTCTGGCACCATGACCTTTGAGGTTTTGACCGGTAGGAAGATAAACTTAGTAGTTTTTTTATGTCCTTCTGGTGCCAGTGGTCTCTATTCCTTTCCTATGGTATTGAGGCCGATGTGTTTCTTTTATGGGGTTCAAAACCATATTTAGAATCAGTTTACAACATCCATTTGAGCTCACTATGGTGGAGTTGGATAGGTTCAGCGCTAGCCTCAACAATAGTTTCTAGCTAGGCTTTTTCAGCAGCAGGGACAATAGGCTCATGATCCACTAAGGTGAGATGGAGCTAGTGAAGGCCGTGTTCCTTAGGGACCTCGACCCGAGCATGGTCATGGATGCGATCATCATGAGAGGGTCATAAAATCTAGGCATGGTCAATTACACATAGCCGAGTTATCAGTTCTGGCAGGACCAGAGATCATTAGAGGTACGATTAGCTTGTTTAGTACCCTTTCTTGTGCTTTGTTTGATTCAGTATCTTTGCACTCCTTTGTTGCACCCAGTTTATACCATGATCTAAGACTAGACGTAGAGAGGATTCTTGTGGCCCTGGTGTTGAGTACACTAGTCGGAGGTCAGACCAACTTGTTTGATGTGTGCTAGGGATGCAGACTGATGATGGGACCACATCAGTCCTGTTGGTATCTTTTCTTGCTACAGATATATCCATATTATTTCATTATCAACATCGATTGGTTTTATTTCTTTCATGATATTATTTACTGTTTTTGGAGAAGAGTTGTGTTTTTAGATGTGGATGGTCGACGTGTGGTTTTCGTTGGTGAGTGGAGCTGTCAGGTAGGAAGTCAGCATATAGAGTCTCTTATTTCCTTGTTGGATGAGATGTTAGTGGAATAAATAGATGTTGGGATGGTGGAGGTTCCCAGAGTTTTTGGGAAGTTCCTGGATGTTTTCCCTGAGGAGGTTGTAACCCTACCCCCTCAATGTGACCTTGAGTTTGGGACAGACTTGAATCCTAAAACTTATCTTATTTTGATGGTTCCTTATTATATGGAACCTTTTGAGTTGTGGGATTTGAGTATTTAGATAGATGATATGATTAATAAGGGATTTATCCGACCCAGTGTGTCTTCATGGGGTGCTCCAGTGTTGTTCTCAAAGAAGGCAGATGGTAGTTTGAGGTTGTGCATAGACTACCGAAGGTTGAATTAAGTGACGATAAATAACCATTACCCTCTTCTAAGGATAGATGATATTTTCAACTAGTTTAGAGGGTAAAGTTGGTTTTATAAGATTGATCTATGGTCTGGATATCAAAAGTTGAGGGTGAAGGAGGGTGATATCTTGAAGACTGCTTTCAAATGCAGGTATGGGAACTTCAAGTTCATAGTCATGCCATTCAATGTCACGAATGCACCAATAGTGTTCATGGGGCTTATGAAATCCATCTATCATGAGTTCCTGGATTGGTTTTTCATTGTATTCATTTATGATATCCTAAACTACTCAAAGTCAGAGGAGAAGCATGTTGAGCATCTTAGAACTGTCTTGCAGGATCTTCGACGCCACTAGTTCTACAAAAAGGTGTCCAAGTGTAAGTTCTAGACATGAGAGGTGAATTTACTTGGTCATTTCGTGTCCTAGAAAAGTTTTTAAGTTGACCCATAAAAGGTTGAAGCAGTTTTTTCTTGGGAATTATCCAAGAATGTGGAAGAAATTCACAGTTTTCTTGGTCTCATAGGCTATTATCATAGATTTTTACCTGATTTCTCTTGAGTTTCATCTCTGTTGACAACTATGACTAGAAAGGACCAAAATTTTGTAATGAGTGAGAAGTGCCCGAAAAAATTCAGTTATTTGAAGGGTAAGTTAGTTAGTGCTATGGTGCTCTGGTTTCTAGATGAAGGGGTGATGTTTGAGGTGTTTTTTAATGATTCTTGTCTGGGTTTGGGATGAGTCTTGATGTAGTAGGGAACATTGATCTCTTATGGGTCTAGGCAGTTATTCCCCCACAATTGTAACTATGCCACCCATGATCTAGAGTTAGCAGTGGTCGTGTTTGCGTTGAAGTTGTGGCGCAATTTCCTCATTAAAGAGTGCTTTTTGGTCTTCACATATCATAAGATTTTGAGGTATTTCTTTTCCCAACATGATCTGAATCTATAGTAGTGGAGGTGGGTGACGTTTGTTTAGGACTAATATTTTGAGATCTCTTATACCTTAGGAAAGGAGAATTTCATGACCAATGATTTGAGTATAAATTCATAGAATGAGGTTGTTTTAAAATCTATAGACACTTGGAAAGTGATGAAGGAGTTATCATCCTTGCACTTATATGTAGGAATGGATGGTGGTAGAGGCTGTTTATTCCAGATGATAGTGCTGTCTTCTCTGATGCAGCTAGTGGAGGAGTCTTAGTGGGGAGACTTAGAGGCAAAGGTGTTGCAAGATCATGTTTTCCATGGTGATGCTTCAGATGGATAGTCATAGGATGGTCAGAATCAGATGTTGTTCCATGGGAGGTTGTTTGTTCTGGTAGAAATGCATGAGGGGGTTCTTCGTGAGTTTCATAATTCACCTTTAGTGGTACACCCATGAATTTCTAAAATGTATTTTATCTTGAAGATTCCGTTTTTGTGGCCTAGGATTAAATGGGTAGTAGCAGAATTTTCGGTAGGATTCTTGGTCTTCCAGTAGGTAAAGGCTGAGAACCATGTTCCCAGTGGTTTGTTTTAGCCCTTGGATATCCCCGAGTGGAAGTGGGATAATATCTCGATGGATTTTTTCATAGGGTTACCCAGGGCTTAGGGAGGTTATGATGTTATCTGGGTAGCGGTGGATCAGTTGACAAAATCAGCCCACTTCTTAGTGATCAAGGAGTCGGGTGCAATGGATGCCTTAGACAAGAAGTATGTGGATGAAGTGGTGTGGTTTCATAGATTTATGAGGTCCATTTTCTCATATTGGGACATGCCGTTTACCTTACAAGTCTGGAGAGGATTACAACATGATTTTGGAACCCAATTATGTCTCAGCACTACTTTCCACCCTCATATTGATGGGTAGATAGAGCAGACTATCCATATTTTGGAGGATATGTTGTGGGCATGAATCTCAGACTTTGGAGGATCTTGGGTATAACACCTAACCTTGTTAGAGTTAGATTATAATAATATTTATCACTCTTCCATTAGAATGGATCCATTTGAGGTGTTTTATGGGAGAATGTGTCGTTCTCTATTATGTTGGATGGAGGTTGGAGAGACAACTGTTCTTGATTTAGACATGGTGAAAAGCATGATAGAGAAGGTTTAACTTGTTTGTGAGAGGATGAAAGCAGCACAGGAACAGAAAAAGTTGTATGCTGATCATAGGAGGAGGCCCTTGGAGTTCAAGGTTGGGGACCACATGTTCTTGAAGGTTTTCCCTCAATGTGGGAAGCATAGGTTTGGAAGAGGGAGCAATCTTTCCCCCAGGTTTGTTGGAACCTTGGAGGTGTTGGGATGAGTTAGTGAAGTGGCGTACTAGTTGGCATTTCCACCATAGTTGGAGAGGATCCATGATGTCTTCCACATCTCTCAACTTCATTGGTATCATCACAATGACTCCCATGTCCTTGACTGGGGAGAGATGGATATCAATGATGACACAACATACATGGAACGACTGATAGAGATCCAAGATCATCAGGAGAAGGAGCTGCGTGGATGGAACATTCCTTTGGTTCGTGTGTTGTGGAAGCATGGTGTCCTGGAGGAGAGTACTTGGGAGTGAGAAACGTAGATGTGTGCCCAGTACTCAGAGTTTTTTTGAGTTTTTCATTATTATTTTTAGTTTTTAAATGTAATGATTGAACCTTGTTTTATGAGATGATTTATTTTCCCTTGGTAGTGCTATGTGTGGTGAATTTTGTGATGAATTACTAATGTTTGAGAATGGGAGGGCCAGATTCCTAATAGAGACACATTAACTACAAAGTGATTAAACCCATGTAGGTGAGTCAGTGCCACCTAGAGTAGATAATATCTTAATATGGAGGATGGAATTCCTTGGTTTACGCATTCAGATAGTGTGTTTATTGTGCTCTTGTGGTGTGTCTTATGGTCATTTGGGTTTATGTGATAAGGTATGGTTACATGAGTTGGAGGAGGTGTTATTGGATGTGGGGGTTTCCACTCCAGATTTCAAATAACACAGGGTAGTTTATCATTGAACATTGACGTGTTTGGTTGTTAGTGGTGTTTTAAGTGTAATGAGATCCTTGAGAGGTATCTCATAGGGTGGTTTTTCAGACCTCTTTTTCTCCTAGTCTAGGTTTTTGATTCTCAAGGATGAGAATCATTTGAGAGTTATCTAATGTAATGGTTTATGCCTTCCTGGCCCGTTACTTCACGACTTTGGTCATTGTAAGTGCTAGGAGGCGGCACAAAGGGCGTTTGGAGGAGTTCAGTTGTTAAAAGTTGGATGTAGGGAGGTTACACATCATGTAACTTTATTTCATGACGTGAAGTTTTGTTTCACAACTTGTCCAATTTGATTCACGGTGAGAAATACTTTAGGGTCTGAAAAATAAAATTAAAACGAGAGGTGATGCGTTTTTTGGTGGAAGTGGACCTCGAGGGATTTAATGGCATGAAAGAAGATTTCAAGTCCTATAATCCCCCAATTCTATAATGTTTTAAAACATTCCAACCACTTGGGTTTTCAAAAATCCTGTGGCTACAACAATCTCTATCATTCCAGATGAACCCTAGGCATCCCGAAGAGTTCTTCGAACCCTCTTCCTCCCTATTCGATTCATTGATCTTGGTGATCATTTGTTGGTGATCTATAGTGATCCAAGGTATATTATCCCTTCATTTTTAGCAGTTTCCCTCGGTTTGGGTCTTGTTATATTCCATATCTCCTCATTATACCATGACACATACTTATCCATGATTCTTAATGGGGTCTCTCTTGATTTTTGTTAGTGTGGTGGTGTTGTGGCATCCTTAGATGGATGCAGATCTTGTGGGATATGTGATCTAAGGACCTTTATGTGATCTTTTCTCATGAAAATAACATTGATACCCCTTTTAGGTAAGGATTACCTTGTCTCTTTTTTATTTATACATCATGCGGGAGGGGTTTTTCTCTTTTTACCCTTAGATTATGGGTGTGCCGACATAATCAAAGATAAAGAACCGTATAATTGAATTGAAAGGGTAGAGGGGTTTATTACATGATTTTTGTAGCTTTTATTATTGTTTGTGATGTTGTGATTATATGGGATGAATGACCCACTAAAAATGGTGGATGTTGGTGGCTTTGTTTGTGTTGTTTATATTTGTTGTGTGTGCTTCTTAGGTTGTGGTTGTTGTGGTATCACCCTAAATGGAAACTGGTAAATCACATACATGAGGCTAATGAATGGATGCCCTGGGAATGTATAGATTCTTCAATAACACCTGAATTAACAAGAAGAACTAAATAAGGGATTCTTTATTAAATCTGGAATTTATATTTTGTTTGGTTTTCCTGGGGATATGGTTGTGAGAACGGTTTTGTGTTGTGTGTGGGTTGCATGGTTGTGTACGACGAGATGATTAGGAAGGTGTAATGGAATCTTAGTTTGAGAGATTGAATGATTTTGGAATGGATGATTAGTATTGTGTAGTAGGTCTGAAATCAGGTTGTGCTTTGGTTGTGTTTCTGGATGTGGTTGAGAGTTGGGGACTTATTTTTGTTGGTATGGGTAATTCTCTCAGAGTTTCTCCATGTTTGGCCTTGGTTGTGTTTCGTGTTATGTGTTGTGTTTGGTAGTTGCCTATATAGTAATGGAATAGATATATAAATAATTTATTAATGAAGTTTGGGACTAGATTGGGATGGTTTGGTTAATGGAATGAATAAATGAATTGTAAATGAAGAATGGTAATGGGTTAACAAAATTGTTTGGGATTTGGAAAAAAATTTGTGGCCTGTTATGTGGTAATTTCATTTAGAGTTAGCAACAAGGTTGGAAGTGTTGAGAGATGGTTGGCTATTTGAGAACCCATAGGATGGGAATGAGTGTTTGGTATCATATATGTATATACTTATATTTTCCTTGTGATTTCTATATGCACCACACCCTAGTTGAGTACTATGTTCCAAACACCCCCATCATCATAGGGGAGGGTGTCTTTCCCAAACATCTTGATGGGAGGATGGATGGTTGGCCACCCGCTCTTCCCTAATCCTTCTTCCAAGAAGTGGTAGCCTAAGATTCTTCAGGAAGGTTGTGGTTTTTAGGGCCCAGGTGTGTGCGAGCGAGTCATGTTTTCCCAGGTGTCTTCAGGATGAGATGTGTTGTGCTTTCCTAGGTTTTTTTGAGATGTGATGTGGTATGTGGACCAGGTGTCTATGGGAGAGATGTGATGTGGTTTGTGGAACATGTGTCTGCGGGTGGTATGTGACATGGTATGTGGCCTAGGTGTCTGTGGGAAGGATGTGACGTGGTATGTAGCTCAGGTGCCTACATGCGAGATGTGGTTGTGAGGCTTAGGTGTGTGCGGGCGGGTTGTGATGTGGTGTGTTTGAAAGAGGTGGGAGCACCATGATGTTTTTGATTATGGTGTGAGAGTGGATAATTAGTGGAAAAGTGTTGGAAACATGGTCATCTTTTCATGAATTGGAGTATGTTTTGTGTTTGTTTTCAATCCTCAGAGGAAGTTTAGAATGTGTGCCAGCAAAGTGCTCATACAGGTCAAGCAGATTACAGTATTGAAGGTGACACCATTTTCCAGTGTTTGCCAAATTTTTGGGCCTGAAAATCGACAAATGGAGAAAAGTGTTTTTGGTAAAGAGATTTGCATGCCGTGTACTTGAAGGAGAGGAAAATTGCGTGCCATATGTTTTTCAAGATCATAACATGGAAAAATGGCAAAGGGATAAGGGCCGCACAGGTTTTGGGCTGGTCGTGCAAGTGACTTGCGCGTCGAGAAAGGACTTGCGCACCGATGCCTAGGAGGTTGGAAAGTTGTGCACCTATTATTATTCTAGAACAGAGCTTCAAAATATGGAAAAGGAAAGAGGGTCACACAAGTATTAGTGTGGTTGCGCAAGTGAGTAGCATGACAGAGGCTAGGGCGGTTGGAGTTGTGCACCGAGACTTGTGTGCCGTGAGGACACTTGCGCGCCACCGCGCAGGGGGTCCAATTTGACTATAAATAGAGGACCACCCCTCCTCATTTGTAATGAAGTTCAAGACTTAGAGATTTTTCGAGCTCTCATCGTGCAAGTTGTTGAGTCACGCAAGTGGTTGTTTGGACGCACAAGTAGAGGCTATGCGCCGGTTGTTGGCTGCGCATCCAAAGTGGTTTGGGAGTTAAAGGCACCGAGTCGCGCAAGTTTGGAGTTGAAGGAGGCAGTGTTGTGCAAGTGGATTGGTGTCACCTGCGCGATGAATTTGTACCATGCAAGTTACTTGCATGCCGGTCTTGAAACTTTCACAACGGTCTTGGAGAAGCATGCCAGGTGAGGTTGAAGTTTGCCCGTCCTTTTTGGAGCTGCACAAAATCTGGAATATTGCCTGATACCTTCGGTGCAAAGTGAGATTAGTTTACAAGTGAAATTTGGACTTCAAAAGAGCATATACATACACATAGGATGCATTATTTTTAAATGATAAAAAGACCTCCACATCTATAAACTTATTGTGACTTCACCAAGGGTAGTGAGCCAGGGGGAGTCAACGGGAGTGACCTGAGGGACGCTGTGAGCTATCCCTGAACCTTTTGTAAAGGTAGTGAGCCTGGGACAGAGTGACTGTGCCCAAACCTTTGTAATCCACATCTAGTGAAGTTTAGTGGAATTTGGTACGACCAAAAACCTGTCGGCGTATGCTCCTTGGACGTAGCCTTTAGTGGTGAACCAAGTAAAAAGTGATGTGTCGTCTCTCTGCATGTGAATGTTTTCTTTCTGTTCATATCCATCATACAATTTTAACAAGTTCCTACCAACATGGGAACAAGATCCATCACTTTAAAAGAAAAAGTCGACACCCTGATTCACCCCTCCCCTCTCAGGGTGTCCCGGGGTCCTACAAGTGGTATCAGAGGCAAAAGGTTGCTAGTGTTAAATATTTCCTTTGTCGTCATGGATAATGCAGTAAATGTCAGGGGAGTCCCTCTCTTCGATGAAAGTAATTTTGAGATCTGGAAGAACAAAATTAAATCTCATCTAAGATCCCTTGGAATGGAAGTTCTGTTTTCCACTGTGCACGGTATTAATGTTTCTGATCCAACAGGGCTGGCTATGAATGATATAGATAGAAAAATTCTTGATGTAGAAGCTAAAGCACAGAATGATCTCACCACAGTACTTTCTGAACAGATTTATCTAAAAGTGATGAGTTTCACCTCGGAAAAGTCCATGTGGAATAAACTTGAAAATATTTATGAAGGTGATAGCAAAGTGAAGAAGGTGAAAATACAAGTGCTACAAAACAGGTTCGATGATCTGAAGATGCATCCTGATGAGAATGCAGACTCTTTCTTCAATTGAATTACTGAAGTGGTTGGAGAAATTCGGGGCCTAGGATAAGAAATCAGAGACATTGATATTGTGAAGAAAATACTAAGAAGGATACCATCCCTGTATAATGCAAAGGTGTTATCCCTTGAGGAAAGAGATCTTTACAAACTTTCTTAGGATGATCTGTTGAGCAGCTTGGTGGCATATGAAATGAGAGTCAAACCAGAAGATGCTACTACATGAGTAAGCAAGGAAACGACATTCAAATCCATGGAGAAACTGAAAATCTCAAAAGATAGTAGTGGTGATGGCGATGAGGAAAAAGAAATTCTCTCTATCATTTCCAAGAAGTTCCAGAAGGGAAAAGGAAAATTCAAAGGGAAGCTACCTCTAGCTTGCTTTTATTGTGGAAAAGTTGGGTACATTGCTTCTCAGTGCTTAAGAAAGATCAATGATGATGATAGCGATGCTGAAAACATTGATAAGCCTCAAAAAAGGTTTTTTCAAGAAATGAGACTTCAAATCTAGAAAGAAAGTTCTGAAGAAGAGTTTTTTCTGTGAAGAGGAAGAAGATGATAATGAATTCTGTGATGAAGAAGAAACAAAATTTAAAACTGGGAAACATGCTTCCATGATAGCCACTGTTGAAAAATAAGAAGACACTGGTGGAGAAAATCAGTTAAAAACTAGTGTAGATCCTGAGTTGCAACTTAAGGATGCTGTTAGGAAGATTAAGATTAAATGTAAGAGTTTCAATAAGTGGAAATCAATGGTAGAAGAATCAACTGAATATGTTGATCAACTTGAAGATGAAATTGAATGACTGGAAGAATTTGTGAAAGTACAGTATAAAATTCTTGAAAGTAATGATGATGTAGTATATCTGAAGTTGATAATTAAAGAGCAGGAAAAGGTCATCAATGACCTCACCTCTAGACTAGAAGAAAAATCCAAGACTGTTGAGGGTCTTGAGGAGGAAGTTGTTACTCTTTGGAGTAAACTTGAGACTGAATCAATTTCAAAAGAATCAAGGAATAAAATACAGTTTGGAAGATTCTCAGATGCAGAATTACTGGCAAGAGCCAAGAGTGGTTCAGATGGGGTAGGAAAAATCTTGAGTGATCAAAGACCCGCTTTCATGGGAAAGAGTGGAATTGTCTGTGAAGCTGAGACATCAACTGGTGGAAGTAAAGAGAGCCAGAAGAAAGACAAGTTGAAAGTTAGACATGTTGAAATGTTGCCTGAAGTGCTGAAAAAGAAACCCTCAATCCAAACTAAAAGGAGAACTGGAAATTACCCTCAAACATTCAAAAATGACAGGCAATCCAACTATTCTCCCAAGGAAGAGAGTATGAGGAGAAATTCATGTGAGAAGACATTTCCTCTCATGAAGTGTCAGTTCTGTGGATATCTGGGCCATACCATGTCATATTGTGAAGAGGCAAGGAGCTATCTGAACGGGGGAAGATCTGAGACATCAAAAAAGGAGACTGAATTCATATCCTCCATCTTATAGAAGAAATAGTTTCTATGGATACTGTTTTCATTGCTCTAACTTTGGTCATAAGTCTGTTAATTGCAGGTAGAGAAGGGACATGGAAATTTCATACCAGAATTCAAGAAAAGTCAGATCTCATCAACAAGATAGTGTTGCTCTTTCAAATAGGTTTTCTCATCTCAAATAAGACTTCAACTATGAAGAACCAATGTACACTGATGAGATAATTGAAAGACCATCAGTTATCTATACTCATTCCAATGTCTCATGGAAATAAAGGAAGAAAATTGAGAAATCCAACCTTGCAGAGGTGTCCCTCAAAGCTACAAAAAGCAACAGTACTTCGATTCTGGATTGCGGTTGTTCATCCCATATGACAGGTAATGCTGGCCTATTGATAGATGTCAAAAGGAAGGTTGATGGAATGGTTCAATTTGTTAATGATGGAGCTATGAAAATCAAAGGCAGTGTAAGTACTGAATTATCTAATGGAGAGATAAAGAAGACTGAAGTCCTTTACGTAGATGGCCTATGTCATAATCTACTTAGCGTGAGTCAACTCTGTGACTCGGGACTTATTGTTACTTTTAATCAGAAAGGATGCACTATCAAGGGAAAGACAGGAAATTCACTCATGAAAGGATGCAGAATAGAAGGCAACCTGTATCAGGTTGATAGTAAATAAATTTTTTGCTACATGACTATTGAAGAAGAAAAAAATTTGTGTCATAAGAGACTGGTTCACATCAATCAACAAGACATGGAGAAAATATCAAAATTGAGGATTGTCATGGAAATTCCTAACCTAAATCATGAGCGTGAAAAATCTTGTGATGCTTTATTTTGTGGAAAGATGGTCTGTAGTTCATATCGGCCAAAGAAGAAAAGGGCATATCATCTTCTTGATCTAATTTATACAGATGTATGCGGGCTGATAAATGTTGCTGGAACTCACGGAGAAAGGTACTTTTTCCTTTTCATTGACGATTATAGTAGAATGGCATGTGTTATGGTCATTCACAGGAAACAACAAGTGCTTGACTGCATGAAAACATATCAGCGAATCGCCAAGAATGATACGGGATGAACAATCAAAGTTTTTCGATCAGATAATAGAGGGGAATACATGTCCATTGAGTTTGAGAATTACCTTGAAAAACATGGAATACAACATGAGGTAGCTTCTGTGAGAACTCCTCAGCAAAATGGAGTTGTTGAGTGTGGGAATCGACAGGTCAACAACATGGCCAGGACTATGCTGATTGAGAGTGGTATCTCTCTCCATTACTGGAAGGAAGCTGTTGAAGTTGCAGTGCACATTCAGAATCGAACAGGGCTTTATATGGGAGAAAAAAATACACCATATGAATTGTGGCATGGAATGAATCCTTTGTTGAAATACTTTCGTGTTTTAGGAAGTAAATGTTTCATTCAGAATAAAGAAGGAAATCAAGGGAAGTTTAGTGACAATGCTGATGAAGGAATTTTTCTTGGATATTCAATGAACAGAAAAGCCTACAAGTGTTTCAACAAGCTATTAGGAAGGATTGTGTTAAGCAGTGATATTAAGATAATTGAAGAGAAAAATACAAATGCTTCAAGAACGTCATATTCTGATGTGATAGAAAGTGAGGAAGAAAGTGAACCTGGAGAAAATACGAATACATAAATAGAGGAAGTTGTACAAAACACTCACCGGTCACATCATGATGTTGACTCAGAAGAAGAATCTGAATAAGAAACTATGGGTGGAGAGAATGCAACTGAACCACATAGAAAAAATCGTAGATCTAAGATTGATCCATCTAACATAATTGGGGATAAGAGTGCACCCAATCAAATAAGGAGGATGAGGAATAACACGTAATATTCATTTCTGTCAGTTGTGGAGCCTTCCTCATTCAAAGAAGATGCAAAGGATGAATCTTGGGTAAAATCCATGAATGAAGAGCTAGATCAGATTGACAAGAATCAGACATGGGATCTTTTCCAGAGACCCGAAGGTCACAATTTGATTGGTACAAAATGGATCTTCAAGAATAAGTTTGATGAGCATAGAAGTGTTATTAGAAACAAGGATCGACTGGTATGTAAGGGATATTCCTAGATTTAAGGTGTTGATGTTGAAGAAACCTTTTCTCCAGTGGCTAGACTGGAGTCAATCAGACTTTTTCTTTGCCATGGAACTCCAAAGAGGATATAAATTATATCAAATGGATGTCAAGACAGCATTCTTGAATGGTGTACTCGAAGAAGAAGTCTACATTGAACAACCAGTGGGTTTTGTTCTTGGTACTGATGAGACAAAGGTCTGCAAACTGAAGAAATCACTATATGGTTTGAAGTAGGCACCACGAGCATGGTATTCCCACCTGGACTTGTATCTCAAGAAGATGGAGTTCAAAAGAGGAGGAGTGGATCACAATCTATATGTGAAGAATTATCTAAAAGATCAATTCATGGTTCTAGTATACATTGATGATATCATATTTGGTGGCAGCAGGCAGAAATCAGTGGATGAATTTTCCAATCACATGAAATCAGAATTTGAAATGTCTATGATTGGGGAGATCACATATTTCTTGGTGCTACAGGTGATTCAAAATCAGGATTACACATTCATTTCTCAGGAAAAGTATGCAAGAGAGCTGTTGAAGAAGTTTAATATGCAAGACTCCAAACCAATGGCAACTCCGATTGTAGTTGGAAATAAACTTGGAAAGCATGAGGATGGGACCTTTGTAGATCCCACCATGTACAAGAGGATCATTGGGAGCCTACTGTACCTGACAGTGACACGACTAGATATTGTATTTTCCACATGTCTTGCGGCCCGCTTTCAGATTAATCCAAAGGAGGAACATATGGTGGAAGTAAAAAGAATCATGAGGTACATTCAAGGTACACATAACTTTGGGTTATATTTTGGTGTAGGCAGGGATAGTGAATTATCAGCATTTTCTGATGTTGACTGGGCTGGTGATGTAGTAGACAGAAAGTCCACTAGTGGTGGAGCCTTCTATATTGAGCATAAATGTGTTGGCTGGTTAAGCAAGAAACAAGAAAGTACTTCTCTTAGTACTACTGAAGCTGAGTATATATCCGACACAAAGGCATGCACTCAACTTCTATGGATGAAGCAACAACTTACAGATATTGCTGATGAGGTGAATCAACCAATGGTAATTTACTGTGATAACAAGAGAGAAATTGATCTCAAGAAGAATCTTGTTCAACATTCTCATACAAAACATATTGAAATCAGGTATCACTTTATCAAAGAAAAATTTGAGAAAGGGGTGATTAGAATGGATCATGTGGGAACTAATGAGAAAGTGGCTGATATCCTGACCAAGACACTGTCAGTGGCTGTGTTTGTGAAGCATCGGTTGAACCTCGGTGTTCAGCCACCTCCCAGTGCATAAGGAGGTTACGCAATTCCCCTCTCCCCATTTGTGATAACTGTTTTTATCTGTTTATGGATGTGATGCAGGTTTGTGGGGGAGATACTATCCAGGGGGAGTATGGCTTGAGCTGAACAATGAACACATTACCGGTCTTTGGGTTTCTTGTCAATGGGGGAGAAAGGAATAAATTTAGGCATGTAATGCTTCTGTGATGAGAAGGATGAGAAGGAATAAATTGTTCATGTAATGCTTCTTGGGCGTCATTGAGAATTCCAAAACACGGGAACCCAATTCAATCTTTCTCTCTTGTTTTCTACACCAAGCATTGCTCACGTAGACTTAGAGTGTTGGCTGAGTTGAATCTTGTGTTTTTTGTTTACATGTGGATGGGGATCTATTGAATTTATTTTCTGATTGCCAACAAAACCAAAGGGGGATATTGTTGGAACCATGTTCATATTTGCATGAATTAGAGTATGGTTTGTGTTTGTTGTCAATCCTCAGAGGAAGTTCAGAATGTGTTCCAGAAAAGTGCTCATACAGGTCAAGAGATTACAGTATTGAAGGTGGCACCATTTTCTAGTGTTTTCCAAATTTTTGGGCCTAAAAATAGAAAAATGGAGAAAAGTGTTTTTGGAAAAGAGACTTGCGCGCCGTGTACTTGAAGGAGAGGAAACTTGCGCGCCATATCTTTTCCAAGATCAGAACATGGAAAAATGGCAAAGGGATAAGGGGCGTGCAGGTTTTGGGATGGTCGTGCAAGTGACTTGCACATTGAGAAAGGACTTGCACGCCGATGCCTAGGAGGTTAGAAAGTTGCGCGCCTGTTATTATTTGAGAAAAGAGCTTCAAAATATGGAAAATTAAATAGGGTCGCACAAGTATTGGTTTGGTCGTGCAAGTGAGTAGCGTGACAGAGGCTAGGGTGGTTGGAGCTGCGCGCCGGGACTTGCATGCCGTGAGGACACTTGCACGCCACCGCGCAGGGGGTCCAGTTTGACTATAAATAGAGGACCACCCCTCCTCATTTGTAATGAAGTTCAAGACTTAGAGATTTTTTGAGATCTCTTCGCGCAAGTGGTTGAGTCGTGCAAGTGGTTGTTGGGCCGCACAAGTAGAGGTTGTGCACCGGTTTTTGGCTGCACGTCCAAAGTGGTTTGTGAGTTAAAGGCGCTGAGTCGCGCAAGTTTGGAGTTTAAGGAGGCAGTGTCGCACAAGTGGGTTGGTTTCACCTGCGCACTGAATTTGTACCGCACAAGTGACTTGCATGCCGGTCTTGGAGAAGCGCACCAGGTGAGGTTAAAGTTTGCCCATCCTTTTTGGAGCTGCACGAAAGCTGGAATATTGCCTGATACCTTCGGTGCAAAGTGAGATTAGTCTACAAGTGAAATTTGGACTTCAATAGAGCATCTACATACAACAGAGGATGCATTATTTTGAAATGATAGAGAGACCTCCACATCTATAAACTGAGTGTGACTTCACCAAGGGTAGTGAGATAGGGGGAGTCAATGAGAGTGACCCGAGGGACGCTGTGAGCTATCCCTGAACCTTTTGTAAAGGCAGTGAGCCTGGGACAGAGTGACTGCGCCCGAACCTTTGTAATCCACAACTAGTGAAGTTTATTTGAATTTGGTATGATCGACAACCTGTCAGCGTATGCTCCTTGGACATAGCCCTTAGTGGTGAACCAAGTAAAAAGTGCTGTGTCATCTCTCTACATGTGAATGTTTGCTTTCTGTTCATATCCATCATATAGGTTTAACAAGTTCATACCAATGTGGGAACAAGATCCATCACTTTAAAAGAAAAAGTTGACACCCTAATTCACCCCTCCCCTCTCAGGGTGTCCCGGGGTCCTACAGAAAGTGGTGAGGGGTACCCTATTATCGATTTTTATTATATTACTTTACTTGACTTGCATTATTTGGTGAGAATGCCTTGGTGAGGTTGGGGTGGTTAGTATACCTACTTAGGTTCTATTTGGTTATGCTTTTTTCTCACATGGTAATTAGTATGCTTCTTTCATGTGTGACGAGAGACTTTGGTTTTCCTAATGAGAATATCTATATACTCAACCTACATATATAAAACTGCTTTCAGGTTTCTAGGATGACTTCGTGGACCGTGTGGGACCTTCCTAGCTTGTATCTTGATAGTTGTTGTGTCACTACTTAGATTTACTTTTGGTATTTACTTGGAGTTTTTATTGCACTTGTAATAGTTTTATTTAAAACATTCATGTGGGATGAATTTTGGTTTTATTTTATATATATCTTGGAGTTTTTTTGGGATGAAAAATATTATCTCTCGATCTTGTTTCTTTAAAAAGAAAAATTCCTCACATTTTGTGATACTTGTATACCCTTGGTGTTGGTAACCACCCTGGGTCCTACTAGAGGCGAGACTCAGGGGTCATTATCTCCCTTTCTTTATTTCTATCCCAAGAGGGGTATATTTGGAGGGAGTGGTTGTGAAACTTGAGAACACTTGAAATAGCCCTTAAGAGACCCATTAATGAGCATTAAAGTGTGAGTTGATCCAAAAAGGGACTTCACCCATTCTATGAATGTGTTACTGAAACCAAAACTATATAAAACTTTAAATATAAAGTTCCAATCCATAGTATCAAAATATTTCCTAATATCAAGTTTGAGAACAACTTTACCACCACTACTAGATTTTTTGAGGTGGTTGACACATTCTAAAGCTATGTCAATACAATTTTGAATGCACTTACATTTAAAAAATCCAAATTGATTCCATGTGATGATTCTATTAGAAATAAGAGAAAGTCTACTAGACATAATCTTTCTGATAATTTTGTAAGTAGTATTAATAAGAGTAATGGGATTGAAAAGCTGAATTTCGCAATCACTGTCAACTTTAGGGATAAGATAAAGAAATTTGGAATTGAGGCCATTAGGGATGATACTTTTGATGAAGAATATGGTGACAAAATTGAAAAAATCATCCTTAATAACCTCCCAATACCTATGGAATAAGAAATTAGAGAAACCATTTGGGCCAAGATCACTGTTGAGATTCAAACTAAAAATAGTATCCTTGATTTCATACTCAAGAGGAATACTAGAAAGAAGAGTATTGTATTCAGGCCTAAAAAGGCTATGAATAACACCATCAATTAAGTCCCCCTCCATTTCACTCCCATTGATCAAGTTTAATTAGTAGGAGACTATGTCACTAGAAAGGATTTCTTTGTTATGGATAATATTTTTTCCACTTTCAAAAAAGAGATAGGTCTACATGCTTTCTAGGACCTTTAAAGTGAGTTATAGAAATTTGAATTTCTATCCCCATCTTTGATCCAATTTATTCTTAAAGTTTCCTTTTGGATCATTTTATTCATAGATAGGAGAGCATTTATCTTGGAAGAGATATCAATTTATTAAGAGATATCAAGTGTTAAATCCATATTAATATTGACCCCCTAAACCTATAGAAGTGATGCTTCCAGAGAGGCTATTTCATTTTCAATACTGCTGAAATTATCTCGACTCCAACCCTTGAGCTTTCATTTCAAGAGTTTCAACTTTTTAATACATGCAATTTCATCATTACCACAATACATGGAGTTATAGAATTCCTAGATGAGATTGTCACATTCCTTATGAGATGCCCATGAATTATTGAAATGAAAAGGAGGAGGAAATTTTACATTTCTAGATAAAAGACTGACCAGGATAATATTATGACCATAGTCGAGCTTAGAATGAGTTATGCTGGAGACATAATCCCAATTTTTAAGATCCATCACATTTGTAAAGGTTATGTCTAGGTTACTAGAAAACATTTTTATAAGATTCATTCAATACCATGTATACTTAGCACCAACCAAATTGACCTCCATGAGTTAATTATCCTCAATAAATGTCCTAAATTCCCTGGTAGAGATAAATGAGTGAATGACACCCATTTTTTCATTGGGAGAAAGGATGTTGTTGAAATATCTATGAACAAACCATGGATTGAAAATGATTCCCTTTATCTTTTCAATTTCCTATAATAATCCTCTTCTTTCCAAATATCCATTTTTATCATAAATAAAAGAGAAAAACATGTTTAAATCCAAATATTTCACCTCACATGTGATGATTTGATCACCCATACTGTAAGCAGTCACATTTCCCATAGAAGAATGAGAAAAGATCCATAATGTTTGAACCAATGAAGAACCACAATTGCCACCAATAAAAAAATAACCAATCTTATCCAAGACAACAACACCAGGAGAATAGTTTTTCTTAGGTTCAACAATACCCAAATTTTTGGGTTTATGATTATGTAAGTATATATGAAGAGAGTTGAACATTATAGAATTAGCACTCCCTAAAAATTCCAAAAAAGAAGACTCATTTTGAACTGGATCTATATTTGGGGCTTCCCTTCCTTTTACTTCCCCTTGATTTCTTTTTATTGGAATATTTCCTTAAATTCTTAGTCCTTATAAAATTACTATTAGTCTAAATAAATGAATTAGAAATAAAACCATCCTTGTTAGTGAGGAGAGTGGGATTTCACATGCCCTAATCTTCATCCACAGATTTATCCACAAGAAATGGGGGTTCTGTTGAATATTTCTAGAACAATGGAGGACATGCAAGAAAGTATTCAGAACCATCTTCCTCTTACACCATTTTTCTCTAAGATTTTTTAGGATTATAGTTAACAGTAAGACTGAATATAGGAGATCTAGTGTGTTGGACATCATTAGAAGTATTATATTCCTCACAAGAAGAGACCAAATAGGGTTTTTCATTCTAAGTAGATAATTCAACACTATCACGGGCCCCTCCCCACCAAGTGTACCCCTCCTAGGCCACCAATGGGAGAAGAGAGATAGTGACCCCCGAGTCCCACCTCCAGTAAGCCCCGGGTTGGTGACCATCACTGAGGGTATAATAAACATGAATATGGGAGGAATTACCCTCTAAGAGAAACACATGCAGAAGAGAGAGATATGGCAGACACCAACCAACGCCTAATCAGACTACAATATGAAAGAAAATCCAAGTACAAAAATTTAATGTAATTCAATAACTACTACAACTAAAAGGGAAATATAAAGTACCAAAAGAAAGTAAATATGATAGTTACCATGAAACCCAAATAGCTCTTACAAAACACCCCAATCGAGTAGTAACCAGCATAATCTACAATATGCTCCAACTGACCTGAAAAAAAATTACATATACATAGGGTGAGTATAACATTATACTCAATATAATACTCCCTGGAGCCTCTCGTGTAAAAGGTAAATAAATCATGCTAAATCACAGTGAATAAAAATTGAAAATAACTCTTCACCTAAATAGGTATACTAAGTTCCCAGCCTCACCATGGCTACTCTCACCAAGTATCACATACAAGGACATATAATAATAAATATCAAGGGTACCCCTCTACTTCTTCCTCACTGGTTTATTGCTCTACCTCAATTCTATACGTCCTGAGCATCTATCTCTAAAAAGGATAGCCTATAGACACCTAGGCGAAGCACCACAACATGCACCTCATACAACACACCACCATATCCATGTAACCAAAAGTAACCAGGTAGTTTCTGGGATCTACCACAACCCACATAATGTGTATCATACATCGGGTATTATACCTCAAGCCATCACAACCCATACACTGAGTAAGGATCCTCAAGACATCACAACCAATACACTTTATACCTATAGTAGTCCATAGGAAACTATATCTAGAATACATGTGTGTAAAATAACCACAATCCATTACATCCCTCTACAAAAATTATATGGGGAAAACTAACTGTTTTGAATAAAATCACAAGTAACTACCAAGAGAAGAGAGTGAGACCAAAGGGGGTAGTCATTTATCCATCCTCCCACTAGGATGTTGGGGAAAACACCCCCTAGGGTTCATAATCCCCAGGGTGTCAGTAGCCCAAACCGATAGGGTGGAGTAGCATATAGAAACACAAAAAGTACATGATATAATATAGCTCATAACCACACTATGGTTATATCCTAGTCTTATAATCAATTGAAGTTAACGTCTATCAGACTCCTGACTGCCACTGCTAAGACCATATATCCTTAAGCATGCAACCATTTAAATAGATACATTAAATTACTTTATTCCTTTTCATCAGTTTCATGTGACGTTAATTAATTATTTAACCATTAATTAACCATTAACATTTTCTAAATTACATTTCATTACTATCACAACAAAAATCCATGCCCTATATGAATAAGCAAACCAAGTCCACATCTTGTTAGAATTTTAACCTCAGAATTTCATCCTAGAAATATCTAACCCCATGGGTTAAACATTTATTAATTCATTAAAATCATTACTTTACATGTTATAAGGTATTCTAGGAAAACATTCTAAGCCACCAAACACAAGGGGATCAACACGATGAGTAGGTGAACTACCTGTTGAGTCTTCTCAACTTATATTAAGAGTATATACACATCCAACCATGAGAATATAAATATGGAAAGCATATAGAATACCCCATGCATCTTTTTATTTCTTGGAAGGAGGTTAACTAAAATCATCTGCCTCAAGTAGTGGGAAAAGGAAAGAAGATAAACAACACCATGGTTGTCAGCCAAACAATTGATTCAAACAAGTATCCATCTTTCATAACAATAAGTAATCCCAGATTCAATCCATTCCATCATCTTTGATGTCCTCCCCAAAACCCACATGCATATCCCAATTCATATCGCCACTCCAGGCATCAAATGATGCCTAAAAAACTAGGCCTCCTCGCCCCTCATACCAAAAAAACCCTCTAGGCTCATCCATCCTAGGATCACATCACATCTGGGCCTCCCTACCTAGTATACCACAATATCCCTCCTGGCTCAGCCATCCTAATATCACATCACTTCACAAGAAGTAGGAAACAAATATAGCAACCGAGCTCTTAGACCTAAATCAAGGCATCCAACCTTCACACACAATGAGTTGTCACAGTTCCCAAGCACAAGGTACATGGACTTTACAAGAAAATGGAAAACTCAGGCCCTACAAAGGCATTATCTTTTATAATAAAACTGATTCTAATTATATCTTGAATTAACCGATTCATTATTCACAGGTTCCAACTATGTGAAATCTATGCATCAAGTTATCACAAGCTATAATAAATTAATTAAAAAATTAATTTTAACTTTCCTTTAATTATTTTATCAATAATAATCAACATGCTTTAGGTTCCTCAACCAATTTAATTAAACATGCATATTTGAATTAATTTTATTATCATTAAATTAAAACAACAACTGGATTCATAAAACATGCCTCTTTATTCCTTTTTCCAATTAATTATTGATTAATAATGGATTTATGTTGATTACCAATTTCCATCAAGAAAAAAATGATAAACCATGCAAGGGATATATATCACATTATATAGAAAAATAAGAGGCAAACCGTTATCACAATAAAAAGTAGCAACATCACTATGAGACCGATGCCAATTATTTAATCTGTTTTAAATAATTATTAGGTCAATTTAATTGTGATGCAAGGGGATAAATCATGATAACTCTCTCCAATCACTCCTCCCGCAAGAACTGCATCCATCCGAGGATTCCGCGACACAAATGCACCAACAAAAATCAAGGGAAACCCCATTAGAAACATGGATATCAATCCCCATCACATGGAAAATAGAAACAGGCAGAAATAGATTAAAAAAACCACAAGAATGGAGGTAAAACATACCTTGAATCGAAGATGGATCACCACAGATCGAAGGAGGGAAGTTAGAAATCTATCCTTGATGAAGGAATCCCCAAAACATTGAAGAGGGGGTCATCGGTTCACCTAGAGTCTAGAGATATCCACTGAAGATAGGTTTTGATAAACCCAAGCAGCTAGAAATGTTTTAAAACATACAACATTGAGGAATTACATGACATATAATTCCCTTTCCCATCATGAAATCCCTAGAATTCGGTTTTCGCTGAAAAACTCATTGCCACTTCACTTTATTTTATTTTTCAAACCCATATCTATTACATGACGTGAAACCCACTTTCACGTCGTGTAACTCTTCACGACATTAAATCCTTCCCTGCTTCTAACTTATAGCAACCAAACTACTACAGACTTCCTCTGAGCCTCCTCCGAGCACCTCAATCCTCAAAAACACACAAAGGGTTGATCTATGGGGATCCAAGCCCTTACATTAGATACCTATAAAAACATTCTTGTCCTCAAGAATCCAAAAACAACCTAGAGAGGAAACAAAAAGGGGTCATCCGAATAGCCACCCCATGAGATACATCTCAAGGATCTCGTCACCATAGGAGCTCAACCACCACACTGGGTGAATAATGAAAAACCAAAAAACAAACACAACTGACTACTAAACACTATCTCAGTGAAGATACATCTCAAAAGAGAGAAATCATCAACAATTAATAAGAGAAATCCATCTCAAAAACCAAAAAAGGTCTACAACCACAAAACGAACAACATTATAAGAGAAGAGATAAACACCAAACAGCTTGGGGTACTGAGTGTGTATCTACAAATCATGTTCCCAGGTACACTCATCTATGCCACCATGCCACCACAATACATGAACCAAGGGGATAGAACTCCCACACAACACCTTCTTATGGAGGCCCTAGATCTCTATGGGTCGTTCCTCAAAGGTCGCATCATCATCAACATCGATTTCACCCCAATAGATTATGTGAGAGTCTTTATAAAGATAATGAATGAGTTTCGACACGTGAAAAACATCATGTATTCAGCTAATCTATGGGGGAAGTGCTACCTTATACACCATAGATCCAACATGAGCCAACTCCTCAAAAGGACCAACAAACCGGGGAGGAAGCTTACTCCAATGAAAAAACCTTTACTGCCCATGATGGGGATTCACCTTAAAAAACACATAATCCCCAACATAAAACTCCAGAGGTATCCTCCTATGATTGGAATAATATTTATGATGATCATGTGTTGCTTTTATCCTCTTGCGAATCACCTTAACCATCTCTGTTGTATTTTGTACTAGTTTCGGCCTGATAATTGCTGACTCACCAACACTAGACTAGAAAAACATAGAAAGTAAATTTCATCCATAAAATGATTTAAATGGATCCATATCGATGGGGGAGTGAAAACTATTTTTGTAAGAGAACTCTACCAAGGGTAGGTGCCTCATCCACAAACATCCAAAATCCAGGACCCAAGAGCGCAACATGTATTCAAGAGCCTGGATGGTTCACTCTATCTGACTATCTGTTTATGGATGAAAAGAATTTTTAAGGAATAATTGAGAACGAAAATCATGTTGGAGACCTCTCCACACCTTGGAGGTAAAATAAGGACCTCAATCTGAAATGATCGTCCTTCAGACTCTATGGAGTCTCACCACATCCTCCACTCGACAAAACCTCCACTAAAATTGACTCCTTGATTTCTATAAAGTGAGTTGATTTCATCAAATGATCTAGTACCAAACATATAGTGTCATAGGATCCCTGATATCAAGGTAAATTAGTCCATTGAGATTTCCTCTCACTTCCATTAAGGAAAATCTAACGACTGGAGAAAACCACCGGGAACACGGTGCTTAGCCTTCACCTTCTAGCAGACCAAACATCGAGACACAAACCCTGCAACTGCATGCTTTAACCTAGTCCTACAAAACTTACCTCTAAAGGCTTAATACATCTTTTTCACACTAGGATGTACAACCAAAGGAGAACTATGGAACTCTATGAGAACCATCTCATGCATTACCAAAGGGACAAAAATCCTTCACTGAAACAATACTTGGTGTTGTTCATCCTCAGACCAACCATCAGGGGTCTCACCACAAACAATTTGGTTTCTCCAGACCTCTACCTCAAGATCCACCAACTGGGAATCCTACACCTATTATACCATAGATGACTGCAATGTCATCTGAAAAAGACAACCTCTAACCCAGACTTCTCCCATATCTAGGTGTAATGTTGAAATTTCTTCCATCACTCTTCAGGAATCACCTGATTCTCAGACTACATCATTTTGTGACTTTCTACTCAACACATAGGCTCTAACATTCCCCTTTACAGGTGTATATGAAATCCTGAATTCATAATCCTATAATAATTCCATCCACTGATGCTGAATCAATTTCAAGTCACATTGGGAGAAAACATAACTTAGGCTCTTATGATCAGTGAAGACCAAAAAATGCTCACCGATGAGGTAATGTATCCACAACTTCCGGGAAAACACCACCATCACCAAATCAAGATCGTGGTTGGAATAATTACACTCATGGGGATGTAACTACTGATACCCATAAGAAACAACCAATCTCCGCTACATTAAAACATAACCCAACCCAAGACGCGAAACATCACCGAAAACTTTAAACTGAACTCCTTATATTGGGAGACAATGAAATGGATCACTGAACAACTTATCATTTAGATACTAAAAATATTTCTGACACTAATCAGTCCAAAATAACGCATTATTCATTCTGTTCAATGCTATCAGAGGAGTCACAACCTAAGAGAAATCATCTACGAACTTCCTATAATAGCCTGTAAGAACAAGGAAATTTCACAACTCTACCACTATCTTCAGGGATTCCCAAGACATAAATGATTCTATATTCAATGTATCCATAGGTAATCACTGCTAGGATACAACATTCCCCAAGAAATAGACTTCTCCATCCCAAAACTCACAAATCGGAAATGTCCCAAATAGCTGCTCATGGCGAATAACTCCTAAAATGACACATAGATGCTCTATATGATCATCCTCAAATGAGGAGAACAAAAGAATTTCATCGATGAAAAACACCATGAACTTATACAGGAACTCATGGAACACAACATTCATTAACCCCATGAATGCAACTAGGGCATTCATCACACCAAACGACTTCATAATGAACTTATAATGCCCATTATGACAATGAAAAGTAGTCTTCAGGATATAATCATCCTTTACATGAATCTAATGATATAATAATTTCAAATCGATCATCAAGAACTAACTTGAACCCTTTAGTTGATCGAATAAATCATCAATCCATGGAAGAGGATAGTGGTTCTTCACTGTCACCTGCTTCAAGCGATGATAATCGATACACAACCGCAAACTGTTTTCAGCCTTCTTTACGAACAAAACTGGTGCACCCCATAATGACACACTTGGATGAATAAAAATTCACTACAATAGACCATAAAACTATATACATAGTTATCACAACTCAAAAGGCACCATCATATATGGAGACATCGAGATAGGAGACACGTCTGGCTGTAGTTCAATCCCAAACTCGATCTCTCATTGAGGGGGTAATGCTACAACCTCCATTGGAAAACATTAGGGTACTATTTTACAACCCTAGGAAATGATGACTGCTAAACCTAAGACAAACTCAGTATCAGCTCAGTCATCAAAGATGATAAGGATGGAACATGCCTATAACCCATCTGAGGGTCTCGCTATCCAAAAAATACTACTGTCTCTCCATCAGCATCGAAGAACACAACATGCCTCCTGATGTAATCCATGATATCCTAAACTGAATACAACAAATACATTCCAAGTATGATGTCATATGGTTGTATCCGTGAACATAGGGAATCTCCCCAAAAGCAGTGCTTCCCCAACACTAGCTCATAGTTTCTACATACTTCAAACAAGTTAGCTCGACCTCCAACTAGCGTAGTTAATGCTAAGGGAACTAGAAGTTTCTCTACCTCAAGTCCTAAATAATGGATAAGGGAATTTGATATGAAGAAGTGTGTCACTCCTGGATCCAACAAGGCATGCACCCAAGTAGAAAACAAGAAAAGGGTACCTCGAATGATGGCTGGCTCGCCCGATGCTGGTAACGCTAAAGCATGAAGCTGAACACGACCTGCACTATGACCTATCTGACCCTACTAATGAACACCTCCATGGACGTGATATTCTCTTTGAGGATGGAGAGTATCTTGGGGATATCCTCTATCCACCCCAACTAATATATGTTGATTCCAAACTAGATCAACCTACTACTTCTCCCTCGACTGGAAATGTCACAATAGAGGAACCTAAAGCAGAACAATTGGAACAAACTGACTACTTAGAAAGTTCAGGAATTCCCACCACTAATGAACTTGACATCCATAAGAAAAAAATGAGTCTGATACCTTGAAATATGATTAAGAGCTACTGCCCCCAAAGAAACGAGACATTGAGGGCTAGGACCTACCCCCTGCTGATCAGAATCTTTTCTGTCTTGACAATTGGGAACCCCGGACCACAGCTCTGCTTCATGAGGAATCCTTATGAATCCCCTCTTATGATGATCCAGTTATATATAACATTCTCTCAATGACCTATACTCTCACCAGCACATCAAGATATGTCTTCAGCATAAATAAGGTGATCTAGCACTTGATATCTGGATGCAAATCCTTCTCGAAATGCCTTTCTCTGGACTCCTCATCTGACAATAGGTCCAAAGCATATCACAAAAGGTTCCTGAAACAAATCCTGAACTCTCGCACATTGGATATACCCCGCCGAAGGGTAAGCATATCCTGGTGATTGGTTTCCTTCATAGTTAGAGAAAGAGACTCATCTCTAAACTAGTCTCAAAACTCCTCCCAAAAGACTGTCGACTCATCGTAATCTCCAAGGAATAAGATCCAACACTGTCTCACTACCCCATGCAGCATTTTCACAACCAACGATACCCAATGATCCTTCTGAGCACAGATAGAACTGAAGGTTGTCTCAAACTCCTCCAACCAATATTCTATGCCTGCATCTAAAACAAATCCCTCATACTTCTACATAATATGGTGTTGAAACTCTCGGAGTGTCCTCCTCCAAGTTCCTTCATCGTTATCCTCAACTCTACGATGATATTTTGGCACAACTTATTGAACATCTTCCATGTAAACTTGATGAGGACATAGAACTGAATCCATACATGTAAACAAAAAAACAATTAGAGATCCTAACCTAGAATATAGAAAACTTTAACATTAATTAATTATTTTCTTTTATTAATTTTAGGTTAACATATATAAAGGTCTACCCATTCATACATAGGAACAAAGAAGAATGATTCATGATCCTTTCCTAGGTCTCTACCCTACAAACAGTATCAACTCATTTAATAGCCTCTGTAAGTTTAAAGGTATGTGAATCAGATAACAGGGAGCCCTAAATACCCGCGTCTCATTTGGTCTCCCATGTTTACAGTTCTTGCTAAAATTATCTAACATCGTTGCCCTACAAACCCATGCAACCTCACATATTTCTAACTCTAAAATCCATCCTATCCATCAACTAGACCTCTGATACCACTATATCATGACCCCTTCCCACCAAGTGTACCCCTCTTGGGTTGGCAACGGGAGAAGAGAGATAGTGATCCCTGAGTCCTGACTCCAGTAGGCCCCAGGTTGGAAACTATCACTAAGGATATAATAAACATGCATATGGGAGGAATTACCCTCAAAGAGAAACACATACGGAAGTGTGAGATAAGAAAAACACCAACCAACACCTTCTTAGAGTACAATATGAAATAAAACCCAAGTACAAAAATGTAATGTCATGAAAGAACTACATGTAATGTCCTGAAAGAACTACTAAAAATGAAAGAGAAAACTGAAAGTAGTAAAAGAAAGTAAATACGAAAACGACAAAGAAGCCCAAACAGATCTTGAAAAACCCCCAA
This sequence comes from Viscum album, assembly GCA_963277665.1. Classification (NCBI taxonomy): domain Eukaryota; kingdom Viridiplantae; phylum Streptophyta; class Magnoliopsida; order Santalales; family Viscaceae; genus Viscum; species Viscum album. Next base: position 923,004,960 of record OY728126.1, on the reverse strand, counting down.
GCTAGTAGAAAATAGTCTGATCTCCAACTTTCTCCAACTGACCTGAAAAACAGTTTATATATACATAGGGTGAATATAACAATATACTCAGTAGGATCCTACCTGAAGCCTCTCATGAAAAATGTAATGAAAACATGATAAATAATAGTGAAAAAAGTGAAACTAAATCTTCACCTAAATAGATATACTAAGTTCATAGCCTCAACATGGCTACTCTCACCAAGTATTGCATACAAAGACATATAATAAAGAAAATAAAGGGTACCCAGCTATCACTTCCCCACTGGTTTTCTGCTCTACCCTAACCTTACACATCCTAAGAATCTCTCTCTAAAAAGGATAGCCTGTAGACACCTGAGCGAAGCACCACAACATGTACCTCATGCAATACACCACCACATCCACGTAACCAAAAGTAACCAGGTAGATTCTGAGAGCCACCAAAACCTACATAACATGTATCATATATTTGATATTATACCTAAAGACATCACATACCATACACCGAGTAAGGATCCTCAAGACATCACAACCTATATATGTTATACTTATAGTAGTCTGTAGGAAACTATATCCAAAATACATGTGTGTGAAATAACCTCAATCCATTACAACCATCTACACACATATATGGGGAAAACTAACCATTATGAATACTAGCACAAGTAAATACCAAGAGAAGAGAGTGGTCCAAAGGGGGTAGTCACCCATTCATCCTCCCACCGAGATGTTAGAAAAAACACCCCCAGGGCTTAGAATCCCCAAGGTGTCAGTTTCCCTAACCAACATGGTGAAGTAGCGTATAGAAACACAAAAATTACATGATATAATATAGATCATAACCATACTATGGGAATATCCTAGTCTTAGAATCAACTATAACTAACGTCTCTCAGAATCCCAGCTACCACTACTAAGACCATATATCCTATAAGCACATAACCATTTAAAGATCTACATTAAATTACTTTATCACTTTTAATAATTTCCACTTTATGTTAATTAATTATTTAACAATTAATTAACCATTAAAATTTTCCACATTACATTTAATTACCATCATAACAAAGATCCATGCCATCTAGGCATAAGTAGACTGATTCCATGAATTCTCATAATTTTAACCTAAAAATTGAATCCTAGAAAACTCTGAATGCATGGGTTAAACATTTATTCATTCATTTACATCATTACTTTCCATATTACCATGTATTATAGGAAAAAATTCTATGCTACCATACATAAGGGGCTCAACACAGTGAGTAGGTAAACTACCCATCAAATCTTCACCACCTATAGCAGGAGTGTAGAACCATCCAACCACAAGAAACTAAACAATGAAAACACATGGCATACCTTGCGTGTATTCGTCTATCTTGGAAGGAGGGTAACCAAAACCATCTACCTCAATTAGTGGGGAATGGAAAGAAGATAAAAAAACATGGCTGTTGTCCAAGAAATTGATTAAAAAATCATCCATCTTTCATAACAATGAGTAATCTCAATTTAAACCCAATCTGTCATCTCTAGTGTCCTCCCTGACACCCTCATGCATATCCTGATGCATCTTGCCACTCCAGGTGTCAAATGATTCTTCAAAAACTCGGCCTCCCCACCCCTCATACCACAATAACCCTCCAATTTTAGCCATCCCAAGATCACATCACATCTGGGCCTCCCCTCCCCACATACCACAATAGCCCTATAGGCTCAGCCATCCCAGGCTCACATCACATCACAAGCAGCAGGAAACAAACATAGAAACTTGGCTCTTGTCCCTAAATCAAGGCATCCATACTTCACACAAAATGATCTCTCACAACTTCTAAGCACAATTCACATGGAATTTACAAGAAAACGGGTAACTAGGGCCCTAAAAAGGCATTATCTTTTATCACAAAACTAGTTTTAATTCTATCTTGAATTAACCGATTTAGTATTCACAGGTTCTAACCATGGGAAACCTAAGAATAAAGATATCACAATCTATAAAAAATTAATTAAACAATTAATTTTAACATGCCTTTAATTCTTTTATCAACAAGCATCAACATGATTCAGGTTCATCAACCAATTTAATTAAACATGCATATTTTCATCATTTTGATTATCATAAAATTACAACAACAACAAAAGGATTCATTAAACATGAATATTTAATCCTTTAGCTAATTAAATATCAATTAATTCCAGATTTACATTCTTTAACAATTTCAATCAAGAAAAACATGCTAATCCAACCAAGGCATAGATATCACACTATCTATAAAATCAAGAGGAAAATCGTTATCACGGTACAAAGTAACAACATTGCTATGCGATCAATACCAACTCTTTAATCTGATAAAAATAATTATTAGGTCAATTTCATTGTGATCCAATGGGATAAATCATGATAACTCTACAAATGAACCTAAATAAATAGATAGGAAATTAATCCCCTACCTCAAAAGATCATCGGCATTATTCATATGAGAATGTACCAAGCAACGTATCTCTAATCACTCCTCCCACAAGAGATGCATCCATCTGTGGGTGCCGCGATATAACCACACCAACAAAAACCAAGAGAAAACCCATTATAATAATGGAGATCAAGCACCATCACATGAAAAAGAGAAATGGGAGGAAATATATTGAAGAAACCACAATAACAGAGGTAAAACACACCTCAGATCAAATACAGATCACCACAGATCGAAGGAGGGAAGCTAGAAATTGTTTCTTGATGAAGGAATCCCTAAAACGATGAAGAGGGGTTCATTGAGTCACCTGGAGTCAAGAGTGAGACACTGAAGTTGTAGGGTTTGACAAACCCAAGTGGTTGGAAATGTTTTAAAACATATAGCATAGGGGAATTACATGATGTGTAATTCCCTTTCATGTTGTGAAATCCCCAGAATTAAGTTTTAGCCGAAAAACACATCACCTCTTCACTTTATTTTATTTTTCAATCCCCGATCTATTACACAACGTGAAACCCACTTTCATGTCATGTAACTCTTTACGATGTGAAATCCTTCCTTACTTCTATCTTCCAACAACCGAACTACTCCAAACTTCCCCCGATCCTCCTTCAGACACCTTAAGCCTCAAAAAGATGCAAAGGGTCAATTAATGTAGATCCAGACCCTTACAAACACTAACATTAGCAATAGTTTATTCATTTCCCACTGTAGGGTGTGTAGGAGTGACAAATTGGATCACCTCTGCAAATTCAGAAGAAAGACCCCCCAATTGTAGCAGAAGGGTTAGAGGGAGGTTGAGCCAAAGCTTCCTCATTAAAATATCTATTTATAACTTAAAAAAGTTGTTTTTATTCATGTCACAAAATATTATAGATATTAAAAGCAAGAGAGTGACATTTTTGAATTTATATTTACTTAAAATAATATAAATGCTATAATCAAAGGAAAATGGAAAGAAATTACTAAATTTTAGAATATAGAATGATATAGGTAAAAAAATCCAATAAAATAAATACAAGTTTTAAGGAGAGTTTTAGGCTTTATCAGATTATTTTTAACCTTAATTGTCCGATTTACCTTTATCGAGGTGATAAATATTTACTATGGTTATAGTTCATAATAAACAAAAAAAGAGACTTATTTGAAAAAAATGGACCTCCTAATTCTAGATATATAATCTATTTTTAAATATTCAATTCACATAAATTACAAAATTTAATTTAAAATTTAATTCGCAAAACACGATGAAAAACAATTTTTTAGGAAAATTCATTTTAAGTATAAAAATGTTTTTATACCAAATTCAAGTATAAAATTTATCCCAAAGAAAATAATTGGATTAGGTTTAATAAAAATGGACCATTAAATTTATAAAAATAATCCAACATAGACTTTTAGTTTTTAAATACTTTAAAATAAATTACATTTTTCAATAAAAAACATTACTTTTCACTTCATTGAAAAATCAATCTTTACAGAAAAATACCAAAATTCCACCTTAAGATAATTTTGATATGATATTTTAAAAATTAAAGTTTATTTTATCAAATAATTTTTTAAAAGTTCCATAAATAAATTATAATATTCATTCACAAAAAGAAACGAAAACCATTTTGGAAGAAAATGCATCTTTCAAAATTAAATTGACTATACTAAAAATTGATAGATTATTTCCTAAGTATTGATCAATAAATTTGAATTGAGTATGAACTTTATATATATTTCATAATATAGTTAATCTTATTTATAATCTCCAATTTAATGGCTAGGTTATAACTATAACATTTAAATAATAATATTTCATGATTTGTTTAAACTCAGTGTTGTGTGTTGTAAATGCTATTGAACATAGCATTCTTTTAAAAATATCACAATGTTACAAACATGATAAAACATCAAACAACCATTAACTTTTTTTAGATAAAAATTATAATTCGAAACATTATTTTCTTATACAGAGGATAATAAAATACAGTTTTTGTTTATATATTCCAATATCTTGTAAAATATAAATTTCAAAATTTTTACTATTAAATATTTACATACAAATTTTAAATTTCAAAACCTCTCTATATAATTTCAAATAAAATTGATATATCCAATTTTTTAAAAATAATTACTAACATTAGAAAAGGAAAAAATTATTGAAATTTATAAAATAACTCATAAAAAATATCACGTGTACAAAAAATCATGGTGATGTTATTTAGGATTGTTTTATGATCATCAATTGGTACTTAGTTTTATAAGTCATGCCCCGGAATATGCATTGTTATATACATCTAAAAAAACTCAAATAATTTCATGTATTGGAGGGGATCCAAATCCTCTACACTTTTAAATGAGATGCAATATTCCTCTTTTTATAGCATATTTATAATGGTAAAGTGACCCCCTTTTGTTGAAACAAGTAGAAAAATTATCTTAACAACAATAATAAAAAAATCACATGATCAAACTCATTTTCATGCATTTAAAACATCCTCAAGGAATTAAAATCTAGCAATTCATGTGAAAATAAATATTCTAATCCTGAGTTAATATAAGAGAATGAAAATGAGTGTTTTATTACTGACTAGTGGAAAATCTAAGAGAGGTGATCCCATCACCATTCAAAAAAAAAAATGTAGTGGCCAACCCCAAAACAAAGGAGAAGAAATCCACAGTTGGAGAGTTCAAATGGAATCAATGAGGGTGACAAAATCATGGATAGGGAATCTGTAGAAAATGGAAAACCATAGTTAACTATAAGATAATATTTTCTCATGCATTCACATGAGACTAAGTTATTAGTTTATTTATAGATATTAAAGTAGTTTTGAGTTTTATTTTTATTTTTTTAAATATATTGGAGTGCCAAAGAGGTTTCATTTACTAAATACTTTATATAGGTAAATGAAAATACTTTATATTAAATTTGAAGTGGATCAAATAATAAGGTAAGAATAATAAAATATAATACAAACTTAGTTACAAACATATAAAAACTGAAACATAATAAACCATAAAATAAAAGAACATAACCAACCCAAATAACTTCCCTAAAAACAAAGAAACCTAATGTAAAAAAAATAAAATTAGAAAATCATAAATCAACTAAAAGCATACTACATGTTTATTAGTTTCCCAAAAAAGAAACAATATAACAACCCAACATTAAAGTAACATTGAGTCTATAAAAAGTAATGAAAAACAACAACAACAAAATATCACATAGAAATATCTATGAAGATAAGAAAAAACATCTAACAAAACAAAGATAAACCCTAGATAGAAACAATATCCATAGGTAAAATAACCAAACTATAAAACAACATTGCAGGACCAAAACCCATCAACCACAAATTCACAAAAAAATGTTAATGAATGAAAATATCAATGTTAATGAAAGATAAGTAAAGAAAAGCAATTATTAAAAGTAAAAGTTAAATGTTTCTTTGTAACTATGTAGTTTTTGTATTCAACTGCATAGAATAGAAATGCTACTAAATAAATTGGTTGTGTTATTAATCAGTTCATCATCAACTTCAACATTAAATTTTTGGACTGAATTTATTTGGAGAAAATAACAAATGTAAACAATAAAAAATAATTACACTATAAGTATGTCAAGTAGTTGGTGAAAAAATTTCTATATATCTATTTTTAATGTAATAAATATAATATGTAATATTGGTATATATCACATAATGTATAGTTTTGTGTACATGATTAATAGAATTCGATATCATGAATAATGTTTTTGATGTCATGTCTAAACCAAGGTACTGTATGGATTGAAAAACATAGGAACTATCTTCCTATGGTACTGAAGTTATAACTGTTGAACTAAAGAATTATTTTTTTGTAAAATTATAAGTCGTATTAATAATAATAGAAAGGATGTTAATAAAAGAGAATATTGAGACATCTTCCTGAACTATTGGATGTGGTATCTATTTTCAAAAAAAAAGAGAACCATGTATGAATTTTGTTCCAAATTTTAATGAAGATTTTAGAGGTTGTATTTAAAAACTTCAAAACTAATGAAAACCATTTATTATTTAAAAACATTCAACTTAGTTGGGAATATAAAATCACAATTATCCTACAAAGTACAATTAAATATAGGTAATATTTTTGACACAGAACTCTAAAATAGTAATGTAAGAAATCATAAATAATCACTTGAAAAAAAAAATTTCTAAGCTCAGTGGCATTATTACTTTCAAAATGTAGGACATGCACTACCACAAAACCTGGTTTCTATAGCGCCACCCTTTAATAGTGCTAAAAAAATTCCGATAAAGAGGGTACCTTTATCAATGCTAAAAAAATGATGATAAAGAGAACTCTTAAGGTGCTAAAAAAATCATTATTAAAAGTACCACTTTATCAGTGCTTTTTTTAGTATTGATAAAGGTACCCCCTTTATCAGTGCTTTTTTATTAGCGCTAATAAATTAGGTTCTTTATCAGCACTTTTTTTACTCGCACTATTAAATGGTATATTTCAAAAAAAGTCATTAAAAATAATATATTAATATATTAATATATAAATATATAAATATATAAATATATTTATATTGATATAAATATATTATATATAATTTAAATATTTTTTAGATAAGTAAAAATAGACATTTATATTTAATATGTAATTTGTTTTAGTGAAAATGGATTTAAAATATTTTAAAAAATATTATTAATTAATAATTTTCTAATTATCATCGACTAATAATCATTTAATAACAATTTGAAGACACAAAAAATCAAAAAATCAATAAAAGATCTAAAATAAGTTGAAAACGTAACTCAAACTTCAAACGACCATAACTTTTGATTCGAGTGTCCATTTGAGATCTACAACATATCAAATAGAATGATACGATGAGCTATATGCCATTATAATTAGGGGAACCCTATTCGTTATTTTTTGAGTCCAAAAAAGGCCCAAAAGGCCTCTAAAAATGAGTTTTTAGTCGGGATACCCAATTTTTTTAACAATCGATAGAATTTCAACATTGTTTCATGGGGTATTTTTGCCATTTTTTTAGTGGGTACTGAATTTATTCTAAGGTATTACATTCATATTGATATTATGGATTTGAAATTTTAACATTTTTTACAATGTAATGTTATTTATAATCAAATATAAAACAATATATACATATTTTTTTATATATTCACACATAAAAATTTAATTTTATAAATAAGTAATTAAAAATATTTACATATAAAGTATATTTCTTAATATATAAGCCTTATAATATCCATTTTATTTAAAATAAAAATATATGTATATTTATATACCTATGTAGTGTGTGTGTGTGTTTATTAACAAACTGATATATATTATCTATATATTCTAACATATAAATATACATATGAATAAAAATATGAATATATAATATATGTAAATATATATAAACATGTATAATTATACTTACTGATACACACACATATATAAAATATATAGAAGTGTATGTATGTTGTATATATGTATGTATGTATTTATTTATAAACACAAAAAAAATATATTTTATAAATGTATTTAAAACTAATATTATAAATATATATTAATATACAAATAAATATAAAAATTAAAAAAATATAACTAAATATATATATATATAAATAGATATATCATTAAATGGAAAATAAAGCAACATGGGGGAGTGGTAAAGGATCCAGGTGCGTGGGGGAGAGGTCTCGAGTTCGAATCCTGGGTGAGGAAGAGGCGCACAGGTGAGTGAAGGGTGGGGGGCTAATACTATTAAAGGGGGGTGGCGGGGGTGAAGTTGGGTGCAGGTGGGGGTATAGTTCTGTTAAAAGGTGTCTCCAATCCAAAGATTTTTTTTTAATTTTTTGACTTTTATCAGTGCTTTTTTGAGCGCTAATAAAAGGGACCCCCTTTATTTTCACTAAGATTAACAACACTTTTTTAGCGTTGTAAATTCCATTTTCTAGTGCATTTAATGGCCATATTTACTATTATTATGGTTATCAAAAATTACTATAATGGTAGACCCAATATCACTTTAGATAATAAATTCACTTTAAATCTGTAAGAATTGAATTAATATGTGTTTCATAATAAATGATTTTAAAAAAATTAAAGTATAAACAATATTATTGGAAAAGTGACATTGTATGTTTTTTATTTATAGTTGTATAATATATGTTTCAGTTATGTAATCCTTAGTAATTCAAGAAAGGTATAAAATTATATAGTACCTTGATTTTTTTATATTGGTGAATATTGTAACTACATAATCAAATTTTACCATCAAAGGTTAGAACTTTTTTTCACCATGCATTGTGGGATTCAAAATACTAATTAAGTTGCTCTGGATTTTTTGAATGGTTGATAATGTTGGAAATTTTGTAACCTATGAAGAAATGTAATCTATGTTTTCAATTTAATTATAATTATTTATAAAATAATTGGATAAAAATTATAAAATTAAATAAAAAAGCATAGAAATAAACAGACCTTCACAGTCTTACTAATTTTGTGTTATCACTTTATTATTATTAAAGAATATTGGGTGTGACTCAAATGATATGTCACCAAATATAGTTGGAGTTACAATAGATTGTAATGTTTTTTCAAGTGGAAAACACAAATTGTATGATCAATATATCAATACGAACATATAAATAAAACAAATGAATATCGTATAAAAATATTGAAAAGGATTCTAGAATATATTGGTTAGACTAGAAATTAATTTTTTATTATCAAAACAACTTAAGGGGAAAGTGAGAACCACAATGTCCAATATACAATGAAGTCAAAAACAAAACATCCAAAAAAATACTGGACCTGCCTCACCCCAGCATCAACCTCATGACAACAAACCTCACTAATGCATGACCACATGACTAGCTATCTCGCACAAAGGCGGGCCTGGTACCGATGCCGTATCCATACCCTATCAACTTCTAAGTCCACATGGCATGAATTGGTAAATGTTTCTTGATTTTAACCCAATATAAAGTAGATCTAAGATATGATGGACGTGTCACCTCAAACAAACAAAATCACACAAAAAACAAAAGCAGAAGCTAATAAAAAAAGCTATCATAACCCAAACAACAACTTACGAAACTTTATCCAGAGTAATTGAAAAGTAATTTGATATTACTAGACTTATTTTCCTTAAGAAATTTCCATACAATCGATGTTACCTGGGTGTCTGGAGCCTCCACCACCAGATTTTTAAATGTCAAGGAAAGCTAGTCCCATGACTGTATATACTCCTCAATGATAATATTCCCTTTGTTGAAACCCCCAACAAGAATGAGGTCCTATTTGTCCACCCAAGAATATTATCCTCATTGAGGGTCACCCTTAAAGACCTCCCCATCATTTTAACTGCCTCCTCCTCAGAAGCATTAAGGAGTAGAACTTGCTCTACCACTTCATCCTCCGAGCTTAATAGTAAATCTGAGGTTTGATCGCCTTAGACTATATGACCCAAATAGTTCACATCCTCATTTTGGATCTTTTAAAAGTTATCCTTCCTTTATAATCAGGTCTCAAGTGGAGGTGCAAGGATGAGTAATCCCTTCGACCCTTCCTCCTCTTATTACCCCAGTTCCTCTTCGGGCTTGTCGCTTCTCCTGTAGAATGGCTATGCACGTCCCCATTGACATCATGCACACATCCACGATAAATCTCTAAAAGATTATCAAGGTCGAAACTCAAGCTTGTCAATTCCATCACTTCAAAATTGTTGCTCAACTGGATTAAGCCTGGTGCCTTGAAACCAAACTCTCTGCCTTCCCACCACTGGGTTTTTAGCCACCTCTAAAGCAGATCTGTGAGTCTCCTTCTGCAGCACATCCCTTCCCAACCCAGTAAACATGTCGTCACCATTCTCCTCTCTGTCCTACATCTTCACCACTACAGTCTTGCACCCAACCTCCTGATTTCCCATTCAAGCAACCTCCTTCTGAATCCCTACCTCAAGAACCACATCACTAGCAACTGTCCCGACAAGGCTATTATCCTCCACTTGCCTACTACCAGAAGGATCCTCTCTTGACACCTGATCAACCACTACAGTGTGTCTCTGCACCAATTACCCTTCTCCACCGTGCATCACAGACTCCCCCTTTAACATTTCCCCTTCTCTTAGAAATCTGGGCCCCCTACGGTAAGAATTCAGTGAATGACCCAGGCACCTGCAACCGGAACAAAAAACAAACCATGTTTTGTACACCACCCACTACTTGCATCAGTAATCTTCTCCCACAATGATCCACACAGACTCAAAAGGGATATTGGACACATCCAGTTCAACAAAGACACAAGGGTTAATGGGGTGACAAAGAGCTTCCATCTGAATATCCGAACACATATACCTACCAATCAAGTTCCCTGGTATATGCATAACCGATGGATTCTGAAACTATAGAGGGAGATTGGGAAAAATTACCCATATTTCCATAGTCATAGGGTCTCGCTTCATGTGCCACTTGAATGAACATCGGAAAAGGAAGAATCTGAAGCTGTTGAAGTGATGATGGGCCCTTGACCAGAGCTTAATGAGATCGTCCTCTGAGCAAAAGTGTATCATGATATAGAAATTATCCAATAGCCCCACAATCTCCCTATCTTGTAGATCCCCAGAGTCAAAGACGTGTCAATCAAAAAAATCCATAGAAGTTTGATGCTGATAAAACCTAGCCACAAAGGTGTGACTCAGAAGATTCTAGGATTCCAATAATTCTGCTGAAGATAGTTGGAGGTTCAGACACCCATCAAGAAACCCCGTAGCTTTCATCCCAAGCGCAATTTGGGGAAAAGGCGGGAGTAGATACAGGTTCAAGAAGGGAATAAATGATGGGTAAGTGCCTTTGAAGGATGTTGAGGATCCCCCCCATCAATGGGGGTGGGACCGGCATAGAGGCCACCACTGTCATAGAAACGAAAGACCCAACTAGGGTTTCACCCGAAGACGCTGGAGACCTTCAGGGAAAGATTCTAGAATATATTAAATAAATGAATTTATTAATTGAAGTTTTCATAATTTTTAAGTCTTTATGAGAGTTATATAACATATCATTTAGGTCAAGAAATAATTCATAAGTATCAGTTAATATACAATGGATTTAGGGTTGATAATTATCATTTCGTTAATATTAATGATTTACTTATTTGGGAACCTGTGCACAGTGGGATTCTTAACTCCAAAGGCTATTATAAGTACATTTTCAACAATGTTGAAAATAATCACACCTGGCTAGACAAATTCAACAAATCCTAGATAAAACCCTCACGATTTACTTTAGTCTGGCGGATTTCCCATCAAAGAATCCCCATAGATAATTGCTTACAAACTTTCAAGATTACTCTTTGTTCTAAATGTCGTATGTGCAATCAAAATAGAGAGGATATTAATCATCTCTTTCTCTCCTATGACACAACAATCACTCTTTGGCATTATATTATTGACATTTTTGAGTGCAGATGGATGCTTTTTGATAGCATCAACATACAGATTCAGAGTTGCTTGGATTTGTCTACGTCTCAGCAAATCAAAAACCTTTTGGTTGCGGCTATTGAAAAACTTATTAATATTATCTGGTGTGGTATAAATGAAATAATTTTACATAATAATTATTTGAAAATTAATGAAGGAAAAATGAGAATCCTCATGGCTATTCGCGAAGCGTCTTCTATCCAAAAAGCTCACTGAAACAATTCTGTCCGTGACTTTGGGATCCTTAGACGGGTTGGGGTGGAGGGGATCTACCCTCTCCCCCACTCTACTCTTGAATTGTTTTGGATTCCCCACCTCCAAGATGGATTAAAATCAATGTGGATGGATCCTCCAAAGGCAATCCAGGACTAGCGGGTTGTGGTGCCGTCTTCAGAAATCACCTGGACCAGATTCTTGGATGCTTCTATGGATCTTGTGGTTCTTCTTTCGCTTTGGAAGCTGAGATGATGGGTGTCATTCATGCCATCACCTTTTCCATATTATACAGCTGGAACAATATTTGGATAGAGAGAGACTCCACTACAATCATTCGGGCCATTTGGAATGGTACCATCCACCTTGCTTGGCCTCTTACTGCCCGCTGGATGGACTGTTTGAATTCTCTTGTTGGGATTAACTTTATCTCCACTCACACCTTCCACGAAGCCAAAAGGATCGCTGATGGGATTTCCAATCTTGGAGTTACTCACGACTTACATTGGATGGATGGTCTCCATTCCGAATTAATCCCTTTTTATGTTTGGGATGTCAGAAAAATTACTTACTTTAGACTTGTGTAACCCACATTTTTTTATCAATAAATTTTTTTCTACCTTTAAAAAAAAACTTAATAGTTCAAAATGATGATTACTCCCCACTTAACTGTATAAATAAGAGGTATAAAATGATTATTACGCCCCACTTAACTGTATACATGATAGGTATAAGAAAGTTCAAAGAAGTAATAGTGTTGGATGGTTAAATCAAGATAAATGAAATCTATAATGAGAAATATGTTATAATCAAAAATTAAATCACATAAAAATATTGATCTAATTAGAACACATCATTAACTTGTGAGTGCGTCAAATGCTGAACTATAGATATTAAGAATAAAGAATTTGTTTCGTAAATTGAATCCAAAGCATGTAGTGTAGTTTAATGTTGTTGTATAGATTTATATAAAATTATAGGATATTTATTTATTATTTATATATATTAAATTTTTTTAATAAAATTATATTTTGATATAATAGACCTTTCATTCTATAAGATGATATTTATTCTCTTACTATTACCTCCTCATAGATGAATATCTTTATACTGATAAAAATTTCCAATAACACTTATTTGAACAGTGTATTTGGTAACAAAAATATTTAAAATATGTAAATAAAAAAAGTATATCCCTAGTATGTTGATTCCAATACCAAAAATATAGAAATTGTTTCCATGTTACTTTAAACAACAAAGATATAACAAATAAATTATTAATATATTAGGATAAATAAAATTTAGAGAAATATAAATATAATAGAGACTTAATAAATTATTAAATAGGACTACAATTTTGATGTTATAACTTTCAGTTTAAGTATGTAAAGAAATGAATTTTAAATTTAGATGCATGATAATTGATTGTTTATATATTTTTAAAATATAAATTTCAAATGTAGAAAATTACTACATTAAATAAATATAACATGTATATTGAATTAAAAAACATAATGATATGATTTTTAGCATAAATAAGTTATATAAATCAAGACGTGTTAAATGAGTGAATACAAAATTTTGGAAAACATATAATTTAATAGTATTCCATGGTTGGAAAACAATATTTTTTTAGAATTATAAACCATAGTAATTAAAATGAAAATAATATTTATGAGGAACTAAAATGAAGTTATAAAAATGATATAGGTAGCATGTGTAAAAGTACCTATTAAGTGTTATCCTAAAATCTTTTTGTTAAAAATATATTAAGAAGTAATGAATTCAAATATAAATAGTGGTATATTAGATTTACACTATAACATTCTTCACTACTATATATATTCCTTTTAACAGCATGCAAAAATGCTTTTAACATCACTAAAAAATCATTGTTATCCTCATCATTGTTAAAGGGGGTTCCCTTTATTAACACTTATAATAGGGGGGGGGGATTTTATCAGTGCTACAAATAACACTAATAAAGGTCCCACTTGCTGTAATGTGTTGTTTGTATAACACCACAATGCAGTAACCTGTAACCTATACATAAAATATATAATTCAAATGAAATAAATTTTACATCACAAATACAAAAAACACTATATACATTTCAAAAAATGTTTTGTATAATTATAATTACAATTACTATCCACAAACATTTAAAAACATTAATGTTTAATCATCTTTGGAACCCGTGATATCCTCTCAAAAAATTCCATCCATGGTATTAGTTTCCAAAAAAATCACCTCAAACCGAGCAAAATAATCCACCTTTATAAGAAAATAAATCTTATGTGATTAGTATTATAAAGAAATAAGTTAAACATTAATATGAAATAATACATTAATAACAATATAAACTTTAGATAAAAAGACAATTGGAGTTATTCCAGTCACATTGTGCATCGTAATGAGGTGTGGTTGATTCCAACACATCACAAAATGAGTTATGAATCATTTTCCTAAAGTATCAAAATAATCCAATTTTTTTTCTTGATTTTGAGTATGTCAATTGTTATTTTTAATGAAATTAATATCAATTTTAAATAAAGACACACATGGAATTATACTGGTCATATAGTGCATGGGATTTAGGTGTGACTAATTCCTATATGTCATAAATTACTTATGGATCATTGTCCTAAAGTATCAAAACAACCTGAATGAGTTTTCTCAGTTTTTAGTATGTCACTTGTTTTTTTCACTAAAATATCATTTCAAACTAGAAACACGTAATTTGATTCATAACAGTCACATTATGTGTCAGTTTGATGTGATACTACTTCCTACACATCACAAATTACTTATGAATCACTATCCTATTTTTTTTGTGATAAGAGAGATAATATATTACAGATTAAAAACACCAGACCTATAAATTCAATTAGAAAAAGATTTAACCCAACAATAATCACCCCAAGATTTCTCAGAGCTCACCAATCGATGAGCATCTATATTACCCCTTGTTTAAGAAAGAAAAATTTTCATTCGGTGAAGATTTTGATCAATGACCAAATCTATCTCAGGATAAGGCCAAACAGTTGTAAATACTCCTCCTTCTTTGATAAGGTGATAATCATTTCAAGGAAATGTGATCCCACAAAAATAAATTTCCAATATTTTGAGTGGGTAAAAAGGATCCCATGAAGGATAGAATATTACTATGACACTATAGGACTCTAAGAGGCTTGGAAAACCACGCAACGGGCTTCCACAACCTGACCATTACTGTAATGAGAAATGAATCCAAAACCAACCCTAAAATTAGTAGAGATGACCACATATGTATTAATTTTGATAAAAAACTCTAGGGGAGGACTCCAACAATGAGATCCCTGTCTATTACTACCCAACAAGGGCCTCACTTTGTTTGCATTTTAGTAATTCATCCATTCAATAGACTTTTCAATCCAAATATGATTTTGGGTCACCTTCTTTTGGAAAATTCATTCATTTATTCTAGTCCAAATCAACCAAGAAATTGTGAAAAAGAGACCCACCATGTTTGGTTCCAATGAAGACACCCATTTATTGAGATTTTGGACCAACCGAGAAGATGGATCATAGAATATTTTAAAGTTCGACACCCATTCCTTCCACACCCCATCCACCCCACGAAAAAAAAATTACATGCAAAGAAGATTCCACCACTTGTAGGCACAAAGGACAACTGTCATCCTCCACAAGATGTCATCTTACCAAAAGGTCACAGGTTGGAAGTACAACAGAGAAAACCTAACACCATTTTTTTTTACCTTGGGTGGAGTAGTGAGAAACCATAGATTCCTTTATAAATCAATAGGATAAGCCTGATCCAAACCATGTACTTTCATTTTGTAGACTGAATGAACTGAGTACCTCCTAGAAGATTCCCTCATCCAGAAAATCTAATCATTACCCATCCCTGGAGTGAGAGGAATAATGAAAATGAGATAAAGATAAACATCATTAAACCATTTGTAAAACTTTCCCCGATTCTAGTCCTCCAATGAATCATTGATTGGATCTCACACCCTTTCATTTTCAAATCTTGGAACCACAGTCGAGGAAACCTTATGGTTTTCGCTATTTTCCAGCCACAGATTATTCCAAACACTAACATCATTCCCATCAGAAATTCTCCCAACACAGCCTTTCTCAAGAAGAGATTTATCACCCCATATGATTCTACACATAAAACTTGGCCACGGTCCTAGTTGGGCATGAAAATATTCAGAATGAGGAAAATATTTTGCATACAAAACCATTGAGAAGAGGGAATTTAGATTAGAGAGAAGGCACAATCCTTGATTTTCTAGAAGTGCCTTGTTAAACCATTTTAGATTCCTAAAGTCGAGACCTCCACGGTACTTCGAAATACACAATTTCTCCCAAGATACCCAATGGGTGTTATGTTTTCCATTGTGGGAGCCCTACCAAAAGTTAGAAAATTGAGAATGGATTTGATAAACTAGATATTTCAGAAATTTGAATAACGACATAGCATATGATGGGATTTATTGGGCCACTGAATTAATGAGAACTTCCTCCCTGCCCTGGAGATCTTTCTACTAGACTATAAACAAATCAAATTATCCACCATATCCACAATTGAAGCAAACATTTATTTCTTCGATCTATCGATAATAATCAGGAGGCTGAGGTATTTTATATGATTTTCAACCAGAGGGAAACCACACACCTATTATAATTCCTCCCTCTTTTCTTGTACCATGCATTTACCAAAGGATAATTCTGACTTCAAAGGGTTAATGTGTTTCTTAGAAGCCCTTTTATATAGATTAATGATTTTCAGAACTGATAACGGACACTTTGAGTCATACCGAATGCATTGTGTATCATATTGAGGTGCAAGTAATTCATAAACATAAAAAATGACTAATGGATCATTATCTTAAAGTATAAAAATAATCCAAATGAGTTTTCTCAGTTTTCAGTATGTCAGTTGTTCTTTTTTCTAAAATTAATGTCAATTTTAAAAAAAAGATAATCTTTGAGTCATAACAATCACACTGTGCATCAGATTGATGTTCAATTGATTCTTACATTTCAAAAATGACTCATGGATTAGAGTCCTAAAGTATCAAAGAAATATAATTTTTTTTCTCAGTTTTAAGTATGTCACTTCTTCTTTTTCCTAAAATTAATGTCAATTTTAAATAAAAAGACACACCTAAAGTCATAATAGTCATATCATGTATTATATTGTGGTGAATTTGATTCATATACATCAAAAATGACTCATGGATTGTTTTCCCACAGTATAAAAATAATCTGAATGTGTTTTCCTAATTTTCAGTATGTCACTTGTTATTTTTACTAAAATAAATGTCAAATTTAAATAAAAAGACACACTTGGAGTCATACCAGTCACACTGTGTGAGATATTGAGATTTGGGTGATTCCAAAATGTTAAAAATGACATATAGATCATTTTTCTAAAGTATCAAAACAATATGAATGTGTTTGCTCAGATTTTAGTATGTCACTTGTTTTTTTTACTAAAATTCATGTTAATTTTAAATAAAAAGACACACTTAGAGCTATATCAGTCACACTATGAGTTAGATTGAGGTGGGGTTGATTCTTACATGTTATAAATATCTTATGAATATTTTTTAAAAATTATCAAAACAATATGAATTATTTTTCTTGATTTTCAGTATGTCACTTATTTTTTAAATAAAAGTAGTGTCAATATTAAATAAATAGACACACTTGAAATTATACCAGTCACATCGTGCATCTGATTGAGGTACGGCTGATTCTTACACATCAAAAATGACTTATAGATCATTTTACTAAAGTATCAAAACAACCCAAATGAGTTTTCACTATTTTTAGTATGTCACTTGTGTTTTTTAATAAAATGTCATTTGAAATTGGAAACACACACTTTGAGTCATATCAGTCACATCATGTATCATTTTGATGCGAGACTAATTTCTACACATCAAAAATGAATTATAAATCGTTTCCCCAAATTATCAAGATAATTCAAGTGTGTTTTCTTAGTTTTTAGTGAGTAACACTTTTTGAACTAAAATTTCAATTTTAAACTAATAACATACACTTTGAGTCATACCGGATTCATTGTGTATCAAATTGAGGTACGATTAATTCATACATGTAAAAATGACTTACGGATCATTTTATTAAAGTATTAAAATAGTTACAATGTTTTTTCTTGGTCTTGAGTATGTGAGTATCTTTTTTACTAAAATTCATGTCAATTTTAAATAAAAAGACACATGTGGAGTCATAATAGTCACACCGTGCATCATATTGAGGTGAGGCTGATTCCTAAAAATCCTAAAAGACTTATAGATCATTTTCCTAATGTATCAAAATAATCTAAATGTGTATGTTTGGTTTTGTGTATGTTAGTAGTATTTTTTACTAAAATTAATGTCAATTTTAAATAAAAAGATGCACATGGAGTCGTATCGGTCACACCATGTGTCGAATTGAGGCACATATGATTCCTAAACATCCCAAATGAATTATGGATCACTATATTTATGTATCAATACAATATAAACTTCCAATTTAACCATAATTTTCATTTCCTTTCTTTTTCTAACTACCAACACCTGAAGTTCTAAAGGGTTGAATAACAATTGAGAGGGGGGGGGGGGGGGTTGAATCAGTTGTTCATTTTTTATAAGTTTTAAAACCTTTTGAAACTTAAAACCAAAAACCTATTAATATTTATTTTCTTACCAACTTTTAGTAAATACTCATGCATTAAAAAGTAGGAAATCAAGTAAATCACACAAGTTTTATAAGGTTCGACCTTAGTGTGAGAACCTATATCCTTACCATAGCCACTGCTATGGGTCTATGGAAATCCACTATTAATAAGAAGTGAATAAAATTTATGCTAACTCACATTAGAAAAATTATATCTCTCGATAGGAATGATTATACTGACCCCCATCTATAAGGCCCCATCCTTAAACATTACTTAATCTTGAGTTACTTCAAGAATACACGTTGAGGATCTTTTCAGGTTTATAGTTTTAGAGAATTAGATCACAAAACATGCATTACATTCCACATTTAAACAAAGTGGTTACATAAAATATAGTAATCATTTTCCCCATCAACGGAAACATATTTAAAATAAAATATGGATTCTTTCTTGACACTTCCTTGACACTATCATCACATCATGTACCTTTCCCTTAACCTGTGAAAAACATTTCAAAAACTTGGGATGAGCATAAAAAGCTCAGTAAGGGATATTAAAGTATGAAATGAAAACATTAGTCCATGTATGAAATCATAATTTACTCATAAAACAAAATCACTTTAACATACCTCATCAAATCATGATTAAATCATAGAAATCATAAGACATAAAGGTAACTTGAGGTATTCATAACATTCTTACGTAGGGAGTAACCCTCATGGTTACGTTTGGAATACCCATCACAGTATATTCCCTAAATCTCTTAGGAGAATCCTTAATGTTTAACTCCTTCACGTTACCCAATGAATTGGAGAGCTATATCAGGCTCACCCGCCCTTAGTTTATCACAGAACCACCCGTCTTCATAACAATTCTCAAGAACCATAACATAATCATATCTCATAAAACATGCATAAGGAAACATAACATTTCCACTTTTCAATCACAAGATATCAATACCAAACATTGATATAAAAACATTATGAAAACCATTTTCAATACCAAAATAAAAGAAAAGTAAAACATGGTATTTATTTTTCATTCAAAAAAAGTTATGGCTTGTAGAGGAAGCCGAAACTCAAATAATGTTCACGACGGCGGAGAAGTCGTTGTCTCCGCATACGTACGACAAAAAAAAACATTCCCTTTTGTCATTTAGTAAATGCTTCATATAAAAAGATTCCTTTTGAATAAACATAAAAGTAAAAGGGGTTTATACACCGTATAAAATAAAGTTGTGTATAAAACGTAATATGCCTCAATGAAAGGAGATTGAGACGAAGTCCCTTACCTCGGGTCCGACTTGACTCGATCATTCTTTAACATCCTGAATAATAAAATTGAGTTAATTTCTACTTGCTTGAGAACCTTTTTAAAGTTTATTATTCCTTTTATATCACTTATTACCATGTCATGAACACTATGTAATTATTTAAGTTAATAATGGTCATTTTGTGGATCATTGGTACTTGAGTCAAAAATAAACTCTTTATAAATACAAGTTGTTCATGTGGTAAAATATCAATTATATCCAGAATTATATTCATTATGTAGATATCATATATATCATATATATCTAGTATATTCATGAATTTATAATATTACATAACATTTAGAGGTAATAAATGAAACGCACCGTTCATGGAGACGGTAAGCTGTACGTACGCATGAACGCTACTTTCATTTCTATTTCATATTTAATGGAATGAAATAATAATGACATAAAGATATATTATAATTCTAGTATAATATCATATATAATATCATTAACTCTATCCTTTATACGTCCCACATATGACATTAACGAATCAAATCACTTTGAGGGGGCGGTAGTCCGAACTTCCTAAAATGAAGATATCGCATTTACCCATAATGGAAACCATAAAGGTATGACATAAATGAAAAATACATAAGATTAAGGAAAACATAAACATATTATATATCATATATAAATATAGTGACATCTTAATGACCACCTTTGAAGGTGTTAGAAGAATATTGAACAATCATCGTTTCGTGAGGTAGAAATTCACCATCCACAGAAACAGTATGCTCATTAACCATTAGATGTAGGTGTGTGTAAGTGTAGCTATAATCCTTATTATAAAAACATCCTAGTATATGGAATATACTGGTGTTGTTACAAAAGAAATGAATAAAAAGAGTTTAGGGGGTTGGAGAAGCAAAATAAAACAAAAGAGCATTAGAGAAGACTTTACCTTTGAATCGGGTAACTCCCTTTGGTTTGAACCAAAAGGGTTTCTTGAAGAGATTCATGCCTAAGGTAAGGATTCTAGGATGAGGAGAGGGATGTGGAGAGACAAAATGAGCAGATCTTGGCCAAGCCAAAGGCTTGAGAGGTGTGGGTAAGGAGGTAGAGGTGGGGGCCTTTTATAAGAGGAGAGGAGGGGCACTCTGGGAAAGGTATAAAATGTTACTTTATTTTCAAATGCGTTTCGGATTTTAATGGTCCCAAATTGATGTGTTTCAAGGATAAGGTGATAAGGGTTTGAAATATACTAATCCAATAGGTCTTTGAAAAGTGTAATTCTTAGATTTTACATTATCTTTTCATTTTATTTAAATCTTTCATTAATGAGTTAATCGCTGCATCATCATGATGTCATAAATAATTAAATTTATTAAATGTATAAAAATTATAAAACAATAATATGATGTAGGAAATATTTTTATCTTTCCAATGACTATTTATAGTCCAATATATCATTTATTTATACAAAATTAATTTTTTTTTACTCAGGTGATACATTCTTTGTTATATTTAACTTTCTTTAAAAATAAAAAGATAAAAAGTCATTATCACACAAATGTGATTCCATGGGGTCTCCAAGTTTGGCACAAGGCATACCATGGTCGGCCATTACACAACCAGTAGAATTAGGACACATGTTGTGGTAATTTTTTATTATTATGATATTATTTTATTATCCTTAACTACCTGATTACTAATTAATCAAGATAATTAAAGATAATTACCATCATTGCTATTCATAATGTCCAAAAAAAAAAGAGTATTGATTACATAATTTGGACCTTATGATTCCGAATATTTAATACATTTTACCAAATTCCAAACACAGAAATTGCAATAATTAATTTAAAAATAATTCCCGTTGTCAAAACAAATAGCGGGTTTTTTAGAAATAATATCAATGAAAAGTTTGGCACTTGTTTATGGCCAATTACAAAGTGAAATTAATCCCAATGAACACCATTGGATTATAAGGTAAAAATATATTATATTTAAACTTTAAAAAAATTAAAAAGATAATCTAAATATATAATTAAATTAGGTGAAAAAGCAGTTTTGATGTAAAATGCAGTATTTTTCACTATTCATTAAAAAAATGAACATTGTCAGAAAATTACAAAAAAATTATCCAATGTAAATTTCAATGTCCCAATAATAAATAATAAGTTTATTTTGACAAATAGATCTTATAAAATTGTCAAAATTTTGATTTAAAAATGGTTTTCCATCAAAAGGCACTAAAACAATCTTTTAAAAATATTAGTGTATTCCATGATTAAGATTGGATTTATTCTCATTTTAATCCTCTAAAACACTATATAATTCATGAATAGACATAGATAAGAATATATATTATTCATTACTTACTTGGGATGTTACATCCTTCCCCACTTTAGAAAATTACGTCCCTACAATTTATTTACTTGGGGTATTTATCCCTCATTGCATTTTCAGATTCCCATGTTTCCTCTTCACTCATGTGGTTTTTCCACAAAACCTTTAATTGATTAATCACCTTATTACGCAACACTTTCTCCATGTGGTCAAGAATTTGGACTGGTTGTTCCTCATAAGATAGATTCTCTTCCAACTGAACTACCTCTGGACTCAAAACATGAGATGGATCTGGCATGTACTTCCTTAACATTGAAACATGAAAAACATTGTGTACCTGAGATAAACTCGGAGGTAAAGCCACTCGGTATACAACTTTTCCAACTCTCTCTAGAATTTCATATGGTCCAATGAACCTTGGGCTCATCTTTCCTTTCTTACCAAATCACATCACACTTTTCCATGGTGAAACTTTGAGAAAAACATGATCACCTACCTCAAAAGAGAGATCCTTCCTCCTGTTGTCCGCATAACTCTTCTGCCTGCTCTGAGCTATTCTCATGTGTTTCTGTATCAGCTGAACTTTTTCTGCCAACTCTTCTACCAATTCCGGTCCCATCAACTTCCTTTCACCCACTTCATCCCATAAAGCTGGAGTTCGACACCGCTTCCCATATAATGCCTCAAATGGTGCCATCTGTATACTGGAATGAAAACTGTTATTATAAGAAAACTCAACCAAAGAAAGATGTTGGTCCCTACTTCCCTGATAATCCATCGAAAAAGCACGTAGCATATCCTCTAAAGTCTGAATTGTTCGTTCTGACTGCCCATCTGATTAGAGATGAAAAGATATACTAAAATTTAATTCAGTACCCAACTACTTATGAAGGACTTTCCAAAAGTTAGAAGTAAACCTGGGATCACAATTAGATACAATGGAGAGAGGAACTCCATGTAACCTGACTATCTATTTAAGATACAAACGGGAAAGTTGATCTAGGGAAAAAATATCTCGTATAGCAAGGAAATGAGCAGATTTAGTCAAGCGATCAACAATAACCCAGATTTCATTATTACCTCGAGGTGTCTTTGACAATCCCACAATGAAGTCCATGGATATATTGTAACACCCCGAGCTTCCACGATATGCTTCTCTTTCAATAATGCAATAGCTCGCATTGTACGCAAGTTCGAGTTCTAACACACCGCGACTAATCAAAGTAGCCGTTATGAATAATAATACCCACTTTTTAAAATTATAGAAATTTTATATTTCAAAATGGACTTCATTTTTGTATTCGTAATATCGAAATTATCCTAAGTTGAATTTTTTGTAATTTTCTGAGAACTTCCTTTTTTTTATAAATAGTGAAAAATACTTAAAACAAATTTTTTAATCAAAATAATTTATAGTGATAAATTATACTATTGAGTGGTTTTAAAGTATAATTAGAATATATTTTTACCATTTTATCCAATGGTGTTCATTAGAATTAATTTCACTTTGAAATTGGACATAAAAAATTGTCAATCTTTTGATATACATTGTTTCTTAAAAACACGCTATTTGTTGTGACAACGAGAATTTGTTATAAAATCAATTAATGCAACTTATATGTTTGGAATTTTGTAAAATAGACATCATTTTTGAATTCGGAATATCAATTATAGCATAGGATAAAATTTTGGCATTGTTCTGAAAAACTTCAATTTTTGATGAATAGTGAAACCACTAAGTGGTAGTTAAAAAACTGATTTTTCGTTTAAATGAAACATCACCACTTCTGTGATTTGATTTTCAAAAATCCGACATACATGGTTGTCATTAGGAAGTAAAATGTGGTTCAATGGGATTAAAATAATTTTTTGGTGAATAGTAACTTTTAAGTTTAATTAATCGCGATTAAAGCTAATTAGTGAAATTTAAGGTAAAAATGATATTATAAAAATATGAAAATTCCTTTACACTTGTCCTACCCCTATTGGATGAGTCATGTCCGACAAATACAATGCATGGGTCAACTTGGGGACCCTATGGATCCATTTTGGTAGGAAAATGACATTAAAAACTTTTTATTTAATGTTAAAATAAAAATGTCACAAACATGAGTTCTTTTACTAAAAAAATTTATAAATGGGGTTATACAAGTCATATTTTTGACTATAAATATTCATTAGAAATATAAAAAGATTTCCCACATCATGATATTTTTTTTATAATTTTTAGACATTAAATAAATTAAAAATTTTATGACACAATGATGATGCAGCGATTACCTCATTAATTAACGATTTAAATAAAATAAAAATATAATGTACAATATAAGGCTTACACTTGTCAAAAACCTATTGGATGAGTAGATTTAGAACCCTTATCACCTTATCCTCTAAAGATATCATTTTGGGACCTTTAGAATCCGAAAAACATTTCATAATAAAGTAACATTTCAATCTTTCCAAGAGTGCCCATTCTCTCCTCTTATAAAAGGACCCCACCACTACCACCTTACTCACACCTTCAAAGCCTTTTGGATCGGCCAACCTCTGAAAAAATACTCTCCAAACTTCCCTATATTACTCCTAGAATCATCACTTTGGGCAGAATTCTTCCCAAGGAATCCTTTGGCTCAAATCAAAAAAGAGTTACCCGATTTTAAGGTAATGTCTTCTCTTATGTTATTTTGTTTTATTTTGCTTCTCCAACCCCTAAACCCTTTTTATTCATTGATTTTGTAAAAAAACCATTATCCTCAATATACTATGATGTTTTTATAATAATGATTCGATCTACACTTACACACACTTACATCTAATGGTTAAAGAACATACTTTTTCTGTGGATGGCGAATTTATGCCTCACGAAACGATGATTGTTCAAAACTCATATAACACCTTCAAAGGTGGACATTAAGATGTCACTATATTTATATATGATATATAATATGTTTATGTTTTACTTAAGCTTCTTTATTTTTAATTTATGGAATACCTTTATGGTTTCCATTATGGGTAAATGCGATATCTTCATTTTAGGAAGTGCGGACTACCGCCCCTCAAAGTGATTTGAATCGTTAATGCCATATGTGAGATGTATAAATGATGGATTAAATGGTATTATAAATTATATTATACTGGAATTATATTATACCTTTATATAATTATAACTTCATTCCATTAAATATTAAATAGAAATGAAAGTAGCGTTCATGCGTACGTACGACTTACCGTCTCCATGAACGGTGCATTTCATTTCTTACCTCTAAATGTTATGTAATATTATAAATGAATGTATATACTGGATATATATGATGTATATGATATCTAAATCATGAATATAATTATGGATATAATGGATATTTTACCACATGAACAAAGTGTAATTATAATAAGTTTATTTTTGACTCAAGTACCTAAGATCGACAAAACGACCGTTATTAACTTAATAATTACATAATGTTCATAACATGGTAATAAGTGATATAAAAGGAATAATGAACTTGAAAAAGGTTCTTAATCAGGTAGATATTAACTCTAGTTTATTATTCAGGAGGTTAAAGAGCGGTCGAGTCAAGTCAGACACAAGTTAAGGGAATTTCTTAACCCAATTTCCATTATTTGGGTTAATCTCCTACTTTCAAATTATGTCATGTTATTATTATGTCCTATCCTGTATTTGTACTTTATTTATGTGTACTTATAGTAAATACACATAGTAGATCTATTTTATTTTAAAAATGATCTTTTTAAGGACTTCGTCTCAATCTCCTTTCATTGAGGCATATTTGGTTTTATACACAACTTTCATTTATACGGTGTATAAACCCCTTTGACTTTTACTTTTATTCAAAGGGAATATTTTTATACGAATCGTTTTTACTAAATGAAAAAAGGAATGTTTTTTCTTACGTATGCGATGACAACGACTTCTCCGCCGCCGTGACTATTATTTGAGTTTTGACTTCCTCTATAAGCCATAACTTTTTTTAAAAGAAAAATAAATACCATGTTTTACTTTTCTTTTATTTTGTTATTGAAAATGGTTTTGATAAAGTTTTTATTATATCAATGTTTTGTATTGATATCTTGTGATTTAAGTGTGGAAGTCTTATGTTTCCTTTATGAACGTTTTATGTGATTCAATTATGTTATAGTTTATGATATGTTTAAACCTGTTCATATGAGGAATGCATTGGACTTAATAAGTGACGGGTGGAGCCCGCTATAGCTCCTCGATGCATCGGTAGGTCTCATGAGACAAACTAGTGTCTTGTCATGAGGCCTTGACAAAATATTATTTGTAGTCTTGGCATGAGGCCTTGGATACATGGTTATGATAGTCTGGCATTATGCATTCTATCATTATGAAATTGGTTATTGATATTGCATGTGATTATTCGACTAGTAGAATATCCATGTGAGTAAGTAAATGGAATTATTTAATTTTATTTTTGCCATATTATGCTGAAGTTCAAGTTTGAAAAGGATTTTGTTTTAGTTATACATTTCCTTAAATGTTAATGATTATTTATGAAAGCTTCCGCAATATTGTTATCCTTAATGAGCATCTGAGCTCACCCCGTTCAATGTTTTAATATTTTCCAGGATGTGAAGAAGTATTTTATGAATGACCTGCAGGGATAGTCAGAAGAGGATATGAGTGTAGACTATGGAGACTTTGTTATTGTAGTTTTTCACTTTATGATGTAATGTAACATTTATGAATGCATCTAGTGTTTCCAAGGCTACTAAACTAATCGGTCTTTTGAGACTTGATCTTTTGTGATCATGCCAATGTTACACAATAATGCACCGACTCTGGGTAACTGGGGTCAGGGCATTACAGTTGGTATCATGGGCAGTTTCGTGCTAACCTTGGAAGCTAGATTTAGATAAAATATGATTATAGCACATAGCCCAAATATAGACTTTGAAGATTAGTATAGAAGAACTTCCTAGAATTTTGATATTATAGAGATTTTGTGAGTTTTCCGAGCAATACATCCCTGTCTGGATACGAGCAGGTAGAGGCGGCTCTGGCACATATGTACCTAGGGGTAAAACCCGAAAACACCGCTTTGAGCTAGACTCGAACGGGAACTGGTGCACGATAACGGGACTTGCTGCACTCTTGGTTATGACACTCCCGGGGGATATGCTTAGGATAATTATCATTTTCTTTAAAAACCATTATGAAGGGTTATGAGTATATACTTCCTCAAAGAAAACATTTTTATGATTATGGATTATATACATAAATAGTTCAATTTATGTTAAGTATTTTACAAGTATGGAATTATGTATTTTGATTCATAAACTAATCTAGTTTATGCCATTGTTTAGAAATGGTGCCTAGTAGAAGGAATGGAAACTGTATCAATGCACGCACTCCGTGTAGGGATTTCCCTCTTGCTCAAGATAATTATTGTGGATCTAGAGATACAACTGGTGCCGATCAACTTATTACCATATTGTGACAACTCACTCAGGTCATGAATAATAACCTTACTCGTATGGAGCACCCTGATCCGCAACTTGGAGGATCAATGTTAGACCGCTTCATGAGGCAACAACCACCAACATTTAATGGGGTTACAAATACATTAGTAGCCGAGCAATGGATAAACTCCTTAGAGAAGATATTCCACGCCTTGGGGAGTAGCGAAAGGGAGAACGTTGTCATGGTAGTCTACCGCCTCACTGGAGATGCTGATCAATGGTGGTCATTGATTCAAAACACAAAGGAAGATGATGAAGTATCAAGTATGGAATGGAGGGAGTTTAAGGAAATTTTCTTAGAAAAATACTTTCCACATGACCATCGGGCAGATATGGAAAGGCAATTTCTAAGTCTGAGGCAGAAGGAGGATGAGAATGTCGCAAAGTATGAGGCTAACTTTACAAGGTTAGCGAGGCATGCTACAGATTATATACGTAACCCAATAAGTAAGATAGATCGTTTCTTTGATGGGTTAAAACTGTTTCTCCATCGAGCTTTAGTATCACAATCTTTCTCAACATACGAAGATATAGTCTCGTGTGCTATCATGACAGAAAAGGAATTCTCTAAGTCTTATGACAACAAAGTAAAGCAAGAGAAGAAGAGAATGGTGGAACAAGAGACAGATAAAGGGAAAAAGGAAAGAAGTATTTTCCATTATGCGATAATTGTGGGAAGAATCACCCTGTTACTTGCCTAAAAGGAATGGGAGTTTGTTATAAATGTGGAGAAAAAGGTCACCAGACGCGTGATTGCAAGGGAAAGAAAGAGGCTATCAATGTTGAATGCTAAAATTGAAGGGAAATGGGGCATTATGCCAATGAATTTCCTAAGCGTCAGGGAAACTTACCTCAGAAAAGGCCAAGGGATCAAGGACAATATTATGCTGTTACTACAGTTGAAGTGGAATAATTAATGTATTAGTGCTTTTGGACTCAAGGATTATATTCTGGTTATAAGAATAATGTGATATATATAAGTATTGTACTACAATACTTGTTGTTTTCATTAAGGTTTTAATATGATTAAGGTAATCATATTTTTAGTATGCGACAATAAGAGAAACTTTACTTTGTTTGGGGAATCTAATGTTACAATTGATTTTGGAATTTAAGGAACTTTTAGAGAAAGGCTGGACGGAGGTATTTTTGGATAACTATAAAGGTTGGAATGGATTAAGTTGAACTTTGGATAATATTGTTTAAGCTTAAAACATTTATGAAGATTATTTTTGGAATATTATAATACTATAGTATAGGAAAAGGACAACCTGAAGGTCGGGGGATAACCCGTCGCATCGGACAAAGCTGTAGGAATCGAACCCACAACAATAGTGCGACATGCCTTTATTACCTACCACTAGCCTACAGGAAGTCCCTGGTTATTGAAAAATAGCTTTCTTAATCTAAATGGTATGTGTTAATATTTGGAACCTTATAATATTAGGATAAATATAATATTTTTGAGTTCTATTATCTTTTGGAGTGAAATATGGGTTTGTGGTAAAAATTTATTAAAGAATGAAAATCTACATGACAAGTAAGTATATTTCCTTACGTTCTTAGTAAATCTCTTAAATAAATTCCTCAACTTTATGAAAGGTAACTTAAAACAAAAACTTTTTCGGTTAACTTTTCCAACTGGGGATTCAGTGACCGTTTAACCAATCACAAGTTTGTGATTTTCTTGTGGTCAATCTTTCTCCTAATCCTATTTTCTATAACTCTCCATCAGACCTTGATGGTTTGTTTTTCCTCCATATCCATATTTTCATATAATCCTAGTATGGGCTATCTCGGGTGACCTTTGTACTTCTCTTTCTTTCTTTTAATGTTATATTTTTATTAACCCTATTTCCAATGTGGGTTTTCCACAATGGTATTTTCTATTTTCAACCTTTTATTTTCGAAGAACAATTTCAAATTGCGAGGACGCAATTTATTGAAGGATGGGAGAATGTAACACCCCGAGCTTCCATGATACGCTTCTCTTTCAATAATGCAATAGCTCGCATTGTATGCAAGTTCGAGTTCTAACACACCGCGACTAATCAAAGTAGCCGTTATGAATTGTAATACCCACTTTTTAAAATTATAGAAATTTTATATTTCAAAATGGACATCATTTTTGTATTCGTAATATCGAAATTATCCTAAGGTGAATTTTTTGTAATTTTCTGAGAACTTCCATTTTTTTATGAATAGTGAAAAATACTTAAAACAACTTTTTTAATCAAAATAATTTATAGAGATAAATTATAATATTGAGTTGTTTTCAAGTATAATTAGAATCTATTTTTACTATTTTATCCAATGGTGTCCATTAGAATTAATTTCACTTTGAAATTGGACATAAACAATTGTCAATCTTTTTATATATATTGTTTCTTAAAAACACGCTATTTGTTGTGACAACAGGAATTAGTTATAAAATCAATTAATCCAACTTATATGTTTGGAATTTTTTAAAATAGACATCATTTTTGAATTCGTAATATCAATTATATCTTAGGGTAAAATTTTGGCATTGTTCTGAAAAACTTCAATTTTTGATGAATAGTGAAACCACTAAGTGGTAGTTAAAAAACTGAGTTTTCATTTAAATGAAACATTACCACTTCTGTGATTTGATTTTCAAAAATCCTACATACATGGCTGTCATTAGGAAGTAAAATGTGGTTCAATGGGATTAATATAATTTTTTGGTGAATAGTAACTTTTAAGTTTAATTAATCGCGATTAAAGCTAATTAGTGAAATTCAAGGTAAAAATGATATTATAAAAATATGAAAATTCCTTTACACTTGTCCTACCCCTATTGGATGAGTCATGGCCGACAAAGACAATCCATGGGTCAACTTGGGGACCCTATGGATCCACTTTGGTAGGAAAATGACATTAAAAACTTTTTATTTAATGTTAAAATAAAAATGTCACAAACATGAGTTCTTTTACTAAAAAAATTTATAAATGGGGTTATACAAGTCATATTTTTGACTATAAATATTCATTAGAAATATAAAAAGATTTCCTACATCATGATATTTTTTTTATAATTTTTATACATTAAATAAATTAAAAAATTTATGACACAATGATGATGCAGCGATTACCTCATTAATTAACGATTTAAATAAAATGAAAATATAATGTACAATATAAGGCTTAAACTTGTAAAAAACCTATTGGATGAGTATATTTAGAACCCTTATCACCTTATCCTATAAATATATCATTTTGGGACCTTTAGAATCCGAAAAACATTTCATAATAAAGTGACATTTCAATCTTTCCAAGAGTGCCCCTTCTCTCCTCTTATAAAAGGACCCACCACTACCACCTTACTCACACCTTCAAAGCCTTTTGGCTCGGCCAAACTCTGAACAAATACTCTCCAAACTTCCCTATATTACTCCTAGAATCATCACTTTGGGCATAATTCTTCCCAAGGAAGCCTTTGGCTCAAATCAAAAAAGAGTTACCCGATTTTAAGGTAATGTCTTCTCTTATGTTATTTTGTTTTATTTTGCTTCTCCAACCCCTAAACCCTTTTTATTCATTTATTTTGTAAAAACACCAGTATCCTCAATATACTATGATGTTGTTATAATAATGATTCGATCTACCCTTACACACACTTACATCTAATGGTTAAAGAACATACTTTTTCTGTGGATGGTGAATTTCTGCCTCACAAAACGATGATTGTTCAACACTCATATAACACCTTCAAAGGTGGCCATTAAGATGTCACTATATTTATATATGATATATAATATGTTTATGTTTTACTTAAGATTATTTATTTTTAATTTATGGAATACCTTTATGGTTTCCATTATGGGTAAATGCGATATCTTCATTTTAGGAAGTGTGGACTACCGCCCCCTCAAAGTGATTTGAATCGTTAATGCCATATGTGGGATGTATAAATGATGGAGTAAATGGTATTATACATTATATTATACTGGAATTATATTATACCTTTATATAATTATAACTTCATTCCATTAAATATGAAATAGAAATGAAAGTAGCGTTCATGCGTACGTACGACTTACCGTCTCAATGAACGGTGCATTTCATTTCTTACCTCTAAATGTTATGTAATATTATAAATGAATGTATATACTGGATATATATGATGTATATGATATCTAAATCATGAATATAATTATGGATATAATGGATATTTTACCACATGAACAAAGTGTAATTATAAGAAGTTTATTTTTGACTCAAGTACCTAAGATCGAAAAAACGACCGTTATTAACTTAATAATTACATAATGTTCATAACATGGTAATAAGTGATATAAAAGGAATAATGAACTTGAAAAAGGTTCTTAAGAAGGTAGATATTAACTCTAGTTTATTATTCAGGAGGTTAAAGAGTGGTCGAGTCAAGTCGGACACGAGTTAAGGGAATTTATTAACCCAATTTCCATTATTTGGGTTAATCTCCTACTTTCAAATTATGTCATGTTATTATTATGTCCTATACTATATTTGTACTTTCTTTATGTGTACTTATAGTAAATACACATAGTAGATCTATTTTATTTTAAAAATGATCTTTGTAAGGACTTCGTCTCAATCTCCTTTCATTGAGGCATATTTGGTTTTATACACAACTTTCATTTATACGGTGTATAAACCCCTTTGACTTTTACTTTTATTCAAAGGGAATATTTTTATACGAATCATTTTTAATAAATTACAAAAGGAATTTTTTTTCTTATGCATGCGACGACAACGACTTTTCCGCCGCCGTGACTATTATTTGAGTTTCGGCTTCCTCTATAAGCCATAACTTTTTTTTAAAAGAAAAATAAATACCATGTTTTACTTTTCTTTTATTTTGTTATTGAAAATGGTTTTGATAAAGTTTTTATTATATCAATGTGTTGTATTGATATCTTGTGATTTAAGTTTGGAAATATTATGTTTCCTTTATGAACGTTTTATGTGATTCAATTATGTTATAGTTTATGATATGTTTAAACCTATTCATATGAGGAATGCATTGGACTTAATAAGTGACGGGTGGAGCCCGCTATAGCTCCTCGATGCATCGGTAGGTCTCATGAGACAAACTAGTGTCTTGTCACGAGGCCTTGACAAAATATTATTTGTAGTCTTGGCACGAGGCCTTGGCTACATGGTTATGATAGTCTGGAATTATGCATTCCATCATTATGAAATTGGTTATTGATATTGCATGTGATTATTCGACTAGTAGAATATCCATGTGAGTAAGTAAATGGAATTATTTAATTTTATTTTTGCCATATTATGCTGAAGTAAGTTTGAAAAGGATTTTGTTTTAGTTATACATTTCCTTAAATGTTAATGATTATTTATGAAAGCTTCTGCAATATTGTTATCCTTAATGAGCATCTGAGCTCACCCCGTTCAATGATTTAATATTTTCCAAGATGTGAAGAAGTATTTTATGAATGACCTGCAGGGATAGTCAGAACTGGATATGAGTGTGGACTATGGAGACTTTGTTATTGTTGTTTTTAACTTTATGATGTAATGTAACATTTATGAATGTATCTAGTGTTTCCAAGGCCACTAAACTAATCGGTCTTTCGAGACTTGATTTTTGTGATCATGCCAATGTTACGCAATAATGCACCGAATCTGGGTAACTGGGGTTAGTGCGTTACAGTTGGTATCATAGGCAGTTTCGTGCTAACCTTGGAAGCTAGATTTAGATAAAATATGATTAGAGCACATAGCCCAAATATAGGCTTTGAAGATTAGTATAGAAGAACTTACTAGAATTTTGATATTATAGAGATTTTGTGAGTTTTCCGAGCAATACATCCCTGTCTGGATACGAGCAGGTAGAGGCGGCTCTAGCACATATGTACCTAGGGGTAAAACCCGAAAACCCCACTTTGAGCTAGACTCGAACGGGAACTGGTGCACGACAATGGGACTTTCTGCACTCTTGGTTATGACACTCCCGGGGGATATGCTTAGGATAATTATCATTTTCTTTAAAAACCATTATGAAGGGTTATGAGTATATACTTCCTCAAAGAAAACATTTTTATGATTATGGATTATATACATAAATAGTTCAATTTATGTTAAGTATTTTACAAGTATGGAATTATGTATTTTGATTCATAAACTAATCTAGTTTATGCCATTGTTTAGAAATGGTGCCTAGTGGAAGGAATGGAAATTGTATCAATGCACGCACTCCGTGTAGGGATTTCCATCCTGCTCAAGATAATTATTGTGGATCTGGAGATACAACTGGTGCCGATCAACTTATTACCATACTGGGACAACTCACTCAGGTCATGAATAATAACCTTACTCGTATGGAGCACCCTGATCCGCAACGTGGAGGATCAATGTTAGACCGATTCATGAGGAAACAACCGCCAACATTTAATAGGGGTACAAATCCATTAGTAGCTGAGCAATGGATAAACTCATTAGAGAAGTTATTCCACGCCTTGGGGAGTAGCGAAAGGGAGAACGTTGTCATGGCAGTCTACCGCCTCACTGGAGATGCTGATCAATGGTGGTCATTGATTAAAAACACAAAGGAAGATGATAAAGTATCAAGTATGGAATTGAGGGAGTTTAAGGAAATTTTCTTAGAAAAATACTTTCCACATGACCATCGAGTAGATATGGAAAGGCAATTTCTAAGTCTGAGGTAGAAGGAGGATGAGAATGTCACAAAGTATGAGGCTAACTTTACAAGGTTAGCGAGTCATGCTACATATTATATATGTAACCCAAGAAGTAAGATCGATCGTTTCTTTGATGGGTTAAAACCGTTTCTCCGTCGAGCTTTAGTATCACAATCTTTCTCAACATATGAAGATATAGTCTCATGTGCTATCATGACAGAAAAGGAATTCTCTAAGTCTTATGACAACAAAGTAAAGCAAGAGAAGAAGAGAACGGTGGAACAAGAGACAGATAAAGAGAAAAAGGAAAGAATGATTTTCCATTAAGCAATAATTTTGGGAAGAATCACCCTGGTACTTGCCTAAAAGGAATGGAAGTTTGTTATAAATGTGGATAAAAAGGTCACCAGGCGCGTGATTGCAAGGGAAAGAAAGAGGCTATCAATGTTGAATGCTAAAATTGAAGGGAAATGGGGCATTATGCCAATGAATTTCCTAAGCGTCAAGGAAACTTACCTCAGAAAAGGCCAAGGGATCAAGGACAATCTTATGCTGTTACTACAGTTGAAGGGGAATAATTAATTTATTGGTGCTTTTGGACTCAATGATTATATTATGGTTATAAGAATAATGTGATATATATAAGGATTGTACTACAATAATTGTTGTTTTCATTAAGGTTTTAATATGATTAAGGTAATCATATTTTTAGTATGTGACAATAAGAGAAACTTTACTTTGTTTGGGTAATCTAATGTTAAAATTGATTTTGGAATTTAAGGAACTTTTAGAGAAAGTCTGGACGGAGGTATTTTTGGATAACTATAAAGGTTGGAATGGATTAAGTTGAACTTTGGATAGTATTGTTTAAGCTTAAAACATTTATGAAGATTATTTTTGGAATATTATAATACTATAGTATAGGAAAAGGACAACCTGCAGGTCAGGGGATAACCCGTCGCGTCAGAAAAAGCTGTAGGAATCGAACCCACAACCATAGTGCGACAGGCCTTTATTACCTACCACTAGCCTACAGGAAGTCCCTGGTTATTGAAAAATAGTTTTCTTAATCTAAATGGTATGTGTTAATATTTGGAACCTTATAAGATTAGGATAAATATAATATTTTTGAGTTCTATTATCTTTTGGAGTGAAAGATGGGTTTGTGGTAAAAATTTATTAAAGAATGAAAATCTACATGACAAGTAAGTATATTTCCTTATGTTCTTAGTAAATCTCTTAAATATATTCCTCAACTTTATGAAAGGTAACTTAAAACAAAAACGTTTTCGGTTAACTTTTCCAACTGGGGATTCAGTGACTGTTTAACCAATCACAAGTTTGTGATTTTCTTGTGGTTAATCTTTCTCCTAATCCTATTTTCTACAACTCTCCATCAGACCTTGACGGTTTTTTTCCTCCATATCCATATTTTCATAGAATCCTAGTATGGGCTATCTTGGGTGACCTTTGTACTTCTCTTTCTTTCTTTTAATGTTATATTTTTATTAACCCTATTTCCAATGTGTGTTTTCCACAATGGTATTTTCTATTTTCAAACTTTTATTTTTGAAGAACAATTTCAAATTGCGAGGACGCAATTTATTGAAGGATGGGAGAATGTAACACCCCGATTTTCCACGATACGCTTCTCTTTCAATAATGCAATAGCTCGCATTGTAGGCAAGTTCGAGTTCTAACACACCGCGACTAATCAAAGTAGCCGTTATGAATAGTAATACCCACTTTTTAAAATTATAGAAATTTTATATTTCAAAATGGACATGATTTTTGTATTCGTAATATCGAAATTATCCTAAAGTGAATTTTTTGTAATTTTCTGAGAACTTCCATTTTTTTATGAATAGTGAAAAATACTTAAAACAACTTTTTTAATCAAAATAATTTATAGTGATAAATTATACTATTGAGTGGTTTTCAAGTATAATTAGAATATATTTTTACCATTTTATCCAATGGTGTCCATTATAATTAATTTCACTTTGAAATTGGACATAAACAATTGTCAATCTTTTGATATATATTGTTTCTTAAAAACACGCTATTTGTTGTGACAGCGGGAATTTGTTATAAAATTAATTAATGCAACTTATATGTTTGGAATTTTGTAAAATAGACATCATTTTTGAATTCGGAATATCAATTATAGCTTAGGGTGAAATTTTGGCATTGTTCTAAAAAACTTCAAATTTTGATGAATAGTGAAACCACTAAGTGGTAGTTAAAAAACTGATTTTTCGTTTAAATGAAACATTACCACTTCTATGATTTGATTTTTAAAAATCCGACATACATGGTTGTCATTAGGAAGTAAAATTTGGTTCAATGGGATTAAAATAAGTTTTTGGTGAATAGTAATTTTTAAGTTTAATTAATCGCGATTAAAGGTAATTAGCGAAATTTAAGGTAAAAATGATATTATAAAAATATGAAAATTAATTTACACTTGTCCTACCCCTATTGTATGAGCCATGGCCGACAAAGACAATCCATGGGTCAACTTGGGGACCCCATGGAGCCACTTTGGTAGGAAAATGACATTAAAAACCTTTTATTTAATGTTAAAATAAAAATGTCACAAACATGAGTTCTTTTACTAAAAAAATTTATAAATGGGGTTATACAAGTCATATTTTTGACTATAAATATTAATTATAAATCTAAAAATATTTCCTACATCATGATATTTTTTTTATAATTTTTAGACATTAAATAAATTAAAAATTTTATGACACATTGATGATGCAGCGATTACCTCATTAATTAACGATTTAAATAAAATGAAAAGATATTGTACAATCTAAGGCTTAAACTTATCAAAAACCTATTGGAAGAGTAGATTGCGAACCCTTATCACCTTATCCTTGAAATATATCATTTTGGTACCTTTAGAATCCGAAAAGCATTTCATAATAAAGTAACATTTCAATCTTTCCAAGAGTGCCCCTTCTCTCCTCTTATAAAAGGCCCCCACCACTACCACCTTACTCACACCTTCAAAGCCTTTTGGCTTGGCCAAAATCTGCCCAAATACTCTCCCAAATTCCCTCTCTTACTCCCAGAAGCATCACTTTGGGCATAATTCTTCCCAAGGAAGCCTTTGGCTCAAATCAAAAAAGAGTTACCCGATTTTAAGGTAATGTCTTCTCTTATGTTATTTTGTTTTATTTTGCTTCTCCAACCCACTAAACTCTTTTTATTCATTTCTTTTGTAATAAAAACAGTATCTTCAATATACTAGGATGTTGTTATAAAAATTATTCGTTACACTTACACACACTTACATCTAATGGTTAAAGAACATACTATTTCTGTGGATGGCGAATTTCTGCCTCACGAAACGATGATTGTTCAACACTCATATAACACCTTCAAAGGTGGCCATTAAGATGTCACTATATTTATATATGATATATAATATGTTTATGTTTTACTTAAGCTTATGTATTTTTCATTTATGGAATACCTTTATGGTTTCATTTATGGGTAAACGCGATATCTTCATTTTAGGAAGTGCAGACTACCGCCCCCTCAAAGTGATTTGAATCGTTAATTCCATATGTGGGATGTATAAGGGATAGAGTAAATGGTATTATACATTATATTATACTGGAATTATATTATACCTTTATATAATTATAACTTCATTCCATTAAATAAGAAATAGAAATGAAATTAGCGTTCATGCGTACGTACGGCTTACCGTCTCCATGAACGGTGCATTTCATTTCTTACCTCTAAATGTTATGTAATATTATAAATGAATGTATATAATGGATATATATGATGTATATGATATATAAATAATTAATATAATTATGGATATAATGGATATTTTACCACATGAACAAAGTGTAATTATAAGAAGTTTATTTTTGACTCAAGTACCTAAGATCGACAAAACGACCGTTATTAACTTAAATAATTACATAATGTTCATAACATGGTAATAAGTGATATAAAAGGAATAATGAACTTGAAAAAGGTTCTTAAGCAGGTAGAGATTAACTCTAGTTTATTATTCACGAGGTTAAAGAGCAGTCGAGTCAAGTCGGACACGAGGTAAGGGAATTTCTTAACCCAATTTCCATTCTTTAGGTTAATCTCCTACTTTCAAATTATGTCATGTTATTATTATGTCGTATCCTATATTTGTACTTTATTTATGTGTACTTATAGTAAATACACATAATAGATCTATTTTATTTTAAAAACGATCTTTGTAAGGACTTCGTCTCAATCTCCTTTCATTGAGGCATATTTGGTTTTATACAAAACTTTCATTTATACGGTGTATAAACTCCTTTGACTTTTACTTTTATTCAAAGGGAATATTTTTATATGAAGCATTTTTACTAAACGACAAAATGAATGTTTTTTCTTACATATGCGGCGACAATGAATTCTCCACCGCCGTGACTATTATTTGAGTTTCGGCTTCCTCTATAAGCCATAACTTTTTTTTAAAAGAAAAATAAATACCATGTTTTACTTTTCTTTTATTTTGTTATTGATAATGGTTTTGATAATGTTTTTATTATATCAATGTGTTTTATTGATATATTGTGATTGAAGTGTGGAAATATTATGTTTCCTTTATGCACATTTTATGTGATACAATTATGTTATTGTTTATGATATGTTTAAACCTGTTCATATGAGGAATGCATTGGACTTAATAAGTGACGGGTGGAGCCCGCTATAGCTCCTCGATGCATTGGTAGGTCTCATGAGACAAACTAGTGTCTTGGCACGAGGCCTTGAAAAAATCTTATTTGTAGTCTTGGCACGAGGCCTTGGCTACGTGGTTATGATAGTCTGACATTATGCATTCCATCATTATAAAAGTGGTTATTGATATTGCATGTGATTATTCGACTAGTAAAATATCCATGTGAGTAAGTAAATGGAATTATTTAATTTTATTTTTTTCCATATTATGCTGAAGTTCATGTTTGAAAAGGATTTTTTTAGTTATACATTTCCTTAAATGTTAATGATTATTTATGAAAGCTTCTGTAATATTATTATCCTTACTGAGCATCTGAGCTCACCCCGTTCAATGTTTTAATATTTTCCAGGATGTGAAGAAGTATTTTATGAATGACCTGCATGGATAGTCAGAAGAGGATATGAGTGTGGACTATGAAGACTTTGTTATTGTAGTTTTTCAATTTATGATTTAATGTAACATTTATAAATTTATCTAGTGTTTCCAAGGCTAATAAACTAATCGGTCTTTCGAGACTTGATCTTTTGGGATCATGCCAATGTTACGCAATAATGCACCGACTCTGGGTAACTGGGGTCGGGGCATTACCTATATTATCCCATTTCCACTCTGGTATTGGTAAAGGCTGAAGCATCCCTTTCGGTAACTACCACTCTACTTTTACCTGTTGACAATTCAAACACTTCGCAGTAAAATCAGCAATATCCCTTTTCATTCCGTCCCACCAGTAATACTCCCGAAGTTCTCTATACATCTTAGTACTGCCTGGATGAACTGAAAACAGAGAACTATGAGCTTCACATAACAAATCTCTCTTCAACTGTGAATCACAAGGCACACACAATCTCTTCCCAAATCTCAAAACACAATCATTATCAATGTTGAATTCAGGAAACTTACCCTTCTGAACCAACTCTACCTTTTTCTGCAACTCATTGTCTTGCTTCTATGCTTGATTAATTCTGTCTGATAGAGAAGATTTCACTGATACCTGAAACAAAACAGAAGGACATCCTTCACCAACAACTTCTATGCCAAATTTCATCAAATCCTTAACCAAAGGATCACGTTCCAAACACAACATTGTTAATGAAGCATTATTTTTTTGACTCAAAGCATCAGCCACTTTATTTGATTTTCCCGGATGGTAATGAATTGTACAATCATAATCCTTGATTAATTCTAGCCATATCCTCTGTCTCATGTTCAATTCTTTCTGAGTGAATATATACTTTAAACTTTTGTGATCGGTATATATTTCACACTTTACTACATACAAATGATGCCTTCAAATTTTTAAAGCGAAAACAACATCAGCTAATTCCAAATAATGTGTAGGGTAATTTACCTCATGAGTTTTCAATTATCATGAAGCATAAGCAATTACCTGATCATTCTGCATTAGGACACAACCAAGTCCTTTCAATGAAGCATCACTGTAGATAACAAACTCACCATTCCTGGAAGGTAGTGCCAAAAATGGAGCATTCACCAATCTTCTTTTCAGTTCCTGAAAACAATCATCACATTATTTTGTCTAGATAAACTTAACACCCTTTCGAGTTAGCTTAGTCATTGGACTAGATAACCGTGAAAAATTTCTAACAAACCTTCGGTAATAGCCTGCCAAACTAAGGAAGCTACGAATCTCAATTACATTTGTGGGTATTGGCCATTCTTCAACAACCTTTGTTTTTTCAGGATCAACAGTTATCCCATCTTTAGAAACAATGTGACCAAGGAAATAAATTTGTTTCAAACAAAACTCACACTTTCTGAATTTACCATACAATTTCTTTTCTTTTAAGGTTTTTAAAATAACCCTTAAATGTATTTCATGCTCCTTTTTACTTTTAGAAAACACCAAAACATCATCAATGAAAACAACAACAAAATTATCCAATAACTCATGGAAAATTCTATTCATAAGGTCCATGAATACAGCAGGTGCATTGGTTAGCCCAAAAGGCATTACTACAAATTCATAATGGCCATATCTTGTTAGAAATGTGGTCTTTGGAATATCTGCTTCCTTTACCTTCAACTGATGGTACCCTGATCTCAGGTCAATCTTTGAAAAAAACTGAGCTCCCTAGAGCTAATCAAACAAATCATTGATATGAGGCAAAGGATATTTGTTCTTAACAGTGATGTCATTCAAGGCTCTATAATCAATGAAAAGTCTCATTGAACCATATTTCTTTTTAAAAAATAAAACAGGAGCACCCCAGGGTGATGTGCTAGGTCGAATGAAACCTTTCTCTAATAAATCTTGCAATTGATCCTTCAACTCTAAAAGTTCAGTTTGAGCCATTCGATAAGAGGGTTTTGAAATGGGCTTAACATCAGGAACTAAGTCAACAGTAAATTCAACTTCCCGATCTGGTATTATTCCAAGCAACTCATCAGGAAAAACATCAGGATACTCATTTACCACTGGCACATCATTAATATGAACAGTTCCCTTGTTTTCAACGATATGTGCAAGGTAACATTCATTTCCATCTTTTACAAGTTTCTCGGCCTCTTGATATGTTATCAATAGTAAGGGTTCATTATTGTACACAAATAGAAAGTCTTTCTGAAAAGAAACTTCTTTATCTCAATAGTCAATCTTAGCATGGTAAATAGAGAGCCAATCCATACCCAGGATAACATCAAACTCTACTAGAGGTAAAATAATGAGATTTGAAAGTAGGTTCTTTCCACGGAGGGAGTAACCCTCATGGTTACGTTTGGAATACACATCACAGTATATTCCCTAAATCTATTCGGAGAAACCTTAACGTTTAACTCCTTCGCATTACCCAATACATTGGAGAGCTATATCAGGCTCACCCTCCCTTAGTTTATCACGGAACCACCCATCTTCATAACAATGCCCAAGAACCATAACATAATCGTATCACATAAAACATGCAGAAAGGAAACATAACATTTCCACTTTTCAATCACAAGATATCAATACAACACATTGATATAAAAACATTATGAAAACCATTTTCAATACCAAAAGAAAATAAAAGTAAAACATGGTATTTATTTTTCATTCAAAAAAAGTTATGGCTTGTAGAGGAAGCTGAAACTCAAATAATGGTCACGACGGCGGAGAAGTCGTTGTCGCTGCATACGTACGACAAAAAAAATTCCCTTTTTTCTTTTAGTAAACACTTCGTATAAAAATATTACTTTTTAATAAACGTAAAATTCAAAGGGGTTTATACACAGTATAAAAGAAAGTTGTGTATAAAACGTAATATGCCTCAATGAAAGGAGATTGAGACGAAGTCCCTTACCTCGGGTCCGACTTGACTCGATAATTATTTAACCTCCTGAATAATAAACTTGAGTTAATTTCTACTTGCTTGAAAACCTTTTTCAAGTTCATTATTCCTTTTATATCACTTATTACCATGTCATGAACACTATGTAATTTTTTATGTTAATAATGGTCGTTTTGTGGATCATTGGTACTTGAGTAAAAAATAAACTCCTTATAATTACAAGTTGTTCATGTGGTAAATATACATTATATCCAGAATTATATTCATGATGTATATATCATATATATCATATATATCCAGTATATGCATGAATTTATAATATTACATAACATTTAGAGGTAAGAAATGAAATGCACCGTTCATGGAGATGGTAATCCGTACGTACGCATGAACGCTACTTTCATTTATATTTCATATTTAATGGAATGAAATAATAATTACATAAATATATATTATAATTCCAGTATAATATCATATATAATATCATTAACTCTATCCTTAATACATCCCACATATGACATTAACGATTCAAATCACTTTGAGGGGGCGGTAGTCCGCACTTCCTAAAATGAAGATATCGCGTTTACCCATAATGGAAACCATAAAGGTATGAAATAAATGAAAAATACAGAAGATTAAAAAAAACATAGACATATTATATATCATATATAAATATAGTGACATATTAATTTCCACCTTTGAAGGTGTTAGAAGAATATTGAACAATTATCGTTTCGTGAGGCAGAAATTCGCCATCCACGTAAACAGTATGCTCATTAACCATTAGATGTAGGTGTGTGTAAGTGTAGCTAGAATACTTATTATAAAAACATCCTAGTATATGGAAGATACTGGTGTTGTTACAAAATAAATGAATAAAAAGAGTTTAGGGGGTTGGAGAAGCAAAATAAAACAAAAGAGCATTAGAGAAGACTTTACCTTTGAATCGGGTAACTCCCTTTGGTTTGAACCAAAAGGGTTTCTTGAAGAGCTTCCTGCCTAAGGTAAGGCTTATAGGATGAGGATAGGGATTTGGAGAGACAAAATGAGTAGATATTGGCTGAGCCAAAGGCTTGAGAGGTGTGGGTAAGGAGGTAGAGGTGGGGGCCTTTTATAAGAGAAGAGGAGGGGCACTCTTGGAAAGGTATAAAATGTTACTTTATTTTCAAATGAGTTTCAGATTTTAATGGTCTCACATTGATGTGTTTTGAGGATAAGGTGATAAGGGTTCGAAATATACTCATCCAATAGGACTTTTACAAGTGTAAGTCTTATATTTTACATTATCTTTTCATTTTATTTAAATCGTTCATTAATGAGGTAATCGCTGCATCATCATGATGTCATAAATAATTTAATTTATTTAACGTCTAAAAATTATAAAAAAATACTATGATGTAGGAAATATTTTTAGATTTCCAATGAATATTTAAAGTCCAATAGATAATTTATGTAGACAAAATTAAAAATGTTTTACTCAGGTGATACATTCTTTGTTATATTTAACTTTCTTTAAAAATAAAAAGATAAAAAGTCATTATCACACAAATTTGATTCCATGGGGTCCCAAAGTTTGTCACAAGGCATACCATTGTCGGACATGACACAACCAGTAGCATTAGGACACATTTTGTGGTCATTTGGTATTATTATTATATTATTATATTATCCTTAACTACCTGATTACTAATTAATCAAGATAATTAAAGATAATTACCGTCATTACTATTCATAATGTCCAAAAAAAAGAGTCTTGATTACATAATTTTTACCTTCTGATTACAAATATGTAATCTATTTTACCAAATTACAAACCCAGAAATTGCAGTAATTAATTTAAAAATAACTCCCGTTGTCAAAACAAATAGCGGGTTTTTTAGAAATAATATCAATGAAAAGTTTGGCACTTGTTTATGCCCAATTCCAAAGTGAAATTAATCAAAATGAACACCATTGGATTACATGGTAAAAATTTATTATATTTAAACTTTAAAACCAATTAAATATATAATATAACCATATAATTAAATTAGATGAAAAAGCAGTTTTGATGTAAAATGCAGTATTTTTCACTGTTCATTAAAAAATGAACATTGTCAGAAAATTACCAAAAAATTATCCAATGTAAATTTCAAGGTCCCAATCATAAAGAATAAGTTTATTTTGAAATATAGATATTATAAAAGTGTCAAAAGTTTGATTTAAAAATGGTTTTCCATCAAAAGGCAATAAAACAATCTTTTAAAAATATTAGTGTATTCCATGCTTAAGATTGGATTTATTCTCATTTTAATCCTCTAAAACACTATATAATTCATGAATAGACATAGAT
This sequence comes from Viscum album, assembly GCA_963277665.1. Taxonomy (NCBI): domain Eukaryota; kingdom Viridiplantae; phylum Streptophyta; class Magnoliopsida; order Santalales; family Viscaceae; genus Viscum; species Viscum album. Next base: position 922,959,970 of record OY728126.1, on the reverse strand, counting down.
AAGAATATCTATTATTAATTACTTACTTGGGGTGTTACACCATCAGTTTACATTGTTTGCTTATAAAACAATTAATCTAAACAAAATAATAAGTAATTTGTTGAATCTTCTTCACAATTATTCAGTCCGAATCCTCAGTATGATTTTGTTGGATCAAATTTTATCAATTCGATGATTCTGGATCTGATTATCTCAATATAATGATGCTGTAACTTGGATCCAATATTTTGAGTATGATGGTTTTGGATCTGAATCTATGAATATAATAATACATGATCCTATATCTAATTTTCTGAGTATGATAATGCTGGATTCTGGATCAAATTTTCCCAATATGATGATTCAATACAATGAATTCATTATCAATATTCAAAACTCAAACTTCTACTATAATTATCAATTAAATTCATCTTCAATCAGATAGGAACTTTTACTTCGAATTCTCCAGCACTCTACCTTTTTCACATATGTGAAAGTTACAAATGAATAAATTATATGAGTAAGTATTTATAGGAAACTCAAAAAATAAAGGTGGGAAATTTGGAAACTTTCTCCGCTTCCTAAAATCTCAAAATCTCTGAAAATATATCATATTTAAAACTTAAACTTTGAACTTTTCAGACCTCTTTAAATTTCACCGATATTTACGCAAAATTGAAATTCAAGTTTTACCACTTTAAATATTCATACCTTTATCAGCTCACTATGATCTATTTCTTTCTTAGCTTCATTATAATATATTTATTTATCAGTTCATTATGATCTTTTTCTTTATCAGCCTGAATTTTTCATTATGAATACTTTAGTATGACTTTCTCAGTATAAAAATACGAGTACAAAAATCCAAGTATGAAAATATCAGTACGATTTTACCAGTACTAAAATCTTAGTATGAAAATATGAGTATGAAAAACTCAGTACAATATTCCTAGTATGAAAATCCTAGTAAAAAATTTTAATATGAAAAATTGAGTACAAAAATCTCAGTACAATTTTCCCAGTACAAACATATGAATACGATTTTCCCAATATGAAAATCCTAGTATAAAAATATGAGTATGAAAATATAAGTATGAAAATATCAGTATGATTTTCCCAGTATGAAAATCTCAGTATGGAAATCTGAGTATGAAAATCTCAGTATGATTTTTCTAGTATGAAAATCCTAGTACGAAAATCTCAGTATGAAAATCCCAGTACGATTCATTTCTTCCTTAGGCTTAACAACATCGTTTTCTTTCTTAGATCATTACAATGTAATTCCCATTATGATGGAAATCCCATTATGATGGAAATATGTTTTTTCATCTCTAAAATTCTTTAAAAATTTCCACCATTTCTTTAAAAGATTTTATTATGAGTGTTTTAATGATTCGTGAGAACTTCTTGATCACCAAAACATTGTTTTATTTTGTTTAAAAAGTATGAAAACTTTCTAACTCCTAGATTCACATTCTTATTTCAAAAATATTTAGCAACTTCATTATTTATCTAGTTATAACAAAGATATACTTCTAGAAAATAATAAATTCTGCATCTAATTCTTTTGAATCTGATGATTTTTAATATCATTCCGATGGACTTGAATACGATAAAGTTCTTAATCAATAACTTCATCTTCCTAACTTATTTTAAGTTTGGTGTAACTCAATTTGAAAAATTGGGTCTGGAAACTTGTGTCCAAAAAACAACGTCATTACAATGGACTGGGTCCAATTTCTAGAAAACAAAAACATTCTTTTTCAAAGAGAGTTAGTTGTCAACAAATTAAAAAAAAATTTAAAACAAAAAACAACAAAGGTTCTTCAATCCCCCCTTTGGATTTGTTGAAAACCCTTGTTAATAACTTTTCAAACTCATAATTTTTCACAACTCAACTTTTGTAAACAACTCAAGTTTTTTTTACTTTTATCAAAACATATCTTTTCTCAGAAGAGAGTTCTATAACACCACACTACCAGATAAAGTAATGTTTTTGAAGTAATTACACCTCTCAATGGAAATCAAATTTTTTGGCCATGTAAAGATAAACTCCCCTCATTTTTATCTTTTCCTCTATTACTTTTATTTTTCTCTCACTTTTCTTTTTCTGTCACTTTTATTTTTCTCTCCCCCATTATATGATAACCAAAAATTCATATTTATAAAATATAGATAAGTAAAAACATCTTATAAGGTTCTAAGTTGATACTTTATCTCCCCCGATTTCAACATAATACAAATCATGGTGGGGGTTTTTCATTATGAGGTTTAGGAAGACATGGGAGGAGCCTGAACATGAAGTTGAAATCTCAATTCCACAAAATGTTCTTTTGGTATTGATTTTGTAAAGATATCAACAATATGATACTTTGTTGAAATCTATTCCATCAAAACATCTCTAGCATCAACTTTATATTTTTTAAAGTTAAACTTTATATCAATGTGTTTTGATCTTTAATGTTGTACAAGATTCTTAGAAATATCAATTGCACTCTGATGATAAAAAAGTATCTTCAATGGTTTATAAGTTTTTACATTCAAATATTCTAATTGAACTTTCATTTATAACTTTTGAGTACAAGCTTGAGTAGCTGCAACATATTCAGATTCAACTGTTCTCAAAGTTATCAAACTTTGTTTCATACTATTCCAACTCACACAACATTCACCCAAGAAAAATGATCATCATGAGGTTGATTTTATATCATTACAATCTCCAGCCCAATCCGAATCCACATAACCATGAAAATCCATCTCACTATTTCTTTTGTATAATAACCCATGTGAAGTTGTTCTTTTGACACATCTTAGAATCCTCTTTTCTTCCAATATATGTGATTATTTTGGATTAATTTAATACCTAGAACAAAAAGTCACAACATAAATAATATTATGTGTTAGGCTGTAAGGTAAAGAAGACTTCCTATTGGATTTTAAAAGTCTTTTTGATTCACACTTATTCCATATTCATCTTTACTCAATATTGTGCTCACTGAACTAGGAGTTAAAACTTATTTGGATTCTGTCATCCCAAATTTTTTAACAATTCTCTATCATACTTTTCTTGAGATAGGAAATGTATTTTTCCTTTTTTTGAACTAGTAAGAAAAGGAATAAAGTTAATTCTCTAAACATAGACATTTCAAAATTCTTCTTCATTTTCTCAGTAAAGGTTTTAAAAACATATTCTCTATCCCAAGAAAAAATTATATCATCCACATAAATAATTACAATTAGAGGTCTGGAGTCAACATATTTCACATATAAGTTGTGATCAACTTTTCCTTTAGAAAATTTCAACATTCTCAAACAATTGTCAACTTTATAATATCAGGAACGTGGAGATTGTTTCATCCTATACAAATATTTCTTTAATTTACAAAGTTTTTTTTCATCCCCATCAAGTATAAACCCACAAGTTTGTTCAATGTAAACTTCTTACTCAATCTCACCATTTAAGAAATCCGACTTTACATTCATCTGATAAAATTTGAAATTATGATGTGATGCCACTGAAATAAATATTCTGATAGTTTCTATCCTTGCAATGAGGGAAAGGGTTTCATCAAAATCCATACATTCCACCTGTGTATATACTTTATAAACAAGTCTTGCTTTTTTTCTTGCAACTTCTCCATGATCATTTAATTTGTTTCTATAAACCCACTTGGTTCTGATAACATTTTTATTTACTGGCCTTGAAACAAGTTCCCATTTTTAATTCTTTTCAATATGAAACAATTCTTTATTCATATCATCCACCCATTATTTGTGTTGAATAGATTCTGAAATTGATTTTAGTTCAAATTTTGAGATAAGTGAAGTCTAATTATCTAATCTCAACTTTCTTCTTGTCTGAACCGAAGCGTTTTGATTCCAAATAATATTTTCGGATTCAACATGTTTTTGTAAGGTGGGAAATTTCAAAGTTTCTTTCATAGATACAATTTCTTCATCACATGATTCTTACAACTCTTGATAATGGTGTTTTGAATTACTTTCACCATTGTTGGAATTCTTCAGTTTATCCTTCTCAACATTCTCAACAACTTTTGTTAAGGAACTCTGATTTGCAATTACCGTAACATCATATGAGTCCACCAACCTTTTTAAACATTTTTTCCAACATTTTTAACTTATTCCATTTGGTGAATAACCCATAAATGTTTCTTCCTCAACTTTCTTATCAAACTTTCCCAAATTCAGATTTTTGATTTTGAGAAAACATGGACTTCCAAATTCTTTGAAGTATTTCAATGAAGGTTTTTTTGTTATACCACATTTCATAAGGAGTTATGTTAGATTCTAGTCTCAATAATAATCTATTTTTAACATGTATAACAATACCAAAAACTTCTCTCCAATAAAATTTTGAAAGTTTGTATTCATCTAACATACTTATCCCCATTTCAACCAAGATTTTATTCTTTCTTTATGTTAATCCATTTTGTTGTGGAGTATAAAGAGCACTATACTAATTTTTGATACCATGCTTTCTCAAATAAGTTTCAAAATTATTTCTTGTAAATTTGGTACCATTATATGTTCTCAACTTCATTATAGAAACCCCAATTTCTTTCTCAATATCCTTTTTGAAGAATTTTAACATTTCAATAGCCTCTAAATTGCAATTCATAAAAATGATGTTTTCATCCAAGTGAAATCATCAATAAAATTTATAAAGTATAAATCTAATTTTTTGATTGATGTCTCATAATCCCAAATAAATTATAATGAATAAGCTCAAGTGGTCTGGTAGATTAAATCTCAAATCTCTTATGACTTTTGTTAGTCATATTTACTTTCTATAAAGTAATACAAACATCTTCATCTATTAATTTCAATTCTAGAAAATTCCAAACAAAATAAACTTTAGAAATTTTATTCATGTTTTTTGCCTAAGGTGGCCAAGTATTTGGATCCACAATTTGTTTTCATCTTCAGCACTCAAGTAACAGGAGTTATTGAATTATCCTATTTGAAAGAGATTCCCACCGGTTCTTTCTCATTTTGAAATGACTTTTCCTTCTTTCACACATTTGATGATACATAAATATTTTCTAAAAAAAATTCTTTTCCATCATCCCAAAGTTAACTTACACTAAATAAGTTATGTTTTATCCCATCAACAAACAAAAATTCCTTAGATTTCAACTTTTCGACATCAATCTTAGCTGTTCCAATTCTTTTTATTTTTAAGGAACTATCATTACCAAAGGTAACTGCTCCTCCATCATGACTTTAAACATTTTTCAAGATTTTTATATCACCTAAAATATCTAAAGAACAATCACTATCAAGTATCCATGGTTTGTTCCTTTTACTGGCTTTGAAAGCTGTTTCAACTACAAAAGTTATTTCTTCGACTTTCTTCTTTTCATCTTTCATTTCTTTTCTATCATAAGAAACTTGTTTTGGAAGGAGCGTCATAAATCTTTTGGAATGATGACCAGTTTGATCACATCTTCCATAAAATTCTTATTGAAATTTAAATTTATTTCTTATTGGAAAGTTTCTAACATATTAATAATTCACTTTTTAAACTTTTTGTAAGTTAGGAAAGTTTCTCATTCTACTTTCACCATTTCTTCCACTTTTATCAAACCTTCTTCTAGGTAAGGATAAGTTGTGCCAAAAAATTATAAGACCTATACCCATAGACTCCAAAACACCATAAATAACCATCAAATCTTTATTTTCTATTTAAATAAGATATTTCTCTATTGAAACTTTATTAAGGTTGGCAACTTCTTTCTACTCTAACATACTCAGGACGTGGACCATCATTTCTTATAAGTGAGTTTTCTAATTTTTTATATTTGATAGGTTTATCACATCCATTTTCCACCCAATCTTTCCCAATACTTTTTTCAGAACCAGAAATGTTAAAATAATGAGATGAAACATTATTTTTGGTAAGAGAATATTTCACCTAATTCTTATATTGAGCCTTCTCAACAACTTTATAAGTATCAGATTTTACTTCTAAAACTTTTTTGAAGTTTTCGTTCAAATTACTCAAGGTGATTTCCAACTCAAGAAGTTTTTATTGAAACTTGTTAACTTCTTCTTCCTTAGTTTCTAGCTTCTTACTAATTTCTTCAATCATCTTTCCATGTTCAACAATTCTAAGTTTTCAACTTAAAATATCCTCAATTTATTATTCTTCCTGCTTGATAAAATCTTTTATTCCACCAGTAACATCTTGAAAATATTTTTTCATAACTCTAATTTATTTATTGAGATTTGTTTTCTCAATACATGCAACAAGTTTTGTTCTGAGCTGATACTCTCTAAAATATTCTTCACCACCTTCTTCAATATCTGAGGTATTTTTTATTTTATCAACATTTTCAATGAATATTTTTAATTGTTTTGAACTTTAATCTTTAGAATAATTGTTTTTAGTTGATTCTAATTCAACTTTATTACTCAACATACTTATTTTGTTTCTAGTAAACCACTTATTGTATCTATTGGAATACTTTTCTTCTTTATAATTTTTGTTCTACTTCTTCCATCAAGGTTTTCCATAAGAATATTATTGATATTCTCTAACTTTCTTCTTGGGGAAATTTATAGAAAAGTGTCTAAATCCAACACACTCAAAACATTTGATAGAAAGTTTACCTCCATACTTTCCTCTTCCTCTTTGATAGTTCTTGGATATAAGAGATATGAGTTTTTTTTCATTCAACTCATCATCCTATTTATATTAGGAGTCAAAAGTATCAACATCTTTAACATATTTAATTTTCAACTTTCTCATAGATTAAAAATCCATTTAATCTTTTATCTTATTTTTAAACATTGTATCTTTCCTCATTTAATAAGCAACAAGAAAGTTATGAAATTCATCAAGAGATAAATCATCTTTATATTCTAAAGAATATATTTTAGAATAAAACCTATTTGGAAAGTTTCTCATAAGTTTATTTACAATTTTATAATCTTCCAATACATCTCTGAATCCTCTAATGTCGCAAACAATTTCATTTACTCTGGTGAAGTATGACCGCATTGTGATTCACTGTTTCATTTTCACCCCTAAACCACCGTGCTAAACTTGTTTTATATTCAAAATTATAAAAATAATAACAAATTTAATTCCATGTTTGAATAATTTAGTTTTTTTATCACTGTTAAAAAGGTAAATGTTACATGTTTTGATAATATCATTGAAGGTGGAGGTGATTTGGAGGACTCATGATGAAGTCCAAGAAATATGGGCCAAACTGCGTAGGATCCAAGCACACTAGTGGATTAATATTCACACAGATACTATACCGTGCATCCAAATAGGATGAAATTTTGTGTGTGGGTCCGAAATTTTATATGCTACATTTAATATCAAGGAATCCAATCCCGATTAGGCTTCTACAGGTCCCATCAGAACTGATATTTCTAAGATACCGAATATGCACAATGTCAAAAGTGGTGTTCTGTAATATGTCAATATCTCAAACTTTGATTGTCCAAATGATTCCAAACTTTCAGTGGTGATATTCAAGACATGGGGATACAACTTTATAGTTTTTTCAAAAGGGATATTTGACTGTCTAGTATCCGAAAACCATTCTTCAAGTGGTTTATCAAAATCTGGGTGCCCAAAACCACTTCCCATTTTGGCTATAAAAAGGCACCTTGGGAACCCCATTTTGGAGTTCGAACCAAAAGTGAAGATCTGACATTTTGGAGTCCTAGATGAGTCTCCCCATTATCCTTCAAGTTCTATAGGCCTCTACCCTCATAGGGGGATCAATAATGAAGATTGAGTTCCACCCGAGTTTCCTCCTCCTCCCGATGTCGAGCTAAAGGGTGGGTGATCATTATGAGGGAGATACACACTTGAAGAGGGATTTATGGAACCTTATAATTTAATGGTTTTGTGAAATTTTTGTGTTAATTATTTCAATTATGTTTAATCATTCTATTCTTCTTCTCTGAATGCATTGATTTAGTTTAATTAAGTGAAACATTTTTCATTTCAATATCGATTGGGTTGAGATTCAAGTGGGAATCTTGGGTTATTTCAATTGGACAACACAAGAATCATCTTTATCTCACACATAAATGAGATTTCTGTATTCTTTGTTAGACCTTAATCTATTCTTGTGGTCCAAACCTTGACAACACGATTGTTGTGTCAAGGGGTGGTTCTTTGTGCATCATTTTAAGAGGAAAGAGGGGAACCAAGATCTTGGTTAACCCTCAACCAAAGGATTACACTAAAACCTAATAATAAATTAAGAATGAGGAACTATTCAAGTGTTGTAGTATCTTAGAAATGATCACTTATTTATCTCATATTTTTCTAAATCCACTTTGTCTTTCAACTTTACAACTCTTTACGTTAAGTTACTTTCTTAAAATTGTTTACAAAATCACCCCGTTTTGTTCTTCTTATTAAAAATACACACTCAGAACCTATCAAATATTCTTGAGAGATGACCTAGGGTCTACCCTAGACTATATATAAACCTTAAAAACATAATAAATTTGACATTTCATGACAATACTGTCAAATTTTGGCACCGTTTCCAGGGAGCGCTTTGGTTTTTAGTGTGTGTTTTTGATAAGTTTTTTTTGTAAATTTTGTGAATATTTATCTATTTTATATTATACCTCTACCTATATTTTTTTATTATGATCTATTTGTTATATAGGTTTGGTGCATGATGCATTCTAATCCAGGAGACTTACCTCCTTTAGAACCCGAACCGGAGAGGATCCTACGTCAACGACATCGAGACATATAAGATAACCCTTCGAAGGAGGACATACAAAACATCGACACTCTTCTTGATCCTTCCTCTTCTTCTTCTAGAACCAAAATCAAAACTGAAATAAACTTTCATAACATGGATGAAACTAACCTGACATTAAAATAACTAACCTCACCTGATGTTGATATCCAACCCACCTATATTCAAATTCAAGGTGAGGCACCCAACTTTGAACTAAAATTGGGTTTAATTAATTAATTACCAAGATTCCATGGACTTCCTAGAGAAGATCCACTTAAGCACTTAAAAGAATTTCATACTGTGTGTTAAAATTTAAAACCTACTAATGTGGATGAAGAACAAGTAAAGCTTAGGGAATTTCCATTTTCATTAGAATACACTGCAAAAGACTGGCTTTATTATGTTAATTCACCAATAAGAGTCTAGGAAGACATGAAACGCCTTTTTCTTGAAAAATATTTCCCATCCTCTCAAACTACAACTATAAGGAAAGAAATTTGTGGTATAATGCAGTCATAAGGGGAAACATTACATGAATATTGGTAACACTTTAAAAGGTTATGTTTAAGTTTCCCACACCACCAAATAAGTGATCAACTTTTAATTAAATATTTTTATGAAGTTTTAATTCCTATTGATAAAAACATGATTGATGATGCTGTAGGTGGTGCACTGGTAGATAAGACCCTAATTGATGTAAGAACCCTAATTGATAACATGGCACAAAACACTAAACAATTTGGTACAAGGTCCAGTGTACCCATTTGAGGTTTCCATGAGGTGAAAAGTACCAAATTTGAGAAGAAGGCGAACACACAATTTGAAGAGGTAAGTACCCTTATAAGACAACATTCTCTTTCCCAAGGGAAATCCCAATCTCATCCTCCCATCCATTTTGGTATATGTTATTCTAAAACCCACTACTCTAGCCAATCCCTCAATTAAGGGAAACTTATGAGAGTTGTGAGGCAATATTTCTATGCCTCCCCTATAACCAAATATTTAGGCAAGAACCTTAATATCCATCCAAACATAGGTGGAAATAAAACCAAGCCTATAGGTAAGGGGGTATTCAAACCAACCTCAATAACAATGGAACCAACAGGGTCAGAGTAGTCATCCATCACCACCACCCAGAAATCCACAACCACCCCAAAGGCCTTTACAACAACCCCCCTACAAAACCTGATCCTAGCCTAGAAGATATGATGAAACAAATGGCTACCAACAATCTCTAATTCCAACAAACCTACCAGGCATCTATACAAGACCTCAAAACCCAATTAGGTCAACTATCTAACACAGTGGGGGAAATTCAAAGTCACGGGTCGGGTAAACTACCATCTCAACGATTAGTCAACCCTAAAGATAAAGTAAATGTTAGTTCCATCACCCTTAGGAGTGAAAAAAAACTATAAAGTCAAATGAATCCTCCACTAGAGTCATCCCCTCCTGAGGAAACCTCTATCCCAACCATTAAAAATGTTACAAATATTGAAAAACCATGTCTTGAGAGAAGCCCTTCCAAAATAAAAAGTGTGTATATTGATGAGTCTTCTAGCCAACCCATTCCTATTCCATTTACCCAAAGGGACACCCAACTTTTGAAACAAAAGGAAACTCAACTAGATAAGGAAATATTGGAAACATTCAAAAAAGTGCAGGTAAACATCCCCTTGATTGATGATGTGAAAAAAATTCCAAGATTTGAAAAGTTTCTGAAGGAGATGTGTACACACTGAAGGAGACTTCATGGAGATGAAAAGGTGAGATTGGGGAGGAATGTATCAACATTAATAGAGCCATCACTTCCCACCAAGTGCAATGATCTTGGGACATTCTTGATTTCGTGCACCATAGGGGAGTATTCTTTTTCTAATGTTATGATTGATTTAGGTGCTTCTATAAATGTGATGCCTCACTCCATTTACTTTACATTGCAGGTTAGGGAACTTTATACCACTGGAATTATTGTTCATCTGGATAACCGGAGTACTGCACACCCCTCTAGTGTGTTAGAGGATGTTCTTGTGAGGGTTTAAAATTTAATTTTACTTGCTGACTTTTATGTGCTTAAAATGGAGGATGATAGAATGAATAGACATGCCCCAATTATATTGGAGATACCCTTATTTAAAACCTCCAAAAACATAATTAATGTCCATAATGGTACATTATCTATGGAATTTTGTGGTGACATAGTCCATTTCAACATCCTTGATGCCATGAATCACCCCTCAGAAGAACATTCCTCTCTCTGTTAATTCAATGGATGTACTCCCTTCCCTTGAAAAACATAATTTCATTCCCTTGATCCCCTTTTTGAGTTTTCTTCATTGATAGAAATTCTAATAAATGATTCATTCATTGATTGTTGTAGTGTTCTAGAGAAATGTAATGCATGTTTGTTGGTTGATGATTTCTTGAACACTGAGGATCACTTGACCATCAATGATACTACTATGATTGTAAAAGCTCATTCCTCATCTAAAGATGATACCATTGATCAGTTAGATGAGATTAGTGACCTCTAATTTTTACACACACTCCCATCAATCCAAAATTCACTTGAATTGGAACTAAAAAAACTACCTCAAGATTTAAAATATTTATATATTGAGAATGGAAACAAGTTTACCATCATCATTGCTAGTTCAATACCCCCTGATCATGAATTGTGACTTCTTAAAATTTTGAGGGAGTATAAATGAGATTTGGGGTGGAAAATTGCTAAAATTCTTGGTATTATCCCATTAATTTGTACACATCATATATTGTTAAATGATGAGGCTAAACCAGTGAGGCAGGCACAACATCGACTAAACCCAAACCTCCTAGAAGTTGTGAAAAAGGAGGTAACAAAATTACTGGATACTAGAATCATTTAATCCATCTCTGAAAACAAATGGTTCAGTCTCATTCAAGTAGTTCCTAAAAAAACTGGCCTTATAGTAATCAAAAATGAAAATAATTAATTGGTTCCAACTCGTGTACATAATAGTTTGCGTGTCTGTATAGACTATCTTCGACTAAGACAACACACTAGGAAGGACCATTTCCCTTTGAAATTCATAGACCAAATGCTAGAGAGGCTAGCAGGTAAGTCCCAATACTATTTCCTTGATGGGTATTCTGGATACTTTCAGATCCACATTTCCCCCAGGGATCAGGAAAAGACAACATTCACTTGCCCCTTTGGCACATTTTCATATAAGAGGATGACATTTAGTCTATTCAATGCCCCATGTACTTTCCAGAGATGCATGGTTAGTATTTTTTTAGATTACCCGGAGAATTTCATGGAAGTATTCATGGATGATTTCACTATTTATGGATCTTCTTTTGATGAATGTTTTAGTAGTATTTCTTTATTCCCACATTGTTGTATTAAAAATAATCTCATATTAAATTATGAGAAATGCCATTTCATGGTGCGACGAGGTATATTTTTGGGACATGTAATTTTTGAGGATGGTATCCAAGTAGATAAATCAAAAGTGGATGTCATTTCATCCCTACTATTCCCCAAAAATTTATGGGATGTGCGGTCTTTCCTAGGTGATGATGGATTTTAACATTGTTTCATTCGTGAATTTAGTAAGATTTCACTCCCCCTCTCTCAGTTACTCCCAAAAGAAAATTATGTTTTTTATAATTAATGTGAGGAATATTTTAATAAGTTAAAATGAAGTCTCATGTCACCCTCGGTAATCCAACCACCTTGGTGGGATTTAGCATTTGAGATCATGTGTGACGCCTCTAACTATGCAGTTGGGGCAGTATTTGTCACAAAGGGTCAATCAAGCTCCACATGTCATTGCCTATGCCTCACATACTTTGGACCCTGCCCAAGAAAACTACACCACAACTAAAAAATAATTCCTTGCCACTATGTTTTCCTTGGAAAAATTTGGGTCATACCTTTTGGGGTCCAAATTCATTGTGTTCTCAGACCATGCAACCCTCCGGTATCTCCTTAAGAAACTGGAAGACAAACCACATATCATTCACTGGATGCTCGTCCTTCAGGAATTTAATCTAGAAATTAGAGATAAAAAAGGAGTAGAGAATGTGGTGGATGAATATATCAGTAATATTCCCCAATCCTCATACATTTACTCATCCCCCTGTATTCCTATAAATGATATGTTTCCTGATGAGAAATTTTAGTGAGTGTAAGATGTTATTCCTTGATATGCGGAAATTGTAAATTATTTGGTAGCATCTTTCATTCCTGCATATTTCAACAAAAACCAGGCTGACCGTCTAAAACATGAGTCCTTTTGGTACATTTGGGATGACCCCTAACTTTGGTGCACCTGTAGTGATCAAGTCCTTAGGCGTTGTGTTCCCAATAGTGATTTTCTGTCCATCCTTAGGTTCTACCAAACTCTTGCTTGTGGGGGAAACTCAACAGGCTGCTCACAAGGTCCTTGATTTTGGTCTCTTTTGTCCCACATTATTTTAGGATACTCATGACTTCTGTAAATCTTTTCCTCAATATCAAATAATGGGGAATGTATCTAAAAGAAATGAGATGCCACAAAAACCCTTACTCTTCCATAAAATTTTTGATGTTTGAGGCATTGAATTTATTAGACCATTCCCCAATTCATTTGGTAACATGTACATTCTATTGGCGATAGATTATGTTTCAAAATGGGTAAAGGCACGAGCTACAAGGACTGATGATTCTAAGGTAGTTGTAGAATTTTTGAGAACCCAAATATTTTGTAGGTTTATCTTACCTAGGTTCATGATCAGTGACCAGGGTTCTCATTTATGAAACCGAACAATGCAATCACTTTTGCGTCGGTATGGGGTCAGTCATCGAGTGTCTACTTCATATCCCCCACATACCAATGGTCAAGCCGTGGTGTCAAATAAAGAGGTAAAACAAATTCTTTAAAAAATGGTTCAACCCAATAGGAAAGATTGGATTCTTAGACTCGATGATTCATTATGGGCCTACCATACTGCCTTTAAGACTCCCATTGGCATGTCACCATATTGGCTGCTGTTTGGAAAGAGTTGTCACCTCTTTTTTGAGATTGAGAACTAGGACTACTGGGCCATTAAACAATGAAATTATAATCTTTCTAGTGCAGTTGCTCAAATGAATTTGCAGATTCAGGAGCAAGAGGAAATGAGAACAGATGCATTTGAGAAATCTTATATTTATAAGGAGTGAACCAAGGCTACCCATGACCGTCTTATCCTTCATCACCAGCTCCACATTGGGAAGAAGGTCCTCCTTTACAATGAATGACTGAAGTTTCTTCTAGGTAAGCATCATTCCCACTAGTTTGGCCCATTCAATATTACTAATGTCTCTCCATTTGGTGTTGTCTAGGTTCAAAATAAAGAAATCAAGCAAACATTCACTGTCAATGGGAAGCGGCTGAAGCACTTCTATGAATCCATTCCAGAGTCCCCGATGGTGGAACTCCATGTTCAAGAATCAATCTCTGAATGAAACTCACCAGGTTATATCCTTCCTTCCCACATTCTTTTTTATTACAGTGAGGACACTACACACTTTAGGTGTGGGGGGATGGGTATATTTCTGGGTTAGTTAGGAATTTTCATCATCTTTTTTTTTCTCTTTTTAGCTTACTGAATTGTATTGTTACTTCCCCCTTTCCACCCCACATTTGTGCCAGAATATCAATTTTTTATTCTCACTTTATCATAGAAAATGATTCTCATTTAATCATGAAAGTAATTGAGAATTCATGTGGAATTTCCATATTTCATGTTGTTTTAACTTAAAAAAAAATTCTATTGAAATGTGCATTTATGTAATAATTAAATATTGTGGTGTGACTTTATTTTGAAATTTAGTTCTTTGTCGATGATATAAATGGTTGTATCATTTTGAAACCTTTGATAAGAATGGTGACCTTTTTGTGAATAGTTTAAGGGAAAATTATGTTACTTAATCTCTCCACATATTTTTTTCACCCAACTATGAGATGTGAAAATTTATTACTTAATGGAAGATAAATATAAGTTAGGTTGATTTTTATTTACTTTATAAAATCATTTTTCCATACGTTCATTCCTTATCTGATCTATTCCATTACTGTACCAGATTGACCTATGCGTGTGTACCTGTTATCCAATTGTTGTACGTACTAAAAAAAGGTTATATATTGGGTAGGTCAAAAACCACCCTTCCCTGACTTTTGATCTTCCTATAAATATTACAATTAGTGTCATGAGGAGATCAAACAGGGGTTGGGAGAAGAGTGTGATATTTGTTTCAAGTGAAACTTTTGAAAAAAATAATAAATGAGGGGAGTGATGAAATGTATAGCATATGGGGATATCTAGGTCGGGGGATTATGGTTTTACTTCTGGGAATGATTAAGTGAGTGGGTCTTGAAATTTTATTACAAAGGATGTGGGGAAAGTTCGGTGGAAAGGATCTTTTAAGTTGACAATTATTAAAATAACTTATAATTACTTGATAGAAAGTGGAAAGAATAACACAAAATGGTTTTAACATACACACATGGAGAATTACTGACATGATTAACTTTTTAATTATTTTATTTGATTAGTATCATGCATCTCTTGTAATTTCATTTGGATACAATTTTTGAGACGTCTTTTTCCATGACCACTAAGAATAACTCCTCGATGTGATTTTTGCTTTGATCACATTTCTACCAGGAATTAAATTTTCATTGAATGTTAAATATTTATGAATTTGGAAATAACTACATTCATAATTTCTGAAAATGTAACTTTTCCCAGGAGTGAAAATGTTTAGGTGTGGGGGTGTGATCGCATTGCAATTCACCGTTTCATTTTTACCATTACACCACTGTGCTAAACTTGTATTATATTGAAAATTATAAAGATAATAAAAAATTTAATTCAATGTTTGAATAATTTTTTTATCACTATTAAAAAGGGAAATGTTACTCATTTTGATAATATCATTGAAGTTGGAGGTGATTTGGAGGACCCATGATGAAGTCCAAGAAATATGGGCCAAACTGCATAGGATCCAAGCACACCAGTGAATTAATCCACACACTTCTACTAGACCGTGCATCTAAATAGGATGAATTTTGTGGGCTTGTCCAAAATTTTATAGGCTAAATTTCATATCAAAAAACCCAATCCCGATTTGGCTTATAAAAGGCCCATCTAAACTGATCTGTCCATGCCACCGAATATGCACAAAGTCAAAAGTGGCATTCTGTAATATGTCAATATCTTGAGATTTGATTGTCCAAATGATGCCAAACTTTCGGTGGTGATATTCAAGATGTGGAGATACAACTTTATTGTTTTTTAAAAAGAGATATTCGACTATATAGTAGCTGAAAACCATTATTCAATTGGTTTATCAAAATCTGGGTGCCCAAAACCACTTCCCATTTTGGCTATAAGAAGGAACCTTGGGCACCTCATTTGGAAGTTTGAAATAGAAGTTAAGCTCTACCATTTTGGAGTCCTGGAGGAGTCTCCCACTCATCCTTGAAGTTATGGAGGCCCCTATTCTCATAGGGGGATCAATAATGAAGAAGGAGTTCCACTCAAGTTTCCTCCTCCTCTCAATGTTGAGCTAAATGGTGGGTGATCATTGCGAGGGAGATACACACTTGAAGAGGGAGTTCTGACACCTTATATTCTACTAGTTTTTTGTAATATGTGTGTGAATTATTTCAATTATGTTTAATCTTTATATGATTCTTCTGTGAATGCATTGATTTGGTTTAATTAAGTGAAACATTTCTCATTTCAATACCGATTGGGATGAGATTCAAGTGGGAATCTTGGGTTGTTCTGAATACACAACACAAGCATCCTATTTCTCTCACACATACATGAGATTTTAGTATGCTTTAGTAGACCTAAATCTATGCTTGTGGTCAAAACCTTGACAACACGAATGTTGTGTTAATGGGTGGTTCTTTTTTGCATCATTTTAAGAGGAAAGAGGGGAACCAAGATCCTGGTTAACCTTAAACCAAAGGATTACACTAAAACCTAATAATGAATTAAGAATTAGGAACTCTTCAAGTTTTGTAGTAAATTAGCAAAGATCACTTATTTATCTCATATTTTTCAAAATCCACTTTTTATTTCAACTTTACAACTCTTTACGTTAAGTTACTTTTTTAAAATTGTTTACAAAATTCACCCCCTCTTTTGTTCTTCTTATTAAAAATACACACTCAAAACCTATCAACGCTCCTTTAGAGGTGACCTAGGGTCTTCCCTATACTATAAATCAACCTTAAAAACATAATCATTTTGATGCATCATGACAATGTGGTCAATGTTTTCATCAATTCTTTCTTTATATATCATTCTGAGGTCTTCATACTTACTACTCCATATTTGTAGCTTTGCTTCCTTAACTTTTGTATTCCCTTCAAAAACACTTTACATCTTATCCCACATACTTTTTGAAGTTTTGAGACCCATCAATTTTTGATAAAAATTCTCCTATAAGGTCATAAAGATTGTATTTATATACTTTCCATCAACTTATATATTTCTCTTATCAGCAATCATCATAGGAGCATCTTTCTCAATAGGCTAAAAACCAATAGCAGCTGCGTCAATAACTTCCAGGCCATGAAATAGGAGACAAGGAATCATCCTATTTTTCCATCCAAAATATTTTTTCCATAAAATGTAGGAATTATTATTCTATTGATATAATTGATATTATCCATGATAAGGATTCAATAAGGGAACCTTCCCTCTGACACCAATTGAAGTTCCAAAGGTTCGAATAACAACTGAGAAGGTGGGGGGGGGGTTGAATCAGTTGTTCAATTTTTATAAGTTTCAAAACATTTATAAAATTAACCCCAAAAACTTGTTAATATTTATTTCCTTATGAAATTATAGTAAATACCCATGCATGAAAAAATAGGAAAGTAAGTAAAGCACATAAGATTTATAAGGTTTAGTCTCAGTGTGAGAACCTACATCCTTGCCATAGCCACTCTTATGGGTTTATGGAAATCCAATATTAAGAAGAATTTAATACAAATTGTGATAACTCCTATTAGAAACCTTATATATCCCAATAGGAATGATTATACTGACCCCTATAAGTTTAAAATGTTTTCTTATAAAAAAATTGAGACAAAAAAATAATAAAGACTTTGTTTAATCTGATCCATAATTGCTTTGTCTAAATCCTTATTCTGATTTGGTTGGATTTTATTTTCTCAATCTGATGATGCTAGATCTGATTTTCTTAATAAAACGATGCTAGATCTGAGATCTAATTTTTTGAGTATGATTATTCTAGATTTGATTATCTGAATACAATAATGATGAATCTTGGATTTGAATTTCTATGTACGATAATGCTGGATCCTAGATCCAATTTTCCTAATACAATGGTTCTATACAATGAATTCATTCTCAATATGTGAACCCTAACCTTCTATTAGAATGATAAATGTAATTCTTATTCAATTAGATAATAAATTTTACCTCAAATTCCCCATCACTCATCCTTTTTCACATGTGTGAAATTTGAAAACGAACAAATAATCTAAGGAAGTATTTATAGGCAACTTAGAAAACAAAGGTGGGAAAATTGGAAGATTTTACTGCTTCCTCAAATATAAAAATCTCTAATAATATCTATCATTTAAAATTTCAACTTTGAATTATTTAAAAATCCTTAAATTTTTCTGATGTATACACAAAATTGAAATTCAAGTTTGACCACTTCATATATTCATACCTTTTTCAGCTCATTAAAATCTTTTTCTTTCTTAGCATGAATTATTTATTTTGAATAATTCAGTATGAATTCCTCAGTACAAAAATCCAACAATGAAAATCTATGTATGAAAATATCAATATGATTTTCCCTGTATGAAAATATTAGTACAAAAATATGACTACAAAAAACTCAGTATGATATCCCCAATACAAAAAACCATGTACGAAAATCTCAGTACAAAAATATAAGTGTGAAAATATCAGTACCATTTTCCCAGTATGAAATTCTCAGTACAGAAATTTTAGAAAATATTAGTATGATTTTCCCAGTATAAAAATCCCAGTACAAAAATCTCAATATGGAAATATGAGTACGAAAATCTCAGTATAATTTTCCTAGTAAGAAATTCATAGTATAGAAATCTGAGTACAAAAATCTGAGTATGATTTTCCAAGTACAAAAATCCCATATCAAAAATCTCGATATAAAAATCCTAATATGATTTATTTATTCTTTAGGCTTAGCAACATCTTTTTCTTTCTTATCTCATTACTATGTAATTCCAATTACGATGGAAATATCTTTTTGGAACTCTAAAATTATTCAAACCTATCCACCATTTCTTCAAAAGTTTTTATCATGAGAGTTTTCATGTTTTGTGAAAACTTCTTGATTAGAAAAGAATCATCTGGTTTTGTTTTGAAATTATGAAAAATTTATAACTCATGAATTCACATTCTTCTTTCAAAAATCTTTAGTAACTTAATTATTTCTCTGATTATAACAAAGATAGACTTCCAGAAAATAATAAATTTTACCTATGATCCTTTTGAATTTGTTGATTTTAAATTTCATGATGATGGACCTGAATACAATAAAGTTTTTTTATCAAAAACTTCATCTTTATGACTTCTTATGTGTTCGGTATAGCTCAATATAAAAACCTAGGTTTGGAAGCTTGTTTCTGAAAAATAACCTCATTTCGATGGATTGGGTCAGATTCCTAAAAAATAAAAAAATTATTTTTCAAAGAGAGTTTATTGTCAACAAATACAAAACTTTTTTAAAACAAAACTACACAAAGGTTCTTCAACACTACATATTGAGTTTATTTTGTTAGCCTAAAAAAATTCCTATACTCTTCTGGTTTTCAGCAACAAGAAATGTTTTTTATCTAAGAACATTGACTCAATATGAAGTGTTGGAAGGTGGAAAAAGAAAATCAATGGAAATCCTGGTAACATTATCAGAAAAGAACATGTTATATCTTTTGTGGCTTGTTTTAGATGGTTGAAAGAAAAATATGACTTCCCAAAAGATCTGTGAAAAAAACTAAATAAGTATTCTATAAATATGATAGGGAAAATAACTTACAAATAATAGATAAAATGATGAAAAAATTAATCAAACAAGTAGTATTAATTTACCTTTTTATGATGGTTGTGTATTTTCCTAACCCATATCCTTATTTTCATTATATCAACTGTAACCTTGAAGTCCAATCACTCACAAGAATGAGCAGCTTCAAACAAACCACCCCAAATCGAACAAAGGAATCCACCTATATAAGAAAAAAATTCTTATGTGATTAATACTAAAAATAAATAAATTAAACATAAATATGAAATAATTAATTACTTCGATGAGATTCACATATTCATCTTATTTTTATACATTCTGCCATCAGGTATTCCACCCATTTATTTCTAAGAAAATCTATATCATCTTGTGAATATGAGCATTTTCAACATCATAGTAGTACCAGAAAAATATAAATACACAAGGGATTAATAAATATTTTAAATGAAATCGTAATTATATTTTAAAATACTTCTTCAGGGATGATAGTTTGTTGATGGAATATGATCTATTTCGTAAATTTACAAATATATTATCCATAATATTTTCCATTTTTTTCCAGATATACAGAATCATTGATAAAAATAAGTAATTTGTTTTGATATGTGTTTGGATAGTGAAATATTATTATATATATCATGATACTTATCTATTCGTAGAACTTTTTAGGCTCCTTGTGTTTAATACCTATCCATATTACATGAATTTCATGAAATTTAAGCATTGTCCTATCATAGGAGAATTCTCATTAAAAAATAATATATATTATATAACTTGAAGTTTATTTATAAAATGTTGGAAGTGTATTACAAATTTATAAATTCCATCATGTGTGGTCGATTTTTTGGGTATCCATGCAGTGAATATAGAAAATAAATCTTTGGAGTATCCAAATTAACTACAATGAGTATCCATTGTTTCCTGAAAACACCAAAGGAATAAGAAATGAAAGAAATAAAAGTATATTTGATATGATTATATTTTATATTTTTACCCTTACATCATTGGTATTAATAAGAGTTTTTCATTCATAAGTTTTCTTTCAAATGATTTGTCCAGTTTTGTCACTATTTCATTGATTTTTGTTGAATCTATTTTTTTGTTCTATAGAAGTGACATGAGGACTAATGAGTCCAAATTTATGTTCATGGGGTAATACCTTCAATTGGTATTGATATATATGCCTAAAAAATATCTGAAATGTATTTAGTTATAATTAACATAGTATATTAACTTTTGAAAAAAAAATCATTAAAACATACCTCATGTATACATGTACAACTAAGACTCTTATCCATTCATAGTTGATGATTTCATTTACATTTTCAAGAGCAATTTAGTCTGTAACATCATCTTTGTACATTTATTCTTCAAAATTAACTATGTGATTACTACTATTTTGTAACTTTGTATCTGTATGAACCTTTAATTTTAGTAAATGTGAATATTGAATGAGAGGGTTAAAGGTGCTTTTGAAAGATATTTTTGATCAGTTTTTTGATCCTTTAGATGTTTTTGATTTGACCTTTTGTTTTACCTATTCCATTTTTCTGTATGTAATAAAATTCATTAGTTCAAACTTTTTTCATTAATTGTTAAAGGCTTAGCATGAAAAATAAATTGAAAATAAATACCACATTCTCGACATGTGTTTTTACAAGATCTGAAGACCATGCGATGAATGTTTCAATATCTTGGTCAACCATATGAATATATTCATCATTAAGTATAACAGGTAGATCGGTGCTCGAATCACGAGCTATGATAATCATCACTCTCACATAACCTGTTGGAAGTGGTTTGTTGTGTAGAGGGTCATCCTGGATATTGGACACTGTAGCCCTTGCTATAAGGCGATGGGTGGGTGTTGATAGATATAAATCATAATCATTTTCACCCTGTAGAATATCGGTACAAGAAAGGTATCAACGTCTTTCTGATTCACATTTCACTGAAACAATTATTAAAATATTTATTATCTCAACTAAGATATATATTTTAGGGGAATGTATTACCTCAAAGTTGGTGGGGGTGGGGTGGGATCTTCACACAATGGTTGTTCTTGAGTTTTTTCTTCTCTTTTCTTACCCCACAATAGTTTCTAGCAACTAATTCTAACATTGAAATTTTTATTTAAAGAAATATACTCTTGATTTCATCTCTTCCATTTCTTTATCTTTATCCTTTTGTTGTTTTTTCTCAAAATATGTTAAGGGTTTCACCTTAAAACCTGCTCCTCTGATGCAAGTATACTATTCTGGACACTTCAAGGTCATCGATAGTAGGTGTTCATCTAGTATAAGTGTTAATGATTCCTGTGTCTAATTCAGATAGAAAATATAGGAAAATAAGTAATAATTTTTATATAATATAGATTTAAAGAAAAATAATTTTTTATTATATTATACTTACACATGTTTCCCAAAATTTCTTTGCGCTTTCATCTATTCGTATCCCATATTTATTTCTAAGTTCCTCCTTTCATAGCACATGACATGGGATGGAAGTGGCTTTTGGATTTGGATTCATCAATATTCATATAAATAGAGGAACATAATTATTCTTTTGTTTCATGTCACATAAAAGTATTATGATAGATTAAAAATACGTACCAATTTTTTTCAAGTGAAGTGTACCACATCCTTGCTTTACAGTAGGGGTATGTTGGTTTTCCTTTCTGTTCCTTATTTTTAGAACTCAGTTGTTTTTTCATAAATAAAAAATTCTCAATAAAAGTGATGAATTCATGTATTTTCAAACAATGTATTACCATCCATAATGTACATGAGAATACATCTCTATATGATGGCTAGTAAATTCATCCCATGCTTCTTAGGTTATTAGGTGTGCATACTTAAGTGGTGGGTTCAGGTTTATTTTGCCTTCAACATCTTTAAGATGAAATATTGTTAGAATTATGTGAAATCCTCTGTGAATACTTCCAAAAATAATTAATACATATTTCTTATGGGAGTCATCTACTATAAATTCACTCTTTAAGTGATGATGAAGAGTAAGTTAATATTTCATAATTTTATTTTTTAGTAAAATAAAGAAATGATATCATAATGTTACTGTAATCTCTTCCCACATCAGTTCCTCAAGTGTGAGTACAACATAGTGCCATGAATCTACATTAATTGGCACAAATTTCTGAGTGATGAGTAAAATGTAACAACTAAACATGGCCTTGTCAGGGTTAACATGATGTCCTCCCACATTCCATCCAACCTTGAATTTGATGCCTTTGTTTTTTGCCTTAATGATGACACCATCAAACTATGACGCTCCTGTTTTTTCTACATCATTATTCCTTCATCACCTACCATTTCATTGTATTAAACATCATTAATATATTTTTCTTATGGATTGGTAGCATAATCATGTGTAGAAGTTCATTGTAACTCTTCATTGGGAGTAACAATAGGTTGAGAAACCTATTGTTCCTCAAGATTGGGAGCACCAACATGTGAAAAAGGTCATTGTTCCTATATACTAGGAGAAACAGTAGGTTGGGAGACCTATTGTTTCTTAGGATTGGGAGCACCGACACATGTAAAAGTCATTATCTATAGAATTAGTTTAAAATTTAATTTATATTATATAAATACAGTAGAAAATAGATAATAACATGAGGTAACACAATGTATATTACAAAAAATATAACCCAATTATTGAACTCTTTTTTAAGGCTGAAGGGATTTGAATTCTCTATCGAGTATCCAAATACATTCATTGTGGTTTCCTATGACATAAAAAACCCCATCTACATTGAGACCACTATGAAATGATTATGACATCCCAATGAAAGGGTCATCCTCAGTTGAATTTTCATATGAAACTTCAGTGGTTTTGGTTGATAACAAAACTATTAACCAAATTCGATTTGTGGGATATGGAACATAAATAATTTTACTACCTATGATTATATTATAAATAGTCCATCTTTATACCCTTCCTTACCGTAATAAAATTTCACAAATCTCACTTCTTCTATTTTAACAACACTCCTGTTATCAACCTGCTTGTATTGAGAAATTAGTACTTGGAATGTTGTATAATACAAATCTCATTTTTTTTGTTGATACCAAAGTCTGAAATATTCACATAAATTATATTTCTATCCTTAGTACCAGAAACATTCATCTCTTCATCCACAAGTGTAACTCCACTATTTTTCATGGTACTGCCTTCATCATTATAACAACCTGAGATTTTATGAGAAATATTCTTTTTTATTTCTTTGATGCCTTGTGTTTTACGCTACACCAATATTAGCTTGCGCTATATGCAACACTATATTAGCTTACAGTATACACAAAAACTATTCTAGTCTTGTGTTTCATGCTAGAGCAACCTTCCTCGATAGCGTGTGTTATATGCAATACCGAGTTTCACTAAACGAGATATTATTATAATATTATTATGAACTAGACGTTATGAATAGTAATACCCACTTTTGAAATTTTATAAATTTTATCTTTCAAAATGGACTTAATTTTTGGATTCGGAATATCGAAATTATCCTAGGGTGAATTTTTGGTATTTTTCTGAAAACTTTCAATTTTTGATGAATAGTGAAAACACTGGGTTACTATTTAAAAACCAACTTTTTATTTAAATAATTATTTATTTTATTTAAATTTATTTTAGGTCAAAATTGATACATAATACCGATATAAGTTCAATTTAAGTCATTTGAGTCATTTTATTGTAATTTTAGATATATAAAAATTTTATTAAACTTTTCACCGTCTTTTACCCACCTCCTAGGAGAATTTTAAAATTTACATAAAACTTAATTTTACCACTTCTGTGAGTGGAATTTCAAAAATCCAAAAGGCATGGTTGATATCAGTAAGTAAATTTTGGTTCAATAAGATAAAAATAATTTTTGGTGCATAGTAGCTTTTTACTTTTATTTACCACGGTTAAAAGTAAATAGGGTAATTAAGGGTAAAAATGATATTATTATTACCCTAAAACATGTAATAATTCTATTGGATAAGTTTAATTCGACCAAAAAAAACATTAGGAAGAAAATATGACCCTCTAGGTCCACTTGGATTAGATTAGGACATTTATTATTATTTAATTCAAAGAAGAGTTAAAAGAGTTAAAATCAATGTTTAATAAGTAAAACATTTTTAATATAGGGTTATAATATAAGATAAATTCAACTATAAATATTATTTATAATATAAAACGATTTATTACATAATTATATTTTATATATAATTTTTATACATTTTATAAGTTAATTTATTTCTGACACAATGGTGATGCATTAATTACCTTATTAATGAAATATTAACATAATTGATGTTATAAATACCAAAATAAATGTAATTTGAGACTTTTTATGAATTAAACTAATTTTATAGGTTAATATGACACGTTATTATTGATTTAATTAACTTTTTTTGAACTAATAAATCTCTTATGATTTTCACAAAAAATCAATTACCAAATAGTGTCAAAATTGACATAAAATAGTTTTTAAAACAAATATTTTATTATTAATTGATATTCTATTCATAAAAATCGAAGGTTTGAAAAAATGACTTAGATAATGTTATATATATTAATAATGAACCACTTGGGGTCCTATTGATAGTTTATAGTAAGTTTATTAACCATATAGTTTAAGAAAACAAGAAGACACGGTAAAAGTTAAATTATTTAACTTAGAGTTAAATTTAAATAATAAGGTTAAAATAGTAACCTAAACTTGTCTAAAACCTATTGGTTGAGATGATTTCGACCCATACCCACTTTATCTTCAAAATAAGTCATTTTTTAGCCTTTATAAACCGAATATGACTTTATTATAAAATAATATTTTATGTTTTTCCTAAGATGCCCCTCTTCTCCCTTATAAAAGGGCACCTCCTCCCTCTTCTATTTACACAATTTTTGAGCCTTCAAGCTTGGCCAACCCCTTCCCATTTACATTCTCAACTTCCCTAGAAACATAATAGAGGTTCTGGTCTCCTGAAAAGACCAACTCTAGTTCCCTAAGAGGAAGTTTAAAAGAGGTGCGTTGAAGAAGAGGTAATCTATTCTACCGTTCTTCTTATTTAGATGTTTTATTATAAAGTAATAACATAAGTATCAATAATATACTGATATGTTATTATAAATATGAAACAACCCCATTTCACCTTCTATCCATCCTACAGAAAACAAAATCACCATGCGTGCGCACGTATGGAATACCGTCTCCATGCCGTGGTGTAATCTGTTTTTCCACCACCACCTTACTTGGATGGGTATAATGGTGTAAATAATAACTATATATGGTTATTATAACATCATACTGATTATGATATATTATATCATCCACTACAATTCCAGTCAATAATTATGGGAACGATATCATCGCTCGTGCGTACATACGGATTACCGTCTCCACGACGCGATGAGATTCATTCTCCATGTTAACCATTCAAGAATGATTATAAAGTATATATAATGAATAATAATGAAATATATGACATGATAAAGCTATTGTATTTTTATATATATATGTCATCTACTTACTTCCATTCAAGTCAATAAGGAAAGGAAAACAACGTTTATGCGTACGTACAACCTACTATCTCCATGAACGGTGTATTTAATTTCATTTATCTATCTATCGTATATATATATTTATACTGAATATATATGATATATAAATCATTATTTTCATTCTAGAAGTAAGTAAATCATGATATAAGTAATAATAATATGAAGAAAAACATGTCCAAACACGTACGATAAATAAAACGATTTTACCCAAAATGCTGCATTAACATGGAATTTACAAACAAACGGTTAATATAAAGTCATAAGTGAACCATATATGATATTATAAAAATGAATATGATTCTGAAATAAGCCAATGACATTATTTAAATCATTATACAGGAGGTTTGGATATGTACGTAGCATATCAGACCTAAGGTAAGGGAAAATCTCACAAAACTCAATTTTTATCCGAGATTGTTTATACTTCAGTATTCACTGGGGAATATTTATCATCCACATCCATGTTTAATTAATATGTAATATTATTTCTATACTCCTACAATTTTTTAAATCCAATTTTACCCATTGGTGAGTTTTTAGTAAATGATATGAAAGGAATCTTTTGTCATTTTTAGTATGTGGTACTTTTTGACTTTTTGGCCAAAGTACGAGAAGAATGTTTTTTTAATTTATACAAAATGAATGGATTTTTATGGTTTCATAACACCTAATTTTCATGAAGATTCCTCTACAATATTTCATTACTATTTTCAACAAAATCATTTTCTTTTAAAATTGCATGGCATTTTGTGAAAAGAAAATGATTTTAAAGAAGAAAGGATATTTTCCTCAAGAAATCATTTCAAGTGTTTTATCAAAACCATTTTGCATAAAATATGACATTATTTCATATGTTTATGTTTCAAGTGTAATGTATATATGATTTACATGGTTCCGCTTTTCTTATGATGAAATGATATCCATTTGTTTTATATGGATTATGTTATGATGGGATGATGTTTATGAAACCCATTTTATTCTTTGGGTTATGATGAATGATTTAAGTTTATGTTGTGGAACACGTAAGAGTGATTTAAATATGATATGGGTGGGACCTATATCTCTCTCCAATGCATTGGGTAAAGATTTATATCTCCTGAGATAGACATGGCTATAACGGAAAGTTAATCCAGTTTAGTGATACAGGACAGGAACGAAGAGTGAACTTGATTCAGTAAGGGACTTTGTCCACTAAGATGGTCTTGGTACCAATGCCTTGGATACTATGGAAATCATATCAAGTGATTAATGGTTTTCCAAAATTACATGTTTTATTCCCATGCTATTTTATCTTGATTTATGTTCCTTTATGATATATGCCTTACGTAATTCCAAGATTTATGTATTTGCTCAAGATTTTGATGTTTAGATTTTATGTTCTAGTTTTTTCATTAAAATTTTTATGGATTATTTTATGTTATCTATGTTTACCCTTACTGAGCATTTGAGCTCATCCTTTTTATTTTTTATTTTCCCCAGGATATAAAGAAAGGTTTTAGGTAAGAAAACAAAATGGGAAGATCTTTATGGGAGATGTTGAAGATCTTTCACCATGATTAGAAGATTATTTTTCCAAGTTTCTAAAGACACTAAACTATTATGGTCCTTGTGTGTTTATTTTTGTTATGTATTAAGTATTCTACAAAAGTAATCTAATGTCCATGTACATCAAGTATGGGTCTCTATAGTTGGTATCAGAGGAAATGTTTAGTTAACCTTTGGAAACTAGGATGCAAAAACTTTAGTGAGATCCCTAGAGATATTGCTAAGGTATGTCTAGGGATGTCCCTAAGGTTACGTATAAGTATAGGTTATAGACCTAGAATTACGGTAACGATATTAGAATTTAACATAAGATGTTATATATTGAATTTAATCCCCCTTGATTATGATTTTTTCCTCTCACACTATTATTTTTGGGTTTTAGAAAATGGATGGAAACAAGAAGATTCACAATAATAGAGGATATGATGGACAATGGAATTATATTCTTCATGAGAAACCAAATGAAATTGGATCTGGAAGTCCACATATCATTATTATTCCTAATCATAAATCTCATAATATGATCAATAATCTCAACATTGGTAAGTTTCCCGACTCAGCTAATAAGATAAATATGGAGTTTCATGATGATCATAGAGGAAAGAAAGTTCAATTTACCTCATGTAAATCATGTGGGAAGAGGAATCATGGAGAATGTTTCAAAGGAACTAGAAGATGCTTTGGGTGTGGAAAACAAGGAAACAAATCCAGTAATTGTAAAGGAAAAGGTTCCGTTAACACCATGGACAAGGATAATGGTATTTCTAAGACATCAACAATGGTTAAGTGTTTTAAATGTGGAATATACGAGCATTATACAAACCTATACCCTAAAGGAAAATCTCATGAAGAGAATCAGCATGGTCATATGGGTAGTATTTATGTGGATGATGATGAAGAGACTACAAATGATATATGAGATGAAAGAAATGATGAAGCTCAGTCAATGGTTTAAGAAGGTAGTGGAATGATTGTATATTTATCAAGAATAATGTATGGTACTATGGAATAAAGAAAAATCTAAGGATTTTTACACTGTTGTCTTTCCTTGATTTTTTGAAAGTATATGATGAATGATATCGGTAACCATGAAAGGATAGTAAAATATTTTTAGAAGGTATGTGATATGTGCATAATGAAAGGATAAGTAGATAATGTGATGTTTGATAGTATTAATGAGCTCATGATTGGTATAAGGAAAAAGTGATATCATGGTTTGAGTATACAAAATTTTGGGATTTTAGTAGGTGGAAAGAGTTAACTTTTGAAAACATTCATGTTTTCACTAAGGTTTAATGGGTATTCATTTTTCAAAAGAATACATGATTAAGGAATTAACATTTTTGGAGTGTGACCAAAAAGATATATATCTTATGATATACAGACGATTAATGATTGTATTCAATGATTGGTAGATGACCTTTCTAGTAATCGTTTTATTTATACTATGAGATTGGATAGAAGTATTTTGGATAAACTTAAAGATTGGAATAGATTAAGTTAGACATCAGATAATATTGTTTAAGGATATAACTTTTTGTTATGTTATAATAGTACAATTTTAAAAAAAGGACAACCCGTAGGATGGGCGGCAACCCGTCGCGTCAGATAAGGATGTGGGAATCAAACGCACAACTGAAGTATGAAAGGCCTTTATCACTGGCCTACAGGAATTCCCTGGTTAGTAGAAACTAGTTTTATTTTATTAAGTGCTATTATAGATGAAGTATAAGTCGATTTTAGCAACCAAATATGATTAATCTTAGCATAGACAGACTTATGTATATTTAATAAATTGTTCTAAACTTTTTGTGATAGAAACAGATGGAATGACCTATCATTCTATCACATGATCTTCTAACACTTCACGAATGACAAATTCAACTTTATTTCTTTAAGATATGAAGTGGAAATTGTTCAAGGCACAAATAATGGTGATATTGTACCAAAAATCAAGTAAGTATTTCTTTTAATTCAACAATTCTTCAACATTAGGGAAATGATCTTGAGAACTAAAAACATTGTCCTAGTACCCTCATAACTGATGAATTATATGGTACCTTAAATCATCACAAATTTATGGATTTGTGATTGATGGATTTTTCATAGCCATGTTCTCTACCACTCTCCATCAGAACTTGATGGTTAGATTTTTCTTCTATATCCATATTTTCACCTATGTTATCCTATGTGGAAACCCAGTGATGAGTTAATTTGGGTAACCATTATATTTCATACTTCACTTTTTAAAATTAAGTTTTAGTATTCCTTTTTACAATGTGGGTTTCTATTAAAGAAACTTACAAGTAGTAAATGATTTATAACCCCGATGAATTTCGAGGGCGAAATTCATTTTAAGGGGGGTTGAATGTAACACCCCGAGATTTTATGAGAAATATTCTTTTTAATTTATTTTATGTATTGTGTTGTACGCTACACCAAGATTAGGTTGCTCTATACACAACACCGTATTAACTTACAATATATGCAAACACTATTATATGCTTATGTTGCATGCCAGAGCAACCTTCCTCGATAGCGTGTGTTATACGCAATACTGAGTTTCATAAAATGAGAAGTTATTATAATATTATTATGAACTAACCGTTATGAATAATAATACCCACTTTTGAAATTTTATAAATTTTATCTTTCAAAATGGACTTAATTTTTGGATTCATAATATCAAAATTAGCCTATGGTGAATTTTTGGTATTTTTCTGAAAACTTTCAATTTTTGATGAATAGTGAAAACACTGGGTTACTATTTAAAAACCAACATTTTTATTTAAATAATTATTTATTTTATTTATATTTATTTTAGGTCAAAATTGAAAAATAATACCTATATAATTTCAATGTAATTCATTTGAGTCATTTTATAGTAATTTTAGATATATAAAAATTTTATTGAACTTTTCACCATCTTTTACCCACCTCCTAGGAGAATTGAAAATTTACATAAAACTTAATTTTACCACTTATGTGAGTAGAATTTCAAAAATCCTAGAGATACGGTTGATATTAGTAAGTAAAATGTGGTTCAATAAGATAAAAATAATTTTTGGTGAATAACAACTTTTTACTTTTATTTACCACAATTAAAAGTAAATAGTGTAATTAAGGGTAAAAATGATATTATTATTACCCTAACACATGTCCTAATTCTATTGGATAAGTGTAATTCTACCAAAAACAACCTTAGGAATAAAATATTAACCTCTAGGTCCACTTGGATTAGATTAGGACATTTATTATTATTTAATTCAAAGAAGAGTTAAAAGAGTTAAAATCAATGTTTAATAAGTAAAACATTTTTAATATAGGGTTATACATAAGATAAATTCGACTATAAATGTTATTTAGAAATATAAAAATATTTCCTACATAATGGTATTTTACTTATAAATTTTAGACATTAAATATGTTAATTTATTTATGACACAATGATGATGTAATAATTACCTTATTAATGAAATATTAACATAATTGATGTTATAAATACCCAAATAAATGTAATTTGAGACTTCTTATGAATTATAATAATTTTCTAGGTTAATATGACATGTTAGTATTTATTTAATTAACTTTTTTTGAACTAATAATTCTCCTATTATTTTCAAAAAAATCAATTACTAAATAGTGTCAAAATTGACATAAAATAGTTTTTTTAAAAAATATTATATTATTAATTTATATTCTATTCCTAAAAATCTAATGTTCGGAAAAATTACTTATATAATGTTATATATATTAATAATTAACCACTTGGGGTTTTATTGGTAGTTTATAGCAAGTTTATTAACCATATAGTGTAAGAAAACAAGAAGACACAGTAAAAGTTAAATTATTTAACTTAGAGTTAAATTTAAATGATAAGGTTAAAATAGTAAACTAAACTTGTATAAAACCTATTGGTTGAGAGGATTTAGACCCATAACCACTTTATTTTTGAAACAATTCACTTTTGAGCCATTATAAACCGAATATGACTTTATTATAAAATAATATTTTAAGTTTTTCCTAAGATGCCCCTCTCCTCCCTTATAAAAGGGAACCTCCTCCATATTCTCTTTACACAATTTTTGAGCCTTCAAGCTCGGAAAAACTTTGAAAATTTCCATTATAAAATTACCTAGTAACATAATAGAGGTTTTGGTCTCATCAAAAGACCAACTCTAGTTCCCTAAGAGGAAGTTTAAAAGAGGTGCGTTGAAGAAGAGGTAATCTCTTCTACTGATTCTTTCAAGTTTCTTTCTTATTCAACTTCTTATTTAGTTGTTTCATTATAAATTAATGACATAAGTATCACTAATATACTTATATGTTATTATAAATATTAAACAACCCCATTCCACCTTCTATCCATCCTACGGAAAACAAAATCACCGCGCGTGCGTACGTACGAAATACCGTCTCCACGCTGTGGTGTAATCTATTTTTCCACCACCACCTTACTTGGATGGGTATAATGGTGTAAATAATAACTATATATGGTTATTATAACATAATACTAATTATGAGATATTATATCATCCACTATAATTCCATTCAATAATTATGGGAACGATATCATCGCTCGTGTGTACGTACGGATTACCGTCTCCACGACGCGATGAGATTCATTCTCCATGTTAACCATTCAAGAATGATTATAAAGTATATGTAATAAATAATAATGAAATATATGAAATGATAAAGCTACTATATATATATATATTCATCTACTTACTTCCATTCAAGTCAATAAGGAAAGGAAAACATCGTTCATGCGTACGTACGGCCTACCGTCTCCATGAACGGTGTATTTCATTTCATTTATCTATCTATTATATATATATATATACTGAATATATATGATATATAAATCATGATTTAAATTCTGGAATTAAGTAAATCATGATATAAGTAATAATAATATGAAGAACAACATGTCCAAACACGTATGATAAATAAAATGATTTTACCCAAAATGCTGCTTTAACACGGAATTTACAAAAGAAAGGGTAATGTAAAGTCATAAGTGAACCATATATGATATCATAACAATGAATATGATTCTTAAATAAGTCAATTACATTATTTAAATAATTATACAAGAGGTTTAGATATGTACAAAGCATATCGGACCTAAGGTAAGGGAAATTCTCACAAATCTCAATTTTTATCCGAGAATGTTATATTTCGGTATTCACTGGGGCATATTTATCATCCACATCCATGTTTCATTAATATGTAATATTATTTATATCCTCAAAAAATCTTTTAAATCCAATTTTACCCATTGTATAGTTTTTAGTAAAAGATATGAAAGGAATCTTTTGTTGTTTTTAGTACGAGGTACTTTTTGACTTTTTCGACCAAAGTACGAGAAGAATGTTTTTTTAATTTATACGGCTTGAACGGATTTTTACGGTTTCATAATGCCTAATTTTCATGGATATTACTATACAAGATTTCATGACTATTTTAAACAAAATCTTTTTCTTTTAAAATTTCTTGTCATTTTGTGAAAAGAAAATGATTTTGAAGAAGAAAGGATATTTTCCTCAAGAATTCATTTCAAGTTTTTTATCAAAACCATTTTCCATCCAAGATGACATTATTTCATATGTTTATGTTTCAAGTATAATGTCTCTATGATTTACATGGTTCCACTTTTATTATGATGAAATGATATCCATTAATTTTATATGGATTATGTTATGATGGGATGATTTTTATGAAACCCATTTTATTATTTGGGTTATGATGAATGATTTATATTTATGTTGTGGAACACGTAAGAATGATTTAAATATGAAATATGTGGGACCTATATCTCCCTCAAATGCATTGGGTAAAGATTTATATCTCACGATATAGACACGGATGGAACAGAAAGTTAATCCGGTTCAGTGAAATAGGACTGTAACAAAGAGTGAACTCGATTTTGTAAGGGATTTTGTCCACTAAGATGGTCTTAGCAGAAATGCCTTGACTAGTATGAAAATTATATCAAGTGATTAATGGTTTTCCACAATTAAATGTTTTATTCCCATTCTATTTTATCATGATTGATGTTCCTTTATGATATTTTCCTTACGTACTTCCAAGATTTATGTCTTTGCTCAAGATTTTGATGTTTATATTTTATGTTCAAGTTTTTGCATTCAAATGTTTATGGATTGTTTTATGTTCTCTATTTTTACCCTTAATCATCATTTGAGCTCATCATTTTTATGTTTTCTTTTCCCCAAGATATAAATAAAGGTTTTAGGTAAGAAAACAAAATGGGAAGATCTTTATGGAAGATGTTGAAGATCTTTCACCATGATTAGATGATTATTTTTCCGAGTTTCCAAAGACACTAAACTATTACTGTCCTTGTGTGTTTGTTTTTGTTATGTGTTAAGTATTCCAAAAAAGTAATGTAATATCCATGTACATCAATTATGTTTCTCTATAATCATGTTCATTTGTATAGAATGTATAACCATTAATTATATAACCATTATAAGACAATACATACACATTTGGTCCTTTGGCTAGCCATCGATGTCATTATGAAATTGAATCTAGATTTTCATCTGAATCTTTAAAATCATGGTCTCAAAACCATTTATTAAACTATTGATTATGTGTATTTTATATCCAAATTTCATTCCTTGATGGATTCAAATGCCTAATAATTTCTTTGTGGGTTTCAACATATAAGGAAACCTCCAAAATTGTATGCAAAATGTAAATATTGGCCTAATACTGATCTATAATATTGATTGTGACAACATATATTCTAGAAATTCATTAACCCACAAGCCACCCAGTGTGACAAGATTTCAGTATACCAATGCTTTCCACACTGTACAGGTAACCATAACATAATTCAACTATTTCCTAAAAAATATATTTCTCAGTAATACAACCCTCTGGACAACATAAATTTTTGACACATCCTTTCAAAATCTTTATATACCATTCAATGAGGGTAAATCCATATATAGTGTATAAGACCACATAGTTAAATATATTTTAACAAGTGAACCATCAAGTAAACAATAATATCAAAGAATGCTGGCAGGAAGAAAATTTCCAATTCACATAATATGATGAAAATTTTCTTTTCCATAGTCAGAAATTTCACCAGGTATATAACTTTGTTGCATATATCTTTGAAAAAGAAACAGAGTTTGGTTAATGTATGATAGAAATTATTCTAAAAAATGCTACATAAATCTACAAGAATTATATCTTGAATCAAAACATGGCAGTCATGAGATTTCAAACCCTTTAATTTTAAATTAGTCATTAACACGATATTCTTGATATTCGATGAATACCCCTTGGGAACCTTTACGTCATTCAAGAAGTTATAAAACTAACATATATCCTGCATGGAAAGATTGTAAGCAGCTAGAGGAAAAAAGTTCATTTTTTACCCTTCACTAGCACAAACTATTCCCATATTTTCATGTCAACCATATACAACATAGCTTTAATTCCACACTTTGTTTTGCAAAGAACATTTAGTAATGTTCCAATTAAACTAACACATAATTTTTTTTCAACATGAATAACATTAAGAAAATGTCTGACATACAAAAAATTCTAGTATGGTAATTAAAAAAATTGATCTCTTTTTCCAACCGATTTTTATAAGGTTTTTGAAAATGGGTTACCAAAACTAGTGTCCACATCTTTTAATTTATCAAGTATTTGTTCACCTATTAGTTGATACAGTGTTGTACATTCTTATAAACTTCTATTGAATGATGCTATCCAAGATTGATACTTATGCCATTAGGGTATAAATATGCGATGTCCTAGAAATTTTTTTTTCAATGAATGTTTCAACCTAATTGACTCTGTACCTTGTTCACAAATGGGACACCCTCGAGTTAATTTAATGATATATCTTAATAAATTTCCATAACCAAGTAAGTCACTTATCATCCCATACAACATGGTTCTTAATGTGATATTCTTTATTTTTGTAAGCATCATACAACATAACACCTGAATCCCACAATAATTTTAAATCCTTGATCAATAGAGATAAATTAACATCAATATCATTACCTGGTTGTTTTTCCCCTAATATAAACATAGATAACATGATGTATTTTCATTCCATGCATAACTACGGTGGAAAGTTATAATTTACCAACATAACCGACAATGTACTATGAGTGATTCTTTGAAAACCAAAAGGATTAACCCCATTTATAGATAATTTAAGACGAAGGTTTATTAGATCATTTCCAAATCCAGGATACTCGTGATAAATTTTCTTCCACCGAGGAGAGTCTGACAGGTGATGTAGTTTCCCATATTTATTTCTTATATCTGCATGCCACATCAATTGTCCTACATTCTCCTCACTTCCATATACTCTATTAAACCTTGAAATTATTGGAAAGTACAATACACCTTTTGTAGGACCCAATTCATCTTTCTTGTATCGAGAAGAACCACACTTTGGGAATTATTTAAATGATTTTTGGTTCTTGAGAAACAATATACAGTCATTTGGGTAGACATTTATTCTTTCAGAGATCATAACCATAGAATGTAACATTCATTTGGTATCATATATTTGGCTAGGGGTCTCATTATCTTATGGGAGTATATCATTCAAGGGATAAAGTAGCACAGTAAAACTAGCTCCACTCTATCCATTTTCTACTTTCAAATTATATAGTTTCAGTATGGATGAAAATGTAGTATATTTAGTGAAACCAATATACAATGGAATCTTTGCACAACCCTTTAACTTCTTAATTTTTTTTGGACAATCATGAAGTTCATCTTCAGCTGTACTTATCATTTTATTAATACAATCTTCATCATCATTCACACATGTAATCACATCCTTGATACAATATTATTTATTTTCTATACTTGTAATTATATGAGATGATCTATAAAATTCCGTGATGTCTCATTCACTAGCTACATTCACTTTTCCTTGTGTTTATTCCAAAATTTATAACTTCGATCAATTCTGTGATAGATCAAGTGTTCTTAACACTCATCTAGAATAATTAGTCTTGAATAAAAATAGTGTAAACACGAAAAAAGGATTTGAGAAGGGTCATATGCATAATATTTTGCAAACTTGATGAACTCTTTCACTACATATTCAATCTCTTTTTTCATACAATTGAGATCCATATATTATTTATTCATATCCATCCTATTTAATTTAGTAATATTTAAATTTAAAAAAATAAATACACAAAATATGTTCAATTCAAGATGGATCTCATGAATTTCTTGAAAGAAACTGGAAAGATTGAAAAATGGTTTATCATCCCACATGATCAAAAACAAAAAATTATTAAAGGAAATTTATAAATATATCTATTGAATTTAATTTAAAAAAAATAAAAGCTTTATTATTTGAAAACACTTTTCATAAAAGAAAATACGACTATTGAATATAATAACAGTTTCAAAAATAAAAAAGAAATTATTATATTTTTTAAAACATCAATCTGTACCTTTGATAAAATCAGGGTCATTACACGAGAGCCAAGGGATTTAATATAGAGATGCGAGTAAATTTTTTTTTAAATGAAAAATGACTAGATTTAAAATGTTTTGTGTAAACTAGAATTTGAAATTTAAGAAGGGGTTTTGAAGTGGAATTTTAAATAGATAAAAGTTCTTCTTTAACTCCTTTAGGAAGTTAAATATAAATTTGATGGTTTTGAATAAATCTAGGTAAATGTTTTATTATTGAAATTTTAAGTTATAAATTGAGAATTTTAAATGGGAATACTTTATTAAAAATCACAAGGTAGAAAATTTTTATGAAAAACCTTAGGATACAAAGGTATTTTTCAGAAACCCCTTGGAACTTTCCAAGATTAAAATAAAAATATTTAGTTCAATAGGTTGAAACTTTACCAACCAAAGTTCTATATCCATATTCAACTAGGGTTACCACCTTTATTACCCATTTTACCACACGTTCTCATCTTAGGGACTATCATAGTACATATATTTTTAGATTACATGGTAATGATTTAACTTATGTCACCCTTTAGGTTGCCTCCTATAATTCATATCTCATTAGTCTAAGGAATTACTTTCTTAGTGTCCAAATGAAACTTTTGTCACCCTTTGGGTTACCTATTATAATTCCAGTATCAATAGCGTTTGATTCCCTCAGTTATTATTTCCTTCCCATGGAGATCAAGAATGTACTTCAAGCCTTGTAACAAATCGACTCGTGTGACATGAAATGTTGACCTCAGTTGGCTCATTACATTAATTTTGTAGTTTTGTTTTTCATTACAGTAATGAAATAAAAGAATATGTATCGTACAATGTCTATTATAATGAAATTATTATTATAGTGAAATCTAGAGTCTTACACTATCCATGTGATTTTCTTTTTATAAAACAAAAATCATGGAAACCTTTAATTATTAAAAGTATATTAAATCAAACATGCATTTCCCTAATCATTTGAAAATAAATCATGAAATACAACTTAAAAACTTTTTATTTTACCTTCCATATTCAATTCAAAAAAATTTATATTTTCCAAAAATCACTTTATATTTTAATTTAAAATATATTTATTTTTCTATATTTTAAGGAATGAAAGTATTCTCCAAAACAAAATAATTATAAAATAATTATAATTGAAAGAAGTAAGAATGAGGAAATTTTTCCCAAAATACATGATTTGGATTTTCAATTGGCTAAACTGAGCACTAATCAATAAAAAACCCCTATTGTGAAATACATAGTTTGGGAAACCATGCATCTATTGAAATTCACCCATTGTAGGTTAATTGCTTTAATTTGATAATAAATCTCCTTTATGAAATTACTAATACCTAAAAGTATCTAATTATGATTTTTTACAACATTTGGATTAATATGAATTCAACTATTATAACCATATTGAAAGTATCTTTGTCCAAAGATAGACACATACCAAAAGTAACTAAGGACCACCCAAATGAAAAACTGAGCATTTACCTAAATTAAAACCATCCTTCCATGTTAGAAAAGCTAAGAATAATTTTAATTTTTTATCATATTGAATCTTGGGTACCCAAACTCACAATTCCTCCTACATTGACTATGCCTTCCAAACCAATAACTAACAAAATTAACAAATTTCATTGATTTACTATAGGAATATATAATCCATTACCAAATCATCGAAACATAAACTATTATCAGAACACTTCCCCAAAAATTCCGATGAATTATCATCATCACCTCTATCTCTTGAAAGAACTCAAATACTATCACTGCTATATTAACACTCAAATTATTTCCAATAAAAACTTTTATACTAAAAGATCATTAATTATACCCAAAACATAAAATCCAAATTTTGGTAGATCACATTCATCACAACTAAATAAAACATTTCCAAACCAAATTTCCCATCACATAACTAGACCATATAAAGTTACTAAAATCACATTTAACTTTCAACAACCTAAGACCATAACTAGAGACACAAAAAAATTCATAAGAATAACATAAATGGGGTTCCACACACACTATTGTTCGAGAATAACAAAAAAAAAGTGAACTATGAAGAGAATTAGTTGAGAAATATATAAAAAATATTTGAATAACATACCTTTAGTTTTGAGGGTCTTGATTAGTCAAAAATATTTAAAAAATTTACAATAGATATGCACTGATAGTGGGATTTAGTGAGGCAGTAATGGGGTTCGGCGAGGTAATGGGGCGAGGCGGTATTGGGGTTGAGCGATAGCAACAACGGTGAGAATACAATTCAGAAAGAGTGGCGACGCAATGACACTAGTGTGGTTCGACGAGAGCGGTGGTAGGGTGGCGGTGGGGTTCTACGAGAGTGGTGGCGTGACGACAATCAGCTTCTGTGAGAGTTTGAAGGTGTGTGAGAGAATATAACCAGTTAGGGTTCTTTCATAAAAAAGACAAGGCTTTTATCAATGCTTTCAGAAAAGAGCTGATAAATAGTAGTTTTATCAGCGTTAAAATAAAAAACACTGATAAAAAAACTCATTATCAACGCTAAAATTATAGTGCTGATAAAGAATAGTATTATCAGTATTATTTTATCGCTGATAAAGGGACGTCTTTATCAGCGCTAAAAAAACACTGAAAAAGTTCTAATGTTAATAATTTATTTATATTACTATATATATATTTATAAAATTATACATATAATAAATAAATATATCTTTATTTATAATTATAAATATGATAAATATATATTTATTTATAATTATATATATAATACATATATTTATATATATTTGTATATATCTATATAATTATATATATTTATAAAATTATAAATATTATAAATATATATGTATATATATATATATTTATTATAAAATTATAATATATATTTATTATATTTATAATTATAATTATAAATAAATATAGATATATTTAAATAATTATAAAATAATAATAAATATATTTATTATAATTTTATAATCATTTAAGTAAATATATATATTTATAGTTATAATTATAAATAAATGTATATTTATTTAAATAATTATAAGATTTTAATAAATATATTTATTATATTTATAATTTTATAATTATATATAATAAATATATTAATTATATATATTTATAAAATTATAAATATAATAAATATATTTATTATAATTTTATAATTATTTTAATAAATATATATTTATTTATACTTATAATAATAAATAAATAAATATTTATTTATAATTATAAAATTATAATAAATATATTTATTATATTTATAATTTTAAATAATAAATATATTTATTATAATTTTATAATTATTTAAATATATATATATATATATATATATATATTTATAATTATAGTTATAAATATTTGTATATATTTATAATTATTTGTATATATTTATAAATATATTTAAATAATTATGTATATTTATAAAATTATAAATATAATACATATATTTATTATAATTTTATAATTATTTTTATATATATATAGTTATAATTATAATTATAATTAAATATATTTATAAATATTTGTATATAATTATAATTATAAATATATTTATATTTATATAATTATAAAATATAATAAATATATTTATTATAATTTTATAATTATTTAAATATATGTATACATTTATTTTTAATTATAATTATAAATAAATATATTTATAAATATTTGTATATAATTATATACATATATTTATAAACTAATAATAAATGTATTTATTATAAATTTATAATTATTTAAATATATATATTTAGTTATAATTATAATTATAAATATAATAAATATAATTTATATTCTAAATATATTTATTGTAATTTTTAAGTATTTGTGGGAACATAAGTATTTGGGGGAACATAATAAGTTAATGGGTATAACATGAATGAATCATACCTAATAAAGTATAGATTATAAAAAATGAGTCATTATATATATTTGGAAAACATGATTAAGGATTTCAATGTATAAATGAACATTCATGAGTCATGAATACATAACATATGCATGCGTCATCATAATATAGGTAATCTTAACATTTAGGACATAGAAACCCACAATCATGTCCACAAATAAACTTATGATCAGATAGCGTCAATTATACGTACTCATGCATCAATATATGAACATAAATAATGTCAATCATGTCCATGAATATCATCATAAACTCTTGATATATATATATATATATATTTATTTATTTATTAACCAAATTCATTGGAGATATATATTTATTTAAATATATATATAATTATAATTATAAATAAATATATTTTAAAATTATTTATATAAAATTATAAATATATAATTATAAATATAATAAATATAATTATTATTTTAAAAAAAATATTATAATTTTATAATTATTTAAATATATATATATTTATAATCTTATAAATACTTTTTTTAAATCATTATATATATATTTGAATTATAAGAAAATATAAATTAATTATAAAAATGAATTTTTAAATTAATGTATATAAATTAACATTATTTTTGAATATAAATATAATAATTATATATATATATATTAATAATATTTTTTATAAAAAACTTTTATTAGTGTTAAGAATAACGCTGATAAATATATCCTTTATCAACACTAAAAAAACACTAATAAAGGACACACCTTTATCAGTGCTTTTAGCTATCGCTAATAAAAGTGAGGTCCTTATGAGTGATTTTTTGCTTAGCACTGATAAAAGTCGGCACATTTGTTGTCCTGATCTGCAGTAGTGCTTGACCCAAATCACCCAAATAGATCTAAGTTTGGTGGTGCCACATGACCCCAACATGCCTCATTGAATTCCAGAGGATGCTAGCTTATAGAGAGGGTATAAGAGGTGATGGTGGGGAGATTATATCCTCTGTATATAAATCTATAACAACATTGAAAGAAATATAAATAATAATTCAAACATAAAACAATAAGTTTACAAGAATAACGATTATGGCTAATCACAATGAATATAAAATGTATACTATACAAAATAAATCTCTAGAATATCCTAAGAGTTATAAAAAATAAACCTTCATCACCCATGAGATGATCATATACAAACTTGACCAAAAAGAGAAAAAGAAAAACTCCAATTTGGTACCAAGGATCTATCCAGTCTATTACCAAAAGTCATCAATATCTTATCCGTGCATCTCCTACACCTCTATCTAACTATTCACCAATCACAAGGCCCTTTACCTTGCCTGTATCATGAGACATAAAGTCTTTATGCATCCTAAAGGGTCTGCACAAGGTTTGGGTATGAACTCAATAGGCCACCACCAACGACGTCCCAAGATAATATCCATACATATATAAGTGTATACAAAGTGAAAAGCATTAAAACCAACATGATAAACATATCCCACTCCACTCCATACTCATCAAGCCATGGGTGAGAACTCTACTTTTTAGGCCATTTCCAGAGTGGAATGATGTATCTATGGTCTATACACACCAACATGCACCCAACTCCCTCCACCCAATTTTGTTCAACTGACCCCACCCATTGGGGATGATCATAAGGCTCACATCAATAAACTAGAGACCATAATCCTTTCAACATTACCAACCCATTGACCCATATAAATCCACATGTACAGAGAGTTTCTCTCCCCAACCAATGATGACAATCACCCGTCAATCCCATGGACAAAACTATGGCATACCCCTTTTATAGTTCAAAGACCACCATCATCGCCCTAATATGATCATCTATGGAAGATACCACCCAAAACATGGTTGTTAACACCACCATCCAGGTCAGTTTATATGGAAACAATCCTAATAACATCAAACCCATGTTTTGGGAAATCACCACCTTTTACAGACACAACCTGTTGAACCTGAATTGCCATCATCAGAAGTGGTCAATAACACCCTACATCATACTAGTGAACCACATCACCCCATTTCCATGTAGAATTCACCCATCACATTCCCAAGGAACCTCATAATGTAACACTACCCATAAAAAACACTAAAAAACACATGGAATCTTTTCAAGAAAGCTCTCGGTCCATTAACTATCACACAACACGTCCTTGGAATAGGGAAACCCACAACATTACATAACCACATCAAAAAACCCCTATGGAACTTTTGTTAAATACCATAAACCATAGTCAATATCATTCCTACTCACTCACATGACCCTACCCATGACTAAAAATCACACGATGCACAAGA
Source organism: Viscum album (assembly GCA_963277665.1). NCBI lineage: Eukaryota > Viridiplantae > Streptophyta > Magnoliopsida > Santalales > Viscaceae > Viscum > Viscum album. The sequence goes on along the minus strand of OY728126.1, from coordinate 922,916,388 downwards.
CCACATATATCAATGAAAATATCTAGGCACCACCAACTCAGTATAGTAGGATCTTGCTTTCCAAATTCAATTACCTGATTTTATCTGAGGAAGAAGGAATTAAAAATATATAAAAAATAACTAAAATGGAGATTTTAGTTGAAACTTATAATAACTGTGATGAAACTAAAAATAAATTATAGGGGAAAAATATCCTCACATGTGACTACTTCATATGAAATACATCATGAATAAAGGATAAATAATGGAGATGATCTTCCCTCAGGAGTAGATAAAACATAAGAGGGAAGGGTCCTAGTTTTTTTGGGTCAACTAGGACCCCCTTCCCCTATTATAACTTAAATAATTAATACATTAATTATACCTAAAATAAAAAACCACCATGAGCCCATCATAACTGTAGTGGATCCCATCGAAACTCAGGTATCACCCACCGGTGTCATGGTTTCCCTTCATTGGGGTTCTGGTGACATGGACAATGACCAATTCATTGCCCACTGGAACTTTAGTGGCCTCCTAGTGAGGTTCCACTCAAAATCTTCTTGCTTGAAAATTCCTTCACCACCAACCCAATTTTCTAAAAAATGACTTTAAGCATCTTCTAACCACTTTAACACACTGAATAGGCCTAAATACACATGATTAATATAACACCAAAAGATTTTAGTATTTATTTATCATTAAATAAATCTTGTGTGTTTAATAGTTTGTGATATACATAAAACTGAATTAAAAATAACGATTTCATATTTATTATGGTAGAATATTAAAATATAAAATTAATATACTATAAAATAACTAAATGAAACATAATTAGTGAAATTACTAAAGGATTAATACCCTAAGTAAATAAAAATACTTCAAGGTTGAAATTTTCATCATCATGATCATCTATGGAAGTTTTAATTCCAATAATAACTATATAAATAATATAAAAAACTATAAATATGATAAGAATATTGATAAAGAAATTAGATAATAGAATGAATGATTTTATATATTCATGTAATACTATATATAAGAATCAAATATGACCATTATATATGTGGTCATTTGTTATATGTTCATTGGACATATGGCCATTGGATATATGGTTTTTGGATAAATGAAAAATTTATATACTTATATCTAATAAATAAAATGAAGTTTTTTTTATTGTTATTAAAAAATTAAAAAATGATATAATTCAAATATAATAAAAAATATGGAATGAAATAAAAATATAATAATCAATTTAAATATTTTATTACAAAAATATGTTTTTTATTTATTACACATTATTATTATTCTTAATTAATGATTTGATGTGTTTATAAAATTAAAAGAAAAATTATAATACTAATGGATTGATAAAGTTAAATGGTAAGAAGATAAATAAATAATTTTAATGGGATGTGATTAAAATTATTTAACGTTAAATAGTGATATTCTCAAAGAATTATTTTTTATAAGTGTTGTATATTTTTACCTTAATAAATTTAACTTACATTGTTAAAGTATAATGCTAATAATATAAAATGATTAAATTTATAAAAAAAATATATCAACACTCATTTATTATTACTTTATAATAAATACAATTAAGAACAATTAATGTTTTAAAAATCCATTTTTCTATAAAAATAATATTATATATATATATATCTGGATATTGAAAGTACAACTTATAATATATAGAAATTTAATTATATTAAATAGAGTCTAAATTTTGGAATCATTATGTCAAAATTAAGTAATAGAGTCAATTTCATTTTTATAAAAAATGTTGTCGAGGTAAAAATTGAGTTACCACGGTAAAGGTAAAACGAGGTAAAAGGGAAAAATTAAGGGGTAAAGGAATAAAATATCTATAACCTTATATATAAATTTTGTATATGATGTTATGAAAAATTCATATACATTAGTTTTCCATTTTTTATCCACTTTCCATGTAAAATGATAACCTTACACCTTAGAGAATGAATATTTTTGGAAATGCCACTCAAAACTCACCTATAAAAGGAACCCTCCTATACCCCTACCATAACACTATCTAAATATGTTCATATATTAAATATATACCTAAATATACTATCTTAAATACTTATTACGCATTTTTAACCTCTAGTTCAAAGAAAAAGTCCTAAATCCTTCATTTCTATGGAACTAGTTTCGAGAAGGAGAAAATTCATCAAAGTATCCAATCCTTCACCATAATTTTAACCATGGATGAGTATAAATACATCAATAATAGTATTATGTGATATTAAATAGTAGTTTATTTTATGAATATTGTTTTATAAGGGTGAAAAAAGGAATGATCATTCTAAACTAACTTGTTACTATTTGTAAATTACCCAAAACATGCTCACCATAAATTCCATTCTCATGAACCACACCCATAACTTCCATCAAATAAACATTTTAATTGATAAATAATTTAAAATAATTTGTACACTAACTTTAATAATCTGAGAATGATTTAATTTTTATCCAAGAATTAGTATCGATATCACAATTGTAAAACTTATAAAAAATAATCAAAATTACTGACATCCAATAATGAAAACAATCAATAAGTAACTAATATTTTAAAAATAAATTATTACTATCAAAGAGTGTAAATGGTAATAGATATATTTAAGTTTAGGAAATAATTTATTAAGATGGTTATATTTATCATAAAATTGGTTAAATCACCTTTGTGGAAGTCGAGGGTAAGGGTAAGGGTTTATTTTCCAATCTCACTTTGAAATTGAGATTATTTATCTCTAAATTAATATTTGGGGAAATTGTATATAATTTCTCTCTAAAAAACCATTTATTTTATTTTACTCTTGTTATTTATTATGTTTAAATTTATTCATACCATTTCAGCTCCCTTTTGTTCATAATTCAACTGAAAGTATTCTTAGATGTGGAGTTGACCTTATCTCTACTTTTTGTTTGGTAATATTTATCCTCTATGTATATGATTTTATAAATGTAATTATCACTAATTATAAAATATATTAAAATAATTTTTATTAAATTCTACTTTCATTATAATGGTGTGAAAGGAATCTTTGTTAATATTTTACACAAGGTTTCCTTCAATCATCCTTTTTTTCGGTTTTAATAATAAAACTTCCATTCCAAGTTTTCATGGTTCTTAAAAGTAATTTATTATCACTTTTTCATTATTTTTCTAAAAAAATTGATTTCCAACTTATTTTATTTTAAAATAAAAGTTATTAAAAATATAAATTATATTTCTTCTTATTTTCTAAACAGTTTCCTAATGTTCTTTCAAAGTGTTTTTCATCTATGTAAAAATAATTTAATGTTTCTTATTATTTATTAGGGATACTCTATAATGATATTATCCACCTTCTATATCTTTATGGATTATGATCGCGTCTAGGTTTCCCCATATGTGAACTCTTGGATTTGGTGCAAAAAATACACTATTTAAACATAACATTTGATAAAAATTGATGCTACCAAATCTAATCATATATTTATTTTAAACCATTTATATAATTTTTACATTAAATATGATAAATAAAATTAAAATCCCAATAACTAAAGGTTTAGTGTCTTTGAGTACTGGCTATATAATAAAATTATTTTACAATACTTGTAAATATTTTCCCATAATTTAGCTACACTAGAATCCTTTTGAGAATTATCAAAAGTTATAATCATCTTCATAACTGGGGGAATAGAAATATAAGAAAGAGGTGAGCTAACATTCTCATTAGGTGAAAGACTCATTTATATTTCATCAAGGGTTAGATCATAATAATATGATAAAACATGAGTAGGGGAGAAATATATTATTAAATGAATATAGAACAATAATAGTTCTCCATAAGTCATGACAAAAGGACATTAAATATCAAATGAAAAAATCTGTACCATGACATAAGAGTGTAAAATAATATACATGATCCATAGAGCACAATCAAAATCATATTACACTAAATGTGGAATTTCATGGAAACATATAATAAAAAGGAAATATGGAACAAACAAAAGAATATAAAATCATAACACAATGGATCAAAAATCACTTTACTTCCTCCCATCACATAGTGGATTAGGAATTACATCCCTAACTCTAATCACATAGTGGATCAGGAATCACATCTTCTCTCTCATACATAGTGGATCAGGGATCACATCCATGCCTCTCATACTTAGTAGATTAGGAATCATATACCTAACTCTCATAATTAGTGGATCAATAATTATATCCCTAGCTACCATGCTTAGGTGATTGGTAATCATGTACCTGTCTCCCATACTTTTTGGATTAGGAATAATTTCCCTACCTCCCATACCTATCTCATGAGATATCATACTTTATCCAATGATGAATATCCTTTGTGATGGGTTTTTATCATTTTTTTTATTTTTTGACAACTAAATTTTGTTAACGAATGTTTTTGTTAAATAGTTTATAGTGTTGAGAAATTCTGGTGAGAAATATTCTGAAAGTTTATTAAGAAATTTTTATTATAAATTTACCATAGAAGTAAAAATCCAAAAAATTTCGAAAGATGGAAAGTTTCCTTAAATTTGTTAAAGAACTTTATATCAAAGTTAGATGATTCTTTTCTACTCACTCAATATTTTTAATATAATGAAGAAGATCATGATACATGATAAATCTCATATAAGGGGAATAAGTACACCATTTATGGACAAACTTTTAATAAGAAATTTTGGTGAGTTTCAGAAAAAAACTTCTTGAAAAATAATTATAAGGAAGTCCAAGAATGTAAATTTACTGAAGCTTATATAAGAACATCAGATGTACAAGTGCATAAGTTTTCCAGACACATGGTTTTTAGATGTAGAAAATGAAAATCACCAGATATAGAGTTTGTAAGAAATATGAGAGTGAAAATTTTCTGAAGTTCTTACATTTTCATTAGAAAAACCCAATGTATGTTTCTAGAGAAATATTTGAGATTATTTTTAAGAACCGTCCTCAAACAAAAAGTTTTATAAAGTTAAAAAAAAGTTACTAAAGTAAATACTTTGTACACCATACTAACTTTATTGGATAAACTCACCGAATAAAGTTTTTATAGGAATTTATAGTGACTACAAGTTGATGAGTTTAGATAAAGGTAAATTTTCATGAAGTCACTGGATAAACCAAATTTTGATCATCGAAAAAACATAATCAGATGGAAGGATTGAAGTTATTTTGTCACCAAGTTTGTGAAATTTCATAAAATAAAGAAATAATTAGAAAGTGGCATAAGATGTTAGATTTCAATATGTATAAAAACTCAAAGGTAGAATTCAAAATGAGAAATATAACAAGTGAAATAGATAAAGAACGTTTTTTGTGACAAAATATTTATAAGTTTAAAAATATAGGAAACTATCTTCATTGGTTTAAGAGAAACAAATAAATAAAGTAGAGTCTTCTAGAAAAACAACTTTTTCATATGGGAATGTTTTTTTGTATGAAAAATTATATGATGTTTGATGTTTGTGAAGTTATAAAGAGAAATGATGAAGAGATTAAATTATATGAACTTTCATTATAAATTCCATCAGATAAACCTTTTTAAGGAAATTCATTGGATGAAATTTCATGAAGAAGTCCATCAGACAAACTTTTCCAATAAGATAAAACATTTTTATGTATAAATTTGAGCTAAGAAATGTTGATTGATTGAAAAAAATTCACAAAGATGAAGAAAATTCAGGAAGTGAAGTTTTTACAATTGGATGAAGAAATCTCCATCAGATGAATATTTCCTAAATGGGTTCTAGACAAACATCTTGTGGATACAGTTTATTTTGTAAAGTTCCAAAATTTATGTGATGAATTTTTACAGTCAAATTATTTTTATTTTATTTTGAGATAAGAAAATGTATTTAAGTTATTTAATGTATGAATTTATGGAAATTTGATAAAGGTTGAAAATTTCTAGAGAATTCACAAAGCTTCATGAATATTCTAGAAGTGTTTAAAATCATCCAAGGAATTACAAATGAGAGGGATATCCAAAATTTGAGTCTTAGTGATAATGAAATTAAAATGTGTTTCCCACCTTTTCTACTTATATAGAACCTATATAAAGGGGTGAAAATAAAAATTTCTTTTTCACTGTACACATGTATGTAAAATTTTAAACACAGAAAAATTTGTGTTAGATGTTAGTTTCTAACCAATTTTTTTATTGTTGAATAAGAGTTCATGATAGAGTTTTTATTTAGAGAATCAAAAAAAGTTCCAGTTTAGAGTTTCTAGAAATAGTGGAACGGATGGAGTTTCCTGGCCTAGTTTGAGAGTAAAAAAGTTTTTGTTAAACAAATAGAATTAAGGTTATAAAAGGCATAGTTTTTGTGAGGTGCAATGAGTAGACTATTTCAGATGTAGAAAAGGGATCACCAGAAATAAATTTATGGATAAAAGAAAATAGATGGAGAAACTAGAAAAACTTTCCAGATAAATCCTGGGAGTTTATGTTTCAAAGTATCATACTTTTTTTGGGGACGAAGTTTTATAATAAAAACTTTATAAACCAACATGAGTCATTATAACCATACCTATAGGTAGATATAAGGAGTCTAATATGTGTTGTCTCAAAGTTTCAATCACTTATTTCTAATAGTGAATTTCAATGGACCCATGAAAATAACCATGACATGGAATTAGGTTCTCACACTAAGGATGAATCTTCTTAATCTTTCATGCCTTATTTAATTTCTTATATTTTTATGTTTGTGAGATAGTTAAAAAAATTGATAAGAAAATAAATCTAACAAAATACATGGATTAAATTTCATAAATATGGAAAATTTTAAAATTTAACCACTAATTTGACACCTCCTCTTTGTGTTTCAAGGATCCTAAGGAACTTCAATTGTTATCAGAGTGAAGTTCACCCATGTAAAATCCTTATCATATAAAATATTAATTTATTCAACAAAAAATGTATTCCTATATTCTATAGAAAAAAGTATCATGGATAAAAAATAGAAGGATCCCTATGTTATATCATTTTTCTTAGAAGCTTTTTAAGTGACAACTATTAGGTTTCCACCAACTAAGAAAAATAATCCTATGACTTTTGTTGATAATAGAAACATCGAGGTTGATAGGAAAGATGTAGACTCTATTCTTAAATATTTTTCATAAAATGTATTTATAAAGGTGATGTGTCTTAAAATAGCTAATAAAATTTGGGACAATCTCAAAAGTATCTTCAAGGCAAACACCTAATTAAAGGAATAAAAGTTACGAATATGGGAAAGAATGTTTGAATATATCAGAATGAGAGATAAAATATTATTGATGAGTATTTTAACAAATTTATTGAAGTTGTGTGCAAAATAAGATGATTTGGAGATGTTTTGGAAGATTCTACCATTTTAAAGAAACTCATGAGAAACTTACCTAATAGGTTTGACTCTAAAATATATAGCTTAAAAGATAAATATTATTTATCTCTTGATGAATTGCATAACTTTATTATTAATTTTTAAATGAGTAGATATAGAATATTGAAAAAGAATATCAAAGATAAACTTGATTTTGAATCTATGAGAAAGGTGAAAATCCAAGATACTAAGAATTTTGACCTTATTAATATGAAAGAAAAATAAGACGATGAAATGAATGAAAAATTCATGTATATAACCAAAAAACTTTCATAAAGGTATAATAAAGTATGAAAGAAAACTTCCACTGAAATGTTTCGAGTTTGGAGGAATTGGTCATTTATCTATAAATTTCCCCAATATTTTTTTGGAGAATATGGATATCATTCTTAAGAAAAACCCCAATAGAAAAAGTTTAATAAAAATTATAAGGAGTATAGGAATTACATTGGTGGTAAGAAAAATTTCATGGGAAACAGAGGAAGTATGTTGAGTATGAAAGTCGAATATGACTTTAATGAAAACAATTATTTAGAATTTGAAAGTTTATAAAAATTAAGAACATAATTCAAAAATGTTGATAAAAATGTAGATTCCTAAGATAGTGAATAAAAAGAAGGATGTAACGAATCATACAAACAATATCCACATAGATATTAACTTTCTTCTTTTCTTTATAAAAAAATAAAACTTACTAAAGAAATTAGAATGATGAAAAAAGAAGGAATGAAAGAAAATGAAGGAAGGAACGATGTCCTTGTACAGAAAGATGAGTACATCCAGGAGATTGTAAAACTTAAACTAAAAGTTTCCGAATGATGAAATATAATGGAATATCTCAATAAGAAACTTATATATACAGAATATGAGGTATGTAAAACCTAATAAAAATTTCATGAGTTTGAAATCACTTTAATAAAGATGAACGAAAATTTCAACAAGGATTCTGAAGTGAAAGATGAATTATCTCAATCCATAAAGAAATATCACTCTAAGAATTAGGTGAAATCCTCACCCAAAAAATGTAAAAGTTAATATGATTTTACTGATAATGAAAGTGTTAGAAAAAATGTTCAGAAATCTTGGATTGAGAATGGATGTGAGAAACTTATTACATAAAAAAATGTTGATAATAACCTCCATAAGAATGTTTTCCCTCTCCAAGAGGAAATGAAAGAAGAAAGATGTTACGAACCTCAGGAAACTAATTATAGGGAAAGATCATATTTATACAAAAGATTAATATTCAGTGGATATTGTTGGTGATTTGGTATTTTTGGTAACACATACTATAATTGTGTTCACAATATGTCTCTTCCTAGAAGTAGATATGAATTAAGGGGGAGAAACAATAGAATAAAAAAGATAAGCTTTCCTAATCTGTAGGAAGAATTAAAAATAAAATCAAAAGATGTTATAAAGATTCCAATGAAATTTTTTTATCCATCTGGAGGAATTTGTGGAATATTTGAACATATGGGTCACTTTTATGAAGAATGTATGACCACTCTTCCATAACAAAGTATGTACTCAAGGAATGAAAAAGAAGTTGGAAAAAAGAAAGTTGAAGAAAGAGGTTTTACTATTGATACAGATCTAAAATTAATAAAAAATAACAAATCATAGATTCTTGATAGTGGTTATTCCTCACAGATGATAGGTGATAATTTTTTTTGAAATATGTTGAAAATCACATAGGAGGAGCAATCACTTTTTTGTAATGATAGTTCCTTAAAAATCAGAGGAATCTAAATAGTAGAGATTTAAGGTGGGAAACTAAAATCCAAGGATGTTTTATATATTTATGGTCTCAACTACAACTTAACTAGTGTGATCCAACATTATGATGATGAAAATTAATTAATTTTCAGAAAATATGAATGCATCATCATAATTGTGGAAGATGGTAATGTTGTTACCATGGGAGAAAGAACCAGTGAAAGTATATTTCAATTTAGAGAACTTAGAAACTCATGTTATTTGAGTGATGAAGATAAAAACACACTGTGGAATCTTAGGTTAGGGTATATGGGGAAAAAAATTATGAAAAAACATTGCAAAGTAGATTCTATATGAAAATTTTCCCAACTGAAAAGAAAAGAAGATGATGTTTGTTCAACATGTCAGGAAGGGAAGATGATTGGTAAAATCCATAAGAAAGTTAAAATTCAATATATTAGACCTATTTATCTTAATCACTTCTATTTATTTGGGTTGATGAGACATCAATAAATTAAATAGGATATGTAATTTATCACCTTTATTAATGATTTCAATAAGATAAACAACATTATATTTATGAAGCATAAATCATTGGTTGTGTAAATGTTCATATTTTTCAGAAGAGATGTAGAAAGAGATTTGGGTGTTTATATATTGAAATTGAAAATAGATAATAGAAATAAGTATAAATATAATTATTTTGAATCATTCTTGAAGAAATTTTAAATTAAACATCAATATAGTTCTCCTTACACCCCTAAAAAAATGGAGTTGTAGAAAGGAAAAATATGAGTTTAGTGGAAATGGGAATAAGTATGTTGGATGAGTATAAAATTTCTAGCTATTTTTGGAGAGAATATATCAGTACTGCTGTACATGTACAAAAAATATATTTTTTAAGGTCATAATCCAACATGTCTTACTAGAAAATGTGTTATAAAAAGAAAACTTCAGTGAAATATTTCAAGGTTTTTGGAAGTCCTTTCCTACTAAATATTAAAAATTTGGATCTTGTAAAATTTGAGGAAAAATATGGGGATGGAATTTTAATAGAATATTCACCCATTATAAGAAGTTATAAATTTTTGAATAAACATTTACAAAATTTGGTGGATTCTGGTGATGTGAAAGTTTTTTAAAAATATAACTTCATTAAAAAAGATTTTTGAGAATGTTATGGAAGTTAGGTTAAAGGAATCCAATGAGAATTAAAAAAGTGAAGATGAAAGTGAGCCAAAATAGGAAATTGAAGATTTAGAAGAATCGTGCAATAAGAAAATTAGAGTAGGAATAAAATCTATAAAATTTCATAATCTATAGAAACAGGTTTAATATGAAAATATTATTGGAAATCAAAAAGATATGGTTCAAACTAGAATAAAGATAAGATTTGAAAATTAAACATCACTCATCTCATAGATTTAAATAGAGTCAACTTCATAAGTAGTTAAATAAAAATAATGGGTAGATGTTATGAATGATGAGTTGTATCTTATAGAGAAAAATGAAACTTGGGATCTTGTTCCATAACCACTAGGGAAAAATATTATTGGAACAAAATGGGTGTTTAGAAATAACCAGAATGAACATGGAGAAATTTTAATAAGCAAAGCATGAATTTTTTGTGAAGGTTGTTAATAGGTTGAGGGTGTGTATTTTTAATAATATTTTCCTCCATTCTGAGATTATAAACTATCAAAATGTTATTTTTATTGGATGTACGTCATTGTTAAAAAGTTTATCAGATGTATGTAAAATAACTTTTATGAATGGGGAGATTGATGATGAAGTTTATAATGAGAAACCTTGTGGGTTATTACTTGAAAAATATGAAACCAAAGTGTGTAAGTTGAATAAATCCTTTTATGGGTTGAAATAATCACCACAATCCAAGTAATACAAAATTGAATGTTTCTTTAAAAAGTTGAATTTTTGTAAAGGTAAATTTGAAAACAACTTATATGTGAAGTATATAAAATCAGATACCCTGATTGTTATTGTTTATGTTGATGAAATAATTTTTTTAGTGTATAGAGAAAATTATTATAAAGAGTTTTTTGGAGAAATGAATATATTTTTTGAAATGTAAATGCTTGTAGAATTAACTTTTTCCCTAGGCATACAAGTTTAAAAAAAGGAGATATAACATTTCCTATATCATGAAAAGTATGCTAGCGAGTTATTAAAAAAATTTAGCATGGAAGATTACAAATAAGTTTCTAATTATATTTTAGTTGGCATGAAGATGATTAAAGATGAAGCCAAGAAAAGTGTAAGTTATAAATATTTCCAAAAGTTGATAGGAATTCTGTTATATCTTATAGCTTCAAGGCCTAACATCATTTATGCTATTACTTTGCGTGCATGATATCAAAGTGATGCTAAAGAATAAAATATTCAAGAAGAAACAAATAATTTTGAGATATGTTAAAGTAACATCTTCTTATGGGATATTGTATGAAATAATTAGTGTTAAAAACTTTCATGGGTATAGAGATACTGATTAGGATAGAGATTACAATGATAGAAAATCAACTTAAGGGGGAACATTTTTCTTGGGATAATGTTGTGTAAGTTAGCATAGTAAGAAACAAAGTTCAGTAAATTTAAGTATATAAGAAGAATAATACATCATCACCAATAATTCATGTTCTCAAATTACTTGGTTGAAAGTACAACTGGAATATTTTAAAGTGAAAGTTTATACCCCATTGAAGATTATTTGTTATAATCAGAGTGCCATTAATCATTCCAAAAATCCTTTCAAACATTCAATATCAACTACCATTTATATTAAGCATCATTTCATAAAATAGAGTGTTTTAGGTGTATATGTTACGTTGGAATATATTTCTACAAAATATCAAATTGCTGATGTTTTCACCAAAGCTATGCCAAAAGAGATATTTTTAGAATTGAGGATGAAACTTCATGTTCAACCTCCACCAAAGAATTTATAAAAATTGAAATAAAATCCCCCCAACATGATTTAGATTATGTTAAAAAAGGTGAATATAAAGTAAAAACTTTTTAAAACATTTCTACAACTCTCACTATAATAAATCTAAAGTCATGGTTATTATAAAATAGGGGAGATAACAAAAAATAGGAGAGTAAAAAATTTAGAGTTTATCTTAACATGGACAAAAAATTTCTTTCCCCCAAGGGTTTAAATTCCATTAAAAATATTACTTTATCTAGTAGTGTTGTGTTAGAAATTCTCTATAAGAAAGGATGAGGTTTAATAAAATATAAAAAAAGAGTTGTGAAAAATGTTGAGTGATGAAAACTGATGAGTGGTTAAAATTTTTTGGTGAATGTTTCCAAAAAATAAAAAAGGGGGAGATTAAAGATCCTTTGTGATGTTTTTATAAAAAATTATTGTATTTGTTGAAAAATAACATTTTTTAAGAATGTTTTTGTTAAATAGGTTGCAAAAATTTTGTTATGAAACTTTGTTAAGAATGTTTAGTGAGAAAGTAGCTGAAAGTCTATTGAGAAAGTTTTGTTATAATTTTTTTGGAGAAAAAGAAAGTCATAAATTCAGAAAGATGGATGGTTTACTTAATATTGTTAAATAAAATTACAATTAAGTTAGATGATGATTTTATAATCACTCAATGTTTCTAATATCATAAATATTACCATGATACAATATTAAGTTTTTACAAGGGGAATAAATACACTATTTTTGGATGAAATTTTAGTAAGAAATTTTGGTGAGATTCTAGAAAAACCTTACATAAAAAGAATTATAAGGAAGTATGAGAATGAAAATTTTTATAAGTTTATATAATATAATCATATGTATAAGTGTATAAGTTTTCTAGACATAAAGTTTTCAAATATAGAAAATTCATATCACTGGATAAAGAGTTTGTATGAAATCTAGGAGTGAAAATTTACTAAAGTTTGTACATTTTCATCGAATGAACCAATGTTGAGTTTCCATAAAAATATTTTAGAGAACTTTAAATAAGCATAATAAAATAGTAATTCTAGAGAAATTTCAAAACAAAAGTTTCTAAAGTAAATAATTTTTACAGCATATGAACTCACAAGATGATTGTTTTGTAGAAATATCTAGAAGTTACAAGTTGCTGAGTTTGTAAAATGGGAAATTTTAATGAAGTCATTAAAGAGACCAAATGATGATCATTAGAAAAACCTAATTGGATAGAAGACTTGTATTTATTTTGTCATTTAATTCTTGTAGTTTCATAAAATAAAGAAATAAACCCAAAGTGAAATAAGAAGTTTGATTTCAATATATATGCAAATTCAAAGGGAGAATTCAACATTTGAAATCAAATCAGTAAAATATATGATGAAAGTTAGTTGTGATAAAATATTTATAAGTTACAAAATTGTAGGAAACCATATCTAGTGGTTCAAGAAAAATAAATAAAGAAATCAAGGTTTCTGGATAAATAATTTGTTCATATGGAAAAGTTTGTTTGGAAGAAAAAATGTATGATGTTTGAAGTTTGTAAAGTTTAGAAGTTCACTACAAAAGAAATTACATCAGATTAACTTTTATTAAGAAGTACATTAGATGAAATTTCATAAGGAAATATATCAGATGAAATTTCATAAATAAGTCCATCAGATGTACTTTTCCATGAAGAACAAACCTTGTGATATATAAAGTTGAGATGAGGTAAAATGACCAGATGGAGAAATATTAGTTCTTTAGAAAAACAATTTAGCTAGAAGAATAAATGGATAGAAGTGAAGTTTTTCTAATCCAATTAAGAAATATATATTGAATAGATAATTACTAATGAGGTTATGGAAAAAAATTTTCTAAAACAAGTTTGTTTTTTAATGTTGCAAAATTTATATGATGATTTTTTTCAATTGGTTTTGATTTGATTCTAAGATAAGAAACAATGTATAAGTTCCTTAATGTATGAGGTTATGTAAATGTGATAAATTTTTGAAATTTATGGAGAATTAACAAAGGTTAACGAATATTCAATAAGTGTTGAGAAGCATCCAGTGAATTAAAAAAATATAAGAGATCTGAAATTTGAGTTTTAGTGAGTGGGAAAGTTAAATGTGTTTCCCATCTTTTATACTTATGGAGAACCTATATAAAGGGGTTAAAAGTACAATTTACTTTATATTTAAGTCATATATGAAAAATATAAAAAGATACAAAATTTTTGTCGAAATTGAGTTTCCAACTGAAGTTTTATTTTGTGTTGAAGAAGAGTTCCAGATAGAGTTTTATTTCAGAGAATCAGAAAACGTTTTAGTTCAAAGTTTCCAGACAGATAGGAATAGATGGAGTTTCTTGGAAGAGTTTGTGAGGTGTAAAGTTTTTGTTAAATATATAGAACACAAGTTATAAAAATCATAATTTCATTGAGGCACAATGGATGGAATATTTCAGATATATAAATGAGCACACCACAAAAACGTTTCTAGAAAGAGGAAAATAGATAGAGAAAACATACAGACTTTCCATACAAACCCTAGGAGAAAATGTTTCATAATTTTATTATGGATCAAGTTTTCTAATATAATATTTTTAAATTTATGGGAGTAAACATAATTATAAATATCAGGAGATAAGAAGAAGTCTAATTGGAGTTGTTTCAAAGTTTTATTGACTTCTTTCTAATAGTGAATTTCCATGGACCGACAAGAGTTTCCATGAAAAGGATATAGGTTCTCACACTTAGGATAAACCTTTTAAATCTGGTTTTTCATGATTAATTTCTCATATTTTCATTATTATGATATTTTTATAAAATTTGATAAGGAAATAACTCTAAAAAGTTACAGGGGTTAAATTTCAAAAAGTTGGAAATTTTTAAAAGTTAACTACTTATTCAACCTCCTTTCATATGGTTCAATGATCCTAAGAAACTTAAAATTTATTGGAGGGATACATAATTATAGGACCACATATCACATAAATAAAACCATACATATGTATTCCAAAATAACATAAAAACATTCATCTTTCAAATATCAATTATTTGATCCATTGAAAATATATGAGTTTCCTAAAATCACCTACAAAACATTTTATAATCCTTAAATAGAAATAATAAGGATGGTAGTGTATGGAAATATCACTAGTGAAGCTTAAAAATAATCTATGTATGTTTACATATATTAAAAACACCTTAATAAGAAGAATTTTTTTGAATGGAACCACATCAGATGAGATAAAAAATTTGATCATTTGATACCATGAGTTTAGGAAAAGAGAATAAGAATAAAATAAGGGAATTATGAGGGTAATTTATGAAAAATAATTTCCAAGGTAATAAATCCTTTTGATATAATAAGGACAATATAAGAAAAATTATAAACAAGTTTTTATAAAACATTTTTAATATTACCTTAAGATATGACCTTATGGGTCACATTCAAAAGTCATTTTGAAAAATTTAAAGTTAAATTTTTTATAAAATTTAAATTTTAAAAAGAAACCACAATGATGGATTCATTAAAAAGTCATAAATGTTATATAAATAAATATAGAGTAGAATATAAAACATAGGCTCATGAAATGAAAAACCATCACATCCATGATCTCATTTTCTGGAATTTTTTTCTATTTATATTTGGTATATAGTTCTCCCCCTTGGTTCCCTTTTTAATTTTAGAAGAAATAGTGTTTTTTGGGTGGGCAGGCCCAGGAGCACGGTTGGCACATGATTAAGGGGAACCATGCACCCCGACCTAAGTAATAGTGTGGTAGGATAGAACATATCGCATGAACACTGCATGGCTGTTCACCCGGTCCAATTGACCATATAGTTGGTTACTGAACTACCGTATGACCACCACATGACCGGACCAAGTGCCTATGTGGTCTGGACATACCATGTAGGCAAACCATGAACCCAGTCTAGTACATTAAAAATTGTATTTTTACTATTTTCCCTTTTCTAATTTAAACCCTATTCTTCCCATTTTCTTCCCCACTCAAGATTTTTATCCATGATTGCTTCATTGTCTCCCTGAATCTCCCTTGGACACCCATTTTTGAAGGGGATTTTGTGGGGAAACTTCAAGACTCTTCAAGTAAGTGAATTTCTCCCTTGTTTCTTCCTTATTTTTAGAGTTTCTTCCAACTTTCTTGGGGTTATAATTTTCCAGAATTTTGGGTTTCATTCCGAGGGTTTAATATCGGGGTTCTGGGTTCGTTCTTCACGATTAGGATTCCATTTTGATTTCTTACGGTGCGATTGAGGTGCAATTGGAGTTTTTCATCAATTTTGGTCATTTTGACACCAATGGTAGGTGGTTCCTTATATAAACATTATTTGGTGAATTTATTTTTCTTGCTTGAGTAATTTAGAATGTCCCTTGATTATTTTTATTAGTGAGAAAATGGTTTTTGATAGGATTAAATATGATTTTGATTTTAAAGTGGCATTTATATGTGGAATTGGGTGTGTTTATGTGTAAAACCTTTTTGTGTGACTTGGTAGTGTCTTCTAAATTTCACAATTGGTTTATTAAATTATATAAGGGATGAAAATCATGTTTTGATATGTCATTGGTGTGCGGTGGATTTTAAAAGAGTATTTTGGGTGCATTTTTAGTGTAAAATATTTGCAGTGCTTCTTGAAATTGTTTTTTAAATTTCTTAAATGATTTATTAAATTAAGTAAGAGTTTCAAAACATATTTGGAAAAGGTTTTGGTGTGCGTATGACATTAAAATGGAATTTGGGTGTGCAAGTGGTTCCATGTGATGTATAATCCCTTGTTTGGTTGATGAAATGTACAAGTGATGTCATGTGACATGTAAAACATGATTTTGCACAAAAGGGAAGACCAAGTATCTAGGTGGGAGGACTAGGACTAGTATTCTAGTGATTCGGAAGTGGCTACAGCCCAGTTTCACTTAGCAGGATTGATAATGACAATACTAACTAAACATGGATGATGATTTGAGACCACTAGAATTTTGGATATAGCTCCTCTCAGTGGTTCGTTCATGAGAAAGCAGTTGGTTGTGGTTTCTATGCCACATTTCATCGAGATAAAAGGTACATAGGGTCCTATTTCTAGCTAGTTCCTAGGGGTGCTTCCCGTGACTAGTGCTCATCAGCTATATCACACTTACCGTCGCCATATGGTATGTTTGGTTGGTAATTTCATAAAAAAGTGTTTTTCTTTAAAGTTTATTTCTTTAAAGTTGTTTCTCATTTAAAGTTGCTTTCCTTAAAATAGTTACCAGAGTCTTTTTTTTATAAAAACTTACAATCTATTTTTCTTATAATGTTTATAGCATGGAATCTTGTATTGGGTCGCATCTTACTGGGCTTAGTATCACACCCTAATTACACCTTTGGATGTAAGTAGACTCGGTAATGTTTGACATAGGTAAGGGAAAGGCCTTTGGAGATGATGGTTCAGGTTTTTAGAGGTTTTTCTTGGTGGATGTTGTGGAGATGGATTGAGGGTGGTTCCCCATTGCCATGTGGTTGTTTTTTTGATAGTCTTATGGTTTCTTTTTTTAGACTTGTTTGGTTTTGACTTAAACCTTGTACCTCAATTATGAAAATTATTTAAGGTTTATTTAGTTTGAATTTTCATATTTGGTTTATTGATTATTGTTAGTTTTTTAATGCATATAAATTTGGGTAAATCATTCCCACTCTTTATTTATGATATCTGGGAACTTGTGCCAACTCGTGGGGATTGGGAATGCCCTTTGGTCCTTTCCACAGACTTGGTTGGGTGCCAGTTTGGATGAAGACCTGGATTGGTTCATGAAAAAATGATATCATAGGGAGGATTATCTCTTTGGTTCATTTCATTTGGGATGAGTCTGGTTAGATAGGAGTTAGGAATTTTGGGGCTTAGAGTTCTGGTTGTGAGTAGGGTTCCTGCCCAACACACCTTGTGAAAAATCTCGAGTCTCTATGGGATGTTGGGATTTTTGTTTCACTTGTCTTCATGGTGGGATGTACAGACTATAGATGGCATATGGAAATTGGGTGGGGGTGAAGTGGTTTGATCATTTCATTTTTGTGATAAGTTTGATTTATTTATATTTGATGTTATTGTTGAAATTTTTCAGAACTATTGTACTAATGTTTTATATTTTGAATGTTTATTTTTATAGAAATATGCCTCCCTTAAGAGATACCTTACAACCATGGGAGGAAGCCAATGAGATTTCTATCACACCACTTGATCATAGGTTAGTAGAAGGTGTGGTATAGGATGTTATGGCCTTGGGACTAGGAGCGAGTCCTTCTCTTGCTACAGTTAGGGAAGATGAATCTAGTCCTAGGAAGGAAAAGACCCACGAGTTTCTCAAGAACAAACCTCATACTATCTGAGGTAACACATATCCTTAGGAAGCAGAGGAGTGTATTGAGAAAATTGAGCGCTTGATTGAGTTTCTTGATACAACTGAGGAAGTCAGAGTAAAATACACCTTATTCTTGGTATACAGTCCCAATTAAAGGTGGTTGGAATCAATGCTTCAAGTTGGGAAGTATGAGGAGATGATCTTGAAGGACTTCAAGGCTATCTTCAATGGCTATTACTATCCTGAGGTCTTGAATTATGCATTATCCTGGGAGTTTATAGATCTTGTTCAAGGGGAACAATCAATGATAGAGTATGCTAACCGCTTTGCCGAGCTAGTCCAATATTCACCTGAAATAGTATCCAACAAGAAGATGAAGGATCAAAAGTTTGAAAGGGGTTTTCGGCCGGAGATCTATTCTCAGGTATTTTTTTTCAAGTCAAAGACCTATTATGAGGTAGTTTATTGAGGTTGTATGGTAGAGATTGACTATAAGGGTAGGTTTGGTTTTTCTAGGTCAATGTTAGTGGTGGGTAGTGGTAGTTCATTTGAGAAGAAGAGGAAGCAGGATGAGAAGGGGAAGAAGGGAGGTGGTAGTTTAGGCCATCCTTCTAGACAGTATTCATCTATATCTTCTGATGTAGGGTTTTTTGTGCGCCATCAGTTTGGTAGAATAGGACACATATGACCTTCATGTACATATTATCCTAGGACTTTTCATGAATGTGGGGTTATGGGGGCACTTGCATCAATTTTGTAGGGTGGTGTGCCCATACCAGATTGGGGTAGGATTTGTGGCTTCTAGGGGAGTTTCAGTTCAGTTGGGGCCATCCAGGATAAAGGGATCTCAGTTTGGTGGTCACGGTGGTATTAAAGGATCATCTTCAGGGTAGATCCTGTTTAGGGAAGAGCCATATGAAAGCGATCATTCTCAGATAAAGACCAGACATCTTCAAGCTATGGATCCGGCACTAGTAGGATAGGATGCAGGGCCCTCGACAATTCAAGGTACAATTCTGATTACATCTTCTATAGAAGATATTTTATTTTATATTGGTGTGTCTTCTTCTTTTATCTGTACCCATATTGTCAATATTTTTAACTTGCACACTGAGATGATGTCTTTTGAAATGGAGTTTCTAACACTGTTGGGTAAGAATAAGGAGTAGGGTTTCAGGTTGCCATCTTGTTCTCTCTCCCTGTTAGTGGTTGGGATGGAGTGGGATTTATTGGTCTTGGATATAGACCTTTTCAATGTAATCCTCTGCATGGTTTGGATAGTTTGCTTCCAAGTGCATATCGATTTCTATATGAAATAGATGAGTTTCATGGAACCAGATGGGAGTCCTCAGGTA
Organism: Viscum album; assembly: GCA_963277665.1. Taxonomy (NCBI): domain Eukaryota; kingdom Viridiplantae; phylum Streptophyta; class Magnoliopsida; order Santalales; family Viscaceae; genus Viscum; species Viscum album. The sequence continues at coordinate 922,896,646 of OY728126.1, read as the reverse complement.
TTTCTTGGGGAATGAGATCCTCAGTTGAGTCGTGCAGGATCTTCACTCATAGAGTTGGGAAATATTGTATTTCAGTTATCATTTCTCATGATGGTGGATGGTGGTGGTGATTCTGAGGTTAGACTACCTTCTGTGGTGGATGAGTTACTAGAGGTATTTATAGATATTTTTTCGGTCTTACCCCCTAGAGCGAGACATGGAGTTCTTAATTGATTTGGTGATAGGAATAAAATCGATATCTCTTCCCTCATATCATATAACCCCCAATGATATAAGGGAATTAAATATACAGATGGGATATTTGGAATCCAAATGGTTCATTCGTCCGAGCGTCTCTCCTTGGGATTCTCCTATTATATTCATGAAGAAGGCTGACAGATCTCTCTAGTTGTTCATTGACTACTTGAAGCTAAATAAGGTAAACAATAAGAATAAATACCATTTGACCCAAATTGATGACTTGTTTGAACAACTGAAGGGGGGGGGAGTGGTTTTCTAAGATAGACGTGCATTCAGGTTACCACCAAGTCAGGGTGAGAGAGGTGAATATTTTGAATATGTATTTCCAAAGTAGGTACAACCACTTTGAGTATTTGGTCATGACTTTCAGATTAACCAATGCTACAGTAGTTTTTATGGAACTCATGAATAGGGTATTCCACCAGTATCTCAACTCCTTTTTTGTGGTATTCGTGGACAACATCCTAGTTTATTCGGGATCTGAGGAGGAGCATGAGCACCACTTTTGGATTGTTTTGGGTACTCTATGGGATCATCGCCTTTATGAAAAGTTTCCAAAGTGTACCTTCTAGATCAAGGATGTGAAGTTTATGGGTCATATGATTTTAGAGAAGGGGGTTTTAGGGGACCCCAAGAGGATTAGAGTAGTTAAGTCATGGGAACAATTGAATAATGTGTTCAATATTAGGAGTTTTCTTAGCCTGTAAGTTTATTAAAAATGTTTTTTTGGATTTCTCTTATCTTTCCTTGTCCATGACTGCACTCACCTGGAAAGGGGTGGAGTTTTAATGGAGCCTAGAGTGTTAGTAATCCTTTGAGAATTTGAAGTGATGGTTGACTACCACACCTGTGTTAGTCTTTCTAGAATTTGGGAAGGGCTACGTGGTTTATTGTGATGCTTCAGGTATGGGCCTCGGGTGTGTTCTCATGCAAGATGATTGTGTAGTGGCATATAGTTCTCACCAACTCATACCACATGAAAAGAATTACCTGACAGATTACTTGGAATTGGAAATGGTGATGCATGACCTAAATAATTGGTGCCATTATCTTTTGTGGGAGAAGTTTGTGGTTTATTCTAACCATAAAATCATACCCTATATTTTCTCCAAAATATATTTGAACTTGAGGCAATGCCATTGGATTGAGTATTTACAAGGGCTTGATTTTGATATCATATTTACCCTAGGAAAGGGTAATGTGGTGGATGAAACCTTGAGTAAAAAAAATCCAGTGCAGGACTTGAAGAAGTCTAGTGATGAGTGGACCTTTATGGGGCTCTTTGCCCAGATGCACTTGGAGACCAAGGATCACAATGAAGGTGCATTCTTGGTAAGTGTTCAGTTGACTCCTTCTCCTCTGGAGTTGATTCAGTGGGATTATCTTGGTGATGAGATGTGTCAGTGATCTATGTAGTCTATTCATGGTGGGAAGACATATATTGATTGGTCTTCATCTCTTGAGGGAATCTTGCGCTTTAAGGTCCATTTCATGGTGCTGTTGTTTCTAAGAATGTTAGTGATGCAAGATATCCACCAATATCAGTGGTCCATTCATCCTGGGGATACCAAAATTTATTATTATGTTAATTGGTAGTTTTGGTGGCTAAGTATGAGGTGATACATAGATGATTTCGTATCGAGGTGCTATACATGTCAGCAGGTAAAGGGAGAGCATCAAAGGACCTTTAGTTTACTTCAACCATCACCCCTTCCTACCTGAAAGTGGGATGAGGCCACTATGGATTTTATTGTTAGATTTACTCATATAACTCAGGGAAGGAACTCTATTTGTATGGAGATTGATCATTTGACCAAATAAACCCTTTTTATTCTGATCAGAAATTAAGTGAAAGTGAATGAGCTAGGCCGGTTGTATGTTTAGGAGGTGGTAAGGCTTCATGGTGTTCTATTAGAGGTTGTTTCACATATAGAACCATGTTTTACCTCTCAATTCTCAAAAGGAATTCAAAAGTAATTAGGGTTGAAAATTAAGATGAGTATGGCATACCATCCTCAAATAGATGGTTATATGGAGTAGGAAAATCATATTTTGGAGGACATGCTTCGTGCTTGTGTTTTAGATTTCAGAGGATGATAGCCATTTGGGGTTGGTTGAATTTTCTTACAAAAACAGTTACCAATATTTAATTCTAATGGATTCATTTGAGGTGCTTTATGGTCATCCATTTTTGTCTCCTTTATGTTGGGCTGAGGTTGGTGAGACCTCACTTTTGAGACTGAGCCTTATGCAAGAGACATCTGAGAAGGTCAAGTTGATCAGGAAGCAGTTATTGACAGTTCATAGTCACCAAAAATTTTATGCTGATCAGAGGAATCAAGATCTTGATTTTTCCATGGGTGATTGGGTGTTCTTGAAAGTGGCCCCTCGCTTGGGTCATCATCATTTCAGAAAGCAGGGAAAGCTCATGCCAAGGTATGCCGACCCTTTTGAAATCACCGAGAAGATTGGAAAGATGGAATACAAGTTAGCTTTTCCATATCAGTTGAAATAAATTCATGATGTATTTCATGTCTCCCAGTTAAAGAATATAATCTAGACCTGTCCCATGTGTTGGATTGAGAAGAGTTGGAGAAAGATCCTGATTTATCAGTGTTTGAGCGGCCGATGCGAATAGTGGATTACTAAGAGAATGTGTTTCAGGGGAAGTAGATTCCATTGGTCTATGTAATTTGGAAGCATGAGAATTATGTGAATGAGACTTGGGAGTGAAATTCGTGGGATGAGCAAGAGTATCCATTTTTATTTTCTGACCAAGCTTTGAGTTGACTTTTCAGGGGCATAAAGTTTTAATGGTGGAGAGAATTATCACATCTGTGATCTCATTTTTAGGTATTTTTTCTTATTTATATTTGGTCTATATTTCCCCCTTGGTTCCCTTTTTAATTTTGGAGGAAATAGTGTTTTTTGGGAGGGAAGGCCCAGGTTCCTGGTTGGTGCACGATTAAGGGGAACTGTGTGCCCTGGCCTAGGTAACAATGCAGTAGGCTAGAACCTACCACACGACCACCACATGGCCATACACACAATCCAAATGACCATGTAGTTGGTTTCTGAACTACCACATGACCACCGCAAAGCTGTGTGGTTGACCCAAGTGACCATGTCGTCTGGATAGACCATGATCATGCTTTCACCACATGGTTTAATAAACCATGTAGATAAACCGTACACCCAGTCCAACACATTAAAATTGTAATTTTATTGGTTTTCCCTTTTTGGATTTAAACCCTGTTTTGCTCATTTTATTCCCCACTTAGGATTTTCAACCATTAGATCTTCCTTGGATCCCTCATGATCCCTTAGATACCCATTTTTTGAAGGGGATTTGGTGGGGAAACTTCAAGACTCTTCAAGTGGATTTCTCCCTTTTTTTCCTTCTTTTTAGGGTTTCTTCTATATGTCTTGGGGTTTTAATTTTACAGCAGCCAGGGTTTCATTCATAGGGTTTAATCTTTGGGTTTTGGGTTCTATCCTCATGATTATGCTTCATTTTTGATTGATTTCAGTGTGATTGAGGTGCATTTGGAGTTTCGCATCGATTTTTGGCATTTTGAAACCAAAGGTAGGTGGTTATATGTATAAAAATTATTTGGTGAATTCATTTTTCTTTGTTGAGTAATTTAGAATGTTCCTTGATTATTGTGAGTGGTGAAAAGTGGTTTTTAATATTATTAAATGTGCATTTAATTTTAAAGTTGTTCTTCTATGTGGAATTGGGTGTGTTTCATGTGTAAAACCTTATTGTGTCACTTGGTAGTGTTTTATAAATTATGAAATTGGTTCATTAAATTATCTAAGGGTTGAGAATAATGTTTTGATATGGAATTTGTGTGTGGTTGATTTTAAAATAGGATTTTTGGTTTAAAATCATTATGTAAATTCTTGAAATTGTTTTGTAAATTGTTTAAATGATTTATTAAATTAATTAAGAGTTGTGAAACATATTTGGAAACGGTTTTGGTGTGCGTATGACTTTAAAATTGAATTTGGGTGTGCAAGTGGTTCCATGTGATGTGTAATGCCGTGTTTGGTTAATGAAATGTACAAGTGGTGTTATGTGACATGTGAAACTTGATTGATCATAAAAGGGAAGCCCAGGTGTATAGGTGGGTGGACTTGGATTATAATGCTAGTGATTTAGAAGTGGCTACGACATGATTTCACTTAGAGGGATTGATGATGAAAAAACTAACTAAACATGTATGATGATTCGAGACCACTATAATTTTGGGCATCTCTCCTCTCTAGTGGATCGTGCATGAGAAAGCTGTTGGTTATGGTTTCTATGCCACATTTCATTGAGATATAAGGCACCCATGGTCTCATTTCTAGCTAGTGCCTAAGGGTACATCCCGTGATTAGTTCTCATTGGCTATACCACAGTTACCATCAACATATGATATGTTTTCTTGGTAATTTCATAAGAAAGTTTGTTTTATTTAAAGTTGATTTCTTTAAAGTTGTTTCTTGTTTAAAGTTTATTTCCTTGATAGTGGATCATGTTTCTAGTGGTTCGTCTTGGTGTGGTGTTATGGAGATGGCTTGAGGATGGTTCCCCCTTTCCATATGGTGGTTTTTGTGATAGTATTATGGTTCTTTTTTGTTGTAGACTTGTTTGGTTTTGACTTAAACATTATAACTCAATTATGAAAATTGTTTAAGGTTTTTTTGGTTTGAATTTTCAGATTTGGTTTATTGATTATTGTTAGTTGTTTAATGCATATAAATTTGGGTAAATCATTCCCACTCTTTATTTATGATACATGGGAACTTGTTCTAATCCTTGGGGATAGGGAATACCCTTCAGGTCGTGCCACAGATCGGGTCGGGCATCAGTTTGGATGATGAACCAACATTGTTCGTGACGAAAACCTTTTTAATATTTTTTAAATATATTTATTAAAAATCACAACATAAAAAGAGGGATAAAAATTTCATTTGAAAATGGGTAAAAATAAATTTTAATATCAATATAAACAAAAAATATTTTAATTTTAAAATAAAAAAGGTGAACATTAGTGGAAAGTATGAATATGTACATGGATGGAAAAGGGATCATTTATAGGGGGTGAAAATTATTCTTAACATTTTTAAATTTTATATAGAAATAAATTCATCAAAGAAGATTTATTTTATTTGAAAACAAATATAAAAGGAGGAAGGAAAATATAATATCATCACAAGGTATAATAATTCAATATTTTAGAACCATAATCAAGGAGGAATAATTCTTACTTTAGAATATAAGTTTAACCAAGAAAATACATTAAAAATTTGGTAACAATCATATAAAAATAATTATAAGGAGAGATTTATGAAAATGAATTATAAATATCATGAAATAAACATTAATAATAATAATATAAACCAATAAGGAAGTAATTACACCATATATAATAAAAATAGGTGCATAACATGAAAACATTCCTCAATGAAAAGAAATTGTGACGTAAACTCTTACGAAAATCATAATTCATGAAGTATCATTTGGATAGGGGTTTATGTGATAGAAATGTAAATACTCATAAAATAAAAAGGAAATTCAAAATAATACCATAATATGGTAGAATATATATATCTTATAAGAATAAATTTCAAGAAGAATAATCATAACTCAATGAATGAAAATCAAGTTAACAAAAACCCCGACCTTTAATCTTAACTACTTTGAAAGTGATTTAAACTTATATATAATAAAAAACACCTTAATAACCTATTCTATAACCTTATTCAGATATAATACCATTTATATTTTATAATTATAATCATTTATTATACATCCATTAGGTAGTTAATGTTTATTTTTGTTATCAGATGTTAGCAATTTTGATTGTCTATTAAGGTTTTATAATGGAGATTTAAAATCCTATTCTTTGATACCAATATCATCATTAATATTTTATAAAATATATTTAAATCATTGTTTTTAAATGATTTATTCATACCCATGTTCATTTTATTTAAGCTATGGGTATGGTTTGGAATCCATGATCACCTCGTTTCAGGTAATTGATCGATATCAAAGGATTACTTAATAATGATCAATATTTTTTATGTTTTTCTTTCAAAACCATATTAATGAAATATATTACTAATTAATATCATTTATACCCATAACATATATATTATAACCATCCTTGTAGGTTGGTTATGAAAAATGGAACACGTAGCTCCATGGAGGTAATTGTCCGCATGTACACATTGACGACATTTTCATTTTTCATAGAACAAAAAGGAGGTAGAAATTGGTTTATATTTTTAGAATATTAATAAAGTTATAAATATAATATTTATTCATTAAATATCCCCTTTTTAAACATTAATGTAATCCATCAAAGGAAAATGAGATACGTCACTTTGTGAAGGTGGAAGTCCGCACATACACATAGAAGACATTTTAATTTTTCTAAGGGAAAATGGGAAAGGTGGATATTGATTATTACCTAAACATAATAGCCTTAAGTATACTAATAATACTTATTTAATTATATAATAATGGAAGCATTAGATTTGGAAGTGAAATATAGAAAATAAAATAGGTTAGGGAGTGATTAGTACCCACACTGAGAATTTGAGCATTCCCTTGAAGGACATCTTATATATGGAGGAATTAGACCAAAATATAATGAATAGAGGATTAGGAAAATGAAATAATTTTCTAGGAGAATTTAAATTTTTAGATATTAAATAGGAATTCAAATTTTTTTGTGGATTTTAATTGGTGGTAGAAGACCCCCTTTATAAGTGTAGAGAATTACATTTTTTGTAAATATAACTTCATAATATAAAGGGAGAACATGTTTCACATGAAAAGTGGACTCCAAAGTGAAAACTAATGGAGTGGAGATAAGGTTTTGTTGATCCAAACCTCAATAATTCATTTGGAGCCATGTTTTTGAACATGTTTTAACTCCTTTACACTTGGTTATACTCTTTTTACCTTAATTTACCTTTACTTTAGTAATTACATTTTTAACCTTGGTAACTAGTTTTATGACTACAAATAAAAAGTTCTTTATTACCCAATTCTAGAATTACGATTTAAAGTAAGTAAAAAATTCTATAAAATAAAATTTTTAAGTTTGAGAAAAATTAATTTTAATATTATCACACATTACACATAAAAACCATTATTGGGAAAAGTACATTTTTAGGCATAAAAATAATGTTTAAGATAAAATTATTAATGTTGTTGATTTCCATGAAATTAATTGTTTTATTATTACAAAAATAAGATATAGTTTTCATTAAAATCAATCCATTACAAAATTAAACATTGATAAAACTTAATTAAATTAAAATGACCAAAAATAGTTTTAATTAAAATAAAAATTACTTAACTTTAAAAATATTAAACATGGGATTTTTAAATTTAAAATATTATTTTTTAGATGAATAATTTTAATCCTTAAATAATTGTATTTTCATAAAATTTTTTATAAGTTTTTAATTCATACTTAGTTTGTGGTAATAAAATCTACGGTATTTGTAAAAAAATGATACTTTATACTATTAAACTAAAAAAATAAATTATTTGAAATGGCCCAAAAATTATTAATAAGATAATATTTACATGATAAATTCAAAAATTAATTTTATTTTATTAAATTAAAATTATTAAATTGTTAAAAATTAATTTTTATATTAGATCATAAAATGTGGAAAACCAATCTTTAGAAGAAGAATTATTTTTAAGTATAACATGAATGCATTATTATCTTCTATCTAATAATAATATTGTATGGATGCTAATTTAATTTTTTATATTAATTTTCATTATATTTCATCAAAATATTTATTTAGTATAGATTAATCCCTATATGATTAAAATACAAAAAAATTATCTAAAACTATTTCCTTTTTACCGTTAAATGTTTTTACTCACATCTTATTAATTATTTATTATTTATCCAAAAAATGAATATTTTTATTCACTTGAGGTTTTAGTCTTCTTTTTTATTGTATTATCATTATGTATTAATATTTATTTATATATTGTTTTTTTAGTTTTCCATTGCCTGTGACATAAGTTATCAAACATAGTATTAATTTTAAAGAATTTAAAATCTTAGGGTGTTACATTATCCCCCCAAATAAATTGTGTCCTCAAAATTTTAATTATTTATTACTAATGAGAGTCGATAAGGGTATCCATAAGATAAACATGACTAAATATATGAGCCATGAACCTTAATTTATTAGGGAATAATAGGAAAATCATATTTTCCTTTATATTATACATGTATTGATATTCCCAACCATTTTTGTCATATATTCCTCCTTAACTATCTAAAAGTTATAGGATTTTATAAGGAAAAACCTTTTATGGGTTCAATTTTATGATCCAATTTACAAAAAAATACCATCATAAAATGGTTATGATAATATCTAATAAAATCCACATAAAAGATCATATGGATATAAAGACTCAATCTTATGATGTCTTATCTAATGGAAAAATCATTTAAAACTATGACACGATTTGATCAACCTAGAACTATATATAATAAATCTTGGTTATCTATGTTCATTTTACTATTAGGTTTTCTAACCTACTTATATTCATATCCTTCGTAATGGTCTACAAGGATAATGTGAATTAACAAAAACATATCCTCCAGGAGTGTCAAACATGGTGTACAGTGAATCCTCTTTATTTTTCAATAGGTGAAGATCAATTTAATATTCAACCAATGTTTTCAATATTATTACCCCTAGGAACATATATTCTAGAGCCTACATCCACTATTTTGTATCTAGACATGAATTCTATTACCATGAAAACCACACAATCTATAATTTAACAAAACTTTAGGATGTTATCTAATACATAGACTTATCTCTAGGGTTTTAATTAAATTTATCTTATCTTAATCCTACAAAATAACTAAACTAATCCTAAAAAATAACAATAATTGGTTATGATACAAACTGAGGCATCCTAAACTCATACTATCTAATCTGGTGATAAAAACACATTCTTTAAACACAAAATTTGATAAAAACTAAGGAAACCAAAGCTAAATATATATTTATTTTACATAAATTAATTAATTTAAATTTTACATCTCACAAATTATCTCACAATTCTAATAACCAAAGGTTTAGTTTCTTAGAGTATTAGCTACATAAGAAACTTAATTTATGATACTTGTGAATATTTATCCATAATTTATCCAAATTAGAATATTTTTTAGACTTATCATAAGTTATACTCATATTAATAACTTAGATAATGGAAACATAAGAAATGGGTGATCTCAAATAATCAATAAGAGAAAAACTCGTCAATATTTCATCAAGGGTTAAATCATAAGCATATGAGAAAACAGGAACAAGGGAGAAATATCTTATTAATAGAACATGAAACAATATGAGTTGTCCAAAATTCATGATAGAAGGACATGTAATATCAAATGAACAGACATATACTATGGTATAAGAGTATGAGATAATATACATGAGCCATGAATCATAATCATTGTATATGACACTGAATGTGGAATTTCATAGAAACATAGCATAATATGGAACTATAACACAAATATAAGCATATAAAATCATAACATAGTGGATCGAGAATCATGTTCATGCCTCATATCACATAGTGGATCAAGATTCATGTCTTTACCTCCTATAATATAGTGTATTAAGAATCATGTCCTTACCTCTCACATATAGTGGATCAAGAATCACATCCATCTCTCCCATACTTAGTGGACCATGAATCAAATCCCTACCTCCCATATATATTAGATCACAAATCACATATCTTCCTTATACACTAAGTGTATCAGTAATCATGTTTCTGTCTCTCATACTTATTTGATCTATAATCACATTCTTACCTCCTATAATTATCTCATGTGATAACATAATTTTCCCAATGTATTAGAGGGTTATATACTTCTAATACCACCTGTCACATAATGAAAATTATACATATGTGTTATATGAGAACATGAAAACATTCATATTTAAAATATCACTTAATAAACTAGTGGAAAATAGATGGGTTTAATAAAAGAATCTATAGAACATTTTATAATCCATCCAGAGAAAGAATGTGGATGGTAGTGTAAGGAAATATCCCTAGATAATCTTAAAGAAACATCAGAGAATGTTGATATAGATAAAAATAACCTTTATAATAAGAACACTTTGAATGGTACTACATAATATGGGATCTTGTAACATCCCGTTACCTTCTTTTAGGTACTTCTTGACTATTTTTATTCCCTTTTTTGGTACATTTTAGGCCTTTCAAGGATGGAGATATTTTTTTAGGGAAAATGACCTAAAGTTTGGGGATATTTTTTTTAATTAGTGGATTCTGGGTATAAATGTGTCAAAGTATTTAAAGTGTTCACTTTGGTTCTTAGATTAATTGTAAGCTTTATTGGGGGTTTTGTAGGGGCTACTTTTGAGTAGTGTATGTAGAAGGAATTTACATCATAATTCCTTAGTTTATGATGTAAATTTTTTGCTACACAAAATATGTGAGAATGGATTATGGAATAAAGTGATTTACACTAAAATATGAACATATTCTATAAGTGTGTCTTACACTGCAAAACAAGAGTTACATTGTAAATTCATCACCCAGTGTGTTTTTAACCCGAAGTGATGCATTATTCAAAATATGTGTAACATGATGTATTTACACTGTAAAACTAGGGTTTATGACATAAATTTCTCGTTCCTAGTGATTTTATTTTCACTAATTTCCTAATTTAATTTTTAATTCTATAGGCACTCCTCCCGTGAACCCTAGGCTTCCTCCTATGTGTAGTGAGAGACTCCTACCCTTCCAAACATCTCAGTTTGGAATTTTATATTTGGTGAGTTTCTTCAATTTGGTTTTATCCTTCCTTCCACTATCCTTCAGTTATAGTGGTGTGATCTCATGGATACTGATTGAATCAGAGTAGACCATGATGGTTTTTAATCTAATATTTCCTTGTTGATCTCATTTTCCTTCATTATTCATTAGCATTTCCCATTGTGGGTTTTGATTTGATCACTAATTAATGGTAGGTGGTTCTATAATATTTTGTCCTAGAATTGAACCCTAAAATTGCATGATTCATTTGAAATGATTTTTTAAATGATCTAAAACCCATATTTGAGGTGATTGATGTATGATTTTGAAAAGGTCATAGAAATTATGAAAACCACTAATTTTAATGGAATTGACATGATTGGGTGGATTTGAGAAAATTGATGGCTTGATTTGGAAATTGATTTTATGAAATGATTTTATTTTGAACCATGAGACAAATGGATTAAATTGAAATTATTTTAAAAGTCATGAATTGAGGAAAACCTATAATTGGTTTTTGAAATTAGAAAGTCATGTTGAAAAATGAAAATTAGGAAATTGTATTTTGAATTATTTTGAAATTATTGATTTTTTAATGATTGATTAATTTATTGAATGGATCACATGTGATAAAGGATAGTTAGTGGTAAATTAGGATAAGAATGCTAGTATTTGACCCCCTATCATTGTATTGATGATGACAACATTGATATAAACTTACTTTAGCATAATTTTCCCCGATAAGGAGTTTAGTCTCAATTGCTTGAGTCGTGGTACGTGTGTACACATTGAGATGAGATCATTGATTAAGTAGTGTTAGGATACTCTTACAAGAAACTAATGTAACAGAGGGCTTATTACATGTTGTTATGATTTTTTTTATTTTATGATTACATGCTATTGATTATTGAACTATTTTATTCATGCCAAATGCTATATGTAAATGCTTCATATAAAATGTTCATTTGAGCATGTTTTTATTTAAGTATATATTTTGATTATAAGATCATGTTTTTTTTAAAAAATATATAAATTCCATGGAATGCTTTATTTTATTTAAATTGAAATCATAATTATTTTAATTATTATGAAATTTATTATGAAACACTTGGTGAGACCCTACTAGGTAGTTTAGATCACACCCTACATTTTCCTTAAATTGTTTCTAAATTATTTTATGCTAGGTCCATGAAAAAGAAAAGAGACACTTAGAGGTGGTGTATGTTCTTGATCTTTAGGAGTTGGAGTGAAGGAGGTGATCGATGGAGATGTGATCCACCAATTATGTGGGATATGTATGAGATTTTAGCTTGCCAGATGTTGTTTCTTTTGGTGATGTATTGTTGGGTATTGTATTACCTTTTCAATTTTGGTACTTTCTCCCTTTTGAGTGTTGATCATACTAACTTGCATCTTTTATCTTTCATTTTTTTTTGGAAAAATATTTCCCTTGCGTTTCTTATATGATGATAGGTTCTAGTTTTCAAACCATGGGGATTGATAATGCCCTTTGGGACATGTTAAGACCGACTCAGGTATTAGGGTTTCTAGGATGGTTTATGATAAAGTGGTATCATATGGTTGGTTGTGTACCTATCCTTGATTTCAATATGTAGTTTGTGTTGTCTTGGTAGATAAAAGGTATGATTTTTTTGACCTAGGAGGTATATGCAAGTGAGTGCCTGACCATATCTCATGATTAAAATCCTTAAGTCACCATGGATGTTTGGAAAAAATTTCTTTGAAGAATAATTTTATTTTATAAACTTTTACTTACTTCTAATATAAGTATGTTGAAATATTAATGTTGAATTCTGATTTGTTGATTTTTCATTCCTGTATCTCTTGTTCAAGTTTTTTATCTATGTATCCTTTTTGATGCTTTCAATTTTGTCTGTTGATGTTATGTAGCATCATGCCTCCAAGGATAAATTTTAATAGGCCATAGGAAGAAGCTACTGGTGAACCATAGAAAGATAATCCCTTAATTGATGAAAATCTTGTTGAGATAATGGTGTATATTTTCCACGCTTTGTGACAAGTACCTACACCCATTCCCATTCAGACTTCGCTAGTGTAACCATAAAGGGATTAATCATAAGATCATTCTCAATAGTTTATCTTTCAAAAACCAATATATTTACATGGTTCAAATATAAGGCCCCAGCCTTAAACCTTACTTAAACTTGAGTTATTACAAGATTACACATTGAGGATCTTTTCAGGTTTAGAGTTTTAGAGAATTAGATCATGAAACTTGCATTACATTCCACATTTAAACAAGGTGGTTACATAAAATACAATATTCATTCTTCCCATCAATGGAAACCTATTTAAAATAAAACACGGATTCTTTCTTGACACATCCTTGACACTATCGTCACATCATGTACCTTTCCCTTGACCTGTGAAAAGAATTTCAAAAACTTGGGATGAGCATAAAAAGCTCAGTAAGGGTTATAAAAATATGGAAAGGAAACATGAGTTCATATATACATAAGAATGAAATCATACTTTACCCATAAAACATAGGCATATCAAATCATGAATAAATCATAGAAAACATAAGACATAAAGGTAACTTGAGGCATTCATAACATTCTTACGTAGGGAGTAACCCTCTTGGTTACGTTTGGAATACCCATCACAGTATATTCCCTAAATCTCTTCGGAGAAACCTTAACGTTTCACTCCTTCGTGTTACCCAATGCATTGGAGAGCTATATCGGGCTCACCCGCCCTTAGTTTATCACGGAACCACCCGTTCTTCATAACAATGCCCAAGAACCATAACATAATCGTTTCACATAAACATGAATAAAGGAAACATAACATTTCCACATTTCAATCAAAATATAACATTTTAGGATATTTAAATAATGAATCCATTCAAAAAGAAACCATTTCCAAAACCATTTAAAACATTTAATAAAGATATTTTTGAATCAAAGTGTCCCATATCACCTTGAAGCTTTTAACATTTTAAACCATTAATATCCATATAAATAAATCCTTAAAACCATTTTGAAGACATGGATATTAATAAGAACAAATAATTAAAACATTTAAAACGATATTTTGGTTAAAGGGGTTTTACCAAAATTAGAGACACTTGAATACAATAATCGAGGAATAACATTTAGTCAGAATTTTATAATATCATGAGAATAAAAGGATTCATGATATAATACTCCAAAGGACAGTATATACACCATATAAGAGTGAATTGGTGCATAACAACAATGAGCCCTCAATAGAAATGACAAATGTGATGAAATCCCTTATAAAGAAGGTATCCTTAAATTAAGGACAAATAAGTCTCAAAAATATGTGTGAAAAATATATATACACCCAATATAAGTGGATATTAAGTGTAAAACAACAAAAGGTCATTCACACATATTCAATGGATGACATATTCAATGACTACAAGTTGAACCCAAAGAAATCAAAATTGGGTTAAAAAGTTCCCTTGACAGCCTAACGGCATCACATCAAAATGAGTTGATGAGAGATAAAAAGTGTATCTCACCACTTGGACATAAAATTTACATTAATAAGGATGTATGAGAACATATCCTAACATAAAAATATGTAAACTAAAAGACCCAATAAAAGAAGTCTTTTAAAAAAAGAGGAGGGTGAAAGGTTCCCTTACCGACTTGGGTATCTTTCAAAACATACACCCCATGAAAGAAAGACAATAGGTCATTGATGTAAATACTCATAAACTAAAGTATATTACACAAATAGTAGAATAATGTGAAGTACATACACCAATCAATGGAATTTGTGGCAAATGTATCATAAATCTCACGGGAATAAAAGTGAGATGAAAAATCCCTCACGAAAACTCGGCAGCCTAACGGCGCCACATAAAACTTCCGAATATTGATTGATGAGATCAAATAGGGTATCTCATCACATTAAAATATAATGTACAGCAAGAGGAATATAAAATAACATCCCCCAACATTACAAATAGGAGCTTAAAAGAAGTGACATAAAGGAGAGTACTTAAAAAGAAAGAGAGAAGTTAGATCTCTTACGAAAGTTCGGCAGCCTAACAGCGCCAATCAAAACTTCCAAAATGGATTGATGAGAGAGAATAGGGTCTCTCATCACATGAAAATAAAAATTACAGTAGGATTAATATAACAGATCATCCCAATAACAAGAAATATTAGCTTTAAAAGGAATGACATAAAAGAGTGTACTTAAAAAGAAAGAGAGGAGTAAGATCCCTTACCTCGGGTCCGACTTGACTCGTTCGTTCTTTAATCTCCTGAATAATAAACTTGAGTTAATTTATACTTCATTAAGAGCCCTTTTAAAGTTCATTATTCCTTTTATATCACTTATTACCATGTCATAAACATTATGTAATCATTTAAGTTAATAATATTTGTTTTGCCGATATTTGGTTCTTAAGTCGAAAGTGGACTTCTTACAATTACATGTTGTTCATGTGGAAAAATGTTTATTATATCCAGAATTGTATTAATTATGTAGGTATAATATATGTCATATATACATCCAGTACATGCATGCATTTATAACATTACATAATCATTTAGAGGTAAGAAATGAAATGCACCGTTCATGGAGACGGTAAGCCGTACGTACGCATGAACGCTACTTTCATTTCTATTTCTTATTTTATAGAATGGAATAATAATGATATAAAGGTATATTATAATTCCAGTATAATATCATATATAATATCATATTTCAATCCTTTATACATCCCACATATGGTATTTAACGAATCAAATCACTTTGAGGGGGCGGTAGTCCGCACTTCCTTAAATGAAGATATCGCGTATAACCATAATGGAAGCCATAAAGGTAAGAAAAAAATGAAAAATACAGAATCATAAATAAAACATAAAAATATTATATATCATATATAAAAATAGTGACATCATAATGGCCACCATTGAAGGTGTTAAATGAGTATTGAACAATCATCGTTTCGGGAGGCAGAATTTCACCATCCACGGAAACCGTATGTTCTTTAACCATTTGATGTAGTTGTGTGAGAGTGTAGCTCGAATAAATCTTATAAAAACATCCTAGTATATTGAATATACTGGTGTTGTTACAAAAGAAGTAAATAAAAAGAGTTTAGGGGGTTGGAGAAGCAAAATAAAACAAATGAATATGAGAGAGTGAATTACCTTTAAAAGTGTAACTCCTTTTGATTTGAGCCTAAAGGCTTCCTTTGAAAGGATTCTGCCCAAAGGGAATACTCTAGGATGAGGAGAGGTATGTGTAGAGATTAAATGGGCAGGGGTTGGCTGAGCAAAAGGCTTGAGGAGTGTGTGAAATGAGGTAGAGGTGGGGGCCTTTTATAAGAGGAGAGGAGGGGTACTTTTGGAAAGTAAAGAAATATTACTTTATTTGAAACTGTGTTTCGGTTTTAAAAGGTCCCACATTGATATAATTCGTGGATAAGGTGATAAGGCTTCGAAATCCACTCATCCAATTGGTTTTGGGCATGTGTAGTTCATAGATTTTACATTATCTTTCCATTTTATTTAAATCGTCAAATAATGATGTCATCGCTGCATCATTATTATGTCATAAATAATTTAATTTATGTAATGTCTAAAAATTATAAAAAAAATACTATGATGTAGGAAATCTTTTTATCTTTCCAATGACTATTTATAATAAAAAAGATGACTTGTATAACCCCACTTAAAATTATTTTAGTAAAACATATCATGTTTGTGTCATTTTTACTTTTACATTAAATAAAATGTTATTTATGTCATTTCCCAACCAAAGTTGATCCATGGGGTCCCAAAGTTGACCCATGGCTTGTCTTGGTCGGCCATGATACAACCAATGAGGGTAAGACATGTTTCAAGCTCATCTCATTTTATTAAAGCATTATTTTTACCTTAAACTACAATAATTACCCCTAAGCGCGATTAAAAACTTAATAAGTTACTATTCACCAAAAATTATTTTAATCTCATTGAACCAAATTTTACTTCTTAATGACAACCATGTATGTCGGATTTTTGAAAATCAAAACACAATGATGGAAAAATTTCATTTAAACGGAAAATCAGTTTTTATAAGTACCACTTAGTGGTTTCACTATTCATCAAAATTTGAAGTTTTTCAGAAAAATCCCAAAAATTCACCCTAAGATATATTTGATATTCAGAATTCAAAAATGAAGTCCATTTTACAAAATTCAGAACATATTAGTCACATTAATTAATTTAATAATTAATTCCCGCTGTCAGAGCAAATAGCCTGTTTTTATAAAACAATAAGTATCAAAAGATTGACACTAGTTTAAGTCTGATTTCAAAGTGAAATTAATTCCAACGACCACTATTGGATTTAATGGTAAAAATATTTTCTAATTTCACTTTAAAACCAATTCAAAATATAATCTAATCATATAAATAAATTAGATTAAAAAGTGGTTTTGAATTAAAATACAACATTTTACACTATTCATTAAAAAAATGAACTTTATCGGAAAGATACCAAAAATTTACACAAAGTAAATTTTGATGTCCCGATTCTTAATAAGAGTTTTATTTGGTCCAAAATAATGTTTAAGAGTGAACAAAACTATATTTAATGACGGTTCTCCATCAAAAGGTGATAAGTGAACCTTTAGTGAAAACTAGGGCATATACGCCTAAAATTGAATTCTTTCCGTATTTTAAGCCTTTAGCTTTTATTGGATAAATGTAAAAACATTTAAAAAAAACATATATAATCATATTTTATTTATTTCTATCCATTCCCGCCAATACAACGGCTACATGTTAACTACCATTTGAATTAATATTATTTTATTATTAGAGTGCAACGTAAGATTCCCAAGAAACTCGTTGTTGCGTGTTGGGTACGCCATCGAGCATAGCGTCCCCTTTAAAGTCATATTAATATTTTATTCACAAATATGGATAAATATGAAAATGTCATATTCCTTATTTACCTGGGGTGTTACATCCTTCCCCCCTTTTGGGAATTGCGTCCTCGCAATTTTAAAATTGCGCTTGGAAACATCCTTGAAAGTCCCACATCGGAGCAAGAGTCGGTAAAACAATCACTTTAAAATAAAGAAAGATAAGCACAGAGGTCACCCGAGTTAACCCATACTAGGATTCTAAGTATGAAAATATGGACATGGAGGAGAAAACATAGGGTCATGTTCCGATGGAGAGTGATAGAAAACATGTTTAGGAGAAAGTTAACAATAAGAAAATCACAAACTTGTGATGGGTTAAACGGTGTTGGGTTCCCCAGTAGGAAAAGTTAATAGACAACATTTTTGTTTTAAGTTACTTTTTATTGAGGAATTTATTCATAAGGAAGCATAATCACTTATCATGTTGACTTTCAACTTTTACTAGATTCCTTAGTCAAACTCATATTTTTTCCAAAAGACGAGTATTTAGGGAGACTTGTTCGCATTAAGAGTACTATAAACAACTTCTAGAGAATCATCTAATCCCCAAAATATAACTATATACTTCCCATGTATTTAGACTTTAAGGAAAACCAAAACCAAAAAGGCTAGTACAAGATCAGATAATCCAGAAAAGGATAACCCTTTATAAAAAGAAAATCTATTCTTAATCTCCAAAATTTGTCCAACAAAACCCAAAGTTCAACAAGGACCATTCTATAATCAATTTGTCCATAAAATTCTTCAAAGTAAACCAATATAAGATTGAAACCCAAACATTTTAATGATTTAGTCACATAGTCTTCCAAGTTAAATCGTAACATTTATCTCCAAACAACATCAGTTGCTCCTAATGTCCCGTATTGAAAGGTAATTAACCTAATCACATATCCTCCATGATAGGTTAATCATTTTCATAAATAACCCAAAATCATCTTACTCTTAATTCATAAAATCATATAACCAGAAAGAATCAGTCAAACTAACCAGGGACTTCACGTAGTCCAGTGGTAGGCGATAAATACCAGTCGCACTTTGGTTGTGGGTTCAATTCCCGCAGCTTTGTCTGACGTGACGGGATGTCACACGGTCTGCGTGTTGTCCTTTTTCCAAAACTATATAATTCTCAAATCATTACCCAAAAAGGGATAAAATCATCAAAAATAACCATAACATAATTTAACCTCAATTTTATCTCATGCCTTTCACTTCAATCATAACATATGGTAACCCATAATTACCTCAAAAGTAAGGATCATATAAACTCTAATGGTTACCTTTATAATTATTACCTGAACTTTTACAACGATTGGCCATCTCGTACATGATGCATTAAAGATCATACCAAGGTTCAAGTGGTTGATCATGACTCCTTGATAGTTGGTTTAGAACAACCACGAGTTTCCTCATTGAATACCCCATTTTATCTAGTATCTTAATCATAGAACCACCACAGTTTCCTTCAACCCTCTTGTCTCTTTGGTGCCTGCTAGATCCATCCATTCACTAAGAACAGAAATGTTAGTGTGAGTATATCAACAAAACCATCATGTACTAATGAGGAAGGTAAACACTAAGATATACTTACTCATTCACTTTATCTAAAACTAGGACTCTTTCTGAAATCCTAACCATTATGGTAATGTCACTTGTGCTTAGAGAATACCCTAACCTCTAAAGTTATCTAAACCGACCTTTGATACCAACTATAAGGCCCCAGCCTTAAACCTTACTTAAACTTGAGTTATTACAAGATTACACATTGAGGATCTTTTCAGGTTTAGAGTTTTAGAGAATTAGATCATGAAACTTGCATTGCATTCCACATTTAAACAAGGTGGTTACATAAAAGACAATATTCATTCTTCCCATAAATGGAAACCTATTTAAAATAAAACACGGATTCTTTCTTGACACATCCTTGACACTATCGTCACATCATGTACCTTTCCCTTGACCTGTGAAAAGAATTTCAAAAACTTGGGATGAGCATAAAAAGCTCAGTAAGGGTTATACAAATATGGAAAGGAAACATGAGTTCATATATACATAAGAATGAAATCATACTTTACCCATAAAACATAGGCATATCAAATCATGAATAAATCATAGAAAACATAAGACATAAAGGTAACTTGAGGCATTCATAACATTCTTACGTAGGGAGTAACCCTCTTGGTTACGTTTGGAATACCCATCACAGTATATTCCCTAAATCTCTTCGGAGAAACCTTAACGTTTCACTCCTTCGCGTTACCCAATGCATTGGAGAGCTATATCGGGCTCACCTGCCCTTAGTTTATCACGAAACCACCCGTTCTTCATAACAATGCCCAAGAACCATAACATAATCGTATCACATAAACATGAATAAAGGAAACATAACATTTCCACATTTCAATCACAATATAACATTTTAGGATATTTAAATAATGAATCCATTCAAAAAGAAACCATTTCCAAAACTATTTAAAACATTTAATAAAGAGATTTTTGAATCAAAGTGTCCCATACCACCTTGAAGCTTTTAACATTTTAAACCATTAATATCCATATAAATAAATCCTTAAAACCATTTTGAATACATGGATATTAATAAGAACAAATAATTAAAACATTTAAAACGATATTTTGGTTAAAGGGGTTTTACCAAAATTAGAGACACTTGAATACAATAATCGAGGAATAACATTTAGTCAGAATTTTATAATATCATGAGAATAAAAGGATTCATGATATAATACTCCAAAGGACAGTATATACACCATATAAGAGTGAATTTGTGCATAACAACAATGAGCCCTCAATAGAAATGACAAATGTGATGAAATCCCTTATAAAGAAGGTATCCTTAAATTAAGGACAAATAAGTCTCAAAAATATGTGTGACAAATATATATACACCCAATATAAGTGGATATTAAGTGTAAAACAATAAAAGGTCATTCACACATATTCAATGGATGGCATATTCAATGACTACAAGTTGAACCCAAAGAAATCGAAATTGGGTTAAAAAGTTCCCTTGACAGCCTAACGGCATCACATCAAAATGAGTTGATGAGAGATAAAAAGTGTATCTCACCAATTGGACATAAAATTTACATTAATAAGGATGTATGAGAACATATCCCAACATAAAAATATGTAAATTAAAAGACCCAATAAAATAAGTCTTTTAAAAAAAGAGGAGGGTGAAAGGTTCCCTTACCGACTTGGGTATCTTTCAAAACATACACCCCATGAAAGAAAGACAATAGGTCATTGATGTAAATACTCATAAACTAAAGTATATTACACAAAGAGTAGAATAATGTGAAGTACATACACCACTCAATGGAATTTGTGGCAAATGTAGCATAAATCTCACGGGAATAAAAGTGAGATGAAAAATCCCTCACGAAAACTCGGCAGCCTAATGACGCCACATAAAACTTCCGAATATTGATTGATGAGATCAAATAGGGTATCTCATCACATTAAAATATAATGTAAAGCAAGAGGAATATAAAAGAACATCCCCCAACATTACAAATAGGAGCTTAAAAGAAGTGACATAAAGGAGAGTACTTAAAAAGAAAGAGAGAAGTTAGATCTCTTACGGAAGTTCGGCAGCCTAACAGCGCCAATCAAAACTTCCAAAATGGATTGATGAGAGAGAATAGGGTCTCTCATCACATGAAAATAAAAATTACAGTAGGATTAATATAACAGATCATCCCAATAACAAGAAAGATGAGCTTTAAAAGGAATGACATAAAAGAGTGTACTTAAAAAGAAAGAGAGGAGTAAGATCCCTTACCTCGGGTCCGACTTGACTCGATCGTTCTTTAATCTCCTGAATAATAAACTTGAGTTAATTTCTACTTCATTAAGAACCCTTTTAAAGTTCATTATTCCTTTTATATCACTTATTACCATGTCATAAACATTATGTAATCATTTAAGTTAATAATATTTGTTTTGCCGATATTTGGTTCTTAAGTCGAAAGTGGACTTCTTACAATTACATGTTGTTCATGTGGAAAAATGTTTATTATATCCAGAATTGTATTCATGATGTAGTTATAATATATTTCATATATATATCCAGTACATTCATGCATTTATAACATTACATAATCATTTAGAGGTAAGAAATGAAATGCACCGTTCATGGAGACGGTAAGCCGTACGTACGCATGGACGCTACTTTCATTTATATTTCTTATTTTATAGAATGGAATAATAATGATATAAAGGTATATTATAATTCCAGTATAATATCATATATAATATCATATTTTAATCCTTTATACATCCCACATATGGTATTTAACGAATCAAATCACTTTGAGGGGGCGGTAGTCCGCACTTCCTTAAATGAAGATATCGCGTATAACCATAATGGAAGCCATAAAGGTAAGACAAAAATAAAAAATACAGAAGCATAAATAAAACATAAACATATTATATATCATATATAAAAATAGTGACATCATAATGTCCACATTTTAAGGTGTTAAATGAGTATTGAACAATCATCGTTTCGGGAGGCAGAATTTCACCATCCACGGAAACCGTATGTTCTTTAACCATTTGATGTAGTTGTGTGAGAGTGTAGCTCGAATAAATCTTATAACAACATCCTAGTATATTGAAGATACTGGTGTTGTTACAAAAGAAGTAAATAAAAAGAGTTTAGGGGGTTGGAGAAGCAAAATAAAACAAATGAACATGAGAGAGTGAATTACCTTTAAAAGTGTAACTCCTTTTGATTTGAGCCTAAAGGCTTCCTTTGAAAGGATTATGCCCAAAGGGAATACTCTAGGATTAGGAGAGGGATGTGGAGAGAGTAAATGGGCAGGTGTTGGCCGAGAAAAAGGCTTGAGGAGTGTGTGAAATGAGGTAGAGGTGGGGGCCTTTTATAAGAGGAGAGGAGGGGTACTTTTGGAAAGTAAAGAAATATTACTTTATTTGAAAATGTGTCTCGGTTTTAAAAGGTCCAAAATTGATATAATTCGTGGATAAGGTGATAAGGCTTAGAAATCCACTCATCCAATTGGTTTTGGGCATGTGTAGTTCATAGATTTTACATTATCTTTCCATTTTATTTAAATCGTCAAATAATGATGTCATCGCTGCATCATTATTATGTCATAAATAATTTAATTTATGTAATGTCTAAAAATTATAAAAAAAATACTATGATGTATGAAATCTTTTTAGCTTTCCAATGACTATTTATAATCAAAAATATGACTTGTATAACCCCACTTAAAATTGTTTTAGTAAAACATATCATGTTTGTGTCATTTTTACTTTTACATTAAATAAAATGTTATTTATGTCATTTCCCAACCAAAGTGGATCCATGGGGTCCCCAAGTCGACCCATGGCTTGTCTTGGTCGTAAATGATACAACCAATGAGGGTAAGACATGTGTCAAGCTCGTCTCATTTTATTAAAGCATTATTTTTACCTTAAACTACACTAATTACCACTAAGCGCGATTAAAAACTTAATAAGTTACTATTCACCAAAAATTATTTTAATCTCATTGAACCAAATTTTACTTCTTAATGACAACCATGTATGTCGGATTTTTGAAAATCAAAACACAATGATGGAAAAATTTCATTTAAACGGAAAATCAGTTTTTATAAGTACCACTTAGTGGTTTCACTATTCATCAAAATTTGAAGTTTTTCAGAAAAATCCCAAAAATTCACCCTAAGATATATTTGATATTCCGAATTCAAAAATGAAGTCCGTTTTACAAAATTCAGAACATATTAGTCAAATTAATTAATTTAATAATTAATTCCCGCTGTCAGAGCAAATAGCCTGTTTTTATAAAACAATAAGTATCAAAAGATTGACACTAGTTTAAGTCTGATTTCAAAGTGAAATTAATTCCAACTACCACTATTGGATTTAATGGTAAAAATATTTTCTAATTTCACTTTAAAACCAATTCAAAATATAATCTAATCATATAAATAAATTAGATTAAAAAGTGGTTTTGAATTAAAATACAACATTTTACACTATTCATTAAAAAAAATGAACTTTATCGGAAAGATACCAAAAATTTACACAAAGTAAATTTTGGTGTCCTGATTCTTAATAAGAGTTTTATTTGGTCCAAAATAATGTTTAAGAGTGAACAAAACTATATTTAATGACGGTTCTCCATCAAAAGGTGATAAGTGAACCTTTAGTGAAAACTAGGGCATATACGCCTAAAATTGAATTCTTTCCGTATTTTAACCCTTTAGCTTTTATTGGATAAATGTAAAAACATTTAAAAAAAACATATATAATCATATTTTATTTATTTCTATCCATTCCCGCCAATACAACGGCTACATGTTAACTACCATTTGAATTAATATTATTTTATTATTAGAGTGCAACGTAAGATTCCCAAGAAACTCGTTGTTGCGTATTGGGTACGCCATCAAGCATAGCGTCCCCTTTAAAGTCATATTAATATTTTATTCACAAATATGGATAAATATGAAAATGTCATATTCCTTATTTACCTGGGGTGTTACATCAAATGATCCTAAAGAGGTTGAGGATTAGTTTAAAAAGATTAAGATTCTTTTTGACTTTTTAGAAACACCTCATTTTATTAAAGTGAAATGTTCTACCTGCAAGATTGAGGGGAAAAGAAAAAGATGGTGGGATTCAATGGTGACAATGAATAATCATGATGGTTTATAGTATAAGTACTTAGAGTTATTTTCCATAATCATTTCTATCTAGATTCAATGGTTTTGGAAATGGTTATGGAGTTTATAAACCTTTAACATGGTGAAAAGAGCATGACATAGTTTGTGAACTATTTTTTAGAGCTTATCAGTTTTCTCTTAAGGTTATATCCAACGATAAGATGAGGCTCAATGGTTAAATATGGGTCTCCAACCTGATATTTTATACTAGTTTTTCTTACTAAATATCACTTCTTATGCTGATGTTCTAGAGATATAATTTATGTTTGATCTTGAACTAGATGGTAATTTAGGGTTGATGGGAGTTCCTTTTTCTCTGAGTAGAATTTTTATGAGTTTATTTAAATTAAATAGAAAGCATGATAAGTCTCATGGTAGTTATAGAAAACATGCATCATTTAGACCTCATTTTGTTCCTGGAAGAGGCCCTTTGACTAGATTTTATTGTGGCAATGTTGGGCATTTGTAATAGGTTTTTACCAAGGCACCAAATATCTATAGTTTTTATGGTCATTTAGGACACCTACATAAGTTTTGAAAAATCTTTTATACTCCAAAAAGTATCAAGGGATCATCATAACCAAAAATTATTGAGGTTAAATCAGATCCTTTAAGAACCAAGGGGTTCTAGCCACATGAATCCTGAATGAAGATTATTCAAACAATGAAAGTGTCTCTAAAGGAAGATGATATGGGTTTAATGGCTGTGAGAGGTACCATCACTATAGCTTCATCTTTAGTGGCTTAATTATTTGATATTGATACATCTAATTTATTTATATCGACCAATGTTGTTAATATCCTAAACCTTTTTATGGTGCTATTGTCTTATGTAATGGATATTACTATGCCACTAAAGATTAAGAGAGAGCAGGGTATTTAGTGCGCTGCTTGTGTTTTCTCCCTATCAGAGAATGAGCTTAATTGGAGTATTCTGTTTCTCTATATGAAACCTATTGATGTCATTTTCAGTACAGATTGGATGATTTATCTTAAGGCATGGATTTACTATTATCTTCAATGAGTCTCCTATACTACACCCAATGGGTAATGCCACTTCTTTCAGGGAGAATGGGACCCAAGATCGAGTAGAGACAAAACTTATTTTCCTGAGTTAGTTTGGGTAATATTGATGTTTACTTTTTAATTAGAGTGAGAATATTTTAGGGATTATATCCCTTTATTTTTCATTAAGTTTCCTAATGTTTTTTCTTCTAATTCCTCTGGCTTGAAACCAGTAAGAGTGGTGGAGTTCTTATTGATTTAGTACCTAGTATCCAACCTATGTCTATTCCTTCTTACCATATGAAACCGACATAGTTGAAATATCAGTTGGATGAATAGCTAGATAAAAGTTTCATATGACAAAGCATGTCACCTTGGATGACATCTATTCCCTTTATAAAGAAATATGATGGAACAATTCTCATATGGGTTGACTACGGGAAACTCAATTGAGTTAAGGTGAAGAAAAAGTATCTATTATGACAGATTGATGATCTTTTTAATCAGTTGAAATGGGTGAAGTGGTTCTTGAAGATTGATCTTTTATTTGGTTGTCAATAGATGAGAATTAAAGATTTTTACATTTAGAAAATATACTTCAGGAGTAGGTATGGTCATTATGAGTATCTTTTTATTCCATTTGATCTAACCAATGCTCTTTCTGTTTTTATGGATTTGATTAACATGATATTTCTTGAGTACATTGACACATTATTGGTGGTATTTGTTGATGACATCATAGTTTAATCTCAGACCAAGGGGTAAAATGTGTATCATTTAAGATCAGTTTTGAAAATCTTGATAAATAATCAAATTTACATGAATATTTTGAAATTTAATTTATGGATTTGGGAAGTGAATTTCTTGGGAGACGTGGTATCATAACATGGTATTTTAATCGATCCTGAGAAGTTTAAATCTATCATGACATGGAACCAACCGAGTATTGTTTTTGAGATTCAAATATTCTTAGGTTTTGTGGGATATTATCACAGGTTTGTTAGAAATTTCTCAATGATGGATTCTATAATGACCACTCTCACTATAAAAAGAGTGAAGTTCATTTGGGATAATTAATTTCATGGTTCTTTTGATGAGATGAAATGTATTTTGACTTATGAATTGGTGTTGACTCTTCCAAAGGATGGGTAGGGCTATGTGGTAAATTGTGATGCATATAGTTTGGGTTTGGGTTGTATCATTATGTAGAGTGATGTGGTAACCTATAGTTCTATACATCTTATGCCACATGAGAAGAATTATCTTATCGATGACATTGATCTCCCATATGTGATGCAAGTTATTAAGAGTTGGCAGCATTACCTTTTTAGTCAAAGGCTTACCATTTATTCCAACCACAAAATCTAAAGTTAAAAATTCTCTAAAAAATATTTGATTCTCTAGTAGAGGATGTTGACATCATTGTTTTAATGATCATAAAATCATGTTTATTATGATAACTAATGAGTTTTATGTCTTATGTTATCATTTTATGTTATAAGATATGTTGGAAATTTTTCCTAAGTATGATTCATCACCAATAAAGTCTCACCATAACCTTGAGACACCACCAAGAAGTCTCACTACCAAGGATGAATCACAATTTATTATAAATGACTATTGGAATCTAAAATTTGGATAAGTATTGGGATGAATCACCATAAACACATTTCACTGCCAGAATGTAATTTTGACGAAGTACAAAGATGAGTCACTTCCATCCTAACATTATTCTAGTGTATCACCGCCAAATCCAGACACCATTCCAATGTATCACCACTAGGATCTGATTCACCACCAGATTTAGACACTATAAGAAAGTATCACCTTTCATAAGAGTCATTTCCTTAGATAGTCACCATTTTAAGACTCACCTCCTTTGTTTCTTTACTCATATTTTTGAATTAAATATTTCTAATAGTTATATTATCGAATTTAGTGTTGAAACTTATTTTAATGATTGTACATTAACTATTGTAGAGAATGCATTAAGATATGTGTCAGACATGTAGTGCGAGGATGAAGATTGTATTCAGCTAATTCCTTTTGTTTCTGTTATTGATTAAAGTGGAAGCAAACTCTCTTGTTCAGTATAGAAAAATGGATACATGAGTGCAGACCCCGAACACACAATAATCTATTCACATGCATGATATCTAGGAATTATTTGCAATAAATTGAAGAAATATTATATAACTATGCTCAATTGAGGAATTTGAAGCACAACTTACTTCCAGTGACTTCCTATAGTCATGAACAAAGAGTTTACAACACTCTGTTTTACTGTAAATTTTGAAACACGACTAAAGCTTCCATTTGAAATCACATTCAAGGAGTCATGTGCTGCAGATCATAATAGACCGAGCAACACTATCCCTTTAAACCTTTTATTTTCTCTATCTATTTATTTCCATTTATATTAAGAGAAGTGTGCATTACTCTCTATTTCTAAACACACACACCGCCTTCTGCTTTAAACTAGAAGATACTCAGATATCTCCTCAACACTATATTTACTCTTTCTTTCACACGTGTTGTAGTAGAGGTATAGTTGTGTCCTGTTTCTTTTATTCTCCCATGAAAAATATAGAAGAGGTCCTATGTGACCTGGGCAGTTGTTATACTATCGTAGTACTTGATCCATGTTGTGGATCAAAAGTTTAATTTATATAAAATTCTTGGAAGAATGTGATTTCTAAGTGGATAGGACTATGTCTAATCATGAGACCAAAACTCTTGTATTCAATTACACTATGTGTATTATTTTACTTTATTTCCTTTATTTAAAACTAAATATGTTTTAAACTGTAAAATAAAATCACTACTTTTATTGTTAATTTTAATTAGTGTTTATATAAGTTTTTGGTCAAGTAAGTTGATTTTAAAAGATATAATAGTTTTCACAATTATTTTAACGGAGACCTAATCAATCTTTGAGAAATATTTTCAAATATTGAAACTTATATCAAATATTACAATTTAAATAACTAGGTTGTTTTATTAAATTGAGATATTTTATTTAAATCCATTTTAATAGAAATTTTTATTGGATACTCAATTCACCCCTATTGAGATACTAACTCTGACCAACATTTGGTATCAAAGGTTTAAGATTTGGTATCAAAGTTTTCCAAAAAAAATCAACTGTGATTTTATTTATGATTTAATGATCTTAAATTTATGTTAATTAAAAATTTAATTCTTTAAATGGATAATAGAAAAGAAGGTTCTACTATGAATAAACATCTATTTTTCAACATAAATAATTATACTTAGTGGAAGATAAAAATTAAATGCATATAGAGAGTATGGGTTTTAATATTTGGAATACTATAGAAGATAAGACTGAATTTCCTGCAACTGTTAGAGTTACTTGGAATAAAGCTAAGAATAATTATTATAAAAATAATTACAAAGCTATGAATTCCCTGTATTTTGATTTAGGTGATGAGGAGTTTAATAGAATTTATGATTGTAAAATTTCCTTTGAGATTTTGGACACACTAGATGTTTCACATGAAGAAACCACAAATGTTAAAGAGATGAGAATTAATACATAAAATATTATGTATGATACTTTTAAAATGAACCCCAATGAATTAATTTATAACATGTATCTCAGGTTTAATGAAATTGTGAACACCATGAGATCACTAAGAAATCCAGTGTCTGATAAAGACTAGATCATGAGACTACTAATATGCCTTTCAGAAAGATAGAGAGGCACATATATTTCAATTAGATAGTCATGTGACATCAGTATACTTCCATTGAAGGAGATGATTGAGAAATTGATGATGTATGAAGAATATTTGAATTTCAATCGAGAGGAAGATGATGAGACAAAAATAAATTCAGTAGCTTTCAAGACTACTACATCCAAATAGAAAGAAAAAGAAATGATACAAGTTGAAATTTCTTGTTATAGTGAATCACCAATAGGTAGTGATGAGGAAATGGCCCATCTAACTAGGAGATTTAAGAAGTTTTATAGAAAGGATAATTTTTCCATAAATAAAATCTATAAAGGAAATTATAACACTAAAGGCAACTGGAAAACGTATTGGAAGAAGGATAATAATAAAATTATATGTTATGAATGAAAAAGAAAAAGGAAATGTAAAAGAGGAATGTACAAAATTAAAATACAAAAATAAATATGATTTCAAGGACCAAAGGTATAAGAAATATATGAAAGAAACATGGAGTACCTCTGAGAACAACTTCAATGATTTTGATTTTACTCATGAAGAGAAGTTAGATTGATCCAAGATGTGCTTCATGACTAATGTCTCTAAGGTACCTGCAATTTATAATATTTTACCTATGCTTAATAATGAAAATTATGTGAATTAACATAATGATGATGACATGCATCAAGAAGAAATGTCTAAATATTGCAGAATTCTAGAGGATACTTTTAATGAACTTAAAGATAAATATAAAGTTCTGAAATGAAAACATGATTTATCTGATAATATTAAATTTGATTTATCTGTTTAGAAAGCGAAGAATTCTTGGTTTTTAAAAGAGAATACTGAATTTAAATTTTCTAATGAACAACTAAAGAAATATTTAAAAAAAATTACCAATATAAGAGAAACTCTTACCCAGATTTTAGGAAAACAAGTTAATCTAAAATATGTTATAGTTCTAGGATACCAACCTAGACATAGAAGAATAGTTAAGAGCAAATTTATACCTAAATCTAAATCTATGAGCTCTATTTTTATTTATTTTTCTAAAGGAAGAAAAAAATATTTATTTTAAAAACCTTATATTCTGTTTATAAGAGACCTATTAAAAAAGTATGGGTTCTTAAAGCCCTGATTACTAACACATCTAGACCCAGGAAAATCTGGGTACTGAAATAATTTCTTGTATAAATTTTGTTTTATAGGATAACTGCTTGAAGACCTCCAGTAAAAGTCTATGGTACTTGGATAGTGTATCTTCAGGAAATATTAAAAGTGACTACTAATGTTTCAAGAAAATTATAAATGTTGATGGTGGTCATGTTAACTTTGGTTACAATGATAAAGAAAAAATCATCATCCTTGGTCAGATTAGTAACATCAATTCCGTTTTAATTTCCAGAGTACTATTTGTTGATGGTTTGAAGTATTACTTGCTCAAAATATCACAATTATGTGATGATAGTTTTCATGTTAAATTTCAAAATAATGTATATAATTAATTTTATTCTAAAAATACTTTATTTTTTACTACTTGAAGGAATGAAAATGTTTATGTTGTTGATCTTAAATATTTAATTTTTCAAAATTTTTCCTACTTGAGTGCCTTTCATAAAGAATCATGACTTTGGCATAAGAGATTAGGACATTATAATATTCGATAACTCAGGAATATTACTAAGAAATGATTAGTCAAGTATCTTCTCAAACTAGAGTTCCCAAATAAAAAATTATATAACCCTTATCAAAAAGGAAAAACACAAGATTTATTTTAAATTAAATATTGAAGTTTCAACTTCTCAACATCTTGAGTTGGTTTGTATGAATTTATTTGGACCATAATAAGGTTCTAGTCTAAATAGGAAGCACTATGTTTATGTAATAGTAGATTAATGTTATAGGTATATTTGTGTATTGTTTTTATCTCCCAAAAGTGAATTATGTTCCTAATTCACCAAGTATAGACTTATAATTATGACCTTAAGAAGTGACCATGGTTGTGAGTTTGAAAATCAAGACTTTGAATCATTTTTCTCACAAAATGGCTATAGTCATAACTTCTCTGCTCCTAGGACCCCTCACCAGAATAGAGTTGTAGAAATACTAAATAGAACACTTCAAGAGATATCCCAAACTATTCTAAATGAATATGACTTACCTATCTATTTTTGGGTAGCTGTTATGAATACAACATTATATATAATCAATAGAGTTTTAATTATACCTATCTTAAAAAAGTCCCCTTATGAGATTTGAAAAAATATGAAGGCTAAAGTTAAATACTTTAGTGTTTTTTACAAAGTCTTGATTATTAATACTAAGGATAATCTTGACAAATTTTCCTCTATAAGTGATGAAGAAATTTACCCTAGTTATCAAACTCCGTAAAGCCTATAGAGTTTTTAATAGAAGGACCAAGATTGTGGAAGAGTCTGATCATGTTAAATTTGATGAGGCAGATCCACATGATCCTAAGACTTATTTAGGAAACCATGAGTATGATTTATCAAGTTTTAACTTAAATTGAAAACCTATTGATTCTACTATAAAGTAATCAGAAAAATCATCGAGTTTTTAGGAATTTATAGAACTTTTAGAACCTGAACCTATTGAAGAACATGAAGTGATTGGACTATCTTTTTTTAGAGCTGTTAGAACCCTTAACTACCATCCTTTATATGCCATAGTTAGAAACCAAGAGAGAGGTATATAGGCTAGAGCATAAATTAGAAATTAGGTTTGACATTAATAATTATTTCCTCAGCTAGAACCAAAGAACATCAATGATATAATTAATTATGAATTTTGGGTAATGGAAATATAAGAAGAACTAAATCAATTTTAAAGAAAAAAAGTATGAGAACTTGTTGATAGACCCAATGAAACATTTACTATACGTACTAAATGAGTGTTTATAAACATGGTATATGAATCAGGAACGATAGTAAGAAAAAAGGATATAATTATTGCACAAGGTTATAGTCAAGAAGATGGAATATACTATGAGAATACCTTTTCACCAGTAGCTAGAATTGAATCCATTAGAATACTGCTTACCTATGCAGCTCATCTCAATTTAAAACATTACTAAATGGTTTTCAAGAGTGATTACTTAAATGGGTATATAGTTGAGGATGTTTTTGTTAAAAAAACCATTGGTTTTGAAAATACCCATTTTACAAATCAAATATTCAAATTAACAAAAGTTTTATATGGTTTAAAACAGGATCCTAGAGCATGGTATGATAGGATCAACACTTTCTCATTTCAAAAGGTTTTTTCAAAAGGTATAGTTGATCATACACATTTTATAAAACGAATTTCAAATGATGTTTTAGTTGTAAAAATTTATATAGATGATATTATTTTTGGATCTTCAAAAAATTATTTATGAACCAATTTTTCAAGAATGTGTAAAATGAATTTGAAATGAGTTTTATGGGTGAACTAAAATTCTTTCTTATTTTTCATATTTTTCAAAATAATGAAGGAATCATTTTAAATCAAAGTAAATATACACAAGATATTTTAAAGAATTTTAATCAGGGTAACACTAAGAGTAGTGATAATCCTGTGAGT
The DNA here is from genome assembly GCA_963277665.1 of Viscum album. Lineage (NCBI taxonomy): Eukaryota > Viridiplantae > Streptophyta > Magnoliopsida > Santalales > Viscaceae > Viscum > Viscum album. The sequence goes on along the minus strand of OY728126.1, from coordinate 922,863,616 downwards.
ACTACCTATAAGTTGGATATTGATGAAGCTGGGAAACCAGTGGATCAAAATAGTTATAGAGATATTATTGGAAGTCTTATCTACTTGAATACTACTCGACCAGATATAATATTTAGTGTGTGTATGTGTACTCATTTTCAAGAAAATTCAAAAGAGTCACACCTGGTTGTTATAAAAATAATTTTCAAATACCTCAAATATACTACCAATTTTGAACTGTTCTATCCAAGAGGAAAAGTATTTGATTTTGTTAGTTACTGTAATGATGATTTTTGTGGATGTAAGTTAGATAGAAAAAGAACCTCTAGAACATGTCACATTTTAGACAAGTCTCTAGTTTCTTGGCGTAGTAAGAAACAAAATTTTGTTACACTATCTACTACTAAAGATAAATACATAGTTGTAGGTAGCCATTGTGAACAAATATTGTGGATAAAACACACATTACTAGAACATGGATATCAATTCCGACTTGTCCCTATAAAATGTGACTATACAATTGCTATAAATATTTTCATAAAATACTGTATCACATTCTATAACAAAACATATTGATGTAATACATCACTTTTTGAGAAATCATTTTCAAAAGGGTGATATCACTCTTGAATAAGTTGGTAAAAAACATCAACATGATGATATTTTCACCGAGACTTTGAATTTTGAAAGAATGAATTACATTAAACATGAATTAGCTATCATCAATTTTGGTTAAGTTTAATTTTCAAGGACTCACCGTTGTTATTTCTCACCATTGTAATTTCTCACTATTGAAGATTTATCACCATTGAAGATTTATCACCATTGTGATTTCTCATCGTTGTAATTTCTCACTATTAATACTTCTCACCATTGTGAAATGCGTTATCATTGGAAAAATTTCTTATGCCTTTGCCAGTTTTTTACGTTGTAAGTTTTAAACCATTGTTTTTAATTTCTTTATGGTTTATTTTATTTTAATTTCTTCAATTCAGAATTTTTTTTCAAATTTTTTTTTCAAGTGTTATTTTGATTTTGATTTTATGAATCCCTAAAACCCAAATGATATAAACGTGAAACTTTGTTTAGTTTCAACATCAACTCCACCTTGTGTCAATATTTTTGTGACATTTTACCTCTCAAATATCGAACTGCCTTTCACCTTTTTCTGAGTTTTTCAATCCAATCACCATGGAAAAGTGTAGCATACTTCATTATATTTGCTGGACAAGTCACATCCCACAAAGAAAAAAGGGGCGTCGAGTCATCCTTCTATCGTAGAACTAATGAGTACCAAGCTTTCAAAGAGAGTGGTTATGCCAGAAAAGGATGTTCAAGAAGAGTGGATGATTTTAAGTAGATCATTAGTTATTCAAGTTATATAGAACCAAGGATGGATGGAATGGTTCTCTTAAAATGAGAGACCTTTTTATCCTACGTTGTTAAATGAGTTTAACCAGTTTATAGAGTTTTCCTTTGAAGAAAGTGAAAACTGTGTAAGAATTCATGTAAATGGACATAAAATTTACTTTTATTTAAACCAATGGGCTTAATGCCTGAAATTTCCACATGAGGGTGTGTTTAATGACTATTAATAGACTATTCCAAAGTCTAGTGATGATTTTATTTATGAAGATTCTCTTTCTAAATTAACAGGATATGGTGTTTTAATATGGAAAATTTCCTATGATTTAGATAGTTAATGTAGATTGGTTTTTAAATTTATACAACATATTCTATGTCCAAGGAAGGGTAACATTGCTACTTTAAGGTATAAAGATGTTTATTTGTTATGTATTATGAAAATAGGACACAAGATAAATCATTATAGATACCTTATGATTCATATTTTAGATATTATCAATCCAACTTCAATATCCAACTCTTTGATATTCCCAATGTTTATTTCTTCTATGTAAAAATAAAAAGGTTTAGTTTCTGATGATTAAGAGTATATTGTGGATTATGGTGGTTTCTATATTACTAGACAATCTGTAGAAGGATAAAAATCAGTTAGAACCTATGAATAAAGAAATAGGTAGAAGATGGTGAAAATATTTATAATGAGTTTAATCTAGTTGAACACCCTTTGAGACTAAGAGATCTTGTTGAACCAGTACTAGAGCTTGATGAGATTGTTGAGTATTATGATGAGGAAGAAGAGGTTGCTGCCTCTAGAGAAGAAGTGGAGAAGGAATTTTCTTTTGATGAGGGAAGTGACCCTGGAATTCCTCTTAGATATACTTCTATTTCATATAGAGAACCTAGTCTACCTATGAATCTCTCTAAAATAGAGAAATTATTGAAAGAAGGAATTGATGAAGAAGAGACCAATGTATCTGGTGAAGATCAATTCATGACCAATTCCAAATCTTCTGAGGAAAATGGAGATATTAATAGTTATGCTGATGATGATGACAAATAATCAGATCCTGATAGTTATAGTGGGAAAATTAGAAGAGAGGATGTTGATATTCCTCAAGTTCTACTTACTTCTCTCAGAGGTTCTGATTTTAGATTAGAAGAGGACCAATTTTTTTGGTGAAGTGGATATTGATGTGAGATAAGAAGAAGATGCATTAGTTGAAGGGGATAAATCTCCAAGAATTTTAAATCATCAAATGGTTTCTACTATTTATGTATTTGATAATGTTTTAGTTACTGATGATCAAACCGTTTCAGATTCAGTTGTTTTTGAGACGATGAAACTTTTTGTTATTTTTGAGGAGTCTATTGTTGAAAAGATAAAAGTTGAGCATGTTGAGCAAGTTGTTACTGAATTGAAATCTATTGAGACCCATACTATTGAGGTCCCTCCTATTGTTGTTCCTACTATAACAGTGTCTATAGCTGTAAATTATTTTGTGGTTGAGTTTCTTGGTAAGCCTTTAGAAAGTTGGAAAAACTCTATATATGAATAATGGGACAAGTTTTCTATTAAAATTGAGAGTCCAAAAAATAACGGTGGACCTGATATTAGAGATACAATTGATCCTGAGGGATCATTAATTGATCAAATTTATGCTATTGCAGAGTTTCATAGGTTTGATACAATGGAAACTACACCCTTACCTACTCCTGAGGTCCCACCTATTCCAATTGATGTGGTCACAAGATGTGACTTATATTATTTTTGTGAAATATTTCTTTCAAAGTTTAATGAGAAGTTGAGGAAACAACCTACCTTGGTTTATATGTTAAGTGAACAAGATGATCGTTACTTTTTTGAGCTTGTGATTAAACATATTTAATTAAAGATGATGCACCATATCCAAGTAGTTGAAATAGGAAATAAGAGGTTTTCAAATGAAATCACTAAAATCTACTATGGATGAGATGAAATATTATTTTGCTGATTCCATGGATGCCTTATTGGAAAGGATTAATAATCTCACTTTAGTTGCTTCTAGTTCCTGTGATCCTACTATTGTTTTTGATGTTGAGTTGCTCAAATCAATTCTCAGAGAAGAACTTCATGCTGCTGCTGGTTTTAGTGCTATACTAGATCATCCCAAGAAACCTTGAGAAAGATAAGGTTTAATATAGATCATTTGATCATGTTTATTAAAGAGTATGAGAAAAATATGAAATTTGACAAAGAAATCATAACCAAAGGCATAAAGTATTATCTGTCTATAATTTTCACCAATCATGAGCAGAATGATCACTTTAAGTTTTTTTTTTCTGAAAATTTTGAGGATGCCTTCTATTTCCCAATCCTTCAATGAACAAGTCAACCGATTAAAAGTGATGAATCTTATGATTCAGTGTTTTATGGAACAAAATATATAATTTTTCAATGCTTTATAGCGAGGTGGAAAAATCATAATAGACTTCATAGACCTTATGAATCCATTCCTTTATGTGCATGACATAACTATTGTGGCTCACGAAGTAATCCCTATTACTATTCATATGACTCCTACTACAAAGCCTAAATTTGTCATAAATTGTGTGACCATAAATCCTCATTCTTATTTTCTAGATATATTCTAGCCTTTTTATTTATCTCCCAAAGAAGATTTGTAGTACCTCATACCCATCATCATTAGAGAAATTCCTTCTCTTATTGGTGTTCCAAAAATGATCCCTAGAGTTCCTTCAACCTCACCCACCAAGCCCTCTACCTCAGCCAAGGAAAAAGAAAAATCACCCTTGAACCCTTTATCCAAGTCCAAATACCATTTAAGATTAGATATTGTGTCTTTTATGGGACTTTTGTTTTTGGATAAATTTTCGTAGCTAAACTTCAGTTGGTTTTTAGTGGAACTTATAATGTTCTTTTTATTCTATTTCTCTTGATTTTCCCATTTTATTCATATTCTATTACTTTTCCTATTTTATTGTGAAAGTTTTTATAATCCCAAAATGGGGAGAAATATATTATGGAATTTATTTATGAGTGATATTTCTTTACTTCCATATATATAGTCACCACCAGCCTAACATTATGCCAGTGTCTCACCACCAGATCCAGACACCATTCTAATGTATCACCGCCAGACTCTGAGTCACCTCCAAATTTAGACGCCACCAGAAAGTGTCACCATTTGGAGGAGTCACCTCTAGATATAGTAACTATTCTAAAGATTCACCACCACTATTTCTTTACTTATATTCTTGAATTAAATATTTCTAATGGCTAGTTTATCAAATATAACACTGAAACTTATTTTAATTATTGTACATTAACTATTTCATAGTATTAATTAAAATATGTTTCAGATATGTAGTACTAGGATGTGGAGAGGATTCAGTTAATTTTATTTGCTGATCCTATTGATAAAAGTGGATGTAGACTCCCTCATGTAGCACAACGAAGTGGATACATGCATGCAGACCCCGAGCACACAAAAATCTATTCACATTCATGAGAGCTGGGAATTATTTGCAATAACTTGAAGATATATTATAGAACTATGCTTGATTGAGAAATATAAAGAAAAAATTACATCTGGTTCCTTCCTACAGTCAAGAAGAAAGAGTTTAAAATACCCTATTTTTCTTAAACTTTTGAAACATGACTCAAGATTCCATTTGAAATAACATTCACAGAGTCAAAATCTGAATATCATAACAAACCAAGAAACACTATCCATTTACACATTTTATTTTCTTAATATTATTATTTTAATTTACATTATGAGAAGTGTGTGTTACTATTTATTTCTAAACACACACTATATCCTACTTTAAACTTGAATATACTCATATATCTTCTCAACACTATATTTACTCTTACTTTCCAATGTGTTGTGGTAGAGGTTTGATTGTGACCAGCTGTTTTTATTCACCAATAAAAACTGTGTAAGAGGTCCTGTGTGACCTAGGTAGTTATTATATGATTATAGTAGCTAATCTATGTTTTGGATCAAAATTTTATTTTATATAAAATACTTGGTAGCAGGTGATTTCTAAGTGGAGAGGACTAAGTATCATCTTGAGACTAAACCTCTTGTATTCAATTCTTATGTGTATTTTATTTTACTTTATTTCCTTAATTTAAAACTAAATCTATTTTAAACTGGTAGAAAAAACCAATAATTCTATAGTTAGTTTTAATTAGTGTTTATGTAATGTTTTGATCAAGTAAGTTTATTTGAAAAGTTAGAATAGTTTTCATACTTATTTTAACTGAGACCTAATCAATCTTTGAGAAATATTTTAAAATATTGAAAATTATATTTAATCTACTATTTTAACTAACTAGACTGTTTTATTAAATTGATGGATTTTATTTAAATCCATTTTAATAGAAATTTTTATTAGGTACTCAATTCACCCCCTCTTATAATAATCACTCTGACCAACAAATACATTGGGTGGAGTACCTGAAGTCATTTGATTTTGACATTTCCAACACCCATGGAAAGGGAAATTTCATTGCTGATGCTCTGAGTAGAAATTTTTTGATATAATCCATGAAAGAATCATTAAAAGAGTTTAATTTGATGTCTCTCTTGGCTTAATTGCATTTGGTAGTCTGGGAGAATGAGTCTGATGTTATTTTGGAAAGAGTTCAATTGACCTCCCCAATTTGTAAGATGGTGCTTTAAGAGTAAAAACTTGATGATGAATTACATGAAATTAGGTACCCTCTTTATGGTGGGGTGGCCATTGGTGTTATTTTCTATTCATAGGGTATCCTATGTTTCTAGAACCATTTTTTACCTTTTCCAATGATAAAGTCCAAAATAGAGGATTTAATAATTCCCAGTGGGTGGTGCACAAAAAAACTAAAAATATGTTCTATGATATGAGACAAAGATTCATGTTTCTAGGTATGAGATAGGAAATAAATGAATTTGTTCTTATTTTTATACCTATCAACTTGTCAAAGATGAGAACTAGAGACCTTATTTTTTTCTTTAGTTGCTTCCCATACTGACTTGGAAGTGGGAAAACATTTTTATGGACTTCATTGTTGGGTTCCCATGTACCCCTTAAGGGAATAACGAAATATTGGTTTTGATTAATAGGCTGACCAAATCATATCACTTTATACCCATTCAAGATATAACCAAAGTTACGGATTTGAGAAATCTATTTATATTGGATATTATCCATTTTCATGGGGTTCCATCTGCTATAGTCTCTGATAGGGATCCCCATTTTACTTCTCGCTTCTAGAGAGTCCTCCAAAAGGCACTAGGATCCTAGGTATGTTTGAGCATGAAATATCACCTATAGATTGATGAACAGATAGAGAGAGATATATGTATTATAGAGAACATGATATGTTCATATGTTATTGACTTTATTGGAACTTGGTATGACCATTTGGAATTGGTTGAGTTCACCTATAATAATAGTTACCAGTCTACCATCAGAGTGGTTCATTTTGAGGCCTTGTATGGTTGATCTTGTAGATCTCCATTATGTTGGTTTGATATTGGTGAAAGTTTCTTGGTTGTACAAAGTTTATTCCTAGAGAAAATATTGAAGATTCAATAGATTATTTATACAATGGTGACAAAATTGAGGCTAGATAAATCCTATGCTTCTCATCATTAGTAACTGTTGGAGTTTTTAGTAGTTGAGCAGGTTTTCTGGAGAGTTTCACATCAGCTGGGTCACTGAAATCTTGGGAAATAGGTAAATATTTTTCTGAGGCTTGTGAGACATTTTGATATTTTTGTATAGGTAGAGAAAGTTGCATAAAATTTGGTAATTCCACTATAGTTTACTTCATTCCACAATGTGTTTCATGCATTATAGATTTAAAATTATCTTTCTGAAACTTCTCAAGTTTTGGTCTAGGATAATATTAATGTTGAGAATGATTTATATATGACTAATAATCCACTCAGGATTATTGATTCTGAGAGAAAATTTCTTTATGGGAAGATGATACCCTTGGTCTGTGTGCAATGGAAGCATGGTTCTGATTCGAATGAGATATAGGAGCGTGATGCACTAATGAGAGAGAAATTTTATCATCTTTTTGATATTAAATCTTTTTGAAAGTATTAATGGGGAAAGAAAGTGTTTATGATGGTGAGATTGTAACATTTCATTACATTCTTTTAGGTTCTTCTTGAATCCTATTTTAATTACCTTTTTGTTTGGTTTTATTTTGGACCTTTCAAGGATGGAGTGCTTATGTTAGGGAAAATGAACTAAATTCTAGGGATGTATTTTTGTTGAATTAATGGAGTCCAGGTATAAATTTTTTAAAGGATTTAGAGGGTCCACTTTGGGTCTGAGTTTAATTGGAAGCTTTATGGGTGGTTCTGCATGGGGATTCTATTGGGCAATGACTACAGAAGGAATTTACACCATAAATCCTTGGTTTATGACATAAATTGTTCACTGGGAACAAGCTATGAGAATGGATTATAGTGTAAAGTTATTTACCCCATAATAGATTAATATATTCCATATGAGTGGATTATGCTGTAAAACATGAATTATATAGTAAATTAATCATTCGATGTGTTTTTAACTTGATGTGTTGACTTTTTTAGCATATGTGTAACGTGATGAATTTTCAGCATAAACCTAAGGTTCATTAAATAAATGACTCATGCCCATTGATTTTATTTTTGCTTCTTTCCTGAATTAATTTCATTCTATAGGCACTCCTCTTGTGAACCCTAGGCTTCCTCCTGTGTGTAGTGAGCGACTCCACCCCTTTTGGAAATATCAATTTGGTTTTTGATATCTAGTGAGTTTACTCTCTTAACTTATCTCATTCCTTTAATTATCCTTTAGTTACAATAGTGTGATCTTAGGGTTGTTGATTAAATTAGATTTTACCTTGATGGTTTTCAATCTTGGATTTCCTTACTGATCTTATTCTCCTTCATTATTTTTTATCATTTCCAATTGTGGGTGTTGATTTGATCATTGATTAAAAGGTAGGTGGTTACATATAATATTACCCTATAATTGAAACCATAAATTTATTAATTGATTTTAAATGAGTTTTTAAATGATTTAAAAACCTATATTTGAGATGATTTATGTAGAATTTTGAAAAGGGGAAAAATTATGAAAACCCACAATTTCAATAGAATTGAAATTGTTGGGTTTATTTGAGAAACCTGATGGCCTAGTTTTTAAATTGATTTTATTAAATGATTTTATGTTAAACCTGAAGAAAAATTGATTAAATTGTAATGATTTTAAAATGAATTAGATGTTGAAAACCCATGATTTGGTTTTGAAATGAGAAAGGCATGTTGAAAAGTGAAAATTGGGTAATTTTATTTTGATCTATTTTGAAATAATTGATTTTACCATGATTAGTTGATTGATTAAATGAATCACATGTGAGCCTGGGTTATTAGTGGGTAATTAAGAGAAGCATTCTTGGATCTGAAACCCTATCACATGATTGATGATGAAAAAATAGATAGAAACTTATAACAACATGATTTTCTTGTTGGGGTGTTGAGTCCTGATAGATTGATTCATGGGATGTGTTAACACATTGAGCTGAGATCACTGATTGATTAGTGTGAGGATCCTATTACTTAAAACTGATTTACTACATGTATTATTACATGACGCTACAAATTTTTTTATTTTGTTATTACATGCCATTGATTATTGAGCTATTTTATTCATGATAACTACTATATATAAATGTTTTATATAAAATGTTCATTTAATCTTATTTTGATATATCTACCATATTTTTATTATGAAATAAAGTTTTTTTTTGAAAATATATAAATTCCATTATAAGAAATTTTTATTTAAATTGAAAGAATAGTTGGTTTAATTTTTATAAAATGATTATGGAACACATGGAGAGACCCTACTAGGATGTTTATCTCACACCCTACCTCTGCCTTCATGCATTTGTAGACTATCTTATGCTAGGTCCAAGCAAATAAAAAGCACCACTTGGAGGTCGGGGATGTTCTTGATCCTTGGGACCTAGAGTAAAGGAGATGACTGGTGGATATGTGATCAAATTTTTGACATGGGAAATGTATAATATTTTACCTTGGTAGATGCTGTGTCTTTTGATGATATATTATTGGATATTTTCTCACATGTTTGATTCTGATACTTTCTCTCTTATGAGTGTCGAAAATATTGTCTTGTATATTTTTATTCTGCAGTTTTCTGGAAAAATAGTTTTCTTGTGTTTCTTATATGATGATAGGTTCTAGTCACTAACCCATGGGGATTGGGGAAGCCATTTGGGCTACGTCTGGACCAGCTTGGGTATCAGGGTACAAGTTTATTCAGCCTGGTTCATGATAGATCGAGAATTAGATCATTTGATACCCTGAGTTTAATACCCATGAATAAAAATATTATAAAGGAATTTAAAGGTCAATTCATGAAAAATAATTTCCAAGGTAATAATTACTTTTTAGATAATGAGGAAAATGGAAGTGACACTATAAAATATTTTTTTTAAAATGTTTTTAACATTATCATAAGATATGAAGTTACGAGTCACATTCAAAAGTCAATTTCAAAAAGGTGAAGTGAAATTTTTTGAAGCTTTAAATTTTAAAAATAATATTTAATAATGGATTCATGAAAAATACATAAAGGATATATAAAGGAAATGTGGAGTGAAAGATAAAACATATAATCCTGAAAGGGAAAATCCTTTTAATAGTTTTTAAAAATACTTTCATTAAAACCCACATGGTAAATAGAATGATAAATATTTCATCTGAAAATAGGTAAAGAGAAATTTTAATATCACTTTAAAGAAAAAAAATTTGGATTTCATAAAAATAAATTATAAAATTGGTAGGAAGAGTGAATGTGGATATGGAAGAAAAAGAGATTATTTGTAGAGGTTATGAATTATTCTTAACATCATCAAATTTTATAAAGAAATAAATCCATCAAAAAATATATATTTTATTTGAAAACTTTAATTAATCATAAAATAAGTAGGAAATAAAATATTATATCATCATAGGATAGAATAAAAACATCTTTTAGAACCATAGTCAAAGAGAAATAATTATGAATCAAGAAAAGAAGTCGAGATAATAAAATTTCATACAAATTGGGTAACAATAGAATCAAAATAATTGGAAGGAGGGATTTATGAAAATGAATTTTAAATCCCATGAAATAAATATTAAAACTATGAATATTATCCAATGGGGTATTAATTAAATGATATAAAAGAATAATAAGTTCATAACATGTAAACATGTCTCAATGAATATAAATTGAGACAGAAACCCTTACATACATTATAATTTTTGAAGTAGGTAAGATTTGATTAGGGTATTATGTGATAGAAATATAAATCCTTAGAACATAAAGAATAAATTAAACCTAATACAATCACAGGACCTAACATACCCATGTTATAAGAAAAAATTTGAATAAGAACAATCATAACTCAATAAATGAAAACCAAGTTAACAAAAACCCTTACCTTTACTCTCGACTTCCATGAAAGTGATTTAAACTATTGCATCATAAAAATAACACCTTAACCACCTATTTCATAAAATTATTCATATATAATACCATTTATACTCTTTAATTGTAATATTAATTATATATTCAATGGTTAGTTAATGTTTATTTTTGTTATTGGATTTTAGTAATTTCAATTGTTCCATAAAGGTTTTATAATGGTGACATAAAAACCTATTCATTAATACAAAGTTCATAATTAAAATATTATAAAATATATTTAAATAATTGATTTATAATGATTTATTCATCCTAATATTAATTTTATGGAAGCTATAGGCATGGTTTAGAATCGATGATGACCTTATTTTAGGTAATTTACCAATATCAGTATATTACTTAATAATGATCATTAATTTTTTGTTATACTTTTTGAACCATATTCATGACATATATCACTCCTTAATATCATATATATTAACGAAATATATATTATAATGATCCATTAAGGGTGGTGATTAAAAATGGTACACGTCATTTGATGGTGGCGGTAGTGTGCATGTACACACAAACAACATCTTTATTTTTAATAGAATGAAAAGAAGGAATAAATCATTTTATATTTTAATAATATTAACAGTTTTATAAATATAATGCCTATTCATAAAATAACACTTTTTAACTCATTTTTTATGGTGGTGAAGTAAAATGAAACATGTCACTTCATGGAGGTGGTAGTCCATACATACAAATGAACAACATTTTCATTTTTCTAAGGTAAAAAGGGAATGGTGGATAATGATCATTACCTCAACATAATATCATTTAGTATACTAATAAAAATTATTTAATTATATAATAATTGGAAAGTTATATTTTTAAGTGAAATATAGTAAATAAAATAGGTTAGGTAGTGATTAGTACTCATGTTGTGAATTTGAACTTTATCTTGAAGCACTTACTAGAAAATGGAGGACTTAGGCCAACTTCTAGAGACCAGAGGCTTATGAGCATGAAATAAGCTTCTAGTAAAAGTGAAATGGGAAGATATTAAAGATTTATTTTATTTTTTTGTAGATTTTAAGGGGTGGTGTAAGTCCCCTTTTAAAATTGTATGTAATGACATATTTATAAATATAACTTATTAATAGAAAGGGATTATGTTTTTCACATGGAAAATAGACTCAAAAGTGGACAATAATAGAGTGAAGATAATTATTATTTTTTATTAGAACCTCAACCAATCATTTTTATGCATGTTTTTAAAATGTTTTAACTATTTTAAATGTGGTCAAAATCTTTTTACCTTAATGTACTTTACCATGGTAACTAAATTTTAAAACTCAACAGATAATTTTTATGACTAAAAATTAAAAGGAAATTATTAACTAATTTTTAAATTTTGATTTTAAATATAAATACCACTTTATCAAATAAATTTTTTAAGGGTGAGAAAAAATAATTTTAATATTAGATCACATTATGGTTGTAATTACCTAACCCTAGTTTACTAGAGTTGGTACATTATTTTATTACATTGGCATGATCATAAGAAATCAAATCCTGAAGGACCGATCAGTTTAGTAGCCTTGAAAAAACTATATACAGACATAAGTTTTACATTACATATGAAAATGAAAAACCACATAGTTTCACCTTTTAAAACACTAATATCTCTTAGATTATTTCTAGAGGTCATCCATAATATATTTCTTCACATCTTGGGGGAAAATGAAACATCAGAAAGGGGTGAGCTCATATTCTCAGTAAGGATAAACAATATAGTGAAAGCTATCATAAATAAGCATAAACTTTTAAGTAAAGGTATAAAATTGAAACATAAGCCTTTTAAACAAAATATTTAGAAAAATATGTAAATAATAAATCAAATAATTCTATTTAAACATTCACATGGATATTCTACAAGTCGAATAATCACATTCAATATCAATTACTAATCTCATAATGAGGGAATTCATAATTTTTGACATCATAACCACACAGTCTAAGCCTCATAAAAATACCATAAATAAATGGGTAAAAACCCAACTAGTTTGTCTCATGAGAAATATCTATGCATCGAGGTGATATAGCAGGCCCCGTCCGTCACTTAGTAAGTCCAATGCATTCCTCATATAAAAAGGGTGAAACAAAACATAAACATAAACCATGAATGGTATAAAAATAGAAAATACAAATTCAAACATATCATAAAACCTTCAATAAAATATGGAATATTGTATCATAATAAATCAACCTCAATCAAGCATAAAATCCAACAAAGGATGTTAACATAGATGAAAATAATCTAATAAATTCATTAAATCTATTTGAGATAAATATTTCATTTTTAATTTGAAATTATTTAAAAGACACACAATTATAAAAGAAAAAATTACTTATGAAAATAACCTTGTAATATTTAAAGTATAGATTCAAAATGGTAAGGAATTATAATGGTGGAAAATACCCACTCACACCTTAAAAAAACATTCTTTTCTTAATTTGTTGAAAAGGGGTATAAAGTAGATCATTTGGAAAATGATAGAAAGATTCCTTTAAAAACATTTTATGAAAAGTAAAAAATGGTTAAAATTAATTTAAAAAATTTTAGATAATATTTTTAAATACATTTTAATATTCATGTACATGGATAATAAAGATGTCCTAGTAGATAGTTACGTATAAACAACCTCGGATAATATTGAGATTATGAAATTAACCCTTACCTTGTACTTTATTTTAGTCAAGTGCATGTTAAACTCATACATAATGGTTAAATAATATTATTAAATTATATCTGGACCATATCCACATTTATGATATCATATATTATCCTCTTACATCATTTTGTTAATAATATTTCAGTATTATCGTTGTTTCGGTGTTAACTGCTTCGTTTTCCATTCCTAGTTTGTCATGTAAGTCATGTTTTTTATAAATATGATTTAAATTTATTCATATATAGAATGATATAAAGTTCATAATTATTATTTTTACTCATAATATACATTTTATAATCATTCTTGAATGGTTAACATGGATAATGAATCTCACCATATCATGGAGACGGTAAGCCGTACGTACGCACGAGCGACGATATCATTCCCTTGATGGTTAAATGATATGGAATTGGATGGTATATTAATTATATAGAATAATTATCATTTTATATTATTTATATCAATTATAATCCTCATTATACCATCCAAATAAATTAGTGTTGAATAAAAAATTACACCACGATGTGGAGACGGTAAGCCATACGCACACACTCATGGTGATATTGTTATTCATAGGATGGATAAAAGGAGGAATATGGATGCACCATAATAATAATAAAATATAAGTATGTATATGATAATGTATTTATTACTATATTATAAAATAATATAGGAATATGAACTAGAACAAGAAAATAAATTGAATTTAATTGGTAAAACAATTACCTCTTCTTTGAGCGTCTTTTTTTGATTTGCACAAAAGGACTCATTAGGATGGATTTCTGCCCAAAGTATGACCTCTATAATGAAGTGAGGGAAGTTGGAAGGAGAATTGGTTAGGGTTTGGACGATCTAAAGGGCTTTAGAGGTGTGAATAAAAGGGAAGTAGAGGTTCTCTTTTATAAGAGAGGGGAGGGGCTCTTTTGGAAACTCCAAAACTATTAAATTATTATAAATTTATTTTTGGTTTAAAATACATCCAAAGTGAGTTATTTCAAATATAAGGTGAATATGAGTAGAAATAATCTCAAAATATTATTTTTACACAAGTTTAGGTTACAAAATTAACCTTATCTTTTAAATTTAACCCTTAGTTAAACTGTTTAACTCTTACCGTGTTTACATGTCTTTTTATAATATAAGGTTAATATAGAAACTATAAAATGACAAAGGAACCAAAATTGGATATATTATAAAATATTTAACATTATTATAGTTATTTGTCTAAACCTGATATTTTTATGAATTTTATAACATTTAATAATATATTATTTATTTTAAAGTATCTTTTTATGTCAATTTTGATACTATTCAATATTTTTTTAAAATATCATACCAACATGATAAATTAAAACCAATACTTCAAATATGTCACTAGAATTTATATGTTATCTATAAAATTCATGTATGTCATTAATTATGTCAAATTAGATTTATTTTAATATTTCTAATATCATTTAATTGATTCTTTAATAATTCAATTATTGCATCATTATTGTGTCACCATTTAATTTAATTATTTATTTCCTTAAATTATAAATAAATTACCATTATGTAGATAAATATTTTTTATTTCTAAATACTATTTATATTCATCCATATCTTGTATATAACCTCATATTAAAAATGATATAGTTATTAAAATTTGAATATGACATTTTTAACTCTTCTTTAAATAAAATATAATAATTGTCATAATCTAAAAAAAGTGGCTTAAAATAGATCATATTTTATACATAAGGTTTATTTTGGTCTAAAAACTCTTATCCAATGAAATTAGTACAAGTGTTAGGGTAATATCATATTATTATAATATTATTTTTACCTTCAATTACCCTATTTACCATTAACTGTGGTAAATAAAATCCAAAATTTACAATTCACCAAAAATAATTTGGATCCTATTAGACCTTATTTTTTATACTAATTATAACCATATATTTCCATTTTTTTAAATTCAATTCTTACAAGAGATAAAATTACAATTAATACAAATCCCGTAGATGTGGCTAGAAGGTGAGTAAAAGAGACGTTCAAAAGTTTAATAAATTTTTATATCTAATTCTATTATAAAATGATTCGAATGAACTATATTGGATTATTTATCTATTGTGACTTTAATAAAAATTTATAATAAAATAATTATTTAAATTAAAAAGTTGATTTTTAACAACGATGCAATATTTTTCACTATTCATCAAAAATTGAAACTTTTCAAAAAAATACAAAAAAATTCACCCTAAGATAATTTCAATTTTCCGAATTAAAAAATGAAGTGTATTTTTAAAAATAAAATTTATAAACTTCATAATTTGGTTAATACTATTCATAAATTCTTTTTAAATGGCTAGTTTGATAGGCCAGGTGCGCTCGAACTTGTTGTTGCGTGCAACACAAGCTATTGAATTATTTAAAAAGAAGCATACCATGGAAGCTTTGGGTGTTACATTATTCCCTAATTAATATAATTTTATCCTCAAAATTTCTATAATATCACTTCATAAAAAGATTCAGGTGGTTCTTCATTATAAGTTCTTCAGATTCCTACATCACCTCTTCCATTTTATGGTTTCTCTAAAGAACTTTTACCAGATGAGTCATTCAATTTCTCAAAACTTATTCTTTGGTATCAAGAATATTGATAGAATCTTTAAAATAAGACAAATCATGTTTCAGTTCTATTTCTTTATTAGTGAGTACATGCGTTGGGTCTGGCATGTATTTCCTTAATATTGATACGTGTAACACATCATGAAATTTGTAGAGACTTGTCATTATTTCCAAATGGTAAGTTGTAACTCTAATTGTTTCCAGAATTTTGAAAGGTTTGATGAACCTGGTTTTTAATTTTCCCTTCTTACCAAATATTATAACACTCTTCCATGGATATACCTTCAATAAAACATGATCTTCTACTTGAAATTCCAAATCCTTCATTCAGTTATCAGCATAGCTCTTTTACCTACTTTAAGATGTTTTGATATGGGTTTGAATAATCTTCACCTTTTCCACTGTTTCCTCAATAAGTTTTGGTCCTAGGAGTTTTATTTCACCAAAATAATCCTAACAAGTTGGTGTACAACATCTCTTTCCATATAATACTTCATATGGTTCTATCTAAATACTTTAATGGAAGCTATTGTTACAGGAATATTATACTATAGTTAAATATTGATCCTACATACATTGAAAGTCAAGTGAGAAAGATTTAAATATGTATTCTAAAGTTTGAATTGTCTATGCTGATTTTCCACCATTTTGAGGGTGGTAGGCAGTGCTCAAACAAAGCTCAGTATTTAGTTCCTTATGAAGAATTTTTCAGAATCTTGATGTAAAATGAGGATCATAGTCATACAAAATTGATAGGGGTACACCATGAAGTATTAAAACTTCATTAATGTAAATTCTTTCTAAATGTTAAAGTGGTAAATCTTCTATTATAGCAAGAAAATGTACTAATTTGGTAAGACGATCAATAATAACCCATATCACATTATTTCTTATGGGAGTATTTGGTAGCCCCATGATAAATACCATCATAATATCACTCCATTTCCACAAAGGTATATTAATTGGTTGCATGAATCATCTAGGATGTTGTCTTCAACCTTCACCTATTGACAAACCAAACATCTTGACATATAATTAGTAATCTACCTCTTAATGTTGTCCCAAAAATAATGTTATTTCAAATATCTACACATCTTAGTGCTATCAGGGTGTGCATATAAATTAGAGCTATGAGAATCATCCAATAATTTCCTTTTTTTCTCAGGTATAACAGGAACACAAAGCGTCTTCCCAAATTTCAAGATACCATATTCAAATAATAATCCAATCAGTCTCCCAAAATTCACAGTTTTAATTTTCTTTTGAAACTCCTCATCATCAAAATGAGAAATTTTTATCCTTTTCAATAAATATAGTTTGGAAAACATTTGAAAAAGTAGTGATATTTCACCATCCATGATAATTCCCATATCCATATTTACTAGATCTATGAACATAGGATCCTTTTCAACTCTCATTCTATTCATAACTTCATGGTCCTTCCTACTTAAAGTATATTATGCCTTATTTTTCTTCCATGGGTGGTAGGGTATTATTCAATCATAATCCTTGAGTATCTCAAGCCATCTCCTTTGTCTCATTTTGAGTTATTTTTGTGATAAAATATATTTCAAACTCTTATGATCAGTATATATCTCAAAAATTTCACCATAGATATACTGTCTCTATATCTTCAGATAAAATATTACTACTTATAACATAATATCATGATTTGGCTAGTTTTTTTCATGAAATTTTAACTGCCTTGATGCATATGAAATAACCCTATAATTTTTCATAAGAACACAACCAAGTCCTTTCCTTGATTCATCACTATAAATCACAGAAACCTAATTCCTACATGGTAAAGTCAAGATAGGATAATTGACTAATCTTCTCTTCAATTCTTCAAAAAATTATTTACACTCTTTTTTCCAAATGAATTTAACCCCTTTATGTGCGATCATGGTTAATGGGTTTTCTAATCGGGAAAAATTCTGGACGAAACACTAATAGTAACCTATTAAACCAATAAAACTGCGTACCTCAGTTATACTCATTGGTTATTTCCATTATTGGATTCCCTTTTTCTTTGCAGGATCAAAAAAGATTCTATACTTAGAGATAATATGGACAAGAAAAGAAATTTCCTGAAGCCAAAATTCACACTTTCTAAACTTCCCATATAGTTCATTTATTCTAAGAGTATTCAGAACAATATACAAGTGGTTCTCATGTTCTTCATAGCTTTTGGATCATACCAAGATATCGTAAATAAATAATATGAAAAGTTCATCATGATATTCCTTAAACACTATATTCATTAGATCCATGAAAACACAGGGTGCATTTGTCAGTTTGAATAGAATTACTGTAAACTCATAATTCCCATACCTAGTTTAGAATGTTGTATTTGGAATATCTTCCTTATTTACACACAATTGATGATATCAAGAATGAAGTTCAATCTTCGAAAAATATTGGGCTCTATGAATTTGATCAAACAAATCATCAATGCGAGGCAGTGGATACTTGTTATATGTTGTAATAGCATTGATTTCTCTATAGTCAATGCACAACCTCATTGATCCATCTTTCTTGTTAACAAAATGAATTGAGTATCCCCAAGGAGAAACACTAGAGTGAATAAATATCTTATTACTCAAATCCTCTAGTTATTTCTTTAGCTCTAATAATTCCACAATGTCCATTCTATAGGTATTTTTTTGATATTGGCCTTGCATCTGGGATTAAATGAATAGATAACTCAACCTACCTCTATGGAGGATGTCTAGGTAAATCCTCTAGAAATACATCAACATATTATTTTACAATTGGTAAACACTCAATTTGAATATTAATATGTTTTATCTTCTCTTCTTCCCCAAGAATTTCATTTAGAAGAGATACTAGAGGTGGATCTAGATATGAATCAGATGATGAAGTTTCATATCTAAAGATAATAGATTCTACATTTTCCTCAAAAATTGAAACTTCGTTCTTATTGAAATAAAATTTCACATCATATTTTGATAGTTACTCCATACCAAGGATTATATCAAAGTCAACCATAGGTATGATGATAAAGAAAGAAAATAAAGCATGTGTATATGCCATAACGAGAACTTCCTGACACATCTTTGTTGCAATGAGACTCCCCTTAGGGGTTTTTACTAAAAACTACCCTATTAATGTGAATTGGAAATATCTAATTTTTAAAGAAAAATTTGGAAGATATAAAGGAATGTGAGGATCCAAAAATCAAATAAATATTTGGCTAAGTTTGAGGAAACAATTAAAGAACCTTCCACCACATCATTAGGAACTTCAACCTCAGTAGTTGTGATCGAAAAATCATGGCCTTGCTCCCTTGGCCTTTTCTAAGGAAAGTTTAATTGAAACTTAGTAAAATCATTTGTATAATGTCCCAAATCTTTACAATTTTAGCATTGAACATTGGTATATTCTTTGTTTCCCTTTCAATCGTGATCTTGGTGGCCTTTTTCTACACACTCATAACAAACTTTCATCCTCTTTAAGAAAGTACTGAGGTGTTTCTTCCCACAATTATTTTAGGGTGGAAAGTTAAATTTTCCCTTCTCCCCCTTATCTCATTTCCTAGAGTATTATTCGGCCCTCTTCTTCTCTTGCTTTACTTTAAATTTTAAGACTTATAGAATTAATTTTCTTTCTTTAGAGAAAATGAGACTATATCTTCATATGATTAGAAAGATTGTGAGACCAATTACCTTTAGAGGAATGATTTTAACCCATAAAATAATCGATCAATTTTACTTATTGGGTTACTTATGTAGTCTGCATCATGACTTGCTAACCTTGTGAAGTTATATTCATACTTTGAAACATTCTCATCCTCCTTCTAACTTAGACTCATAAATTGCCTCTCCATATTTTCTCATAGATCATGAGGAAATTATTTTTCTATGAATAGTTATTTAAATTCCCTACATTCTATATTTTCAACCTCTTCATCCTTCTTCATGTTTTTAATTAATGACTGTAATTTATATGCATCTCTTGATAGATGATAGAATACCATAACAACTTTTTCCCTTTCATTACACCACAAATCAATAAATATTTTCTCTAAGGAACTTATCTATTGCTCAACTATAAATGGATTTTTTGTCCCATTGAATATTGGAGGTTGTTGTCTTATGAAGTGGTCTAACATTGATCCTCTATTTTATAGATTAGGATGCTCTATACGATTAAGGTTATTATTCACAACCAGAGTTAGTTGTCCTAGTATGGTTATAAGCTATTCAACACTACTTGTATCCCCAGCTCCACTATCATTATCTTATATAGGAGGAAAATCCCTACATGAATTATGTGTGTTGAAACAGTTTCCATTCCTTCCATTAGATTCCATTTCTAAATAATTGAATGCACTAGATTATGTTATGAATCATAATGCACAATTCCAAACTAGTAAAATACTAAACATAAATTGAAAAATTTATGCATATCTAATCCATAATAATAAAAAAGATTACTTTGGGGACATATTTAATCATAAATCCTTAAAAATGGTTTGTAAATAAAATGTAAAGTATCTTAAACATATCCCACAGTAGTGTCAAACCAGGTGTGCAGTAAGGATCATTGTCATGTACCACGTAACCCTAATTCATGCTCAGAACACCTTATCAGAGTTGTTACTCCTAGGTACATCTGTTCCAGAACCACATCCACTTATAGTATCTAGACATGGATATATTTTATATGAATATACACATAATATCTACATTAAAATTTTTAGGATGTTCTTATATACTTATACTCAAAGTTTATCTTAGGGTAATTTATGTATAACAACCATGCTCTTTATTACATACTTAAATACGATTTATTACATAAAAACTTCCCTTGATACAACATAGAAGATCGAGAGGTATAGTGTCTTTGGAGCTTAGAAACATTACATAAAAACTTAAATCATATAAAACAACATATTATTGAAAACATCCTTTACATGACCACTACATTCCCTCGTACTTATCATTTCATAGGATAACCTGAGGACATGCATAAGAAAAGGGTGAGCTATAAATCCCAGTAAGGGAATAAACATGGAATAAAATTAGGAATACAGTAAATGTTAGAAAATAGGCATAAAAATAGAGCACAAGAGAAATATGAACATAAAGGGATGATAAATCATGATAATCATAACATGGAATGTGACAACAACACTTAACATGGAATTAGCATGAGCCAAATATCATTGCACATGGATCATGAGTAAACCCTCATTGCACATGAAGCATGAGTAAACCCTCATTACAATAGAATTATGATGATTCAAAACTCATTTCACATGACGTATCAGGATACTATAATTTACCTAATGCATTGGAGCACTATCAGGGCACACCCTTTATTAAACATTTCATTACATGCAAAAGTGTGCCACATGGATCATAAAACATGTATTCATTAAACATCATAATTTATTCCACGATAAAGGAATGTGGAATTAATAAATTAAACTATATAATAAATAAGTAAATTTTCATAAAGGTGAATACCCTAGATAGAGAAATGGGCATGGTATCACCACACAATGATTTTGGAATGAAAAAACGTGGTGCAATTTTGGCAGCATAACAGCGTGACATAAGAATTCATAAAAATTGTTGATGAGAGAGAAAGTGATGTCTCATCATATATACATGAAATGGAAAGTAAGGGGTAATATAGATACATGTCCCAACAATTTTAATGGAATTTATATTCATGATACAAAATTATTTGTTTAATGTAAACGAGGAGAGAGAAATTCTTTCAGAATTTCAGCATAGTAACAGGTGTACATGGAATGCATTTAATGAGAGAGAAATGTGTTAGTAATCATTCAAACATAAAGAGGTATGGATGGGGAAGGTTAAAAATCATACCCTAATATTTTTAATTGAAAACAAAAGGGCATAACAACTTAAAGAAAATTGGACAAAAATGAGAAAGGAAGAAACCCCTTACTTGGAAGTGTGCTTCCAAAGGCTTGGGAGAGGCTTGAGAGAGGTTTCTTGGGAGATTGGGGAAACTTGAGAGGATTATATAGAGAGGATGAAAGAGTTTGGATGAACTCCAAAGTATTTGAGTGAAGAGGAAGTGTGAGCTTGAGTGGGTTTATATAGGAAAGAAGAGAGAATTCTTTATTATTTAGGTTTGGGACACCACACATTAAACTAATAAAAACCAAAAACCAGCCCATGGTTTAAAGCCATGGTTTTTGATAAAGGGGAGTGGAAAAATATATTTTATGAGGCCAATGGCAGAAATTCTTAAAATAATAGGGTTTCTTATGGGGAGTTGAGTCACACTCTTAAGGAAAACAATTTAAAAAGACAAAATGTTTTATAAGCCTTGAAGGGTCCACTAAAGCTTTGTAAAATAAATAAAACAAACCCAAAATGACATTATTTTAATGGAAAAAATATATTGTCCGAAAATAATGTTTATTATATTTTATTACATCACCATTGGGTCATTATGATGTCATAAAACACATTATATTTTTTAAAAGGTATTTAATTTTTACCCAAAAATTCGGCTGTCTCAGAAAATTATGAAAAATTCACCATTGGATAATTTCGACATCCTGATTCCAAAAATAATATTCATTTTATCTAAATAATTTTCTAAACATGGTTGTTTTTAATTTTAAAATAAAAAATTACATTTATCAAAAATTCATGGGTTTTGACAAAAATAGCTTTCAAACCTTAATAAAAATTACAATTGTATTTATAAAATTATATGATAATTTATATTTAATAAAAATTAATTTAATAATAATAATATTTTATTAAAATATTATTTAATTCAAAAAATACATTAATTAATAAAAATAGATTTCTTAGTTGAATATTAACTAAAAATACTATTTGTGATTTAAAAACTGTTTATAAAGTAACATTAATAAAAAGAATGTATATTCTCTATACAAGAATAATGTAAATAATAATAGTACTAGGGTCTTGTTACATAACCCCTTAAAACACACACATAAGACCTTAGGGTAAGGTGCGCGATGGTGACAAACTCTTGGGGTGGCCTAGATAACATTTCTCGAAGGTCACTTTATCAACTTCCACTTCTCTCATATGCAGTCCCACTCAAGCTTAACATATTCAAGCTGGGCTTGAGTTTAGTCAAGAGAGAATTCCAATAATGACACCTCCTTTCCAAGCTCTAAAAAATGGGCTTCGTATGGGGAAAGTATACTGGATGAGGCCATCACTTCCTTTGTCTCAGTAAATTGGATTTGTTAAAGAGATATATTTATACTAATCACGTGATCACTGTTTAACTACTATATTAACTATGATTACAATTCATAATTGTATTTTATAATCTAGAAACATTAAACCAAGGAAGTTTACATTTTATATAACCATAACAAGACATTTAATTAAATCAAGAGGAATTTTCATTAATGAAAGTTTGGGTTGTTACAATCTTCCCCCCTTAAGAAATTTTGCCCTCGAAATTTTATTTTCCCACACTAAAACAGATGTGGGTAACTTTGCTTCATCACTTCTTCCAATTACCACATTGCTTCTTTAAACTTGTGGTTTTCCCACAACACCTTGATGAGGGGCATTGTCTTATTTCATAGAACTTTTTTCTCAATGATCTGATATCTTCACTGGTTTCTCCTCGTAACAAAGATCATCCTCTAGTTGTACTACCTCTGAAGAGAGTACATGTGAAGGGTCTGGTATGTACTTAATTGAGAGGGACACATGAAAAATATCATGTACTTTGGCCATGGTAGGTGGAAGTTCTAGTCGATAGGCCACAAACCTGACACGATCAATAATCTCTACGGGGTCAATGTACCTAGGAATTAACTCCCCTTTCTTTACAAACCTCATGACCTTCTTCCATGGAGATATTCATAGAAATAACATGTCTCATAATTTAAACTCAAGTTCTCGCCAATAGTTATCTGTATAACTCTTATGTTGACTATGGGATGCCTTGATATGATGCTGAATGGTTTTCACCTTCTCCACCATTTCTTCAACAATTTCTGGTCCTAAAAGCTTACGCTCACTGACTTCATCCCAACATGCCAGTATTCTACACCTCTTCCCATATAGGGATTCATAAGGTGAAATATGGATAATCAAGAGAAAACTATTATTATAGGATAATTCAACCAAAGGAATATTTTGTTCCCATCCTCCTTTAAAGTACATTGAACACGCTCTCAACATGTCCTCAAGTGTTTGGATATTTCACTCAGATTGGACATTATTTTGAGGATGATAAGCCGTATTGAAGTTCAGATCAGCATCCATAGCATGTTGAAGACTCTTCCAAAACTTAGAGGTGAATCTTGGATCTTGATCAGATACAATCGATAGTGGTACCCCATGCAACCTTACCACTTCCCTAATATATATCCGTTCCAATTGGTCCAATGAGAAATCCTCCTGACTTGAAATGATGTTTAATGACTTTTTAAGATGATCCAAAACAACCCAGATTGCATTGTTGCCTTTGGAGGTCTTCAGAAGTCCGGTGACAAAGTCCATGGTGATGTTCTCCCATTTCCATGCTGGTATGAACAATGGTTGCATCATCACCTTAGACTTATGCCTCTCTGATTTCACTTGCTAACACACCAGGCACTTTGATGTATACTCAGCGATCTCCTTATTTATATTATCCCACCAATATTGCTCTTGGATATCTCGATACATCATTATGTTTTTTGGGTCAATAGAGAAATTTGAACTACATGCATCATCCAAAAGTTCCTTCTTCAGATCCAGACTTGATGGAACCCATAGTATTTTCCCAAATCTAACAATTCCTTCTTCATTAAAACTAAACTCTGAGGATTTACCATTTCTAATAGCTTCCACTTTCTTCTAAATTCCCACATAATCCTTTTGAGCATCCTTTAACCTTTACAAAAGAGATGGTTGAGAAATAATTTGTGAAATGATTGATGACATTCCATTCTTTATGATTTCCATGTCCATCTTCGTCAAATCTAAGAAGATTGGATCCTTTTAAATTCTCATCAATGATAGAATCACTAGGTCATTTTTACTTAGAGAAACTTCCACCTTTTTCGCTTTCCTAGGGTGGTAATGGATTGAGTAGTCATAGTATTTGATCAGCTCTAACCATCTTTATTGGTGCATATTCAACTCTTTCTGTGTGAATATATACTTGAAGCTTTTGTGGTCCATATATATTTCACACTTCTCCCCAAAGAGATAATGCCATCAAAATTTTAAAGTGAAGATCACCGCAGCCAAATCCAAATCATGTGTTGGATAATTATTCTCATGAACATTTAATTTTATTGAAGAATAAGCAATGACTTTTTCATTTTGCATCAACACACAGCCCAAGCCCTTCTTTGAAGAATCACTGAATACCACAAAAAGTTCTTCACTTGTAGATAATGTGAGCACGAGTGCAGTGATAGGAATCCTTTTCAACTCCTTGAAGCTTTCTTCACATTCATCACTCCAAGCAGATTTTACTCCCTTCCGAGTTATCTTGGTAAGAGGGTTGGAAAATCATGAGAAATTTCTCTCAAATCACCGATAATATCCAGCTAACCCCAAGAATCTATGAATATTTGTTACCTATGTTGGCCTCGACCATCCCTATATTGCATCTGTCTTGGAGGGATCCACAGATATCCCATTACTTGTGATGATATGGACTAGGAATGAGACCTCCTTCAACCAGAACTCACACTTTCTATACTTTGTATAGAGCTTCTCCTTTCACAAGGTCTCAAGTACAATTCTTAGATTCTCCTCACGATCCTCCTTGGTTTTGGAGTAAATTAGAATATCATCTATAAATACTACCACAAATTTGTCGAGGTAATCTCTAAATAATCTATTCATCAAGCCCATGAAGATTTTTGTAGCATTAGTTGGTCCTAAAGGCATTACTATGAATTCATAGTGCCCGTATCTTGTTTGAAAAGAAGTCTTGGGGATATCTTCCTTATTCCCCCTTACTTGATAATATCCCGACTGAAATCTACCTTGGAGAATTATTGTGCTCCACACAACTGATCAAACAAGTCATCAATTCATGGGAGAGGATACCTGTTCTTTATCGTGATTTTTTTAAGCTCAGGATAATCGATTCCAAGACACATTGGCCCATCCTTCTTCTTGATGAAGAGGACTGGTGCACCCCATGGTGAAGCACTTGGTTGTATAAACCCTTTATCCAGATTCTCCTATAGTTGTTTTTCCATCTCCTCAATCTCCACAAAAACCATTCTATATGGAGTCTTGGATATTGGCCTCACCCCAGGTATAATATCAATTAATAATTCAACATCTCTTCTAGGAGGAAGATAGGAAAATTCATTGGGAAACACTTCAGTGAATTCCCTCACAATAAGAATGTATTCAAAGATGAAAGCCTCCTTATACTTAGTTATATGATCCAGATATGTGTTCTCATAGGGCAGTAATATCCACCCTTGAGATGATGTAGCTAAAGAAGATTCATCTTCTTCCTCGCACTTGTACAGAATCGGGGGTCGATTCTCCACATGGAGAGTGGTTTCCATATCACGGCAATTTATGTTGGCTCTATATAAGGAAATCCAATCTATGCCAAGAATTGCATAAAATTCTACCATAGGGAGTATTATGAGGTTCTTCAGGAAGTTCAATACACCGATTATGATAGGGGAGAAGTTATATTCATGGGATGCAATGATTTCCCCATTTTCCATAATCACCAACATCTTTACTTCCATGATTTGTGGTGGAGTTGGTATTGTTCTAATAAACTTTCAGGATATAAAAGAATGCATTGAACTATGGGTGATAACCCTTCCTTTGATTTTTTTTTTGATTCTGGTTCTACTCTATCCAAAATAGACTTAAGGATGAGTACTTTTAAAATATTAAACAAAAAAATGGAAATACAAGGACAAAAACAGATGACTTATAAGTAACTTTTATTTCCTTAACTTATGAATCTATAGGCTTCAATCTATGTTATCCATGATCTACTTTCTAATATACATTCCTGGGGAATTTTTTTAATTCCCTTAATAATGGTTCCTACTAAGCTTGTGAATTTACCAAAGAATATCTCCCGGGAGTGTCATAACCAAGAGTGTAGTAAGGCCCATTGTAGTGTACTAGGATACCTTGGGTCAAGCCCAAAACTCCTTGTTGGGGTTTTCACCCCCTAGGTACATCTATGCCAGAGCTACCTCTACCTGCTCACATCCAAACAGGGATGTATATTCTTGATAAACCATTTACATAATACTCACCAAAACTTAGGGATGTATTTATTATACTTAATCTTGTATCTAAGGATTCACTATGGTTTTCTAACCCTAATCCCAAAAATAACTAAACCTATCCTCTGATACAAACTATAACAACCCTGCTCTTTATTGCATACTTAAACATGATTTATTACATAAAACCTTAACTTGATAAAACGTAGAAGATTGAGAGGTCTAGTGTATTTGGGGATTAAGAACATTACATAACAACTTAAAGCATTGAAAACAACATCTTAAAGAAAAATTCATTTACATGACCACTACATTCCCTCGTACTTAGAATTTCATAGGATAACCTGCGAACATGCATTAGAAAAGGGTAAGCTATAAAGCCCAGTAAGGGAATAAACATGGAATAACATTATGAATACAATACATGTTAGAAAATAGTAATATTAATGGAGAAAAATAGAAACATGAAAATAAAGAGATGATAAAGCATGATAATCATAACATGGAAATGTGGAAACAACACTTAACATGGAATTAGCAGGAGCCAATGCTCATTTCCCATGGAGCATTAGTAAACCCTTATTGCACATGAATCATGAGTAAACCCCCATTGTAATTGAATTATAATGAGTCAAAACTCATTTCACAAGACATATCATGATACTATACTTTACCCAGTTCATTGGAGTGCTATCAGGGAAGACCTTTTCTTAAACATTTCATTTCATGCATAAGTGCGCCACATGGATCATAAAACATAGATTCATTAAACATAATCATTTATTCCACGATAAAGGAATGTAGAATTCAAACATGAAACTATATAATCAGTAAGTAAATGTGCATAAAGGTAAATACCCTCGATATATAAATGGGCATGGTATTCACCACACAATGATTTTGGATTGAAAAAACATGGTGCAATTTTGGCAGCACAACGACGTGACATAAGAATTCATAAAAATGGTTGATGAGAGAGAAAGAGATGTCTCATAATATTTACATGAAATTGATAGTAAGGGGTTCATATAGATACATGTCCCAATTTTATTAATGGAATTTAGATTCATTATACAAAATAATTTCTTGAATGTAAATGAAGAGAGAGAAATTTCTTTCAAAATTTCGACATAGTAACGGGTGTAAATGGAATGCATTTAATGAGAGATAAAGGGATATATAATCATTAAAACATAAAGAGGGAAGTATGTGGTAGGTGATAAATCATATCCCAACATTTTTAATTGAAAAAAAAGGTCAGAACAACTTAAAGAAAATTGGACAAAAATGATAAAGGAAGAAATCCCTCACTTGGAAGTGTGCTTCCAAAGGCTTGGGAGAGGCTTGAGAGAGGATTCTTGGGAGATTGGGGAATCTTTAGAGGATTCTAGAGAGAGTAGGTAAGAGTTTGGATGAACTTAAAAGTCTTTTAGTGAAGAGGAAGTGGGAGCTTGGGTGGGTTTATATAGGAAATGAGAGGGAATTCTTTATTATTTAGGTTTGGGACACCACACATTAAACTGACCAAAAACACAAACCATACCATGGTTTTTGCCCAAGGTTTTTGCCAAAGGGGATTGAGAAAGCAATATTTTATATGGACAATGTCCGAAATTCTTAAAATAATAGGGTTTATTATGTGGAGGTGAGTCACACTCTCAAAGAAAACAATTTAAAAAGACAAAATGTTTTGTAAGCCTTGAAGGGTCCACTAAATCTTTGTAAAATAAATAAAACAAACCCAAAATCATATTATTATAATGTTAGAACAAATATTTTCCGAATGCAATGTTTATAGTATTTTATTAAATCACTATTGGGTCATTATGATGTCATAAAACCCATAATATATTTAAACGATATTTAATTTTTACCGAAAAGTTTGACTGTCTCAAAAAATTATGAAAAATTCATCATTGGATAATTTCTATGTCCTGATTCCAAAAATAATATTCATTTTATCTAAATAATTTTCTAAATATGTGAATTTTACTTTAAAATAAAAACCGACATTTGTCGAAAATTCATGGGTTTTGACAAAAACAGCTTTCAAACCTTAATAAAAATTACAATTTCATTCATAAAATTATATGATAATTTATATTTAATAAAAAATAATTCAATAATAATAATAATAATATTTTATTAAAATATTATTTCATTAAAAAATCCATTAATTCATCAAAATATATTTCTTATTTGAATATTAACTGAAAATACTATTTGTGCTTTAAAAACTATTTACAAATTAACAATAATAAAAAGAATGTATATTCTATATACAAGAATAATTTACATAATCGTAGTACTAGAGTCTTGTTATATAACCCCTTAAAACACCCGCATAAGACCTTAGGGTAAGGTGCGCGATGGTGATAGACTCTTATGGTGGCTCGGATAACATTGCTCGAGGGTCTCTCTATCAACTTCCACTTCTATCGTAGGCCGTTATGCTCGAGCTTAATGTATTCAAGCTCGGATTGGGCTTGGTCAAGAGTGAATCCCAATGATTCCACCTCCTTTCCAAGTTCTGACTAATGGGATTCGTATGAGGAAATTCTACTAGATGAGGCCATCCCTTCCTTTGTATGAGTAAATTGGATTTTTTAAAGCCCTATATTTATACTAATCATGTGATCACTATTCAATGACTATATTAGCAATGATCACCATTCATAACGGTATTTTAAAACCCAGGAACATAAAACCAATGAAGTTCACATTTTATATAACCATAATAAGACATTTAATTAGATCAAGACGAATTTACATTAATGAATGTTTGGGTCGTTACAGTCCCCTGATTAAAGTCTTTTCTAAATCAAGTTTCCAAGGTTGTACTACAACTCCTTTGATACCAACTATAATGCCCCAACCCTAGTTGCCCAAAGTTGATGCATTATTTCAGGATTTATGATCCATTATTTTATCTGGAATGATATCTATATATTAGGTTCACGTTCCTTGGTTATATTCTTATACCCACATGTTCATAATATATTCACTTATGATCTTTGATTGATATCTCTTATGTTCAACCTTTAATAAGTGTCTAAGCTCACCCTTTATTAAATTTCCATTCCCTAAGTAATTAAGAAGTGTATTATGCGTGATATGTCTAGAAGGGTATTATGTGTGAATAATATTTGTTTGAGGTTCTAAATAATGCTTGTAAAATAAGTTGGTTATGTATCTAATCTCCAAAGACAACAGATCTATATGTTATGTGGTGTGATTTATTATGTGATTTAATTAATTTTTATTTAAAATTATGTAATATATGTGTATGTTATGGTTGGGTCATCTCAATTAGGAAAATGTTATACTTAAAACACCTCATCTAAACACATAGACCATTATAATCTCCCCACTATAGAAAACATCATCCTTGAGCTATTTTGACCACAACATAAAACAAAACAAACTAAAAATAAAAAATCACATTCATATCTCCCTCATAGACCTTAGACGGTGCCAAGTGCATCCGTCTATGTCTAATCACCATGTCCAATAGATGATAAGGAACCCAATTAAAACTGTTGTACTCACCACCATAGGAATCACCTACTTGGTTATATCAAAACCATGCTACCCAACACGATGATGATATAAAATTTAACACCCTGACCCCAGTTACCTAGAGTCAGTGCATTATTACATAACATTGGCATGATTCAAGGAATCATGTCTCGAAAGACCAATCATTTTAATAGCCTTAGATGTACTGGATACATACATAAGTTTTACATTACATTATGAGATAAAAACAAAACAAAATTTTGTCCCCTTTGAACAATCTTATATCCCTTGGCCTATCCCTATAGGTCAACCATAAAATAATTCTTCACATCCTGTAAAAAATAAAACATAGAAAGTGGTGAGCTCAGATTCTCATTAAGGATAACAATATAGCAGAAATTTCATAAATAAGCATAAACATTTAAGGAGATGTATAAGACTAAAACATAAGCTTTTTAAACTTAAACTTAAGAATAATATGGAAAATATAAATCGAATAATTCCATTTAATTATTCACATGGATATTATACTAGTAGAATAATCACATGCAATATCAATAGCCAATTTCATAATGATGGAATGCATAATTCCGGACATCATAACCACATAGTCAAGGCCTCATGCCAAGACTACAAATAAGATTTTGTCAAGGCCTTGTTCTAAGAAACTAGTTTGTCCCATGAGACCTACAAATGCATCGAGGATCTATAACAGACTCCACCCATCACTTACTAAGTCTAATGCATTCCTCCAATGAAAAGGTTGAAACATAACATAAACATTCGTATTAAAACTAGCATACAAAATGTTAATAAGTTAACCATAAACCATGAATGGTATAAAAATAACACATACATATTCAAACATATCAAAAAACCTTAAATATAATATGGAATATTTGTATCATAATAAATCAACTTCAAACAAGTATAAAATCCATTAAATGATGTTAACATAGATGAAATCAAAATTATTTTAGAGGAATATCTCTTTCTATTTTGAAATCATTTAAAAGTAATGTAATTATAAAAGAAAACATTTATTTTGAAAATTTTCTTATAATATTGTAAGGGAAACTTCAAAGGTGTTATAATGGTGAAGAATAACCACACACTCCATATAAGTTAAAAAAACATTATTACCTTAATTTTTCATAAAGTTCATAAAGTACCTTGTTTGGAAAATGACGGAAAGATTTCTTTCAAACCATTTTATAAAAAGTAAAACAAGGGTATAAATGACTTCAAACCATAGTCTAGAAAATAGTAAAAAAGTTTTGAAATACATTTTTAAGAAACATGGATGTGGATGATAAAGAGTCCCCAAAAGATACTAACATAAAAACAACCTCAGATAATAAAGAGATTGTGAAATTAACCCTTACCCTGTACTTTTCCTTAGTCAATGGTACGTTAACCTCTTGTATAACAGTTAAACCATTGTTATTAAATTATACAAGAAACATATAAATATATATGATATCATATATTATCTTCTAATATTGCTTTTTTAATAATATTTTAGTAGCATCATCGTTTCAGGTGTTAACTAATTCGTTTTCCTTTATATGCTTGGTTACATAAGTCATGTTTTTTATGGATAAGATGTATTTGATTCATATACAGAATGACATTATGCTCTTAAATATTGTTTTTAATAATCAAATAAAAATTATTCTTGAATGGTTATGATGGGGAATGAATCTCATCGCGTTCATGGAGACGGTAATCTGTACATACACACGAACGCTACTTCCATTTCATTTTTTTTATTTTAAAAGGAAAGAAAACAAAATAATACATAGGTATATTATTATTACAGTATAATATATTATTTTATATATCTTACATAAGTTCATTAACACCATCCTTTATACGTTCCATGTATGGTATGAACGAGTCATATCACCTTTAGGGGGCGGTAGTCTGCACTTCCTTAAATGAAATTATTGTATATATACAACATGAAATGAATAAAGGTATGATATAGAAGATAATTACAAAATATTATAGTTAAAATTAATATCATAAATATCATATATAATTATAGTTCCATCATAATGGACACCATAAGAGGTGTTAGTAGAATATTGAACAATCATCGTTTTGTGAGGCAGTAGTTTGCCATCCATAGAAACATTATGTTATATACCCATTAGATGGAGGTGTGTGTAAGTGTAGTTAAAATCCAGTTTAAATGTAAAATTACATCCAATAACCTAAATTATATTAAATAATAAAAATATAATCTAGTGATACTTAAAAACCATTCAAATATATAATTTAACACTATAAATTATTTTGATTAAAAAAATTGTTTTCAATTAAAATTTAGTATTTTTTCACTATTCATCAAAAATTGAAAGTTTTCAGAAGAGTACCAAAAATTCACCCTAAGATAATTTTGATATTCCGAATCCAAAAATGACATCCATTTTAATATTTTTTATAAAATTTCAAATAGTGGGTATTACTATTCATAACGTCTAGTTGGATTGGTCGTGGTGTGTTAGAAACTCAAAGTTGCGTACAATGCAAGCTATTTCATTATTCAAAGGGAAACATACCGTGGAAGCTTGAGGTGTTACATTATTACCTCATTCAAATAATTTCTTCCTCAAAATTTCTATAATACTACTACATAAAAAGATTTGGGAGGTTCTTCATCATAAGTTCCTCGGGTTCCCATGTTGCCTCTTCCATCTTATGATTTATCTATAAAACTTTCACCAGACGAGTCGTCAGGTTTCTCAACACTTGTTCTCTGGTGTTAAGAATTCTGATAGGCTCTTCGCAATAAGACAGATCAGGTTCCAGTTCTATTTCTTTATAGGTGAGTACATGTGTCGGGTCAGGAATGTATTTTTTTTAATAGTGATACGTGGAAAACATCATGAACTTTGGAGAGACTTGTCGGAATTTCCAAACGATAAGTTACAACTCCAATTAATTCAAGAATTTCAAAAGGTCCAATGTACCTGGGAATAAATTTTCCTTTCTTACCGAATCCTATAACACCATTCCATGGAGATACCTTCAAGAAAACATAATATCATACTTGAAGTTACAAATCTTTCCTTCAGTTATCGGCATAACTCTTTTGCCTACTTTGATCTGCTTTGATGTGGGTTTGGATAACCTTAAACTTTACCATTATTTTCAAAATAAGTTCTGGTACTACAAGTTTTCTTTCACCAACATCATCCCAACAAGTTGGTGTGTGACATCTCTTTCTATATAATGCTTCATATGGTGCCATCTTAATACTTGAATGGAAACTGTTGTTATAGGAAAATTATACTAGAGTTAAATATTGACCCCACATACCTTGAAAGTCAAGTGAGAAAGATCTAAAAATGTCTTCTAATCTTTTAATAGTCCGTTCTGATTTTCCATCAGTTTGAGTGTGGTAGGCAGTGCTCAAACAAAGCTCAGTATCCAAGGTCTTCTAATGACTTTTCCAAAATCTTGATGTAAAATGGGGATCACAGTCAGAAAAAATCAATAGGGCTACTCCATAAAGTCTTAAAACTTTATTAATATATAGTCTTTCTAGACGTTCAAGTGTTAAATCTTCTCTTATAGCAAGAAAATGAGTTGACTTGGTAAGACGATCAACAATGACCCATATTGAGCCATTCCTTGTAGGAGTCTTTGGTAGCCCCATGAAAAAGTCCATCATAATATCATTCCATTTTCACTTAGGTATGGGAAGAGGTTTCATGACACCTTTAGGATGTTTTCTTATATATTTTACTTGTTGAAAAACCATACATCTTGACACATAATCAAAAATATCTCTCTTCATGTTGTCCCACAAAAAATTTTCCTTTAAATCTCTATATATCGTAGTGCTACCAGGGTGTATTGAGAAATTGGAGCTATGATCATCATCCAAAAATTACCTTTTTAGATCAGGTATGTTAGGAACACAAAGTCTCTTCCCAAATTTCAAAATCCTATCTTCATATATGAAGTCGATTAATCTCCCATCGTTCACAACATTAATTTTCTTTTGAAACTCCTGATCATCATTCTGATAACTTTTTATCCTTTCTAGTAAATATGGTTTAGAAACCATTTGAAAAAGTATTGATGTTTCACCTTCAATGATTATTCCCATATACATCTTTACTAGATCCATGAACATAGGATCCCTTTCAACTCTCATCTTGTTCAAAACTCCAGGATCCTTTCTGCTCACAACATATTCCACCTTATTTGCCTTCCCCAGGTGGTAGTGTATGGTGAAATCATAATACTTGAGTAGTTTGAGCCATATCCTTTTCCTCTTGTTGATTTCTTTTTGTGATAAAATATACTTCAAACTCTTGTGATTAGTATAAATATCATATCTTTTACCATAGAGATAGTGTATCCATATCTTCAGAGAAAAGATTATTGCTTTTAACTCAAGATCATTAGTGGGATAATTTTTTTCATGAATTTTTAGCTGCTGTGATGCATAGGTAATAACCCTATCATTCTACATAAGGACACAAGAAAGTACTTTCTTTGAAGAACCACTAAAAATAACAAATCCATCATTCCCCGATGGTAGATTCAATAGAGGATAATTGACTAATCTTCCCTTCAGTTCTTCAAAAAATTCTTCAAACTCTTTTTTCCAAACAAATTTAACCTCATTAAATGTGATCTTGGTTAATGGGTTATACAATCAGACAAAATTTTGGATGAAATGCTGATAATAACCTACTAAACAACTAAAACTGCATACCTCAGTTATACTTGTCGGTGCTGGCCATTCTTGGATTGCCTTGGTATTTGAAGGATCAATAGAGATTCCATACATAGAGACAATATGAACAGGAAATGAAATCTCCTGAAGCCAGACACTAGTAGAAAAACCTTTTTTATGTTGTTTTTTTGCTTTTTAATGTTGGTTTTTAGGCGACGTTATTGCAAGAAACGTTAAAAACATGATTTTTTTACATTATTTATTTAATAAACGATGTTAAAATTAGGGTTTTATGGTTTTTAACATCGGTTTTTAAAAAACCCACATGAAAGACCTTCCAGAAATGGCATTAAGAAGCCATTTTTATGTCGGTTATTGAAAAAACCAACGTTAAAAGTCATTTTTTACATCAGTTATTTAATAATCGACATTAAAAGTCATTTTTAACGATGGATTTTAAATAAAAAAAGTGAAATTTGTTTACCATATTGTATATAATTTCCTAATATTTTATTTAACAGGTCATAGAGCTCAAATAGAGTTATGGATCAAAAGTTATGACCATTAGAAGTTTGATATTGTTTTTTGAGGAAAGATTGAATGAGCCAACCGTAGCTTCATCTTAGAAGGAATTTTTGAATCTGTAGGAGGATTTTTAGTTTTACCATGTTATAAAGAATTATCCATAATTATAATAAATTAATAATCATTAAATGTTATATCAATTAACAAAACTACTCATTGAAAATATAAATTATGGGAACATAATTACAAATACCTTGACGAGATCACAGAAATAAGAAATCGTGGATTGACGTGGAAGATCAAACAAGTTGAGTCAGTAGAATGATTATGGTTGAATGAAATGATAATAAAATGGCATATCAATTAAGAAAACAAATCATAAAAACCTTAAATCATGGATAAATGATTAAATATACCTTGACGAGATCACATAAAGAATAAATAATTTATTCACATTGAAGATCAAATGAGTTGAGTTGGGGGAATGATAATGGTTGAAATAAATGGTAACGACCCAAACATTCATTAATGAAAATTACTATTGATCTAATTAAATGTATTATTATAGTTATATAAAATGTGAACTTCATTGGTTTTACATTTTTGGATTTTAAAATACCGTTATGAATTGTGACCGTTGCTAACATAGCCGCTGAATAGTGATCACATGATTAATATAAATATAGGGTTCTAACAAATCCAATTTACTCAAATAAAGGAAGTGATGGCCTCATCCAGTAGACTTTCCCCATACAAAGCCTATTTTTTAGAGAAAGGAAAGGAGATGGCATCATTGGTCTTCACTCTGGACCAAGCCCAAGCCGAACTTGAACATGTTAAGTTTGAGCAGAACCGACTATGGGAGAAGTGGAAGTTAATAGAGATTACTACCCCAATGATGTTATCCGAGCCACCCCAAGAGTCTGTCACCATTGCATATCTTTCCCTTCAGTCTTATGAAAGTGTTATAAGGGTTTATGTAACAAGACAATAGCACTATGACTATGTACATTATTTTTGTATAAATAATGTGCATTCATTTTATTATTGTCACTTTGTAAATAGTTTTTAATGCATAAATAGTATTTTTAGTTAGTATTCAACTAAGAAATATATTTTGATGAATTAATGTATTTTTTAATTAAATAATATTTTAATAAAATATTTTTATTAAATTATTTTTTATTAAATATAAATGATCATATAATTTTATGAATTCAATTGTAATTTTTATTAAGATTTGAAAACTGTTTTTGTCAAAACCTTTGAATTTTTGGTAAATATTGGTTTTTATTTTAAAAGTAAAAATTCACATATTTATAAAATTATTTAGATAAAATGAATATTATTTTTGGAATCAGGATGATGAAATTATACAATGTTGAATTTTTCATAATTCTCTGAGATAGTCTAATTTTTGGGTAAAAATTAAATACCGTTTAAATATATAATGTGTTTTATGACATCATAATGACCCAATAGTGATGTAATAAAATACTATAAACATTATTTTCTTCTAATATATATTTTATCATTAAAATAAAGTGATTTTATATTTTTTTGATTTATTTTACAAAAATTCTGTGGACCCTCCAAGACTTATAAAACATTTTGTCTTTTTAAATTGTTTTCCTTGAGAGTGTGAATCACCACCATTTAAGCAACCCTATTATTTTAAGAAGTTAGTCCATTGGACTTATAAAATATTTTTTACCACTCCATTTTGGAAAAAACAATGGGCAAAAACAATGGTCTGGTTTGTGGTTTTGATTAGTTTAATGCGAGGTGTGCCAAACCTAAATAATAAAGAATTCCCTCTCCTTTCCTATATAAACCCACCCAATCTCCCACTTCATCTTCAATCAAATCCTTTGGAGTTAGAAAAAACCCTTCATTCCACTCTCTATAATCCTCCCAAGGTTCCCCAAGATTTCATAAAGCCTCTCTCAAGCCTCTCCCAATCCTTTGGGATCACACTTCCAAGTAAGAGATTTCTTCCTTTCTAATTTTTGTCCAATTTTACTAAAGATGTTATGCCCTTTTGTTTTCAATAAAAAATATTGGGGCCTGATTTCACACCTCCCCCATAATTTACTCTTTATTTTTGGATAATGGGATACCCCTTTCTCTCTCATTAATGCCTCCCATGTACACCTGTTACCATGCTGAAATTCTGTGAGAGATTTCTCTCTCCACTTTTACATCCAAGTAATTATTTTGTATTATGCATCTAAATTCCATTATGTTTGTGGGGAAATGTATCTATATGACCCCATTAATATACATTTCATGTACATATATTGAGACACCCTTTTCTATCTCATTAATCATTTTCATGAATCCTTATGTCACATCGTTATGCTGCTGAAATTGCACCGCGTTTTTCCAAGCCAAGATCATTGTGTAGTGAATACCATACCCATGTATCTATCAAGGGTATTAAATTTTATACCCATATACATATTTAATGGTACTTTTATGTATTTATTCAACAATACTTAATCATAGAATAACTTATGATGTTGATTGATTCCATGTTATATGATCCATGTGGCACACTTATGCATGAAATGAACTGTTTAAGAAGTGTGCGCCCTGATAGGGATCCAATGCATTGGGTAAGGTATAGTATCATGATAAGTCTTGTGAAATGAGAGTTGAATCATGCTAAAGTGCAATGAGGTTTTACTCGTGATTCATGTGAAATGAGGATTTACTCAGGATTCATGTGCAATGAGCCTTGGCTCATGCTAATTCCATGTAAAGTGTTGTTGCCGTATTTCTATTTATGATTATCATGCTTTATCATGAATTTATGTTCATGTTTATCTTGTGCTCTATTGATATGAATATTTTATAACATGTATTTTATTCCTCATGTTATTCCATGTTTATTCCCTTACTGGGTTTTATAGATCACCCTTTTCTTATGCATGTCCTCAGGTTATCCCATGCAATGCTAAGTACGAGAGAATGTAGTGGTCATGTAAAGGAAGTTTTAAATAAAGATGTTGTGTGTTTTATGATATAAGATGTTGTGTAATGTTCCTAATCCCCAAAGACACTAGACCTCTTGATCTTCTTTGTTGTATCAATTGAAGATTCTATGTAATAAATCAGGTTTAAGTGTGTAATAAAAAGCAGGGTTTTCATAGTTGGTATCAGAGGATAGGGTCAGTTATTTTTGGGATTAGTATTAGAAAACCCTAGTGAAGACTTAGAGAAAAGAATAAGTATAATAAAAATTTCTGTAAATATTTGTGAGTATTGAGTAAGTGGTTTATTAAGAAAATACATCCTTGTCTGGATATGAGCAGTAGATGCGGCTCTGGCACATATGTATCCTATGAGTAAAACCCGAAAACACCGATTTGAGCTAGAATAGAACAGGAACTGGTGCACGACAATGGGCCTTTCTGAACTCTTGGTTACAAAATTCCTGGGGGATATGATTTGGTAAATTCTCAAGCTTAGTATGAACACTTATTAACGGAATTATAAAAAATACCCCTAAGAATATATGTTAGAAAGTAGATCATGGATAGAAAAGATTAAAGCCTATGGATTCATAAGTTAAGGAAATAAAAGTTATTTATAAGTCATCAGTTTTGTCCTTGGATTACCCTTTATGTGTTACCCCTAACTTTATTTTTATTCCAGCTAATGGTCGGTAATAGGAGGACTCAGGCTAACAACCGATGTGAAGATCAATGTGATGACTGTGCAAATGAGATTCCCATTCTGATGGGAGAGGAATCACAAACTTTGTTATGCTTCTCTCTCAGTTAACTTATTTGAATAGAAACATGGGTCAAGAGGAATGTTCAACCCCCCTTAGATAGAAAATGTCACTATCGAGAGCTTTATGAGAAAAGGCCTCCAACTTTTAATAGATCATCTGATCCCTCAATCACTAAAAAATGGATCAACTCCATTGAAAAGATCTTCTCCATCCTTCAATGTTATTAATAAGAGAATGTTCTTCTGGCTTCTTATCATATGGAAGGTGAATATGATCAATGGAGGAAGTTGATAAAAAATACAAATCCTGAGAAAGATATCAAGGTGTTGGAATGGAAGGATTTCCGGAAGATGTTTTTTGATAAATATTTTTCGTGCACCCTCCGACTTAAGATGGAAAGGGACTTCCTTTCCCTCAAGAAAAAAGATGACAAATCTGTCGGAGCGTATGAGGAAAACTTCACAAGGATTTCATGATACACCTCCAGCTTTGTCATTACCCCAGAATTCAAGGTTGGCCACTTCTTTGGTGGGATGAAACCTAGCCTATGGAAAGCGCTGGTGATCTGTGACTCTGACAGCTATGAGGAAATTTTCCGATGTTCCCTCAAGGTCAATATGGAGATTGAAGAATATCTGGGGTATCATGGGGATAAAAATAGTAATGTGGACTTCAATTTTGGTGGTCCGATGGATAAATACAATAGTGATAAGAAGATCCAGCACCCCACTTTCCAAAGGTTCAGAAAGAAGCACCTCAGAAATTTCCTAAAGGGGATAAGGAAATGCTTTAGGTGTGGAAGAGAAGGGAACCTAGATGTTAACTTCCAATAAAAAAACCCA
Source organism: Viscum album (assembly GCA_963277665.1). Taxonomy (NCBI): domain Eukaryota; kingdom Viridiplantae; phylum Streptophyta; class Magnoliopsida; order Santalales; family Viscaceae; genus Viscum; species Viscum album. The sequence goes on along the minus strand of OY728126.1, from coordinate 922,822,896 downwards.
CAGCTGCAATAGAAGAGAGGAACTCTCTGTTTGAACATCAATGTGTTTTTCATTGATAAAACTTCAAATAACCAGGGCATCTTGAAAATCAGTGCCCTAAGCCAAGGGTTTTTAGAGGCAACCAACAAACTCCAAGGTAGAAAGGGAGATATTTTTCCATCACTACTACTGAAGTGAACCCCAACAACAAAGTGGTGATAGGTACGCTAGTTATTATTCAAGAATAGCGAAAATACTTTTTGATTCAGTTTCTATGCATTCTTTTATATCCCAAAAGTTTAGTAGAACAATCCCAACACCACCACAAATCATAGAAGTAAATATGTCGGTGAGTACGAAAAATGAGGAAATCATTGCATCCCATGAATATAACTCCTCCCCTATCATAATCTGTGGATTGAATTTTTTGGAGAACCTCATCATAATACCTCTGATATAATTTGATGCAATTATTGGCATGGATTTGATTTCCTTATATAGAGACAACATAAATTTTTGTGAGAGGGAAATCACTCTCCATGTGAATAATCGACCCTGATTATATACAAGTGCAGGGAGGAAGATGAATATTATTTAGCTCCATCATCTCAAGTGTGGATATTACTACCCTATGAGCACGCATATCTGGCACATTTGATTGAGTATAAGGAGGAAACCATCCTTGAATACATTCTTATTGTGAGGGAATTTGCTGAAGTGTTTCTCATGGAATTGTTTGGTATTATTCCTAGAAGAGATGTTGAAAACTCAATTGATCATATACCTAGGGAATTTCCAATATCCAAGACTCTATATAGAATTTTTGTTGTAAAGCTTGAGGAGATGAATAAAAAAATACAGTATAATCTGGATAAATAGTTTATATGCCCAAGTGCTTCACCATGGGGTGCACCAGTCCTCTTTATCAAGAAGAAGGATGGGAAAAATTTGCCTTTGCATCGATTATCATGAGCTTAACAAAATAATGATTAAGAACAAGTATCCTCTCCCACGAATTGATGACTTGTTCGATCAGTTGTGTAGAGCACAATACTTCTCCAAGGTGGATTTGTGGTCGAGATATTATCAAGTAAGGGTGAAGAAGGAAGATATCCCCAAGATTTCTTTTCATAAAAGATACGGGCACTATGAATTCATAATAATGCCTTTCCAACTCACTAATTCTTTAGTAATCTTCATGGACATGATGAATAGAGTCTTTATGGATTATCTTAAAAAATTTGTGGTATCACTACTGGAAAACTATCCTATACCAACGGTTTGGAACCATCGGTATAGGCCTCCAAACCGTTGGTATAGCCTATACCAACGGTTTGGAGAACCGTTGCAAAGTAAGCCATTGGGATAAGTCTATACCAATGGTTTTGTGAAAACCGTTGGTATAGACCTATACCAATGGTCTTGAAAACCGTTGGGATAAGTAATATGAAAATCTATACCTACGGTTCCATAAAACCGTTGGTATATGTATTTAAAAAAACATTCTCTGGGATTTGATCCCACGACCCCTAGTTTATCATTGATATGAACTAACCACTAAACTAACATGACTTTTGTGAACATAATTTCATATATATATATATATATATATTTATTATCATAAAAATTTTAAATTTTGATTTATATATTGCTCTTGGTAAGAATATCCGATAAAAAATCAAAGGACCTATACCAATGGTTGTCAAAACTGTTGGTATAGACCTATACTAATGGTTGTTACAACTGTTGGTATTGATATTTTATTTCTGGGTTTGATGTTGGAATTTGGGGTGACCTTTCCCAACGGTTTGGCCAAACCATTGAGATAGGTACACCCTTTCCCAAAGGTTTTTCCAAACCATTGGGAAAGTGGCCTCAAACACACCCTTTCCCAATGGTTTGGCCAAACCGTTGGGATAGGTACACCCTTTCCCAACAGTTTTGCCAAACCATTGGGAAAGGTGGCCACAATGTGGACTTTTCCCAACGGTTTTTCCAAACTGTTGGGAAAGGTGGCCACAATGTGGACGTTTCCCAACGGTTTGGCCAAACTGTTGGGAAAGGGGACCTATACCAACGGTTTTTACAAACCGTTGGTATAGAAGCGTTGGGAAAGGTCATCTTTCCAGTAGTTTATTATTTATATATGATATTATGATATACTCCAAAACCAATGAGGATCATGAGAATAATCTAAGAACTGTACTAGAGACCTTGAATAAGGAGATTCTATATGCAAAGTATAACAAGTGTGAGTTCTGGTTGAAGGAGGTCTCATTCTTGGGCCATGTCATCACAAGAAATAGGATATCTGTGGATCCCTCCAAAACAGATGCAATTGAGGGATGAATGAGGCCAAAATTGGTAACGAATATCCGTAGATTCTTGGGGTTAACTGGATATTATTGACGATTTTTGAGAAATTTCTCATGACTGTCCAACCCTCTTACCAAGCTAACTCAGAAGGGAGTAAAGTTTTCTTGGAGTGATGAATGCGAAGAAAGTTTCAAGGAGTTAAAAAGGAGGCTTATCATTGTGCCAGTGATCACTTTACCCACAAGTGGAGAACTTTTTGTGGTATTCATTGATGCTTAAAATAAGGAAATATGCTGTGTGTTGATGCAAAATGACAAAGTCATTGCCTATGTTTCAAGGCAATTGAAAATTCATGAGCATAATTATCCAACACATGATTTGGAGTTGGCTGTGGTGATCTTCTCTTAAAAAATTTGGTGGCATTATCTCTTTGGGGAGAAGTGTGAAACATATACGGACCACAAAAGCCTCAAGTATATATTCACACAGAAAGAGTTGAACATGCACCAATGGAGATGGTTAGAGCTGATAAAAAACTATGACTGATCAATCCATTACCACCCTGGGAAAGCGAACAAGGTGGTGAATGATCTAAATAGAAAGGACCCAACGATTCTATAATTTATGATAATTGATAAGGATCCAATCTTCTTATACTTGATGAATATAGACATGTGAATCATAAAGAAGGGAACATCGTCAATCCTTTCACAAATGATTGCTTAACCATCTCTTTTGGTAAGGTTAAAGGATGCTCAAAAGGATGATGTGGGAATTTAGAAGAAAGTGGAAGCTATCAAAAAAGGAAAATCATCAGATTTTAATGTTAATGAATAAGGAATTGTGAGATTTGGGAATAGACTATGTGTTTCATCAAGTCCGGAGCTGAAGAAAGAACTTTTTGATGATGCACATAGTTCAAATTTCTCTATTCATCCATGAAACAGAAAGATGTAGAGAGATCTCCAAGAGCATTATTGGTGGGATAATATGAAGAAGGAGATAACTGAGTATACATTAAAGTGTCTGGTGTGTTAGAATGTGAAGGAATAGAGGCATAAGTCTAAGGGGATGATGCAACCATTGCCCATACCAGTATGGAAATGGGAGAACTTCACAATGGACTTTGTCACCAGACTTCCGAAGACATCCAATGGCAAAAATGCAATCTAGGTTGTTGTGGACCGTCTTATGAAGTCTGCACACTTCATTACAATTTGGGAGGATTTCTCATTGAATCAAATGACACAGATATATTTTAAAGAATTGGTAAGGATGCATGGAGTAACACTATCTATTGTATCCGACTGAGATCTAAGATTCACCTCTATGTTTTGGAAGAGTCTTCAACATGCTCAAGATACTGAGCTGAACTTCAGTATGGCTTATCATCCTCAAACTGATGGCCAATTCGAGCAGACTATCCAAACACTTGAGGACATGTTGAGAGCGTGTTCTATGGAAATAAAAGGAGGGTGGGACCAACATTTTCCACTGGTTAAATTATCCTAAAATAACAGTTTCCACTCGAGCATATGAATGGAACCTTATGAAGCCCTGTATGGGAAGAGGTACAGAACACCGACTTTTTGAGATGAAGTTGGTGAGAGTAATATGCTAGGACCGGAAATGGTCCAAGAAATTGTGGAGAAGGTGAAAATTATTCAGCAGCATATCAAGGCATCCCAGAGTTGATAAAACAATTATGCATATAGCCATCGATGGGAAGTTGAGTTTAAAGTTGGAGACATGGTATTTCTATGCATATCTCCATGGAAAAAGGTCATGTGGTTTGGAAATAAAGGGAATTTAAGTCCAAGGTACATCATCCCCTTCGAGATTCTTGATCATGTTGGGGCTATGGCCTATCGTGTAACGCCCCGACCCCAGTTACCCAGAGTCGGTGCATTATTACATAACATTGGAATGATCACAAAGGATCAAGTCTCGAAAGGCTGATTAGTTTAGTAGCCTTTGATGTACTAGATACATTCATAAGGTTTACATTACATCATAAGGTAAAAAATACAACAACATCTTGTCTTCATATCCCCTCATACTATCCCTACAGGTCATTCAAAAATTACTTCTTCACATCCTGGGAAAAATAAAACATTGAAAGGGGTGAGCTCAGATGATTAGTAAGGATAACAATATAGCAGAAGCTTTAATAGATAAGCATAAACACTTAAGGTAATGTATAACTAAAACAAAAGCCTTTTAAACTTAAACTTAAGCATAATATGGCAGATATAAAATGAAATAATTCCATTTACTTATTCACATGGATATTATACTAGTCGAATAATCACATGAAATATCAATAACCACTTTTATGATGATGGAATGCATAATGCCAGACTATCATAACCATGTATCCAAGGCCTCGTGCCAAGACTACAAATAAGATTTTGTCAAGGCCTCGTGCCAAGACACTAGTTTGTCTCATGAGACCTACCGATGCATTGATGAGATATAGCGGGCTCCACCTGTAACTTACTAAGCCTAATGAATTCATCATATAAAAAGTTTGAAACATAACATAAACATTCATATTAAAACTAGCATACGAAATGTCAATACTTTAACCACAAACCATGAACGGTATAAAAATAACACATCCACAGTCAAACATAACTCATTCGATACAGATAGAAGATTGTATTGTATCATATTAACCTCAATCGATAATAAAAAAGGATATTTACATAGATTAAAATAATCATCAAACTATTGAGAGAAATATCCCCCTTTTACTTAAAAACCTTTAAAAGTCACACTATTTGTCAAGAAGCCATTTAAAATAGATTTTTGAATCAAAGTGTCCCATACCACTTTGAAACTTTTAAAAGGGATTTTGGTTTGAAAACTTTAATTTCCATATAAATAAATCCTCAAAACCATTTTTAAAACATGGACATTAATGTGAAATCTTTAAAACATTTAAAATGATATTTTAGTTAGAGTTCCGAACCAAAAGAGAGACACTTGAATACAAATAATTGAGGTAATAAAAACTTTGTAATATCATGAGAATAAAGGTATTCATGATATACTATGTCAAAGTAAATTATATACACCATATAAAAGTGATTTGGTGTATAACCATCAAATAAGTCTCAATGGAATGTAAATTGAGATGAAATATCTTATAAAGACCATATCCTTAGGTTAAGGATAAATCAATGACATAATTTTTTGTGACAAATATAAATACACTCAATATGATTGGATATTTAGTGTAAAACAATCAAAGACCATTTACACATAATCTTTTAAAAACAACACCAATGAATTAGATGTTTAATTCAATAAATGGATATTGAGTTAAAATTACTCTTATCAAGTTCATATCGATGACTTGAAAATTTATCAATGGAGTGATTATCTGTATCAAAATTATATCCACAGAAATGGGAGTGGAAATTATGACATAAGAAAATAAATAGTGATTCTACACATAATCTTTGAGGAAAATAATCAATGAAGTATGAGTAAAGCCGAATGAGTGGAAGTTGAAATTTCAAATTACCATATTGTTTTGGTAATATACTAAACATACACCCATGAAAGAAGGATAATAAAATGATGATGTAAATATACATGAATTAAAGTATATTACACAATGAATACAAATATGGTCAGTACACACACCACATGCAATAAATAAGTGGTGAATAATGGAAATCTCATGGAATTTAAAGTGAGATAAGAAACCCCTTACATTGTACTTTCTCCTTGGTCGAGGGTAGGTTTACCTCCTCTTCTTCGGGTTCTTCCTTTTGATTTGATCAAAAGGGCCCATTAAGATGAATTTATGACTAAAGGAATGCCTCTAGGATAAAGGGGGTACTGTTGATAGGGTATTTTGGTAGAGGTTGGCTGAACCAAAAGATTTTGAAGGTATGCATTTGAGAGAAGTGGGAGTGACCTTTTATAAGAGGGGTGAGGGGCACCTTTGGAAAAGCTAGAAATATTATTTTATAATAAATTCATATTCGATTTCTAATGGCTCAAAAGTGGATTATTTAAAGTTTAGGGTGGGGATAGGTCAAAAATCACTCAACCAATAGGTTTTAGATAGGTTTGGGTCACTATATTAACCTTATCTTTTAGTTTTAACTCTTAGTTAATCAGTTTAACATTTACCATGTCACTTTGTATTTTTATATTATATAGTTAATAAACTTACTATATACATACAAGAGACACCCAAGTGGTCCATTAATGATACAACTATCATGATATAAGTCTCTTGTCCGAACCTTAGATTTTTAGGAATTTAATATCAATTAATAATATAATATTTGTTTTAAAAACTCTTTTATGTCAATTTTGACACTATTAAATAATTGATTTTTTTAAAGTCTTAACAACTTTATTAATTCAAACCAAATTCATTTAAGCAATACTATAATTTCATATCAAGCAATAAAATTCATGGATGTCATCAAAACTATCAAATTATATTAATTTTAACATTTATAATACCAATTATTTGATTATTTCATTAATAAGGAAAATACTGCATCATTATTGTGTCATAAGTAATATTAATTATTAAATGTCTAAAAATTATAAATAAACTACAATTATGTAGGAAATATTTTTATATTTCTAATTAATATTTATAGTCGAAAAGACAACATATATAACCCTATGTAAAAATTGCTTTTCTAAAAGATATATGCTTATGTCATTTTTGTATTTATTTTAACTTAATTAATATAAAGTGTCATTATCACTTACAAGTGGATCCATGGGGTCCCAAAATCGACCCAAAGATGCCCATGGTCAGAAATATATCAACCAATAGGGTTAGGACATGTTTTAGGGTAATTTAGTATTATTATAATATTATTTTTTACCATTATTTACCGGATTTACTCTTTAACCACGGTAAATAAAATATTTACCGAAGTAATTATTCAAAATGTCTAAAAATAAAAGTTACCTATTTACACAATTTGGATATCCTGATTCCAAATATGGAATCCATTTTTCCAAATTCAAAACATATAAGTGGCAGACATTAATTTAAAATTAATTCCTGCTGTCAAAACAAAAAGCGTGTTTTTAAGATATAATAACTATCAAAAGATTTATACTTGTTTATGTCCGGTTTAATTGTGAAATTATGTCCAATGACCAACATTGTATTAAATGGTAAAAATATATTCTAAATATACTTTAAAACCACTCAAATTAATAATTTATCACTATTAATTATTATTATTAAAAAAGTTGTTTTTAATTAAAATTTAGTAATTTTCACTATTCATCAAAATATAAAAGTTATCCGAAAAGTACCAAAATTTCACCCTAGGATAAATTCGATATTAAGAATCCAAAAATGAAGTCTATTTTTAGAGATAAAATATATAAAATTTCAAAAAGTAGGTATTACTGTTCATAACGGCTAGTTTGATTGGTTGTGGTGTGTTAGAATCTCGAAGTTGCGTACAATGCAAGCCATTGCATTATTCAAAGGGAAACGTACCGTGGAATCTTGGGGTGTTACATTATCCCCTCCTTCAATAAATTTCGTCCTCAAAATTTTTAAAATTGGTCTTGAGAATATAATGGAAAGTCCCACATCAGAAAAAGAGTCAATAAAACTATCACTTTAAAACAAAGAAAGGGAAGTATAAAGGTTACCCAAGATAACCCATACTAGAATTCCATGTAGGAAAAAATGGATATGGACGATAAAATAAATTTCAAGTTCTGATGGAGATATATAGAAAACATGATTAGGAGAAAGTTAACAATAATAAAACCACAAACTTGTGTTGGGACAAACAGTCATTAGTCTCTTAGTAGGAAAAGTAAACAGACAACATTTTTTGTTTTAAGTTACATTACATAAGGATGAGGAATTAATTTATGATATTGACTAATAACATAAAGATATATATACTTAATTTTTAATTAGAGTTTCATTCTTTAATAAATTTCTACCACTAACTCAATTTATTTTGAACAATGTGTATTCAAGAAGACTTGGTCACACTGGAGGAGCTTCTATAGAATAACATGATCCACGTAGGATATCCTATATATATTTAACTTTTATTTAGAGATTAGAAAAAACCAAAACAGTTAGTATAAGATCTGATGATCCCCCAAATGGATATTCCATCAGAGAAAAAAAACTCTAATCTTAATTTCTAAAATTAAACCAACAATACCCCAAAGTTAAATAAATACCATTCAATAATCAATTGTCCTTAAAATACTACAATATAATCAAAACTAATATTGAAACCCAAAACTTAGAAGCATTTGGTTATGTAGTCTTCCACGTTTAATTGTATCACCAAATGACATCAACTACTCTTAAAGTCACATACTTAAAAGTGATTAACCTAATCACATATTCTCTATTACAGGTTAATCATTTCTATAAATAACCCAAATTACTATAAATCCAAAATAAAAACATATATAAAAATCCACCATTACTCCTCAAATGAAATCCCATAGAATTCTATTTTCCTTGGGCATATTGTGTTCCCCACAAAGAGAACATCTTCCAAAATAACATTCGTCACTTAATCACCAAATCATTTTCTTATACTAAGGGTATTCATTTGATAAGACATAAGATCCCAAATAAACTTATTATTGATCAATAAAATCATTAAACTAAAAATAACTAGTCACACTAACTAGGGACTTCACGTAGTCCAGTGGTAGGTGATAAGTCCCAATCGTACTTTGGTTGTGGGTTCGATTCCCACAGCTTTTTCCGACCCGACGGGTTGTCACACGGTCTACGTGTTGACCTTTTTCAAAAACTATATTTTATAATATTACCAAAATGAGATAAATTCCTCAAAATAACCATAACATAATTTAACCTCAATTGTTTTCTCACACCTTTCATTTTCATCAAAAAATATAATGTCTTGTAATTTCCTCAAACCCAATGATCATATAAGACCAAATGGTTATTTATAACTATATCAGCAACAGAAAAGATAATTCTTCCTCAAATATCATTTTCACATGATAAATTGCAGCTTTACACATACAAGAGAAAATTCTTCCAAAGTAATCCCATAAATAAAGAGCACTAACACTTTTAAATATTTCACCATCCATTTATTTACACATAGGTTCTTCATCATATGTTCCTCGGGTTCCCACATTGCCTCTTCCATCTTATGATTTCTCCATAGAACTTTTACCAGACGAGTCATCCGGTTTCTCAACACTTGATCTTTGGTATGAAGAATTATGATAGGCTCTTCACAATAAGATATATCGGGTTCCAGTTCTAATTCTTTATAGGTGAGTACATGCGTTGGGTCAGGAATGTATTTTGTCACTAGTGATATGTGGAACACATCATGAACTCTGGAGAGACTAGGCAGAATTGCCTTTTGGTAGAATGTGTTCATGTGTCACAATGGTACCTTAGGAATTTTTCAAAATCTTCTACTTCCCTTACCCAAAAACTCCTCATCCATCTTGCATTATATCGATGGAAGCATCGATTCATCATAAAAAAATAGGTATTTCTTATATATAATTTTGAGACATCGTCTTTAAAATGTTTTTTAGAAAACTTATTACTGATTCATCTTCAAATATTTCAAAATAAGGTTTTGGTAAATTAGTTTCTATTTATCCCAAAAGAAATAAATATATAATTTGATACATATAGGCTGCTCGAAGGTCTCCCTCTTCCGCAGCATCTAAAAAATCATTTAGTGCATTGTAATTTTGAGATAAAGTGAAGAATTTGAAGAGACCCTGATGGTACTTCCCACGCTTAGTGTGGTAAGAAAGTTGAGAGCGCAATATTATTCCATAGTCGATACTTGATCCTTGAAATAATCCTGCAATTATAGAGGTATTGGATGTCTCATAAAGTTGTTTTCATGTAACTTGGACATTTGAAAAAGTTTCAACATCATCTGCTCATGACTTCTGGATAATAATTGTAAGTAGTTCTTCAGGAAGAGAGAGAAGAGTTGTTCGTGATCTTGCTTCCTCCATGTTTCAACTAACAAAAAGAAAATACAATTAGGGTTTTTGAATACTTATCTAATAAGAATGTAAAAAAAATAGACATAATAGGATAATCTTGTAATTGAACAATATATCCTAGCTTGGGGTACCCAATGTTAAAATCTAGGTTATCCACTATCTATTTCCCGACATATATTCTTAGGGGAATTTTTTTATTCCCTTAATAATGGTTCATACTAATCTTGTGAATTTACCAAATCATATCCCCCGGGAGTGTCGTAACCAGGAGTTCAGCAAGGCCCGTTTTCGTGCACCAGTTCCCGTTCGAGTCTATCTCAAAGCGATGTTTTCGGGTTTTACCCCTAGGTACATCTGTGCCAGAGCTGCCTCTACCTACTCGTATCCAGACAGGGATGTATTGCTCATAAAACTCACAAAATATCTACAATAACAAAATTCTAGTAAGTTTTTATATACTAATCCTCAAAGTCTATCTTAGGACTATGTGATCTAATAAGAGTTTATCTAAATCTAGCTTCCATGGTTTGTACTAAACTTCCTCTGATACCAACTCTAATGCCCCGACCCCAGTTACCCAGATTCGGTGCATTATTACATAACATTGGCATGATCACAAAGGATCAAGTCTTGAATGACTGATTAGTTTAGTAGCCTTGGAAGTACTAGATACATTCATAAGGTTTACATTACATCATAAGGTAAAAAAACTACAACAACATCTTGTCTTTATATCCCCTCATACTATCCCTACAGGTCATTCAAAAATTAGTTCCTGACATCCTGGGAAAAATAAAACATTGAAAGGGGTGAGCTCAGATGCCCAGTAAGGATAAAAATATAGCAGAAGCTTTCATAGATAAGCATAAACACTTAAGGTAATGTATAACTAAAACAAAAGCCTTTTAAACTTGAACTTAAGAATAATATGGTAGATATAAAATGAAATAATGACATTTACTTATTCACATGGATATTCTACTAGTCGAATAATCACATGCAATATCAATAAACACTTTCATGATGATGGAATGAATAATGCCAGACTATAATAAACACATAGCCAAGGCCTCATGCCAAGACTATAAATAAGATTTTGTCAAGGCCTCATGCCAAGACACTAGTTTGTCTCATGAGACCTACCGATGCATCGAGGAGCTATTTCAGGCTCCACCTGTCACTTACTAAGTCCAATGCATTACTAATATGAAAATTTTGAAACATAACATAAACATTTGTATTAAAACTAGCATACGAAATGTCAATAATTTAACCACAAACCATGAGCGGTATAAAAATAACACATCTACAGTCAAACATAACTCATTCGATACAATATGGAAGATTGTATTGTATCAGATTAACCTCAATCGAGAATAAAAAAAAGTATATTTACATAGATTAAAATAATCATCAAACTATTGAGAGAAATATCCCCCTTTTACTTGAAAACCTTTAAAAGTCACACTATTTGTCAAGAAGCAATTTAAAATAGATTTTTGAATCAAAGTGTCCCATACCACTTTGAAACTTTTAAAAGGTATTTTGGTTTGATAAATTTAATATCCATATAAATAAATCCTTAAAACAATTTTTAAAACATGGACATTAATGAGAAATCTTTAAAACATTTAAAATGATATTTTAGTTAGTATTCTGAACCAAAAGAGAGACACTTGAATACAAATAATTGAGGTAATAAAAACTTTGTAATATCATGAGAATAAAGGGATTCATGATATACTATGTCAAAGTACATTATATACACCATATAAAAGTGACTTGGTGTATAACAATCAAAGAAGTATCAATGGAATGTAAATTGAGATGAAATCTCTTATAAAGACCATATCCTTAGTTTAAGGATAAATCAATGACACAATTATGTGTGAAAAATATAAATACACTCAATATGATTGTATATTCAGTGTAAAACAATCAAAGATCATTCACAAATAATCTTGTAAAAAACAACACCAATGAATTAGATGTTTTACTCAATAAATGGAGATTGAGTTAAAATTACTCTTATCAAGTTCATATCGATGACTTGAAAATTTATCAATGGAGTGGTTATGTGTATCAAAATTATATCCACAGAAATGGGAGTGGAAATTATGGAATAAGAAAATAAATAGTGATTCCACACATAATATTTGAGTAAAATAATCAATGAAGTATGCGTAAAGCCGAATGAGTGGAAGTTGAAATTTAAAATTACCTTATTGATTTGGTAATATACTAAACATACACCCATGAAAGAAGGATAATAAAATGATGATGTAAATATGCATGAATTAAAGTATATTACACAATGAATACAAACATGGTCAGTAAACACACCACATAAAATAAATAAGTGATGAATAAGGAAATCTCAAGGAATTTAAAGTGAGATAAGAAACCCCTTACATTGTACATTTTCCTTAGTCGAGGGTAGGTTAACCTCCTCTTCTTTGGGTTCTTCCTCTTGATTTGATCAAAAGGTCTCCTTAAGATGGATTTATGACTAAACTAATGCCTATAGGATAATGGGAGGAATTTTGAGAGGGTATTTGGGCAGAGGTTGGCCAAACCAAAAGGCTTTGATGGTATGCATTTGAGAGAAGGGGGAGTGCCCTTTTATAAGAGGGGTGAGGGGCACCTTTGGATGTAGAGACCCGAAGCCTGACGTACATAGACTTTACATTACTTTTGTGGAATACTTAGTACATAACAAAAACACACACACACAAGGATCGTAATAGTTTAGTGTCTTTGGAAACTCGGAACGTAATCTTCTAATCGTGGTGAAAGATCTTCAATATCTCCCATAAAGATCATCCCTTTTTTTTTACCTAAAACCTTTCTTAATATCCTAGGGAAAAGAAAACATAAAAGGGTGAGCTAAAATGCTCAGTAAGGGTATACAAAATAAAAATCAATCACATCATATTCATAAGAACATAACTTTTGGAAATCTTAACCTGCAAAAGAGAGCATAATTTCATAACATGGGATAAATCATAGTAGTGAAATGAAATCACAATAATCATAACTTAAAACATGAAAATTTGTGGCATACACACATAATCATAGAGAATCATTTCTTGTTAGTCAAGACTAATTGCCAAGACTATCTTAGTGGACAAAGTCCCTTTCTGAATCGAGTAACCCTCGTTTCAGTCCTGTTTCACTGAACCGATATAACCTACCATTTCAGCCATGTCTATCTCATGAGATATAAAATCTTTACCCAATGCATTGGAGGGAGATATAGGTCCCACCCATCTCATAATGATACCATTCTTATGTGTGCCACAAAATCAAAAAAAACATACATCATAGTGTAACCCATGTAATAAAAATGGGATTTTTAAACAACATGACATCATAAAACCATTCATATAAGATAAAGGAATTCATAAACATAATTCCATCACAACATAGTCAAATCAATGTAAAAATATGGATAGAAACAGAACCCTTTATTATCTTAGATGGAAAATAATTTTGATAAAACACTTGAAATGAATTCTTGAGGAAAATATCCTTTCTTCTTCAAAATCAATTTCTTTTCACAAAAAATCATGAAATTTTAAAAGAAAGAGATTTTATTAAAAATAGTCATGAAATCTTTTGGTGGAAGATTCATGAAAATAAGGCTTTATAAAACCATAAAAATCCATTCGTGCCATTTAAGTTAAAAAAAAACATTCTTCGTACTTTTGTCGGAAAAGTCAAAAAGTACCTCGTACGAAAAACGACAAAAGATTCCTTTCATTTCTTTTAATAAAAACTCACCGAAGGGTAAAAATGGATTTAAACAATTTTAGGTGGATAGAAATAATATTACATATCTATGAAACATGGATGTGGATGATAAAATACACCCCAGTAAATACTTAGGAATAAACAATCTCGGATAAAAATGAGATTGTGATATTTCCCTTACCTTAGGTCCGATTTGCTTTGTACGTGTCCGAAGCTCCTGTATAATGGTTTAAATAATGTTATTGACTTATTCCAGAATCATACATATTGATATGATATCATATATGGTCATATTCTTAGCTTCTTGTTAGTAATATTTCATTGTTACTTGTTACTCGGGTCTTTATTGCCTTTTGTTCTTATGCGTGTTTTGCCGAATACATTCTTATTCTTCTTTTAAGGTTATAGATACCTTATATCCAGAATGGTATTAGTGTAACATATATCATATTTATTCATTCAATTCATTTATATAATTACTATGTAATGATGATCATGTAGAACGAGTCGCATCACATCGTGGAGACGGTATTCCGTACGTACGCACGAGTGATGATATCGTTCCTATGATCGTGGAACTGTATTGGAGTATATATATATTATTTCAGTATCAATATTACTTTATAATAATCATAAATAGTTACTCATTACACCATTATACCCATCCTTGTAAAGTGATGGTGGAAAATAGATTACACCACGGCGTGGAGACGGTATTCCGTACGTACGCACGCCCGGTGATTTCATTTTTCCGTGGGATGGATAGAAGGTGAATTAGGGTTGTTTCATAATTATAATAACATATCAGTATGTAAGTAATACTGATGTTATTACTTTATCATGAAACAACTAAAGAAGAAGAAGTTGAAGAAGAAAGAAATTGAAAAGATCGGTAATGGATATTACCTCTTCTTTGGAACGCCTCTTTGAATCCTCCACTTAGGGAACTAAGATTGGTCTTTGAAGAAGACCAGGACCTCTAGGATTATTCTAGGGGAGTGGAGAGGAGAAAATGGTAGGGTTTGGCCGAGCTTGAGTGCTCAATTTGGTGTGAGGAGGAGGGGGAGGAGGTGCCCTTTTATAAGGGAGGAGAGGGGCACCTTAGGAATATCTCAAAATATTATTTTATATTAAAGTCAAAATCGGTTTATAATGGTTTCAAAGGGTCTTATTTCGAAGATAAGGTGGGGATGGGTCTAAATCCTATCAAAAAATAAGATTTAGACAAGTTTAGGGTATTATTTTAACCTTATCAATTAGATTTAACTCTAAGTTAAATAATTTTACTTTTACCGCGTCTTTTTGTTTTCTTTCACTATATGGTTAATACACTTACTATAACATGCCAAACGAACCCCAAATTGTTTATTATTAAAATATATATCCTTATCTAAGTCATTTGGCCGAACCTTAGATTTTTAGGAATACAATAAAAATTAATAATATAATATTTGATTTAAAAACTATTTTGTGTCAATTTTGACACTATTTGATATATGATTTTTGTGAAAGTCATAACAGAATTATATGTTCGAAACAAGTTGATTAAATCAACAATAATATATTATAGTAACCTAGAAAATTAGTGGAATTCATAAAAAGCCTTAAATTACATTTATTTTGGTATTTATATTATCAATTATGTCAATATTTCATTAATAAGATAATTACTGCATCATCTTTGTGTCATACATAAATTATATTTTTTGATGTCTAAAAATTACAAATAAAATACCATCATGTAGTAAATCTTTTTAGCTTTCTAATGAATATTTTCAATAGAATTTATCATATGTATAACCCTATATTAAAAATGTTTTAGTAAATAAACTTTGATTTTAACTCTTTTAACTCTTCTTTGAATTAAATAATAATAAATGTCCTAATCTAATCCAAGTGGGCCTAAATGGTCATATTTTATTCCTAAGTTTGTTTTTGGTCTAATTACACTTGTACAATAGAATTAGGACATGTGTTAGGGTAATATTAATATCATATTTACCCTTAGTTACCCTATTTACTATTAACCGCGGTAAAAAAAGTAAAAAGTTACTATTCACCAAAAAATTATTTTTATCTCATTGAACCACATTTTACTTACTGATATCAACCGTGTCTGTCGGATTTTCGAAATTCCATTCACAGAAGCGGTAAAATTAAGTTTTATGAAAAATTCAGTTTTTAACCTACCACTTAGTGGTTTCACTATTCATCAAAAATTGATGTTTTTCAGAACAATGCCAAAATATCATCCTAAGCTATATTTCATATTCCGAATTCAAAAATGAAGTCTATTTTACCAAATTCATAACATAGAAGTTTCATTAATTAATTTTATAATTAAATCCCGTTGTTAAAACAAATAGCATGTTTTTAAGAAACAATATCTATCAAAAGATTGACACTTGTTTATGTCTGGTTTAAATGTGAAATTACGTCCAATGACCAACATTGTATTAAATTGTAAAAATATATTCTAAATATACTTTAAAACTACTCAAATTAATAATTTATCACTATTAATTATTTCGATTAAAAAAAGTTGTTTTTAATTATAATTTAGTAATTTTCACTATTCATCTGAATATGAAAGTTATCCGAAAATCACCAAAATTTCACCTTAGGCTAAATTCGGTACTCCGAATCCAAAAATAAAGTCCATTTTGAGAGCTAAAATTTCTAAAATTTTAAAAGGTGTTTATTACTATTCATATCGGCTAGTTATAATAATATTTTAATAGCATATCGTTGTTTAGTGAAACTCGGTATTGCGTATTACACACGCTATCGAGGAAGGTCGCGATTGCGTGTAATGCAAGAAAAGTCAAAGATGCGTGTTGTGCAAGCTCCTTTTGGTGTAGCGTACAACACAAGACATCAATAAAATTAAAAGAATATTTTTCATAAAATCTCGGGGTGTTACATTCTACCCCCCTTAAAATGAATTTCGCCCTCGAAATTCGTCGGGGTTATAAATGGTTTACTATTTGAAAGTTTCTTTGATAGAAACCCACATCGTAAAAAGGAAAACCAAAACTTATCTTTAAAAACTAAAGTATAAAACGTAATGGTTACCCAAGTTAACTAATCACTGGGTATCCACATAGGAGAACATAGGTGAAAATATGGACATGGAAGAGAAATCTAACAGTCATGTTCTGATGGAGAGTGGTAGAGGAAATGGCTATGGAAAAGCTAGAAATCACAAAGCCATACATTTGTGATGATATAAGGTACCATCCGATTCATCAGATATAAGATCACTAGGACAACATTTTTGGTTTTCAATATCATTTCCCTAAAGTTGAAAAATTTGAATTAGAAGAAATACTTACTTGATTTTGGTACAATCTAACTGTTGTTCATGAATTTAAAAATTTCCACTTCATCCCTTAAAGAAATGAAGTTGAATTTGTTATTCGTGATGTGTTAGCAGATCATGTGATAGAATGATGGGTTATTCCATCTCTTTCAAACAAAATGTTAGCAAAAGTTATAAGTCCATCTTGTGGTTAGATTAATCGTATATGGTTCCAAAAATGAACTTATACTTCATATATCATACCTCTTAATAAAATAAAACTAGTTTATACTAATCAGGGACTTCCTGTAGGCCAGTGGTAGGCGATAAATGCCAGTCGCACTTCGGTTGTGGGTTCGATTCCCACAGCCTTGTCCGACGCGATGGGCTGTCGCCCATCCTGCAGGTTGTCCTTTTTCTAAAACTACATTACTATAACATCCCATCAATAACATCGAAAAAAAACTTATATCCTTAAACAATACTCACTTATGTTCAACATAATCCATTTCAATCTTTAGGCTTATCCATAATACTGCAGTCCACTCTCATAACATAGTGAAAACGATTACCAGAGATTTAATACCATCGTTGATCCCCATATATCATAAGATATGTTTTGTTGGTCACATTCCAAACATTCAAAGTCCTTAATCATGTATTCTCTTGAATACCCATTGAACCTTATTGAAAACATGAGTGCTGTTAAAAGTTAACTCTTTCCACATACCAAAATCCTAAAAATTATTTATACTCAAACCATGATATCACTTAGTCCTTATATCAATCATGAGCTCATGAATACAATCAAACATCTCATTATCTTCTTATTCTTTCATTATGCACTTATCATCTACTTTCCCAAATATTTGAATCACTTTTCATAGTTACCGGTACCTTAAAATTATTGAAAACCACAATAGACCAATACTTAAATATTTCAACACACCATAAAAGTACCTCAACAACATTATTCTTGAATACCAAAACACTTCAGTCCATCCACATCAATGATTATCCTGGAATAAGTCCTTCCTTGATTTAGAAGTAACTTTTTAGGTCAGGGCATTGAGTTGGGTAATGCCCATGTTCTCCACAAATAAGACATTGAACTCCATAACAGTCTGTCACTCTATGACCCTTTTCTCCACACAGATAACATCGGTCCCTCCATTTGAGGTATTCCTCAAGGTTCTTCTTCCCTTCTTTAGAAATCTCAATCTTCCTTTCTTTATGCTCCTCAACATGCGAACATGCATAATAGTCTATCTTCATCTTCTTTGATGAATTAGGCATACCACTAAATTTCACCTTGTTAATCATATATCGCGATGATTGATTCGGCATAATCACAACATCTTTCTCTCTAGGCATTACACAATTTTGTTGCTCATAGTCACCAATTTGTCCATTGGATTCAATGTTAACTGAATTCCTTTTGGTTCCCTCCATTAACTAAAACACAAAAATAATTTTGTGAGAATCAAAAATTATCCTAGAGAAAACAACATAGTAAAGGGAAAGTATCCTCAATACCTAACTTCTTAGGTTTAATCTAATATCGTTACCATAGTTCTAGGAATATATCCTATACGTATACTTATCCTTAGGGACATCCCTAGACATACCTTAGAAATAACTCTAGGGATCTCACTAACGTTTTCGCATCCTAGTTTCCAAAGGTTGACTAAACCTTTCCTCTGATACCAACTGTAGAGACCCGAAGCCTGACGTACATAGACTTTACATTACTTTTGCGGAATACTTAGTACATAACAAAAACACACACACACAAGGATCGTAATAGTTTAGTGTCTTTGGAAACTCGGAACGTAATCTTCTAATCGTGGTGAAAGATCTTCAATATCTCCCATAAAGATCTTCCCTTTTTTTTTACCTAAAACCTTTATTTATATCCTGGGGAAAAGAAAACATAAAAGGGTGAGCTCAAATGCTCAGTAAGGGTATACAAAATAAAAATCAATCACATCATATTCATAAGAACATAACTTTTGGAAATCTTAACCTGCAAAAGAGAGCATAATTTCATAACATGGGATAAATCATAGTAGTGAAATGAAATCACAATAATCATAACTTAAAACATGAAAATTTGTGGCATACACAAATAATCATAGATAATCATTTCTTGTTAGTCAAGACTAATTGCCAAGACTATCTTAGTGGACAAAGTCCCTTTCTGAATCGAGTAACCCTCGTTTCAGTCCTGTTTCACTGAACCGGTATAACCTACCATTTCAGCCATGTATATCTCATGAGATATAAATTATTTACCCAATGCATTGGAGGGAGATATAGGTCCCACCCATCTCATAATGATACCATTCTTATGTGTGCCACAAAATAAAAAAAAACATACATCATAGTGTAACCCATGTAATAAAAATGGGATTTTTAAACAACATGACATCATAAAACCATTCATATAAGATAAAGGAATTCATAAACATAATTCCATCACAACATAGTCAAATCAATGTAAAAATATGGATAGAAACAGAACCCTTTATTATCTTAGATGGAAAATAATTTTGATAAAACACTTGAAATGAATTCTTGAGGAAAATATCCTTTCTTCTTCAAAATCAATTTCTTTTCACAAAAAATCATGAAATTTTAAAAGAAAGAGATTTTATTAAAAATAGTCATGAAATCTTTTGGTGGAAGCTTCATGAAAATAAGGCTTTATAAAACCATAAAAATCCATTCGTGCCGTTTAAGTTAAAAAAAAACATTCTTCGTACTTTTGTCGGAAAAGTCAAAAAGTACCTCGTACGAAAAACGACAAAAGATTCCTTTCATTTCTTTTAATAAAAACTCACCGAAGGGTAAAAATGGATTTAAAAAATTGTAGGTGGATAGAAATAATATTACATATCTATGAAACATGGATGTGGATGATAAAATACACCCCAGTAAATACTTACGAATAAACAATCTCGGATAAAAATGAGATTGTGATATTTCCCTTACCTTAGGTCCGATTTGCTTTGTACGTGTCCGAAGCTCCTGTATAATGGTTTAAATAATGTTATTGACTTATTCCAGAATCATACATATTGATATGATATCATATATGGTCATATTCTTAGCTTCTTGTTAGTAATATTTCATTGTTACTTGTTACTCGGGTCTTTATTGCCTTTTGTTCTTATGCGTGTTTTGCCGAATACATTCTTATTCTTCTTTTAAGGTTATAGATACCTTATATCCAGAATGGTATTAGTGTAACATATATCATATTTATTCATTCAATTAATTTATATAATTACTATGTAATGATGATCATGTAGAACGAGTCGCATCACATCGTGGAGACGGTATTCCGTACGTACGCACGAGTGATGATATCGTTCCTATGATCGTGGAACTGTATTGGAGTATATATATATTATTTCAGTATAAATATTACTTTATAATAATCATAAATAGTTACTCATTACACCATTATACCCATCCTTGTAAAGTGATGGTGGAAAATAGATTACACCACGGCGTGGAGACGGTATTCCGTACGTACGCACGCGCGGTGATTTCATTTTTCCGTGGGATGGATAGAAGGTGAATTAGGGTTGTTTCATAATTATAATAACATATCAGTATGTAAGTAATACTGATGTTATTACTTTATCATGAAACAACTAAAGAAGAAGAAGTTGAAGAAGAAAGAAATTGAAAAGATCAGTAATGGATATTACCTCTTCTTTAGAACGCCTCTTTGAATCCTCCACTTAGGGAACTAAGATTGGTCGTTGAAGAAGACCAGGACCTCTAGAATTATTCTAGGGGAGTGGAGAGGAGAAAATGGCAGGGTTTGGCCGAGCTTGAGTGCTCAATTTGGTGTGAGGAGGAGGGGGAGGAGGTGCCCTTTTATAAGGGAGGAGAGGGGCACCTTAGGAATATCTCAAAATATTATTTTATATTAAAGTCAAAATCGGTTTATAATGGTTTCAAAGGGTCTTATTTCGAAGATAAGGTGGGGATGGGTCGAAATCCTATCAACCAATAAGATTTAGACAAGTTTAGGGTATTATTTTAACCTTATCAATTAGATTTAACTCTAAGTTAAATAATTTTACTTTTACCGTGTCTTTTTGTTTTCTTTCACTATATGGTTAATACACTTACTATAACATGCCAAACGAACCCCAAATTGTTTATTATTAAAATATATATCCTTATATAAGTCATTTGGCCGAACCTTAGATTTTTAGGAATACAATAACAATTAATAATATAATATTTGATTTAAAAACTATTTTGTGTCAATTTTGACACTATTTGATATATGATTTTTGTGAAAGTCATAACAGAATTATATGTTCGAAACAAGTTGATAAAATCAACACTAATATATCATAGTAACCTATAAAATTAGTGGAATTCATAAAAAGTCTTAAATTACATTTATTTTCGTATTTATATTATCAATTATGTCAATATTTCATTAATAAGATAATTACTGCATCATCTTTGTGTCATAAATAAATTATATTTTTTGATGTCTAAAAATTACAAATAAAATACCATCATGTCGGAAATCTTTTTAGCTTTCTAATGAATATTTTCAATCGAATTTATCATATGTATAACCCTATATTAAAAATGTTTTAGTAAATAAACTTTGATTTTAACTCTTTTAACTCTTCTTTGAATTAAATAATAATAAATGTCCTAATCTAATCCAAGTGGGCCTAAATGGTCATATTTTATTCCTAAGTTTGTTTTTGGTCTAATTACACTTGTCCAATAGAATTAGGACTTGTGTTAGGGAAATATTAATATCATATTTACCCTTAGTTACCCTATTTACTATTAACCGCGGTAAAAAAAGTAAAAAGTTACTATTCACCAAAAAATTATTTTTATCTCATTGAACCACATTTTACTTACTGATATCAACCGTGTCTGTCGGATTTCCGAAATTCCATTCACAGAAGCGGTAAAATTAAGTTTTATGAAAAATTCAGTTTTTAACCTACCACTTAGTGGTTTCACTATTCATCAAAAATTGATGTTTTTCAGAACAATGCCAAAATATCATCCTAAGCTATATTTCATATTCCGAATTCAAAAATGAAGTCTATTTTACCAAATTCATAACATAGAAGTTGCATTAATTAATTTTATAATTAAATCCCGTTGTTAAAACAAATAGCGTGTTTTTAAGAAACAATATCTATCAAAAGATTGACACTTGTTTATGTCTGGTTTAAATGTGAAATTTCATCCAATGACCAACATTGTATTAAATTGTAAAAATATATTCTAAATATACTTTAAAACTACTCAAATTAATAATTTATCACTATTAATTATTTCGATTAAAAAAGTTGTTTTTAATTATAATTTAGTAATTTTCACTATTCATCTGAATATGAAAGTTATCCGAAAATCACCAAAATTTCACCTTAGGCTAAATTCGGTACTCCGAATCCAAAAACAAAGTCCATTTTGAGATCTAAAATTTCTAAAATTTTAAAAGGTGGTTATTACTATTCATATCGGCTAGTTATAATAATATTTTAATAGCATATCGTTGTTTAGTGAAACTCGGTATTGCGTATTACACACGCTATCGAGGAAGGTCGCGATTGCGTGTAATGCAAGGAAAGTCAGAGATGCGTGTTGTGCAAGCTCCTTTTGGTGTAGCGTACAACACAAGACATCAATAAAATTAAAAGAATATTTTTCATAAAATCTCGGGGTGTTACATTGGAAAAGCTAGAAATATTATTTTATAATAAATTCATATTGGGTTTATAATGGCTCCAAAGTGGATTATTTAATGTTTAAGGTGGGGATAGGTCAAAAAACACTCAACCAATAGGTTTTAGATAGGTTTGGGTCACTTTATTAACCTTATGTTTTAGTTTTAACTCTTAGTTAATTAGTTTAACATTTACCATGTCACTTTGTATTTTTATATTATATAGTCAATAAACTTAATATATAAATTGAAGA
This sequence comes from Viscum album, assembly GCA_963277665.1. NCBI lineage: Eukaryota > Viridiplantae > Streptophyta > Magnoliopsida > Santalales > Viscaceae > Viscum > Viscum album. The sequence goes on along the minus strand of OY728126.1, from coordinate 922,799,564 downwards.
GACCCCCAAGTGGTCCATTAATGATACACCTATCATGATATAAGTCTCTTGGCTGAACCTTAGATTTTTAGGAATTTAATATCAATTAATAATATAATATTTGTTTTAAAAACTCCTTTATGTCAATTTTGACACTATTCAATAATTGATTTTTGTTAAAGTCTTAAGAACTTTATTAATTCGAAAAAAATTCATTTAAGAAATCCTATAATGTCATATCAAGTAATAAAATTCATTGATGTCATCAAAACATTCAAATTATATTAATTGTAACATTTATAATACCAATTATTTGATTCTTTCATTAATAAGGAAAATACTACATCATTATTGTGTCATAAATAATATTAATTATTAAATGTTTAAAAATTATAAATAAAATACCATTATATAGGAAATCGTTTTATATTTATAATGAATATTTATAGTCAAAAATCCAACATATTTAACCCTATGTAAAAATTGTTTTGCTAAAAGATATATGCTTATGTCATTTTTGTATTTATTTTAACTTAATTAATATAAAGTGTTATTATCACTTAAAAGTGGATCCATGAGGTCCCAAAATCGACCCAAAGATTCCCATGGTCGGACATGTATCAACCAATAGGGTTAGGACACATTTTAGGGTAATTTAGTATTATTATAATATTATTTTTTACCCTTATTTACCAGATTTACCCTTTAACCACGGTAAATAAAATATTTACTGAAGTAATTATTCAAAATGTCTAAAAATAAAAGTTACCTATTTACACAATTTGGTTATCCTGATTCCAAATATGGAATCAATTTTTCCAAATTCAAAATACAGAAGTGGCAGAAATTAATTTAAAATTAATTCCCGCTGTCAAAACAAAAAGTGTGTTTTTAAGATATAATAACTATCAAAAGATTTATACTTGTTTATGTCCGATTTAATTGGGAAATTTTGTCCAATGACCAAAATTGTATTAAATGGTAAAAATATATTCTAAATATACTTTAAAACCACTCAAATTCATAATTTATCACTATTAATTATTTTGATTAAAAAAGTTTTTGTTAATTAAAATTTAGAAATTTTCACTATTCATCAAGATATAAAAGTTATCCGAAAAGTTCCAAAATTTCACCCTAGGATAAATTCGATATGCCGAATCCAAAAATGAAGTCCATTTTGAGAGATAAAATTTATAAAATTTCAAAAAGTAGGTATTACTATTCATAACAGATAGTTTGATTGGTTGTGGTGTGTTAGAATCTCGAAGTTGCGTACAATGAAAGCCATTGCATTATTCAAAGGGAAACATACCGTGGAAGATTGGGGTGTTACATATCGAATAGAACTTACACCTACCATGGCCAAATTACATGATTTATTTCATTTATACCTCTTAAGAGATTACATACCATACCCTTCACCTGTACTCTCTTCAGAGGTAGTACAACTAGAGGATGATCTTTCTTATAAGGAGCAACCAGTGAAGATCTTAGATCATAGAGAAAAAGTTCTACAAAATAAGACAATGCCCCACATAAAGGTTTTGTGGTGAAACCACAAGTTTGAATAAGTGAGGTGGGAATCTGAGGAAGTAATGAAGTAGAGTTACCCGCATTTGTTTTATTGTGGGAAAATGAAATTTAGAGGGAAAAATTTCTTTTGGGGGGAAGATTGTAACGGCTGAAACTTTAATTAATGAAAATTCCTCTTGATCTAATTAAATGTCTTATTATGGTTATATAAAATGTGAAATTCATTGGTTTTACATTTCTATATTTTAAAATACCATTATTAATTGTGACTGTTGCTAATATAGCCATTGAACAGTGATCACATTATTAGTATAAATATAGGGTTCTAACAAATCCAATTTACTCACACAAAGGAAGAAATGGCCTCATCCAGCAGACTTTCCCTATACAGAGACTATTTTACAAAGCATGGAAAGGATGTGGCATCATTGGGATTCTATCTTTACCAATCCCAAGCCGATCTTGAACACGTTAAGCTTGAGTGGAATTGACTACGGGAGAAGTGAAACTTAATAGAGATTACCACCCGAGCGATGTTATCCGAGCCACCCCAAGAGTCTGTCACCATCACACACATTTCCTTTCAGTATTATGCATGTGTTATAAGGGGTTATGTAACAAGACCCTAGCACTATGACTATGTACATTATTTTTTTATAAATAATTTGCATTCATTTTATTATTGTTACTTTGTAAATAGTTTTTAAAGCATAAATAGTATTTTTAGTTAATATTCAACTAAGAAATCTATTTTGATGAACTAATGGATTTTTGAATTAAATATTATTTTAATAAAATATAATTATTAAATTACTTTTTATTAAATATAAATGATCATATAATTTTATGAATGCAATTGTAATTTTTATTAAGGTTTGAAAATTATTTTTGTCAAAACCCATGAAATTTCAGTAAATGTAGGTTTTTATTTTAAAAGTAAAAATTCACATATTTATAAAATTATTTATATAAAATGAATATTATTTTTGGAATCAAGATGTCGAAATTGTCCAACGATGAATTTTTCATAATTTTCTGAGAGAGTCAAATTTTTGGGTAAAAATTAAATACCGTTTAAATATATAATGTGTTTTATGACATCATAATGACCCAATAGTGATGTAATAAAATAAAATAAACATTATTTTTGGAAAATATATGTTTTATAATTAAAATAATGTGATTTTAGATTTGTTTTATTTATTTTACAAAGCTTTTGTGGACCCTCCAAGACTTATAAAACATTTGGTCTTTTTAAATTGTTTTCCTTGAGAGTGTGGATCACCTCCACATAAGAAACCCTATTATTTTAAGAAGATTGGCCATTGTAATTAAAAAATATTGTTTTTCACTCCCCTTTGGAAAAAACCATGGGCAAAAACCATGTTCTGGTTTGTGGTTTTGATTAGTTTAATGTGATGTGTCCCAAACCTAAATAATAAAGAATTTTCTCTCCTTTCTTATATAAATCCACCCAAGATCCAACTTACTCTTCACTCAGAGCATTTGGAGTTCGACGAAACCCTACCCTAATATCTCTATAATACTCCCAAGGTTCCCAAGCTCTGAATAATCCTCTCTCAATCCTATTCTAAGCCTTTGGGATCACAATTACAAGTAAGGGATTTCTTCCTTTCGCATTTTTTTTCTAATTTTCTTTAAGTTGTTATGCCCTTTTGTTTTCAATTAAAAATGTTGGGGTATGATTTTTCACCTCCCCCATACTGTCATATTTATGTTTGGATAATGAGATACCCCTTTCTATCTCATTAATTCCTTCCATGTACACCCGTTACCATGCTGAAATTTCGTGAGGGATTTATCTCTCTTCTTTTACAGCCAAGTAATTATTTTGTATTATGCATCTAAATTCTATTACATTTTTTGGGACATGTATCTATATGAACCCATTAATGTCCATTTCATGTACATATGACAAGACACCCTTTTCTCTCTCATAAACCGTTTTCATGTATCCTTATGTCACGTCGTTATGCTGCTGAAATTGCTCTGTGTTTTTCCAAGCCAAAGTCATTGTGTAGTGAATACCATACCCATGTCTCTATCAAGGGTATTAACCTTTATGAACATGTACATATTTAATGGTACTTTAATGTATTTATTCCGCATTAATTAATCAAAAAATAACTTATGATGTTGATTTATTCCATGTTATATGATCTATGTGGAACACTTATGCATGAAATGAAATGTTTAAGAAAGGTGCGCCCTGATAGCGCTCCAATGCATTTAGTAATGTATAGTACCATGTTTTTTCATGTGAAATGGGTGTTGAATCACGAAAATTCAAGTGAAACAAGTTTTTACTCGTGCTTCATGTGCAATGAGTGTTTACTCAGGCTTCATGTGAAATGAGCCTTGGCTCATGCTAATTCTATGTAAAGTGTTGTTTCCACATTTCCATGTTATGATTATCATGATTTATCATGCCTTTATATTCATGTTTATATTGTTCTCTATTGATATGCCTATTTTATAACATGTATGGTATTCCTCATGTTGTTCCATGTTTATTCTTTTACTGGGCTTATATTTCTCACCCTTTTCTTATACATGTCCTCAGGTTATCCAATGAAATGCTAAGTACAAGGGAATATAGTGGTCATGTAATGGAAGTTTTCAATAAAGATATTGTGTGTTTTATGTTCTAAGCTGTTATGTAATGTTCCTAAGCCCCAAAGACACTATACCTCTCAATCATATATGTTATATCAAATAAATATTTTATGTAATAAATCAGGTTTAAGTGTGTAATAAAGATCAGGGTTGTTATATAAATGATTTTTAAATTAGGATATGTGTATAATGGAAACATATAATTGAGATGATAAGAGAAAATGCGATATTAAAAATTTTAGGCGACAATTCGAAATTTCGATTCCGTAATGTAAAAAAATTGAAATTTTGCATTTGTGAGATATTAAAATTATCTTTCATGTCGGTTTTATGATAACTGATGTGAAAAGATATTAAAATTTTCACTTATTTTTCACATCGGTTATTATAAAACCGATGTCAATGTTCATCACTTTTTCGCGTTAGTTATTAAACAACCAACGTTTAAAGGTATTTTTTAGGTCAGTTATTTAATAACCGACGTAAAAAAAGTATACAAAAATGTTGTTCATTTCCCAATATTTAATTTGACAGGTCATGAAGCTCAAACAGAGTTACTCATTAAAAGTTATGGACTTCAGAAGTTGGGCTTGCCTAAGACATCATTTAGAGATGATCAACTTCTGAAGACCATAAATTTTAATCCGTAACTCCGTTTGAGCTCTGTGACCTGTCTAATTAAAGCTTGGAAAATTAACTACATGTTTTTGAACTTTTTTGACATCCATTATTAAATAATAGAAGTGAAAAATAACTTTTAACATTAGTTATTAAATAAATGATGTGAAAAAGTCATTAAAATCGATTTTCATGATGGTTTTATAATAACCGACGTGAAAAATAAGTGAAAATTTTAATATTTTTTCCGGGAAATGAATTTTTCACGTATGTTATTTAATAACCGACATGTAAAATTGATGTACATTTATTTTTAACTGACATGCAAAAATAGATAAAATGGATTTTTCACATCGGTTCTTATATAACCGACGTGAAAAATCAGTGAAAATGTATTTTTACGTTGGTTATATAATAATCGACATGAAAAATTGATTTTTAGAAATTTTCAAGTCGGTTATAAAAAACCGATGTGAAAAAGGTGACGTTAAAAATATTTTTTGTACTAGTGAGAATTCACACTTGCTGAACTTCCCATATAATTCATTTATTCTAAGAGTCTTTAGAATAGTGTGTAAGTTATTTTCATGATATTCATAGATTTTAGAGTATATCAAGATATCATCAATAAATACCACTACAAAGTCATTAAGATATTCCTTGAAAAATCTATTCATTAGATCCATGAAGACAGATGGTGCATTAGTCAGTACAAAAGGCATTACTGTAAACTCGTAATGCTCGTACCTGGTTCAAAATACAGTCTTTGGATTCTATTCTATCTTCACACACAACTGATTATATCCATATCAAAGGTCAATCTTTGAAAAATATTGAGCTCCATGAAGTTGATCAAATGAATCATCAATGTGAGGTAGGGGATACTTGTTATTTATTGTTACATCATTGATCTCTCTATAGTCAATGCACAACCTCATAGATCCATCTTTATTCTTAACAAAAAGAACTGGGGCTCCCCATGGAGAAAAACTAGGGTGAATAAATCCTTTATTACTCAAATCCTCTAGTTTTTTCTTTATCTCCACTAATTACACAGTGTCCCTTCTACAAAGGGTATTTGATATGGGCCTTGAACTAGGAATTAAATTAATAGAAAACTCAATTTCTTCTTCTGGAGGATGTCCCGGTAAATCCTCTAGAAATACATCAATATATTCTTGTACAATAGGTACATCCTCTATTTGAACATAACTTTCCTCACCCTTAGTTATTTCACTCTCTTCCCCCACAATAATTGAATTTAGTAGAGCTATAGGGTGTGGATATAGATAAGAATTAGATGGTGGTGTTTCTGCTCTAAAGATAAGGTATTCCTAATCATCATAAAAAATTGTAACCTCCTTCTTCTTATAATAAATTTCTGCATCATGGTCCGAAAGCCAATCCATACTAAGGATTATATCAAATTCAATCATGGGTATGATGATGAGATCTGTGGATAAAGAAAATTTATATACCCTAATGGGGACTGATTCACAAAACTTTGTTGCAATGATAATTCCCTTAATAGTTTTGACTGATAACTCCCTTGTTAAATCAAATTGTAAATATCTAATTTTATTAGCAAACTGGGATGATATGAAACAATGTGATGATCTAGAATCAAATAAAGCATTGGCTGAACTTGAGGAAACCATTAAATTACCTAACACCATGTCTTTCAGAGCTTCAACCTCAGTAGTAGTGATCACATAATCTTGGCATTTCTCCCTTGGCCTTTTTTGAGGTAAGTTTATTTGGTGCTTAGGAAATTCATTTTCATTATTCTCCATTTCCTTACAACTGTAGCATTCAACATCGACAACCTCTTTCTTCCCCTTGCAATTACGAGCTTGGTGGCTCTTCTCACCAAACTTGTAACAAACTCCCATTCAATTTAGGCAAGTACCAGTGTGTTTCTTCCCACATTTACCGCAGGATGGATATTAAACTTTTCCCTTATTCCCCTTATTTCCATTTCCAGAGTGTTCAACAGATCTGTTATTCTATTTCTTTACTTGAAAATCGTAATACTTAGAGAATTCCTTTTCTATATTGGTAGCACATGAGACAATATCTTCATACGATGATAAGGATTATGAGACTAATTATTGATGGAGAAATAGTTTTAACCCATCAAAGAATCGATCAATCTTAAAACTTGGGTTACATATATAATCTGCCACATGCCTTGCAAACCTTGTAAAGTTAGCCTCAAACTTTGCGATATTCTCATCCTCCTTTTTCCTCAAACTCAAAAATTGTCTTTCCATATCTGCTCGATGGTCACGAGGAAAGTATTTTTCTAAAAAAATATCTTTAATCTCCCTCCATTATGTATTCAATACTTCATCATTATCCTTTGTGCTTTGAATTAATTACCACCATTGATCTGCATCTCTAGTGTGGTGATAAAATGCCATGACAACTTTTCCTCTTTTTCTACTCCCCAAAGCAAGAAATACTTTCTCTAAGGAACTTATCCATTCCTCAGCTACAAATGTATTTGTAGTCCAATTGAAAGTTGGTGGTTGTTTCCTCATGAATTGGTATAACATTGATCCTCCATGTTGTGGATCAGGGTGCTCCATACCGGTAAGGTTATTATTCATAACCTAAGTGAGTTGTCCCAGTATGGTGATAAGTTGATCAGCACTAGTTGCATCACCAGCTCCACTATAATTGAGTAGGATGTAAATCCCTAAATGAATTACGTGCATTGATATGGTTTCCATTCCTTCCACAAGGCACCATTTCTAAACAAAGGCATACACTGCATTAGTTTATGTATCGTAATACATAATTCCAAACTTGTAAAACACTTAACATAAATTGAATATTTTATGGATATAATGGATAATCATAAATAAATTTTCTATGTGGAGGTATATAATCATAAATCCTTCATAATATTTTGTAAAGAAAATGTGAATTATCTTAATCATATCCCCTGGGAGTATCGTAACCAAGAGTGAAACAAAGCCCATTATCGTGTACCAGGATACCCCAGGTCAAGCTCAAAACTCCTTGTTGGAGTTTTCACTCCTAGGTACATCTATTCCAGAGCCGCCTCTACCTGATCATATCTAGACAGGGATGTATTTCTTGGAAAATACACAAAATCTTTACATTACTAAAATTCTAGGAAGTTATTCAATACTAATCCTCAAAGTCTATCTTAGATTAATGTGCTCTAATCAGAGTTTATCTAAATATATTTTCCAAGGTTTATACTAAACTTCCTATGATACCATCTATAACGCCCCGAATCTAGTTACCCGAGTCGGTGCATTATTATATAACATTGGCATGATATAAGGAATCATGTCTCGAAAGACCGATCCGTTTAGTATCCTTGGAAGTACTAGATACATACATAAGTTTTACATTACATCATGAGATAAAAATAACAAAAAACATTTGTCCCCTTTGAACACTCTTATATCCCTTAGCCTATCCCTGCAAGTCAACCGTAAAATACTTCTTTAAATTCTTGGAAAAATAAAATATAGAAAGGGGTGATCTCAGATACTCACTAAGGATCACAATATAGCAGAAAATTCATAAATAAGAATAAACATTTAAGGTAATGTATAAGAATAAAACATAAACCTTTTAAACATAAAATTCAGCATAATATGGAAAATATAAATTTAATAATTCTATTTACTTATTCACATGAATATTCTACTAGTATAATAATCACATGAAATATCAATTGTCAATTTCATAATGATGGAATGCATAATGCCGGACATCATAACCACATAGTCAAGTCCTCATGCCAAGACTACAAATTAAATTTTTTCAAGGCCTTGTGCCAATACACTAGTTTGTCTCATGAGACCTACCGATGCATCAAGGAGCTATAGTGGGCTCCACCCATCACTTATTAAGTCCAATGCATTCCTCATATGAAAAGGTTGAAACATAACATACACATTCGTATTAAAACTAGCATACGAAATGTTAATATGTTAATCATAAAACATGAATGGTATAAAAATAACACATCCACATTCAAACATATCACAACACCTTCAATACAATATGGAAGATTTGTATCATAATAAGTCAACTTCAAACAAGTATAATATTCATTAAAGGATTTTGACAGAGATGAAATCAAAATTATTTGAGAGGAATATCTCTTTCTATTCTGAAATCATTTAAAAGTCACGTAATTATAAAAGAAAAAATTTATTTTGAAAATATTCTTATAAGATTGTAAGGGATGCTTTAAAGGTTTTATAAAAGTAGAGAATAACCACAACAACCGTATAAGTTAAAAAAACATTATTACCTTAAGTTGTTGAAAAATTCATAAAGTACCTTGTTTGGAAAATGACAGAAATATTCCATTCAAACCATTTTATAAAAAGTCAAAAAAAGGGTATAAATGAATTTAACCCATAGTATATTAAATATTAAAAATGTATTGAAATACATTTTTAAGAAACACACATGTGTCTGATAAAGAGGTCCCGGTAGATACTTATGTAATAACAACCTCGGATAATAAAGAGATTGTGAAATTAACTCTTACCTTGTAATTTTCATTGGTTGAGGGTACGTTAACCTCCTGTATAATAGTTAAATCATTGTTTTTAAATTATACAAGAACCATATACATAAATATTATACCATATATGATATTATAATATTGTTTTGTTAATAATAGTTTAGTAATATCATCGTTTTGTGTGTTAACTGATTTTTTTCCTTTATATGCTTGGTTACTTAAGTAATATTTGTTATGGATAAGATGTATTTTATTAATATTCAGAATGAAATTATGTTATTAAATATTATTTTTAATAATCAATTGAAAATTATTCTTTAATGTTTATGATGGAGAATGAATCTCATCGCGTTCGTGGAGACGGTAATCCGTACATACGCACGAACGATACTACTATTTCATTTTTTTTATTTTAAAAGGAAAGAAAACCAAATAATAAAAAGGTATATTATTATTCCAGTATAACATAATATTTTATATATATTAAATTATTTTATTAATACCATCCTTTATATGTTCTATGTATTGAATGAATGAGTAATATCACTTTGAGGGGGCGGTAGTCCGCACTTCCTCAAATGAAATTATCGTATATATACAACATGAAAAGAATAATGGTTTACTATAAAAGAGAATTAAATAAGCTTATAGATAAACTGAATATCATAAATATCATATATAATTGTAGTTACATCATAATGGCCACCATAATATGTGGTAGTAGAAGATTGAACAATCATCATTTCGTGAGGCAGTAGTTCGTCGTCCACAGAAAAATTATGTTCTATACCCATTAGATGAAGGTGTGTGTAAGTTTAGTTAAAATCATTCTCATAACAACAACCTAGTATATTTATGATACTGGTGTTGTTATAAAATAAAGTAATAAAGAGATTTTATGTGGTTGGAGAAGTAAAATAAAATAAAATAACTTAAGAGGAGAGGATACCTTTAAATCGGGTAACTCCCTTTGGGTTGAACCAAAAGGCTTCCTTGAAGTGACTTCTGCCTAAGGAAGGGCTTCTAGGAAGAAGATAGGGATGTAGGGAGATTAATTGGGTAGATTTTGGACAAGATAAGTGGCTTTAGAGGTGTGAGAAATGGGTTAGAGGTGAGGGATTTTTATAAGGGGGTGGAGGGGCTCTTTATGAATATGTAAAAATACTATTTTATTATATAATTAATTTTGGTTTCTAAAAATCCAAAACTAATTAAAGTTGAAGATAGGATGACTCATGTTAGAAATAAAATAATCTAATAATAATTTTATAGGTTTTGGATATTTTTTAATTTTTCAAAATCTCATTTATTTAAATCATTTATTAAGGAGGTAAACACTGCATAATTATTGTGTCATAAATATTTTTTTATTTGATATATAAAAATTATAAAACAAATTCCATGATGTAGGAAATATTTTTAGCTTTAAAAATAATATTTATAATTTAAGAGATAACTTATATAACCCCATGTAACAATTTTTTTTACTAAAAGACATATGTTTATGTCATTTTTGTCTTTAGTTTAAATTAATTAATATAGAGTGTCATTATCACTCTCAAGTGGCTCCATGGAGTCCCAAAATCGACCCAATTATTTCCATGGTCGGATATGTATTAGTGAATATGTCTAGGACACGTGTTAGGGTAATTAAATATTATTATAATATTATTTTTTACCCTTATTTACCGGATTTACACCTTTAACCATTGTAAATAAAATATTTACCGAAGTAATTATTCATAATGTCTAAAAATAAAAGTTACCTATTTACACAATTTGAACCTCCATATTTCAAATATGGAATCCATTTATCCAAATTCAAAACACATAAGTGGAAGAAATCAATTTAAAATTAATTCTTGTTGTCAAAACAAACAAAGCGTGTTTTTAAGAAATAATAACTATCAAAGGATTGATAGATGTTTATGTCCAGTTTAAATGTGAAATTACATCCAATGACCTCAATTATATTAAATGATAAAAATATAATATAATGATACTTGGAAACCATTTAAATGTATAATTTAACACTATAAATTATTTCTATTAAAAAATTTGTTTTTAATTAAAATTTAGTATTTTTCACTATTCATCAAAAATTGAATGTTTTTAGGAGAGTACCAAAAATTACCTCTAAGATAATTTTGATATTCCAAATCCAAAAATGAAGTCCATTTTAATTTTCTTTATAAAATTTCAAAAAGTGGGTATTACTATTCATAATGGCTAGTTTGATTGGTCTTGGTGTGTTAGAATATCGAAGTTGCGTACAACGCAAGATATTGCATTATTCAAAGGAAAACTTGTCATGGAAGCTTGAGGTGTTACATTAATCCCTGCTTCAAATAATTTATTCCTCAAAATTTCTAGAATACTAATACATAAATAGATTCGGGTGGTTCTTCATCATAAGTTCCTTAGGTTCCCATGTTGCCTCTTCCATCTTATAATTTCTCTATAGAACTTTCACCAAAAAAGTCGTTTGGTTTCTCAACACTTGTTCTATGATATCAAAAATTCTGATAGGATCTTTGCAATATGACAGATTAGGTTTCAGTTCTATTTCTTCAAAGGTGAGTACATGTGTTGGTTCAGGCATGTATTTTTCCAATAGTGATACATCAAACACATCATGAAATTTGGAGAGACTTGGTGGAATTTCCAAATGATAAGGTACAAATCCAATTCATTCTAGAATTTTGAAAGGTCTAATGTACCTGGGAATTAATTTTCCTTTCTTAAAGAATCGTATAACACCCTTCCATGGATATAACTTCAAGAAAAAATGATCTCCTACTTGAAATTCCAAATATTTCTTTCATTTATCGGAATAACTATTTTGCTTACTTTGAGCTGCTTTGATGTGGGTTTGGATAACCTTGACCTTTTCCATTGTTTCCTCAACTAGTTTTGGCCCTACAAGTTTTCTTTCTCCAACATCATCCCAAAAATTTGGTGTGCGACATATCTTTTCATATAACACTTCCTATAATGCCATATAAATACTTGAATGGAAACTATTGTTATAGTAAAATTCTACCAGAGGTAAATATTGATCCCACATACCTTGAAAGTCAAGTGAGAAAGATCTAAACATGTCTTCTAATGTTTGAATAGTCAGTTCTGATTGTCCATCAGTTTGAGGGTGGTAGGTAGTGCTCAAACAAAGTTCAATATCCAAGGCCTTCTGAAGACTTTTCTAGAATATTTATGTAAAACAGGGATCACAGTCAGAAAAAATCGATAGGGGTAATCCATGAAGTCTTACAACTTCATTAATATATAGTCTTACCAGACGTTCAAGTGGTAAATATTCTCTTATATCAAGAAAATTATCTAACTTGGTAAGACGATCAACAATGACCCATATTTCATCATTCCTTCTAGGAGTATTTAGTGTCCCTAGGACAAAGTCCATCGTAATATCATCCCATATTTACTCAGGTTTGGGAATATGTTGCATGACTCCTCTAGGATGTTTTCTTCTAGATTTTACTTGTTGACAAACCATACATCTTGACACATAATCAGAAATCTCTCTCTTCATGTTGTCCCACACAAATTTTTCCTTAAAATATCTATACATCTTAGTGCTACCAGGGTGTATAGAGAAATTAGAGCTATGAGAATCATCCAAAAATTACATTTTTAGATCAGGTATGTCAGGAACACAAAGTATCTTCCCAAATTTCAAAATCCCATCTTCATATACAAAGTAGATTAATCTCCCACCTTTCACATATTTTATTTTCTTTTGAAACTCCTCATCATTAGTCTGATAAATTTTTATCCTTTCTATTAAATATGGTTTAACAACCATTTGAAAAAGTATTTATGTTTCACCTCCCATGATTATTCCCATATCCATATTTAATTGATCCATGAACATAGGATCCCTTTCAACTCTCATCTTGTTCAAAAATCGATGATCCTTTCTGATCACTAAATCTTCCACCTTATTTTCATTCTCTAGGTGGTAGTGTATGGTGCAATCATAATCCTTGAATAGTTCGAGCAATCTCCTTTTCCTCATGTTGAGTTATTTTTGTGAGAAAATATACTTCAAACTCTTATGATTAGTATAAATCTCACATTTTTTCACCATAGAGATTGTGTCTCCATATCTTGAGAGCAACGATTATATATTCTAACTCAATATCATAAGTGGGATAGTTTTTTTCATGAATTTTTATCTATCGTGATGAATAGTAAATAACCCTATCATTCTGCATAAGGACACAACCAAGTCCTTTCTTTAAAGCATCACTATAAATAACAAACCCATCATTACCCAATGGTAGAGTCAATATAGAATCATTGACTAATCTTATATTCAGTTCTTCAAAATATTCTTCACACTCTTTTTTCCAAACAAATTTAAACCCTTTACGTGTGAGCTTGGTTAATGGGTTAGCCAATCAGGAAAAATTTTGGACAAAACACCGATAATAACCTGCTAAACCAATAAAACTACATACCTCAATTATACTTGTCAGTATTGGAAATTCTTGGATTTCCTTGGTCTTTGAAGGATCAATAGAGATTCCATACTTAGAGACAATATGGCCAAGAAATAAAATCTCCTGAAGCCATAATTCACACTTACTAAACTTCCCATATAATTCATTTCTTCCAAGTCTTTAGAATAGTGTGCAAGTGATTTTCAAAATTTTAGTAGATATTGGAGTATACTAAGATATCATCAATAAATACCACTAAAAATTCATCAAAATATTCCTTGAAAACTCTGTTCATTAGATCAATGAAGAAAGAGGGTGAATTAGTCAGTCCAAAGGGCATTACTGTAAGCTCGTAATGCCCATACCTGGTTTGAAATGTTGTCTTTGGAATGTATTCCTTCTTCAGAAAAAACTGATGATATCCAAATCAAAGTTCAATCTTTGAAAAATATTGAGCTCCATGAAGCTAATCAAATAAATAAACAATTCTAGGTAGGGGATACATTTTCTTTATTGTTATAACATTGATCACCCTGTAGTCAATGCACAACCTAGAAGATCTATCTTTCTTCTTAACAAAAAGAACAGGGGCTTCTCATGGAGAAATACTAGTGTGAATACATTTTTTATTACTAAACTCCTCTAGTTGTTTCTTTAGCTCCACTAATTCCACAATGGCCATTTTATAAGGGGTATTTGATATGGGCCTTTAACTAAGAATTAAATCAATGGAAAACTTAATTTCTCATTCTGGATGATGTCTAGATAAATCCTTTATAAATACATCAACATATTCTTGTACAATAGGTACATCCTCTATTTGAACATTCATTTCCTCACCCATAGTTATTTCACTCTCCTCCTCCCTAATAATTGAATTTAGTAGAGCTACAGGGGGTGGATCTAGATAAGAATCAGATGGTGATTTTTCTTCTCTAAAGACAAGGAATTCCTTATCATCATAAAGAATTGTAAACTCATTCTTATTACAATAAATTTTCACATCATGGTAAGAAATTCAATCCATACAGAGGATTATATCAAATTAAATCATTGTTATGATGATGAGTTCAACGGATAAAGAAAATTTATGTTCCCTAATGGGGACTGATTCACAAAACATTATCGCATTGATACTTCCCCTAGGAGTTTTGACTGATAACTCCCTTGTTAAATAAAATTGAAAATATATAATTTTCTTAGAAAAATGGGAAGATATGAAACAATGTGATGATCTAAAATCAAATAAAGCATCGGATAAAATTGAGGAACCCATTAAATTACCAGCCACCACATCTTTCAAAGATTCGACCTCAGCAGTAGTGATCGCATAAGCTTGGACTTTCTCCCTTGACCTTTTCTGAGGTAAGTTTCTTTGGTTATTAGGACATTAATTTTCATAATGCCCCATTTTATTACAATTGTAGCATTCAACATTGACAACCACTTTCTTCACCTTTCAATCACCAGCTTGGTGGCCTTTTTCACCACACTTGTAACAAAATCCCATTCCCTTCAGGCAAGTACCAGGGTGTTTCTTCCCACATTTACCAGACGATGGATATTAATATTTTCCATTATTCCCATTATTTTAATTTCCAAAGTGTTCAATAGATCTTCTCTCCTCTTTATTTTATTTAAATTTCTAAGACTTAGAGAATTCGTTTTTTTTCATGATAGCACATGAGATAGTATCTTCATATGATGATAAAGATTGTGAGACTAATGATCAATTGAGAAATGGTTTTAACCCATAAAATAATAGATCAATAATACTCCTTGGGTTAAATATATAATCTGTACCATGCCTTTATAACCTTGTAAAGTTAGCATCATACTTTGCGACATTCTCTTCCTCCTTTTGCCTCAGACTTAGAAATTGTCTTTCCATATCCACTCGATGGTCATGAGGAAAGTATTTTTCTAAAAAAAGTTCTTTAAACTCCCTCCATTATATATTTCATACTTATTCATCCTCATTTGTGTTTTGAATTAATGACCACCATTGATCTGCATCTCCTGTTAGGTGATAAACTTCCATGAAAACTTTTTCCCTTTCGCTACTCCCTAAAGCATGAAATATTTTCTCTAAAGAACTTATCCATTGCTCAGATACAAATGGATTTGTAGTCCAATTGAATGTTTTTGGTTGTTACCTCATGAATTGGTATAAAATTGATCCTCCATGTTGTTGATTAGGGTGCTCCATACAGGTAAGGTTATTGTTCATAACATGAGTGAGTTGTCCCAGTATGGCGATAAGTTGATCAGTACCAGTTGCGTCACCAGCTCCACTATAATTATCTTGAGTAGGTGGGAAATAACTACATGAATTATGTGCATTTAAATGGCTCCCATTCCTTCCAATAGGCGCCATAGAAATAGGTGAGGTCAAATGTTCAATAAGGATAACAATATAACGGAAACTTCATAAATAAGCATAAACATTTAAGGCAATGTATAAGACTAAAACATAAACCTTTTAAACTTAAACTTCAGCATAATATGGAAAATATAAATCGAATAATGACATTTAATTATTCACATTGATATTATACTAGTCTAATATTCACATGCAATATCAATAGAAAATTTTATATTGATGGAATGCATAATGCCGGACATCATAACCACATAGTCAAGGCCTCGTGGCTGGACTACAAATAAGATTTTGTCAAGGCCTTGGGACAAGACACTAGTTTCTCTCATGATACCTACCAATTCATCAAGGATCTATAGTGGGCTCCGCCTGTCACTTACTAAGTCCAATGCATTCCTCATATGAAAAGGTTGAAACATACCATAAACACTCGTATTAAAACTAGCATACAAAATGTTAATAAGTTAACCATAAACCCTGAATGGTATAAAAATAACACATTCACATTAAAACATATCACAAATCCTTAAATACAATATAGAATATTTATATCACGATAAATCAACTTTAAACAAGTATAAAATCCTTTAATGGAGGTTGGCATAGATGAATTCAAAATTATTTGAG
Source organism: Viscum album (assembly GCA_963277665.1). Classification (NCBI taxonomy): domain Eukaryota; kingdom Viridiplantae; phylum Streptophyta; class Magnoliopsida; order Santalales; family Viscaceae; genus Viscum; species Viscum album. Next base: position 922,782,802 of record OY728126.1, on the reverse strand, counting down.
AGAAATATCTCTTCAGATTTTGAAATCATTTAAAATACATGTATTTTTAAAAGGAAACATTTATTTTAAAAATATTATTATAATATCGTTAGGGATGCTTCAAAGGTATTATAATGGTGTAGAATAACCATACCCATCGTATAAGTTAAAAAAAATTCTTACCTTAATTTGTCGAAAAGGTCATAAATTACCTTATTTGGAAAACAACAGAAAGATTCCTTTCAAACCATTTTATAAAAATTCAAACACAGGTATAAATGAATTTAACCCATAGTTTAGTAAATATTTAAAATGTTTTTAAATACATTTTTAAGAAACATGGATGTGGATGATAAAGAGGTCCCAATATATACTTACATAAAAACAATCTCAAATAATAAAGAGATTGTGAAATTAATCCCTACCTTGTACTTTTCCTTGGTCGAGGGTATGTTAACCACCTGTATAATAGTTAAATCATTGTTATTTAATTATAAAATGAACATATAAATAAATATGATATCATATATCATCTTCTAATATTTCTTTGTTAATAATATTTTAGTAGTATCATCGTTTTGGATGTTAACAGATTAGTTTTCCTTTATATACTTGGTTATTTAAGCCATGTTTGTTATGGATAGGATGTATTTGATTCAGATATAGAATGATATTATGTTATTAAATATTATTTTTAATAATAAAATGAAAATTATTCTTGAATGGTTATGATGGGGAATGAATCTCATCACGTTTGTGGAGATGGTAATCCGTTCATACGCACAAACCTTACTTCCATTTCATTTTTTTATTTTAAAAGGAAATAAAACAAATAATACATAGGTATGTTATTATTACAGTATAATTTAATATTTTATATATGTTATGTAAGTTCATTAACACCATACTTTATACGTTCCATGTATGTTATGAATGAGTCATATCACTTTGAGGGGGTGGTAATCCGCACATCCTCAAATGAAATTATCATAAATATACAACATGAAAAGAAGAAAGGTATGATATAAAAGAGGATTACAGAAGCTTATAGATAAAATTAATATCATAAATATAATATATAATTACAGTCCCATCATAATGGACACCATAAGAGGTGGTATTAGAAGATTGAACAATCATCGTTTTGTGAGGCAATAGTTCTCCATCTACAGAAACATTATATTCTATACCCATTAGATGGAGGTGTGTGTAAGTGTAGTTAAAATAATTATCATAAAATAAACCTAGTATATTTATGATAATGGTGTTGTTATAAAATAAAGGAATAAAAAGAGTTTAGGGGGTTGGAGAAGTAAAATAAAAGAAAATAACTTAAGAGGAGATGTTACCTTTAAATCGGGTAAATCCCTTTTGTTTGAACCAAAAGTCTTCCTTGAAGTGCCTTATACCTAATGTAAGGCTTATAAAAATAATATAGGGATATAGGGAGATAAATTGGGTAAATGTTGGATGAGCCAAAGGGCTTGAGAGGTGTGAGAAATGGGTTATATTTTAGGGATTTTTATAAGAGGATGATCTCTTTAGGAATGTTTGAAAATATTATTTTATTATATAACAATTTTTCGTTTCCAAAGGTCCAAAACTCATTAGAGTCGAAGATAAGATAAATAATGTTTGAAATAAAATCATACAATAATAATTGGACAGGTTATGTACATTTTTGGAAATTTTATAATCTCGTTTATTTAAATCTTTCATTAATGAGGTAAACACTGCATCATTATTGTGTCATAAATAATTTTATTTATTTTATGTCTAAATATTACAAAAAAATACAATGATGTAGGAAATATTTTCAGATTTAAAAATAATATTTATATTTGAATATATAACTTATATAACCCCATATAATTTTTTTATTAAAAGATATATGTTTATCTCATTTTTGTCTTTACTTTAAATTAATTAATATAAAGTGTAATTATCACTCTCAAGTGGCTCCATGGGGTCCCAAAATTGACCCAAGGATTACCATGGTTGAAAATGTATCATTAAATAGGGCTAGGACACGTGTTATGGTGATTTAATATTATTATAATATTATTTTTTACCCTTATTTATTGGCTTTACCCCTTTAACCATGGTGAATAAAATATTTACCGAAGTAATTATTCATAATTTCTAAAAATAAAAGTTACATATTTACGCAATTTTGACCTCATTATTACTAATATGGAATCCATTTTTCCAAATTCAATACACATAAGTGGAATAAATTAATTTAAAACCAATTCCCATAGTCAAAACAAAAAAGCGTGTATTTAAGAAATAATAACTATCAAAAGATTGACACTTGTTTATGTACAGTTTAAATGTGAATGACATCCAATGACCTAAATTATATTAAATGATAAAAATATAATCTAATTATACTTAAAAACCATTCAAATGTATAATTAAACACTATAAATTATTTCTATTAAAAAGTTTTTTTTAATTAAAATTTAGTATTTTTCACTATTCATCAAAAATTGAATGTTTTCAGAAGAGTACCAAAAATTAACCCTAAGCTAATTTTGATATTCCGAGTCCAAAAATTAAGTCAATGTTGAAATTTTTTTTTTATAAAATTTCAAAAAGTGGGTATTGGTATTCATAAAGGGTAGTTTGATTGGTCGTGGTGTGTTAGAATCTCGAAGTTGCGTACAGAGAAAGCTATTGCATTATTCTAAGGGAAACATATTGTGGAAGCTTGGGGTGTTACATAAAACCCATAAATTATCTTAAAAATCATAGGGTATAACCATCAAGTACACTATTTACATGTTTTTTACCCGATTCCTAATAATCAACCATCACTTGGTCGATCCACTTTACATACAATATACACTATGAATTATTACTTTCATGAAAAACCATATCAAAACAATCATGGTGCACTTATAACCATTAATATCTATCTAGATTAAATGGTATGTGTCAAATCAAAAATGTGCAAAAACCCTAAACCCCCAACCTCCAAATGTCTGGACTCCCTATGGAGTCATACTCTACACCAATCACTACCCCCACTGTTAATCAACTTGTCTTTTCCATAGCCTAAGCATGTATATGAACTCAACTAATATCCACAACATTATTCCAAGTCATACCTTAGATTATTAAGCCTGAATCAATACATG